>CM028132.1:144340000-144940000 GCA_016271365.2 Neoceratodus forsteri
AACAGATAAAAAGTTTTTATCCAAAATGCATTAGGACATGTATCACTAAGCGCTTTAATAAAGGATATGCATGCCTACTGTATGTGTGGACAACTTCTACTGTGGTGGTGAGTTCTAGACTGTTTTGAGTTGAGAGAAAATATTGACCCTGATGGATGAACTATGACCAACAATAGTTATGACTATTGGTAGTCAACAGTTCCTCCTGAGAAGTCAAGATTTCCCCATCATATACCCCAATAATTCTGGTTCACCACCACAGCCACCATCATCTGGTACCTGGCTGTGTCCCCACACCACATGGCCAACCACCCTCCCAACCACTGGATCACCCTTTCAGGAACCAAACCAGGTTTCCCTCTCCAGCTGACCATCTTCCATGCAGCTGGAAAACCCTTCCAGCCCCAGTCTTCCCCAAATTGGGCAACCTCCCTGGAACTACATCACCACACAGATTAGCCTCTTCCCCCAGGTGTGGCAACACCTTTTAGATGAGGAACAGAGAAATTCTGAGGGGCTGAGTTAAATCAGAGACACTGAAGAAGTAAGCAAACTACTCACCCATTTCAGCTGGATGCCCCATGATCCTAACAGCTGGAGCACAACTAGAAACAAAGACTACCCATGTCACTGTGTTTTCCAGTCCCTAGCTGCAGTTTGGGATAGGGAATGGAATATTATGCCTGCAGTTTTCAGCAGCACTGTTGGTACCAATGGTCTCTGGCCCCAATCCGCAATTCTAGAGGGCCATTTTAGGGCCAGTGGATCTTAAAAATGGGCTGTATGCTGCTTCAAGGGCAAAAGAGCATTACAAACGTGGCTAAGCCAAAACCACATACAACTCAGTGGCAACCCCAGGAGGCAGTGTATTTTTGACATCCAAAAGATGGCAGCACATTTTATGTGCCTCAGAAGGGGATGTTGCCATTCTAGTCTTTCTGTCATGTTCTGTGGGTTGCAGTTTATGCTGCATGTGTTTAGTTTAGTTTATTGTTCTAGGAATTATTACCTTTGAGCCAATGGCTCTATTACAAAGATTCCATGTCATCAATGTACAAACAAACAAGACATGTTACATAGAATGATCAGCAAATTATAAAGGTTTCAATAAGCCAGTATAATACAGTACATCACAGGAAAAAAACAAAACATTGGAGGAATGGTCAAGGTGAGAAGGGTAGGAGGAGATATGAGGAGGGAAGCAGACTTAGAGTAGTTAGAGGTACTCAGATGCCTTTGTCAAGAAAGGAGCAGAGGAGGAGGAGGAGGATGAAAAACAATAAAAATAGCCATGAGGGAAATGGCTGGCAGGACACAGCACAGCCGACAGGAACACAATCAGTGCCATAACTGTATGTATGTGTGCTAAAAAAGTTTACCAACGGGGGCGTTAGAGAGCAGGCTTCCAGGATGGATGGCTCTGGCACTTGCTGTTTACTTGAGCTCAATTAAAAGCTCAGAAAATGCAGAAACAAGACAAAAAGTAGACATACCTTTGATAGATTTGCATTCCTGAAATCTAAGGATTAAAAGCATACCTTTCTAGGGCTGTGGGCGGAGACTATAGCCCTTCTGTCATCTGTATCTTAAAAACGTCTTTTCTTAGAACTTCCATTTTAGACATTTCTATGTATTCCTCCACAGCTGCAAAGTAGTGCACTCCCCCTCTGAGTTTTGCTATTTGTTGCTCTATGTTAAAGGCATCTGATGGGGGAGGGGGATGCTACTGTATTGTACTTCAGAACTTCTCAGGATATTAAACATTTGTTTTTAATTGCTGTTTCTATCATCTGTCCAGCTTAGTCTAACAGATTTGTTCTATTTCTTTCAGCAACCTAGAGGTTAACTAATTTCCTTTTGGTGAAAATGAAAGCCAGACTCAGAGTCAGATTACAGACACTGAAATTCTAATTTGTTAGCAGACATTCCTTTCTGCATGACAGGCAAGCACTGGCAATAGAAGACTGTTGTTTACTCATTTTATAATATGATGTACTGAATGTGCATTTAGTTGCAGGGTCAGGGCCTTGAAGAAAATAATAATATTTATGTAACTCATTCAAGATTCCATCAGGTGGTCAGAAAAAAGTCTGAGAGAATTTGTGTAAAAACTAACAAATGAATGATGCAAAAAATAGCATGCACACTGGCCTCTGAGACTAGAAGATCAGAAGGCTGTGAGTTCTAGCCCCACACTAGGCATGTGGGTTAAAGAGCTTGTGTACTGCCTAAAACTAATATTAGATTTTAAAAGCAGTCAGCCATTACCTTTTATATTTGAGGTACTTTATCTTTTCCATTTGTTTTATTAGAAGATTGTTTACCTGATGTTAATATGTGTGATGTGTGGAACAGCACTCTGTGTGGCAGCTGAAATAGCTAGCTATACTGCCCCCACTACATCACCAGCATTGTGACCTCACTGACTGTGACATCACTGCTACTTAGGAACAGCAATTCAGTTACTGCCAGGTCATTCACCTGTGATTTCACTGACAGGAAAATCACAATGCTGATGATGTAGTGGGGTTCAATAGAGCTAGATATGTCAGCTGCTATGCTAAGAGCTGTTCCATATAGCCACCACAACATTATGATATAGAAGACTTTCTGATGGGCAAAAGGTAAAAGAAAGGTATTTCAGAAATAAAATGTTATAACTGAATACTTCTTACAATTTATATTATTTTCCTGTCTGCCTGGTTTGGCTCCACTAGCCCTTTAAATCCCAATACTGACACTGTAGTGCAGCATGGGGGGGGGCCTCCTGTCTTTTCTGTCTGCCTGTTCAGGTGGATGTTAAAGATCCTATAGCACTTCTCAAAAACAGTAGGGGAATTTCCATGGTGTCCTGGCCAAATTTCCCCCATTCACTAAAAATACCACCAGCAGCTTAATTTGGTTCAAGTAAGGATTTATGCCATGTTACAGTTTCAGTTGGCTGTCATCTGTACCCTCCTCCCCACCCCTGAAAAGGGACTTCTAGTCTTAGTAGGCCTACACGGTCAACAAAATTCAACAAATAAATACATTTCCCCATTATGCCTTCTGGATTCCATATAAATCCAAATCATTCCAAGGCCATCTTGACATATAATTGTAATACCTAACAGCAAATCAGAGCCCTTTTCCTGATAAAAGGCTGCCAACACATTACATTTAAATAAACAACAAAGTCACACATAAGGAACTAGTGGTTTATGAAAAAATCTACAGGGATTTATACAGGGATTTGATGCTACCTCTACAGGGAAAATGCAGAAAAATGAGGGCTTGTTACAGAAATCTGATTATTTGGATCTGGGAGCACTGTGATGATTGTGACTACACAGCACTATATGGAACCAACAAGAACATGACTTTGGTCATTTGGTAGCTCTTCACAGCCCTATCGGCTCTGGCTAGAACTTGTTCAATGATGGGATGCACTCGGAATCAGCAGGGGCAACAAAAACCTCACCAACCTGATCAGAAAATAGAGCAAGCTAAGGTCGAAACTATGAGATTAATGGACGCTAAAATAGTGCATACCTTGACCAAGCTGGAAACACATGATGTGGCATTAAAAACATTTACCAGAACAGTGGCAGAGCAGGAAAAATGAGTAGTCTCCATACAGGTAATGGTGGCTACCATGACGTGGGAAAATATACAACTGCAAGAGAGAACTGAAACCCTAGAAAATGAAATGAGAGCTGGGAATCTCAAATTAACTGGTGTCCCAGAAGGGGTCGAAGGTACTGATTTACTCACACACATTAAAGACTGGCTTAAAGAAATTAATCTACTACCCAATGACTTCAACTGGGATTCACTGAAAACTACATACAGGGTAAACCCCAGGGTTCGACCACAGAATACCTTGCAGCCTCAAACTGTCTTGATATGCACCTCGGGCCCAGAAATAAGAGATGTGGTGCTTAGGGTTGCCAGGGAAGCGTACCCATTAACTATCAAGGAATCAGATGTAAAGCTGTTACGAGACTTGTTGTTTTAGACGAGGGTCAGACTCAAGAAATTTGACGAGGTTCGTCAGCGGCTTCGCTCACTGGGGATTATATACTCTTGTCTTCTACCTGCCTGGCTCCAAGTGATGTATGGAGGTAAAAGTTGGCAATTTTCAGATCCCACTGATGTCAGCAGATGGGATGAAAAGACCGAGGCTGAATTTGCTGCTAGGATTGGACCACCAGAAGATGAAGAGACCTCAGAGGATGAGGACAAATTTTGAGGTCCAAAGAAATATGCTTTGAATGTTGGACACTGCAGACTCTTTACATGTATAGTATAAAAATCTCTATACCTCTTGGGAAAATCTGGGGGTCATACATAGCTTTCTGTCCCGAGACTCTTACAGATTTCTTTTGGTCTTAAGAAGGAGGTGATCATGATTGTCCTTCTTCATGTGGCGATTGACACTTTTCTTACATGAGTGGGATGGGAATGAGTCCTGGAATAAAATAAAATAAAATAAAATGCAGTTTGTCACAACACAAATCCATAAAATATTATAAAAGTTCCTGAGTTTCAGGTTAAAATGTGTTTCTCAAAATGTTTAAAAAAAAGTTTTAAGCTGTGTATCTGGTGTTTTGCTGGGCTTGTGGGGAGGGCAGTGATCAGTCCTAATTTTCCTATTTTTCAAACTTAAAATGGCTAATAGCAAACATATGAGTTTGAGTTTTATATCACTGTTGGACATGCTCCCTACTGGACTATACCAACCAATTGAAGCAGCTAGCATTTCTTGGACATATTGCTTTTTATAGGGAAAAGTACATGGATCTCCCCTCTCCTATTGTAAATGATTACAAAGCCAATATATAATGTGTTTCATTCATTTTGTCTTGAATAGTTACTAATATTCACATCATCCTGGTGCTTTGTATGTAGGTTGATATTGTTTTGTCAATATGATGAATATAACTGCAGTGTCAGTGACTCAGCAGGTAGCACACTCGCCTCTGAGGCCAGGAGATCAGAAGGCTGTGGGTTCTAGCCCCACACCAGGCACTTGGGTTAATACCCCAATACTGCCACTGCAGTGCAGCATGAGGGGGGTGCTGCACTCCTGAGGTGCCATCTTTTAGATGAGATGTTAAACCGAGGTCCCATATGCCTGTCCTGGTGGCAGTTCAGGTGGATGTTAAAGATCCCATGGCACTTTTCTAAATGAGCAGGGGAGTTTTTATTGTAATAGCATTAACACATAAATTCATAAACAGTGTTAAAGTCACACTAATAAAAGACAAACATAAGGCAAAGAAAACAAAATTAAAAAAAAAACAGTGTCTCTTTATGATAAGATTTCCCCAAATTATAAAAGAGCCCTAAAACCAAGTTATCATAATGTAACCTCCGTAACCACCCCATATTCCATTTAGCAGCAAGGAATTCCCATAAGGACTTTGCATAGGAGCAGTGAAATAAAAAATGTTCCATGGTTTCCTCTTGGTTAATACAAGCCTCATAGGGACAATTCCTTTCATCCTTAGCTTTGTACTTCACATTCCCTCATACATTTATCCTCCCATAACCCGCCAGCCAAAGGAATTCCCACATCTAGAGAGGGATTCTTGTATTGGTCAACTGTGACAAAACACCTGGAATTTGAGAGGACAGACAATTTTTGAAACAAGGTTCTTTTGGATAAATAGAAGACATAACCACTTGATATAACTGGGAACAGGGAGATGGTTTAATCAGAGGGTTGTGAATGTTTGGAATGGCCTCTCAGTGGAGGTGGTGGGAGCCAGCAGTCTGACAGCATTTAAACATCTAATGGATAGGTACATGGGAGATGAAAAATGGAGTTATGTCCACTAGTTTAGTGGCAGGTCCCTGTATGGCTCTTGCAGCTTATGGACCTGAATCTATCTATGAACCTATGAACATACGAACAGCAGCCCTGAATTTTGAATGATTTGCTGTGTTGATAAACCCCATTTATGCAATTTTTGAGCAGCAGGTTTTAAAAATTGTGGTATATGAAGGTGACCAGACAGTTTAGGAGGAGATGCTTGACATGCTGCAAAATATCAGGAAAGGTTCAATTTAATCCAATGATAATGGACTGTGTCTGTGGGTATCAAACCACATTTGATGGCTTGGGAAAAAAATAAAGTATGGAAAAAGCCCACTGGGTCGACCATACCCAAACCCCCTTTTTCTTTTTGAAAGTATGTATACTGTCGCTGGATGGGGTTAAGTCTGTTTCCCCACAGCATCTGAAAAAAGAGGCTATACAATTTACTTTCAAACTGAATGTGGGGGTGGGAAGATCATGGGAGCATAAAGTACTGTGCTTAAATTTAGTCATCTTCCAATGTTTCCACCTCTGAACTTTCAGTTCAGCTATAACTAGTGTGGAATTCCAATTTAGGCAGAGAATGTTTTGTGCTCCAAAGTAAATGCCCAGACGTTTTAAAGGTTCTGAGGAGATCAAAATCCCATCTATAGTTACTGGAGCAGGGTAGCATGAGCCAATAAAGAGGCCTTTACTTTTTGTCTTATTTAATTGGACATTAGAGAGAAAGAGGAGTAAACCTTCATAAAGTCCAAGAAGGAGGGCACTTGGGTATAATCGGACAGGAATAAGCAAATGTCATCTGCATAGACTAGTAAATAGAGTGCTCTCTCTTTATCTGCCCCAGACACCCCATACCAACGAAGAGTGTCCGTCAAGGAACTGATTAAAGGATCGATTGTAAAAATGTAAAGGAAAGGACTTAGGGGACAAACCTGCCTGACCCCTGTTATTATCCAAAATCCATCCATAACCTGGTGTCTAATTACTGGATGCACCACTGCCCTATGGTATAAAGATTGTATCCACTTTACAATTTGCAGGGGCATACCATATGCCTCTAAAGTTAAAAAAGAAAAGGGTGGTGTACCCTATTGAAGGCTTTATACTGATCCACAGAGATGATACACCCAGTCTCCCCATGTAAAGAGACATAATCAATAAGATCTCTGATGATCATTACGGCATGTTAAATCTTCTAGTTTAGTAGACCTCAAAATTGCAAAGGGGAAAGTACCAAATCTGCATAGTTTTTAAGCCTAGTGTTAATAACTGTAGCCAATATTTTATAATCAGAATTTAAGACTGTGACTGGTCTCCAATTATCAACAGCGGTTTAAACAAAAAGTTCAACAGTCCTTCAGTAAACCAAAGTGGAATACAGAATGTGGGTGAAAAAAAAAAAACAAAACTTTTTCCAAGCATAATGACAGTGATGCTGAAAAGGTTTTGTAAAATTCATTCGTCAACCCATCTGAACCCGAGGATGTACCATTCTTTAAAGTTTTAATGGCCTGTTCAATTTCTTGGGCAGTAATGGGTCTTGTCATACTTGGGGTTCTGTCAAAGACAGCCAGAATGGTTATCATATGTAAGAATTGTTTTATTGCCTCATCTGAAGGTTGGGTCTGAAAAATGATGAGAAGAAATGAAATCCTTTATAATGCCATGTAATTCCTCTGTAGAAGTCATATTGACCCCATCTTTATTTGTCAAGGATTCTAAAAAAGCAGAATCCTTAAATTTCCAAAAGGCTTCAAAGGGTCTCCTTGGGGGTATTTCTTTGTCCCATTTTGGAGCAAATCTTTCATAGTATGTGCTCTGTCATATTGGTAATCCATCATTTCCTTTTTAAGCATTGTGATTTGAGCCATGTAATCCTGTCTGGAAGTATTAGCGATAGAATACAAATTCTGCAACTGTTGTCTGATTTTTAAATATTTAAGGAATTTGTCATTTTCAATATATTTCCCCATGAATCAAAAAACAAGATTTAAAGTCTGCTTTTGAATTGCCCCCACCAGTCCTCCAGGTCATCATACAAAAAACTGACAGACAGATGGGCCCTCAATATGCCTGTTATTTGACCAATGATCTTTGATCAGACAAGATGGAGGGGTTTAACTTCCATCGTGGCTTAAAATGTGACCACTCTGGGGAACTGAGAAAGGAACATAATAATAATAAATTATCCAAAAAAATCAATGCGTATAATCTGAAACCAGAATTTGGGTAAATTTTTTGGAAATGAACATGTGGTCAATAGTAGAGGTATATGTGTTTCTTTTATAAGTTAACTTAGGTCCAGAACTTTGATATGTACTACAATTTAGAAGGTCAGCTGTATCTACATGTTTCCTCAGGGCATTTGAATTGCAATATATCTTCTTTCCTTGGCTCGCTGGGCCACCAGAAGTAGATTTTATATTGCAATTAAAATCTCCACATAAAAAAATATTGTAAGAAGTAATTAAAAAAGGATGTAAACTGTCCAGAAGTACCACATTTTCAGACTTCACCTGTGAACTGTAGACATTTATCAGCCTGCAATGCATCTGCTTCCATAAGCCATCTAAGATCAAAACTCTGCCTGGGGTTAAATCTATTAATTTAATAAGGGTAAAATCATATGAATTAAACAGAAAACCAACACCATCCGCAGTTGGCTCTCCAAATGGCCAGTAAGAGGGTCCCCAAAACCATTCCCTTTGAGAAAACCTTGCCTGATCACTACTAAACATCCATGTTTCCCATAAAAGAACAAATATCAATAGCATTACTGTAAATGTAGTTATACACCCCTTGTCTCCTCCTGGAATTTAAAAGGCTGTGGACATTTAAAGATCCTATACCTAAAGGAGTCATGCTTTAAATAGTACCAGGCTCAGAAATCCTTTTCCCTTCTTTTTTTTCCTTTTCCCTTTGTACTCAGGTTGGCACTGCAGCTGAATACTGTGTTCTGTTTTAGTGGACTGGGAGTCAGAATCCCCCATATCCATCTCAGAATCCCCCCAATGTGTAGCCAAAGCAGCGAAGGGGTTCTTGGATTCCAATTCCATTAGATACTGGACAGGGTCTGTCTTAAGATTCCTGGATGATCTTCTCACCAGTATGGTGGTAGAAGATGGTTGACTGGAAGAAGCAGAATCATCTCCAATAGGGTCAGTATAACACACTGGCACTAAGGAGGCAGGAGACAGAGGTAAAGGGGAGGGGGGAGGAAGGGGGTCCTTGAGGGTGTCCGACTCAACTCTCAGAGGAAGGATGAGAGGGGGGGTCCTCATGAGGAACTGTAATCTGTGAATTGGAAACTTGGGGAGTGGAGTTCTGGGTAGAAAGAGAATCCTGCGCTTGTTGGATAAGGAGATCTGAACTCAGGAAGGTGGTCTTATTCTCTGTGGGCCCAAGAACACTCATGGCTGGTATCTTCACAAAGATCACACCTAGTATGATTTGCACATTGAAAACCAATGTGTCCAATCTCCCCACAGTTGTCACACCAAGGCCTGTCACAAAAGCTAGAAAGGTGGGTTCCAGACCCACATTTATAACAGGCCCTCGGTTGACCAGCATAAAAACAAACACCCCCATCACACCCCAACAAAAAGGAATTAGGGATGTGATCTATGCCAGACTCGGTTTGCCTAAGTTTAACTTTATAACACCACCCCCTGTCCAAAACATATCTGTATCCAAGATAGCCTCAGGCGGACTCATAACATCACATTTCTGGGTCACCCAGTAAGTTATATCCTCCACATGGGTTCCCTCATTCTGAAACATTATTGCAACATATTTAATTAGGTGCTTGGTTAAAGGGATAACCAAAAAGGTGGTCCATGAGGGGGGAAAACTTAACTGGGCTGTACCTCTCCCAAAATAAATCAAGAGCATAGGCAGAATGGAAGCTGATATCGAAATTATCTTCCCCTGAAATGTTAATAAATGCAAAGACTTCTCTTGGAGAGAAGTGCAGAGGATCCTTTAGTAACAATTTGCCAACATGGTGCCTGTCCGGTTGAACTTCTAGGCCCCTTTTATATCAGATTAGTATGGCATTCCGCCATGTTGCTGCTTCCTTCCTGATTTTGGAAAATAAATACAATAAGAGAGGTTTCTGTTTTTCTGGGGAACTCTGAGGTGCCTCCCCCACAGATATAGGTGTCTCTAAACCACAGGAGCTGCGGGAGTACTTGAGGCCTGAGTGCCTGGCTTCAAGCTGCTTAATGCAGTCTCAGTATGTGATTCTATATTCCGAGGTGGTTTTGGAGGTCCATTAGTTGGAGCTTGGTTCTGTAAACCTAAATTCAGGCCTGGGCATGGGATTTTTGGAGGCCATTCAGGTGTGTTTTGTGTAAAATTGAGCATGGGGGTCCCAATCGGGGGTGGGGAGCCAGGTGTCTTGAGCATTCTGTGATCATCCAGCCTCACTGAATGCTTTCTGAGGGGACCAAGGCTTACCTAGGGTCATTATAGATAATTGGACAGCCACGTCTTTTCCCTTGTCAGTAAATAGCGGGCTCCCAGGTTTTTGATGCACTGAGCTGGGCCCCAGCACCACTGCAGGTGCAGCTAGAGGGGAGATATGTCCATTTGCAATAGTCAATGCTGTGCATTTTTCTTTGTGCTCATCCTTAACCCCAATCCTAGACAGAGTCCTGAGTAGAGAAAATGAACACAGTCACTCCGTCTCGAGTGTGAAGGGATTTTTGATAAATCAAGTAATTCCTGTCTCCTTCAGGGTCTGTAGCCATCAGGGTGCTACAAAAAACAAACCCAGTAGATTTAGAAAGTTTCAGGACATGAGGCCCTACTGTTCCAGCTTCACTAATTGTAGTATTTGGAAGTACATCTTTCCCCACCAATCCTGCCTTTTCCCCAAGCCCTTTTTCAACACTGGAAACTGCAAGAGGTGTTTCTGAAAAAATATCCTGGATAGTCTGTTCTACCAGCTTTTGGCACAAGTCAACATGCACTCCTATACTGCCAGCCTCAGGTTTGTGCTTCTCAAGTAATACAGGTAACAATTTAGAGAAAATAATAGTGTCAGACTCACCCAGCCCCATGGCTTTCTCTAATGCTGCCACATTATCCTTTGATGTAGGCCCAATGACAAGCAGGCCTGGAGGTATGACAGATAATGCAACAGTCTGCAGTCGGGCAAGCTGCTCTACTAAATGCCGTTTCTCATAGAAATGTCTCTCATTTTCTTGATTTAACATCAACTGAAGAGATTTTTGTAGCATCAAACTGGCTTCCAGGCTGAGAGCTGGAACAGCCTCACTTTTCATCTCACTTCCACTTAAATCCTCTGTAGAAATAAATATCTCCTGGTCACCAATATCTTTTAAATCTGAAACAACATCCATAAATGCCTCAGGTTCTTCAAACAAATTACCAGAATGAAGGGTCCGCTCCCCTTCATGTAGGATGTCCTGCTCCACTGGAGCTCCACTCAAAGTGGTCATGGCTCTCAGTCAATGGGTCTCCCTACAGTCAAGTAGGGGAAATTTTATTGTAATAACATCACAAAAAAAAACAATTGCAAAGAAGCATTTTCCATTTACATGCAGTGTTAAAGTCACACTAAATCAGAATCAAATACAAATAAACGAAGAAAGAACAAGAAACAACATTTTCAAAACCAAAAATAAACAGTGTTACATTACACCCATTCCCCTCTCCGAATGTCTTAATCTTTCGACTATACTTTACCTCTTAAATAAATTTTTATTTATTTATTGAAATGTTTCACCAGGAAGGGTACACTAAGCAACTTAATGCTCATCTCACAGTACATCCTGGGGAAGGGGGGAGGGGGAAATTACAACATGTTTAAATGTACAATTGGATGTGAACCAGTCCCTATCATTTATAGTTATTGAACACAGGAAACCCTTTCCACTAATTCTCTACTTTCCTCATCATATTTACCCCAGAATCTCTGATATAAACTTTCTCCATTGCCTGTTGAATAAGTTTCCCCACTGTCTTGTAAGGCATGAACTTCTGGTATAGTGCTCATTGGCATCTAGCTTGCCATAAGTAGAATTTTAGACAACAACAAAAAACTTCCAAAGTATCTCCATGATAAGCTTTTCCTATGTTATAAAATTGACCTAAAACCAAGTTATCACACTGTAACTGCAATAACCACCCATTTTCCATTTAGAGGCAAGAAATTTCCAGACAGACTTGGCATAAGAGCAATGGGAAAAAAAGTTCCATGGACTCTTCCTGGTTTATACAGACCTCATATGGACCATTCCTTTCTTCTTTGGTCTTATGTTTAGCATTACTTCTTACATTAATCCTGCCATACACTATCAGCCACAGAAATTCCCACATGTGGGGTGGGATTCTAGCATTATTCAATTGTTGAAGGATACTTGGAATCAAGGGAGTGGGACAATTTTTAAAACTTGGCTCGTTCGGGTATATTGCTGCCATAACTGTTTGATACAATTTAGGACCCACACAGTCCCCTATGCTCTGTTTAGTCAGTCCCCATTTGTACAATTTTTTTGCTGCTGGTTTGAAAAACTCTGGAATATGCAAGTGCCCTGATATTTTGGGGGAGTTAGGTGCCATGCTAAGAAATATCTACTCAGATTTACCTTTATCAAAGCTGAAGTAACTGAAATTGTGGGAAGCAACCCATGTTTTATAGTCTGGGAAAGGAAGAGAGCATGAAAAAAGACCACCGGGTCTACCATACCCAACCCACCTTTTTCTTTGGTTAAATTTGTGTATTGTCATCTTATGGGGTTAAGTTTGTTACCCCATAGCATCTGAAAAAAGAGGCTGTATATTTTAGTTTTTAACTGGACCAGTGGAGGAAAAAATCATAGCTACATACAAGTTCAGAGGAATAAGAAACTGTTTGATCTCTTGTATTCATTTTACTTTGGCCAGTTTCCATTGTTTCCAATGTTGGACTTTATAGTCCACTTTATTTAGCGTAGTTTTCTAGTTAAGGGTGGGGACATTTTGTGATCCAAACTGAATACCTAAAATTTTCAAGGGGTGTGAAGAAATCTGGATTCCATGGATAAGGTCTGGGCTGGGGTATCCAGTTCCTATAAAGAGGCCTTTGCTCTTCTGAGTGTTTAATTTTGAATTTGAGACCATTGAATATTCTTTCATAAACTCTAAAAAGAAAGTTACTTGGGTATGGTCTGAAAAGAATAAACAAATATCATCTGCATAGGCCTGCAAATGAATTACCCTATCTTGATCAGCTCC
Organism: Neoceratodus forsteri; assembly: GCA_016271365.2. Classification (NCBI taxonomy): domain Eukaryota; kingdom Metazoa; phylum Chordata; order Ceratodontiformes; family Ceratodontidae; genus Neoceratodus; species Neoceratodus forsteri. The sequence continues at coordinate 144,353,049 of CM028132.1, forward strand.
ATACAGCCCTGTCCATCGGGGAGAATCAGTCAGTGATCGGATCAAAGGATCGATTGTAAATATATATAAAAGGGGACTAAGAGGCAACCTTGCCATACCCCCATCCTTATATAAAACCCATCTATGACTTGTTTTCTAATCATTGGATGTACCACAGCTGTGGTGTATTATGATTGTATCCACTTTATCATTGGTGCTGGTATGCCATAAGTCTCTAGGGTCAAAATTAAAAAAGGGTGGTAAACCCTATCAAAGGCCTTGCATTGATCCACACAGATGATACAACCAGACTTCCCATGCAGTGATAAATTAATCTATCCGATCTCTGATTATCATGAGAGTATGCTGGAGTTTCTTGTCTGGTAGGCCACAGAATTGTAAGGGAGACAGGACCAAATTTGCATAAGACTTAATCCTGGTGTTTAGGAAGTATGTCAATATTTTGTCATTAGAATTTAAAATGGTAATGGGCCTCCAATTGTCTAATGAAGATTTATCCCCTGATTTAAACAAAAAAATTAGCAAACCTTCTGTAAACCACAGTGAAATACTACTTGCCAACAAAAGATAACTAAATAATAATTCCAAACATAATGAGAATTCTTTGGGAAAAGCTTTATAAAGTTCATTTGTCAGGCCATCAGGGCCTGGAGATGTGCCAGTTCTCAAGGATTTGATTGTCTCCTCAATCTCCACTGCCTCAATAGGAATTATCATCTCCTGGGCCCCTCTGGGACCCTGGAATGTCAACCTTCTGCAGAAAAAGTCATATTTCAGCCTCCGAAGGGGCATCTGGGGGGTCATGAGATAATAGAAACTCTTTGATGATACTATGGAGATCAGACAAAGTATTCTTGTTCTGTAGAGACTCTAAATGGGTGGAATCTTTGAAATTTTTAAATGCCTCAAAAGGGTCCCCTTGAGGGAATTTTTTTATACCGTTGTGTAATAATGCCTTCATGGTGTTAGACCTATCATATTGGTGCTCCTGCAATGTCTTTTTTGAGGATATCAATTTGGGCCATATAATTCTGTCTTGAAGTGTTTGTAACAGAAAAAAGGTACTGTAGTGGTTGCCTTGATTCCAGGTATTTCAGAAACCTATCATTCTCTACATACTTCCCTTGTTTAATGAACAAGGATTTAAGGTCTCCTTTAGAATCATCCCACTAGTCTCCCAGATCTGTGTACAAAAATCTAACAGACAAGCGGGCCAATAACAATTCTCCAATTTTAGATGTCAGTTCTTGGTTAGATAAAACAGAAGAAATCAATTTCCATCTGGGCCTATGTTGCAGCCTTGCTGGAGTGTTTGAAAAGATACAACTTAATGCTAAGTGATCTGAAAACTCCAAAGGCCTAGTTGTAAACTGAAATCGGGTTAAACGTTTTGAAAGAAAAATATAATCTATGACTGAGGTGTATTTATTTATTTTATAAGTAAACTGAGGGCCTCTTGTCTAGTATTTGCTTCCCTCCAAAAGATCAGCAGTTTCTACCAATCTCCGCAGTGCGTTTGAGTCTCAATAGATTTTTTTTCCTGGTCCCACTGTCCCCCGAGTTTTGGATTTTAATTCACAATTGAAATCCCCACATAAAGAAAACTTATAGGAGGTAATAGAAAGGGTCGTAAAGTGTCAAAGAGGGCTACTCTTTCGGCTTTAATTTGTGAACAATAGACATTAATCAGCCTACAGTTCATCTGTTTCCATAACCCATCTAGAATCAGTAATCTGCCCAGAATTAGATCTATTAATTTTATCAAGATGAATTCGTAAGAACTGAACAGGATGCCTACCCCATCTGCCAAGTTTGTGCCAAAGGACCAATAGGAGGGGCCCCAAATCCATTCCTTCTGGAAAAATTTAGCCTGATCACTGGTAAACATTCATGTTTCTTGTAAAAAGCAGATATCTATAAAGTTTATATGAACATAATCATACACTACATTTCTTCTCCCTGAGTTCAACACACTATGCACATTTATAGATCCAACACAAAAGGGAGTCAGACCTTAACCTGTTAAGTGGGCAAGTATATTTTTCCTTCTCTTTTTCTTCTTCCCCTTATACCCTACCTGATGCTGCAAAGGGGTAATTGGGTCTGCCTTGATGGACTGGGAATCTGAGTCCCCACATTCCATCTCTGAGTCCCCCATTGCATAGCCAGTACCGCAAAGGAATTGCCAGAATCAAAATCAACTGGGGCTGGAGCCAAGGTGGTCTTGATATTTCTTGTTGATCTTCTCACTGGCAAATTACAGAAGACACAGGGACAACCTCATGATTGCTATCTTCTGGTGGGTCCGTGTAACTCACTGGATCCAATGGGGGGAAGGTGGGGGCTGGAAAGGGGAAGAGGGAGAGGGAGAGGACTCATGCAAGACAGGGTCATCAATAGATGGAGGAGGTAGATGGGGCTTCCCTTCAGCTGTAGATGGGATTGGTGGGCAAGACTCCCTAAAGTCAGTATCCAGATGGGAGACTGAATCTTGTGCCTGTTGTATCAGTAGGTCAGGACTGCATGTTGCCTTGTTCTTGGCTGCCCAGGCACACTCTGAGAATACATGGCCAATATCCTTGCACAGATCACACTTTGTGTGACTGGCACACTGGAATGCAATGTGGCCAGTCTCCCCACAGTTGTCACACTGGGGCTTATCACAGGAACTAGACAAATGAGTTCTAGACCGGCATTTGTAACACACTTGGGGTTGCCCTATGTAAAAGCACACACACCCTATCATGGCCCAACATAAAAGAATTTGGAATATGGTCAATTCCAGACTCTGTTTGCCTGAGTTTCACCTTGTACTGCCACCACCCAGTCCAGAACATTTCTGCATCTAGGATTGACTCAGGTGGGCTTAGCACTTCACATTTCTGGGCCAACCAGTAAGTAATGTCGTCCACATGGACCCCCTCATTTTGAAACATGACTATAACGAATTTAATCAGGGGTTTTGTCAAGGGAATGACCAAAAAGGGGGTCAACGTGGGGGAGAACTTAAGTTGGTCGTACTGTTCCCAAAATAAGTCGAGGGCATATGCAGAGCGAAAACTGATATCGAAATTATCCTCCACTGAAATATTGATAAAAGCAAAAACTTCTCTCAGGGAGAAGTGCAGAGAATCTTTCAATAACAGTTTGCCCACATGATGCCTATCAGGTCTCACATCCAGACCACCCTTGTAACAGATCCGTACGGCATTTTGCTGCAGTGCAGCTTCTTTTTTATTTTTGAAAATAGGTCAGATAAAAGGGTTTTTTGATGTCCTGCAGACTCTTTAGTTGTGGCCCCAGGTCCTAAAGGTTGTGCTGAATCCCCCTTCAGTGGGTAATTCTGGTGGTGACCCGGTCTTTAGCCTGGGACCAAGTAAATCAGCATCTTGCCCTTTAGAAATGCTGAGCTTATCCTTTTGCTGTGCCAGGATTGTGTTATCTGGTTGCTGTTTTAGAGTATTCAGATGCCATTCTGGCATATTCTGGGAAAACTTTAGCCTAGGGTCCCAATCTGGGGTGGGGAGACGTGCTTTGGTCATTCTGAAACCATCCTGCCTCTGAGGTGACCAGGGCTCACAGGGGGATGCTTTCGCTGATTTGTTCAATGCAGTCCCTGTCTGTACTGTAGCTGTAGTAGATGAAAGTGGCTTCTGCCCCACAGCAGCAGAAATGGGCTGCATATTTTCTACTTTCAAAGAATCTGCACTTAGGCGTCCATTGGCCAGGGTTACAGCATTCCGTTTATCTTTGCTTTCTTCTGCCTCCCCTGACCAAGGCCCAGAGCTACTTTTAGTAAAAGAGAACACAGTCACACCTTACTGTAATTCAGGCATTTTTTGGAAGATCAACTCAGTGCCTGGGGCCCCATCTAGACCAGAGGTCTTCTGTACAGTACTGCGGAACACAAAACCCATAGTCTTAGATAGTGTGGTCAGCCCTACAGGCGTCTCCCCACTCTGAACAGTATTGTTTATGTCTTCACTCCCCACTGCACCACTCAATCCTTTTGAAAAGTCCTTACTCCCTCTTTCCTTCACAAGTGACTGCTGCCCCATATGAGCAGTTTCACCCTGCAGCTTTTGGCACAAGCCTCCCTCAGTTTTTAAATTGCAAGCCACTATAGACTGTCTCAAAACTGTATGCTGCAAAGAACTTGGTAGGGGAACAGAAACTGACTCACCTGGCCTTGCGGTTCCCTTTGATGATGCTACACCATGCAGTCTGACCAGCCCTTTGACAAGCGGGGCCGGTGTTTTGACAACTAGAGCTCTTGTTTGAAGACATGCAAGCTGCTCCGACAGGCTTTCTTTCTCACGATCATTTTCCTCAAGCTCCTCTCCTAATTTGGACTGTAAAGCCACCTAAGATGTTAATTCCAGATCCTGTGCAGAAATAGCATCAAGCTCTGCTCCCAATTTACTGAGATCCTCAGTCGACACGAAAATTTCACTGTCCTCATGTTCCTTTGAAGGCAAAGAACTCTCTTGGGGTACAATGGTTTCCATGTTAAAGATCAAAATCTGCTCTCCTTCCTCCGCGATGTCCATTGCCACCAGAGCGCCACTCGAAGTGGCCATTGCTCACAGTCGGTCCGCTCCCCCTACTGGCTAGTAGCGGAATTTTTTATTATAACATCAAAAACAAAATAATCATAAACAGTGTGTAAGTCATACTAAATATTGTACAAAGCAAGAAACCAAATAAAATAAGTATTAGAATCATACATTAACAAATTGGTGAATAAAGGAACCATGTACAAACATTTCCCCACCTTCCCACTAAAAAAGTGGGCAAATTATAACAAAGAAACTAAAAGGAACACAAATTTGTACTAAATCATACAATATATATAAATAAATTCATCATAAAAAAATTATCAGTCATACCTTATAGAATACCACCAAAGTGTATATATATATGTATACATATATATATATATATATATATATATATATATATATATATATATATATATATAAAATACCCCCTCTGTCTAACAAAATAATAACTTCCTCTTTTTTATTTTCTTTATGTCAAAATCTTTCTCTAAATACAATAAATTGACTGCTCATAGTCTACTTATATTTTATAAACATTGTATAAACCCTTTCCATCAGTTACTTTCTTTGTGGTATAAATTCCTAAATCTTTGAGATAAATCCTTTCCATAGCCCCTTGAATCAACACTCCCACTGTCTCATATGGCATAAATTTTTGATACAGCACCCATTGGCATCTAGCCTGCCATAAATAATATTTCAAACAACAACAGAAAATTTGTAAAGTATCTATATTGTAGGTCCTTCCAAGCTGAGAAAATTGTCCTAAAACCAGCTTATCATAATTTAAGTACAGTAACCACCTCATATTCCATTTTGAAGCCAGAAATTTCCAAAGGGAACTAGCGTATGAACAATGCGCGTGTCTGCTGTGTCCACTGGGCACGCTGAAACTGCTGGCATTAGACAAACTTGGATAAGATAATTTTAGCATATCCTCTGCTTAGTAAATATACACCTTTAATAATGGAAAAAGAACTTAGTAAGTGTATGCAATGTTTGATGTATCGTGAGGGAAAGCATGGGAGCGAGTATGTATGTGCTAATTGCCATCTGATTACTACTCTTGAAGCAGAGATAGTGTTTCTGCTTAATATTAAACCAGTTTCTACTGATATTAGGGAATTGAAAAGTTACATTGATCTTATGGATGAACAACTTCATTCTAATTAACAATTTCCTTCACATTTAGGTAGCATTTATATGCCTCCTGATGAGGAGACAATTGTAACAACTAGTACTAGTATATCTGTTGCCTCTGCCCCCTCTTATAAGGTGGATGATTATCCGCCCTCTTCTCATGATAATGATGACTGAACCATTGTCACAAAGCCTCTTAAAAAAAGGAGGGGCAGTCAAATACACAATAGTGCCCCTATTGAAACTCGTAATAGGTTTGAGCAATTGACTGTATCAAATAATGAAGTGCTACATGATTTATCCTGTGCATCACCCTCTGTTGATAATAATGGTTTAAAAACACTTTTCAACCAGGAGTTAATGCCCATGAATATTTGTCCTAGTAAGTCTCAAACTACCAAATCAATACCTATTAAGTTAATCATCCCAGAGTGTGTTAAACAATCACCTGTTTCTGATTCTTGTACCCCTACTGTCTCAAAACAAGTGTTAATCCTGGGAGATTCAATCATTAAGCACATTGACATGGTGGTATGCAATAGTGACAAGAGCAATCGCACTTGTTCTAGCTTCTGTGGGGCCAGGGTATCTGACATTACCTCCATAATGCCTAAAATTTTACAAAATGCAGGGGAAAATCCACTGGTTATCATACATGCCGGTGTTAATGATATAAACAACACCCCATTTAATCTGTTACAACAGGACTATGTGGTGTTATGTAATCTGTTACTTGATAGGGGATGCTGTGTATGTACATCTGAAATTCTATCTAACCCGAGAGCAACATCTACCATGATGCAGAAAATCAAAGCCCTAAATGAATGGCTGAGAAAGTGGTATTTTAAGCAGGATATACCCTGTATTACCCACTAGGAATCATTTTCAGATCGTTCTTCCTTGTTTTGCTGGGACGGTTTACATCTCAGTCGTAGGGGTAGTACACTTATGGGGAAAAGTATCACTAAAATCATAAATCATTGTTTAAACTAAAAACAATGGGGGAGAATGGGTATATTCCCAAGTCTCTGAATACTTACCAAAATATTATTACAACTAAATGTAAATTCCTAGCTTTGAATGCAAGATCTTTAAACCAACTCAAATTAGCAGAACTTGAAGCCAAATGTAAAACTTTAAATATAGGTGTGGTGGGAGTAACTGAAACTTGGTGGGATGCATCCTCAATTTGGTCCAGAGAAATTCCAGGTTATAAGTTATATCATAAAAACAGATTAGATAAGCAAGGCGGTGGAGTTTGTATGTGCATATGAAATGATATTCCTTCTTTTGAAGTGTGTTCTCCCTTTCCTTTGGAAAGTATATGGGTTAAAATCTTATTGAAGGAGCAGTCCTATATAACTATTGGTAACATCTATCGACGTTCATCTGCAAAGTTAGATTACACAACTGATATGTTTAAAGAAATTACACATTTTTCAAAACCTCAAAATACTGTAATATTTGGTGACTTCAACCTCCCTCATATTAACTGGGACTCATTCTCAGGACAGTCCTATGCCGAGAAATGACTAATAGATGTGGTAGTTAGTACTGGATTACATAGAGGATAATGTATGGTCCTCTATCCGTAACAAGTTTGTAAACTCTTTGAGAGGTCATCATGGTGACGTTTGGAACCTCAAGAGTGAAGCCCGAGAGGTTCAGTCACCATTACGACCTTGAGAAGAGTTTTCAAACTTGTTAGAGATAGAGGACCATACATAGTCTTTTATAGTGTATGGTCACCTATCTATTGTATTTCAAGTTTGAAATCTCGTTACATGTGTAGTTACACCCTTATGCTTTAGACAGAAACAATCAGTCGATACAGCTGCTAAATGAAATATTTACTTACGTTTGGTGTGAACAGCGATAATCGACATCGCTAGTGACACATTAAAAAAAATACGGTATTTTTACTGTTTTTTTACTTAAACATTTAATCTTTGAATTAGTCCATTGTGGTGCGGATGATCCGACGTGCTGCCATGACCTGTAAAGCTGAAGACATGACCTGTGAGGAGACAAATGAGAGGGGCAGTTGGAGTCAAAGTTCAAAGGAAGTAATTTTGTTAGGGCAGAGGTCATGGGAGTTCGTGTACTTAGGTTACAATTCCTGGTGTCCTCATTGCAGTTTTCTGATGCCCGCCTGCGAGGTAATTAATAATTTTAACGGTTATAGCGGCTGACATTGTGTGTGTGTGATTTTAAAAAACACTCACTTAACCGTTTACGATTTGAAGGATGAGCAGCTCGTGCCACGAGCATTTCTGACAAGATTCTAATCTGTTATGCTGCAGTAGCTACGTTCATGGTGCAGCATAACAACAAGCTACTGCAGCATAACAACTTTTAAGCTTGTATAGATTTTTATTTGTAACAGCGTTCTACTATACATTATAACAACTTTTTACTGAACCCAGTCGAGGTCCTAATATTTTGGATCTATTATTTACTAACATAGAGCAACAAATTAGCAATTTACAAATTTGGGATCCACTTGGGACCAGTGATCATTCATCTATTATTTTTGAAATTCAACAATTTAAAACTACATAAAGGAAGTTCTACTGTACAAAAAATCATAATAAAGCAAATTTTTCTAAAATCAATGAATACTTACAAAACATAAACTGGGAATCTAATCTTCTTAATTGTACAACACAACAAGCTTGGGACTTTTTTAAAAACATTGTACACTATTTGGAAAATACCTTTATTCCATCTAAGAGGAAATTTAACAATAAAGGAAAAATTCCCCCTTGGTTCAACAAGACAATTAAAAATCAGATTAAAATAAAAATTAAACTTTTTAGGAAACTTAAGAATAGTTCTGTTCCATTTAAAACTACTCTATTACATAAATACAGACTATTTATTTATTTAGATTTTGGTACCCGGGTAAGCCCACTGAGACCAGAGGTCCCTTTTTCAGGAGCGACCCAGAATTAGTTACAGAAAGAGACATTTTGAAACAGTTTTTTTACAGTAGTTACATATGTTACACAAATAGACATTAGCGACAGTATACAGGGGTAAAAGTAAGGTTCACATACAGACTCAAGCATTATTTACAGTAGTTACATTAATTACACAAGTGCAGTTTAGTAACAGTATACAGGGGAAGTAATCAGGATTCACAGTCAGGCTCTTATGACATCAAGTTCCATCCCCAATTAGTAGGGAAAGTAGACAACCACAGAAAATTGACATCATAGTTTTGGAGATGCATCCAGGATGAAGGGAGATTCAAGGCAGTGCAACGGAAAAGAGACCTGGACTAGGGAGCTAACAGTTACAGCCACAGAGACTGAGATTGAGAAAATATAGTTTGAGTCCAGACTTGAATTGGTTAAGGGTGGTTGAGTCAGTCAGGCTAGGTGGAAGAGAGCTCCATAGGTGGGAGGCAGCAAATTTGAAGGAGCGTTTGCCTTGGTTGGAGCATATCCTAGGGATGTTGAGGGGATGATTTGCAGATGATCGCAGGGTTTGGATTTGTTCTTTGGGGGAGAGTAGTCCACTAAGATGGGAGGGGAACCTAGGGTAGTGAACTTGAAGGCAAGGCAAGCAACAGGGTAAGCTAGTTTGTGCTGAAGTGTGGGCCAGTTTAGTTCCTTAAGTGCCTCACAAGATGCCTCCTAGGAGAGGAGTTAGTGGCGAAATGAGCCACACGGTTATAGAGTATGGAAAGTTTACTGACTTCTATCTCATGGAGGAACTGCAGTAGAGGAGCTCTGTATAGGATGGAGGGGAGGAGATTGCAGCAGGCAATTGCCCGGTGTGCAACCGAGGATAGGGAATTCCCCAGACAGTAAAGGAGGCCAAGCTTTTGGTGGGTGGACCTGGTTATGGAGTCGATATGGGGTAGGTAGGTCATTTCTTGATCAAGATGGATCCCAAGGTATTTGAAGCTGGCCATGACCTCAACATGTTTTCCTTGGTTTGTGCATATCTGGAGCAGCTGACTCCTGTCAGGGCCCAGCCATCTAGAACCAAACAGTACGGCTTTAGTTTTTTCCTCATTGAGTTTAAGGGAGTTTGTGGAGAACCAGGCCTCAAGAACTGAGAGACTATCCTGCAGTTTCGTGGTGATGACACTAGGTTGGAGGGTCACTGCAGTATATGACAGTGTCATCCGCATACAAAATGAGTTTGCTGAGAGGGCAGCTTCCCTCAATATTGTTGAGGAAGAGGGAAAAGAGCAGGGGGCCCAAGATTGAGCCCTGGGGCACCCCTGCAGTAACGGATCTGGGTACAGATTGTGTACCCTGCCAGTGGACTTTTTGGGTATGGTCACTCAGATAGCTCTCAAACCAGGAGAGAGAGTGAGTGGTGATCCAGTCCTAAGTGTAGGAGTTTTGAGAGGAGGAGGAGATTATGACTGACCAAGTCAAAGGCCTTGGACAGGTCAATGAAGAGGGCACCCGTTGGGGAGCCTTGGTCCATAGAGGCAAGGATGTTTGCAGTGAGCCAGATGAGGGCAGTATCAGTACCATGGCCCTTTCTAAAACCATGCTGCACATCAGCCGTGAGAAGGTGCTGCTCAAGGTAGTCTTGAAGCTGGTTAGAGACGATCCTTTCCTGGATTTTCCCAAGGGGACTAAGAAGGGAGATTGGTCTACAGTTTCCCAGTTTGTCTCGGGGCCCACTTTTGTAGACAGGGACAATGGTCTCTACTTTCCACATCTTTGGGACTATACCATCCTGAAGTGATCTATTTAAGAGTAGGGTGACAGGATGGGTGATAGCCGGGGTGGCAGCCCTCAGTAGGCGAGGTTCAAGCTGGTCATGGTCCAGTGAGGAAGAGGGGTTAATTTTGTGTAGGAGAGGTAGTACCTCTGACCCGGAGGAGCATGGAATGCTAGAGGCATGGGATCAACCTTTTATGGCATTTTCCCTTTACCCTGAGCTTTTTTATAGGGGCATGCTTGTTAGATGATGACAAGAAGGCTTGAATTAAATATTCAAGTGCCTCATCGAGTGTGGGGAGAGAGATGATAGGGGTCCAGTCGGTGTTCCACAAATCAGAGCAGAAGTTGGCTGGTGCAAACCTACTGTAGTTCCTCACTTCAATGACCTTAGTGGTAATTTTTGGAGGCTTGTTGGACCAGACGCAGAAGATAGGCAAGTGATCACTCAGGGAATCAGCCATAATCCCTACCGACAGCATACAGCCCGGGCAGGAGACGAGGATCCGGTCAATGAGAGAGTGGTTTCCAGTCTTGGGATTATGTCATGTGGGGAGGTCGATGACCTGTGTAAATGGACAGCCAAGTAGTGGGTTTTTAGCAGGGGATGTGAGCAGGGAAGGTCAGTGGAGATTGAACTCCCCAAGGAGTATGGTCTCCCCCATGGAGTGGTCCTCCAGGAGGTTTGTTAGGGATTCCAGGGAGGAGGCAGCAGATTGGGGTGGGAGGTAGACACTGCCTAAGTTAAGGGGTTTGGTGTTTCCAAGAAGTATTTTTACAAACAGCATTTCAGCTAGGGAATCACTATGAGAGTGGAGGTCCAGCTCCAAAGCTTAAAGGTCAGAGCTGACGTAAATAATAACCCCTCCTCACTTTTTCCCTACCCTGTATTTTCTAAAGGTAAGGCAGTCCACTAGTTCCACCTCATTGGGGAGGATCTGCAGTTTGAGCCAGGTTTCTGTCAAGGCTAGTACATCAGGCTTATAGAGTGCCAGCCATGCCTCCAGGTCATGGAATTTGTGCCTTAGACTGCCTATGTTCATATGAGCAAGTTTGATCCCTTTGGAATTGGCCCACAAGGGGCATGAGGGGTTGTTGAGAGTGAGATTTGGGGAGAAAGGCTCTATATTAGGTTTTATATCCCCCTGAGGGCTAGGAGGGTCCTGCTCAGATGACTGGGGGTAAGTAAGGAGGGGGGAAGGGTCAGCTGCCCATCACTCCACCTGGGGAGAGAAACCTGGTCACCACCTCATGCATCTGGCAAGGGTCCAGGCAGGTGTAGGATTAAAAGAGACCCATATGGAGGGATCATTATGACCTCAATGGCAGGAAGGAATTTCCTTGGAGAAAAAGCACAGTTACAATCTGATCCCAGCATATAGCTTGGAACTATCTGTGAAAAACTTAAAAAAATTCTATTAAATTGACAAAAAATAAGCTAGAATTTAAACTAGCTCACAGAAAAGACTGTCACAAATCTTTTTTCTCCTATATAAATAGTAAAAAAGGTGTATCAAGGACCACTGGTCCCATTACAACCAATGGTTCTTCTCTATCTGATATAGAAACCTCAAATCTCTTTAATAAGTACTTTTGTTCTGTCTTCTCTCAAAAATCACCTATTAGTACATTTGAAGTTCACCACATAGATTATCATAGGTTTTATCCAACTGACATTATACAGGCTATCAAAAAACTAAAAAAAAATACTAGTCCAGGCCCAGACGGTATTCATCCATGGTTTCTGATCGAAACCTCTATAAATATTTCTATACCTTTATCAATTATCTTCAACAAATCCTTACAAGAAAGCATTGTATGAAATGATTGGTGCTCAGCAATAGTTACTCCCATATTTAAAAAAGGCAATAGAGGTTCTATGCAAAATTATCGTCCAATTAGCCTGACCTCAGTGGCTGGTAAATTAATGGAACGAGTAATGAAGTCTCTAATAGATCAAGATTGTAAAAAATTAGGAATTTATGATTCAAATCAGCATGGGTTTACTCCCAAGTATTCCTGCACCACCAATCTGATATATTTTTACAATAATATAGTACTCTACTAGATGTGGGTATCCCTACATCCCTCACATAAAAAACTCATTATTAAAATGCACAATCTGGTTTGTCACATGATATTGTCAACTGGACTTTAAACTGGTTGACAAATCATTCTCAGAGAGTCAGAATTAATGACATCTTGTCTGATTCGGGTAGTGTGACAAGTGGTGTACCACAGGGGTTGGTCTTGGGACCAACATTGTTTAATCTCTTTATCAGTGATTTACAAACAGGGCCAAATAACTTCATGGTTAAATGTGCAGACGATACTAAATTGGGGGGCAAGGTTAATAATCAAGAAAATATTTCTGCATTAAAGAAGGATTTGGAAAAATTAACACTTTGGGCAAATGAAAATCATATGCAGTTTAATCAAGACAAATGTTTAGTAGTGCATTTCGGTGTAAATAATCCAAAAATGATATATTATATAAACGGACTACCACTTCACTCATCAAATTGTGAAAAAGATTTAGGGATATATGTTAATAATAAACTTACATCAAATGATCACTGTGTTAGAACTGCTTGCATGACCAACAGACTTTTGAGGCAAATAAAACGCACTTTTGTTAATCGCACTGAACAATGCCTTATTCCATTGTATAGGGCATACATTAGACCGTATCTAGACTATGGCTCCCCTTTCTGGAATCCAAACCAAAAACAAAAACATAGCAATTCTTGAACAGGGTCAAAGGAGAGTAACTAGAATGATTCCTAGATTAACAAACTTGGATTATCAGAACAGATTAAAAGCTACTGGTCTCTTCTTTCTTCAAACTAGAAGATTAAGAGGTGTTATGCTTATGGTTTTTAATTTAGTAAATTCACCAGATCTAATGGAAAAATGTGGTCTAACACTCTCTAAAAGGGACATGTTCCGAGACTGCATAATAAACAGCTTGAAGTAAAAACTTATAAAACCAGCAAAAGGGGAAACTTTTTTCCAATAAGAGCATCCATTGTATGGAACACCTTGCCCCAAGAATTGGTAGAGACAACTAGTGCCACTGTCTTTAAAAACAAATTAGATGTTTGGTTGAGGGATAATAGATAAATAATATCCCACATATTGTGGGGAACAGTCTTGATTGGCTGTGGCCTTCTTCTGTTCTTTCATACCAAGTAATACCAAGTAGTAATAATGGAACAAAAAGTGATCCACAGTTTCTTTTTGGTCAATGCAGTCAAGAAAAGGGCATAGTCTTTCATTTTTTACCTTATGTTTGGCATTTCCCTTGACCCCAAGCCTCCCATATACTGCTAACCATAAAAATTCCCACATATATTCTGGCAATCAGGGATTATTCAATTGCTGAAGCACTCCCGGAATCATTTTTGAAGGACAATTTTTAAAAGCAGGTTCGGAAGGATATAATGATGACATCACAGTGTCATATAATTTTGGGCCTGTACTTTCTTCTACTATGTGCTTCACCAAACCCCATTTAAAGAGTTTTTGTGCCACAGGTTTAAAATATCGGGGCACCGATAATTTTTTTGAAGGTCTAGGAGGAATTGTCAACCAAGCTGAATAAAAATTAGCTAAAATATGTGTTATTAATAAACCATACTGAGATGTAGGTGGCAAAAGACCAACTTTAACATTTTGTGCTATAAAAAGTATTAAAGAAAATGACTGGATCCATCATTCCCAACCTTCCTTTTTCTTTGGCCAGATATGTATACTGTCTCTTAATGGGTTTCAATCTATTTCCCCAGACCATCTGAGAAAATAAACTATATAGTCTGGTTTCAAACCCAGTTGGTAATGGGAATATCATAGCAGTATATAGCAAAATGGGAATCAAAAACTGTCTAATAACCTGTACCCATTTTAATTTTACAAATTTCCATGCTTCCAGATTTGTACTTTGTAATCCAGTGAAGACAGTGCTTTTTCCCAATTCAAATCTGGAAGATTTTAGGGCCCATATAGCAGTCCTAAGATTTTAATCGGATCTGAAGAGATTCGAAGACCTTGAATAATAACCTCATTGGGCTGACCTACCCCAATAAACAAACCCTGACCTTTTTGTGTGTTAATTATGGAGTTGGAGACAAAGGAATAAGAACGCATAAAGTCCAATAAAATTTAAACTTGTTTATGTTCTGAAAAAAAAAAAGATATCATCTGCATATGCCTGTAAATGCAGTTCCTCTATAATTGGTGACCCCAGTGCCCCTTTCCATTGTGGATGTTGTGATAATGCTTGAATTAGTGTATCCATTCTGAACAAATATAACAGTGGACTCAGAGGGCATCCTTGGCGTACTCTTGTAGGAATATGAAACCCTTCCAAAATTTCATTCTGAATGACAGGATGAACAGTGGCATTTCTATAAAGGGATTTAACCCAATCCAAAAAAGAGGCCAGAACCCTGTAATGTTGTAAGGTCATAAATAAAAAAGGGTGGTAGACCCGATCAAAGGTCTTCATTTGATCCACTGAAACCATACATCCTGAGTATCCATTTAAGGAAAAATGCTCTATTAAATCCCTAATAATTATAAGAGTGTGTTGAATTTTTCTCCCTGGAAGCCCACAATATTGTGAAGGGGAAATTACAGTACTTGCAAAAAGTTTGAGTCTTGAATTCAGAATCACAGTTAATAATTTATAGTCAGAATTTAAAATTGTAATTGGTCTCCAATTCCCCAATTTTCTTTATTTCCTGATTAAAAAAAAAAATTAAGAGACCCTCTGAGAACCAAATGGGAAATTTAAAAGAGGATAGAAAAAAATTAAATACCAGAACTAGACATTCTGAAAATTCAGAGAAAAAGGTTTTATATAACTCAGACGTAAGTCCATCAATCCCTGGAGAAGTTCTATTTTTTTGAGATTTAATGGCAGCTACAATTTCAGCCCCTGTAATGGGTTTAGTTAAAAGTGACATATAAACCCATTTTCTGGAATTATAATCTTCCGCAAAAAATGTCTAATGTCCTCCACACTAGGGGGCACTACTGGTTTGTGAGAAAATAAAAACTGTTTTATCACAGCATGAAGACCTATATTATCCAGTACAGATTGCCCTTCCTGATTTAAAAGAGAGTTCATAGCTGTTTTAGATTTGTATTTTTTAAAGGCTTCATAGGGATCACCCTGAGGTTTCATCCCATATTGAAAAATCACTTTCATTGTATTAGCACAATCATATTGTACCTCTTGAATTTGTTGTTTTAGATTAGCTATTTGGGTAGTGAAATCATTTTTTGAGGTATTTGCCATAGAAAATAGATAATATAATTGCTGGCGCAATTTTAAATAATGTAGAAATTTCAAATTCTCACTGGACCTACCTTGATTTTTTAACATTACTTGGAGATCCTCCTTAGACTCCCTCCACCATTTCCCTAAGTCCTCATATAAAATTGAAACTGATAGTCTAGCAATAAGCAATTACCTAATATTATTGATTACTAAAGGATGCTTCAACATAAGTGAACTTAATTTCCATCTTAAATTCTGTGGTGATGGTAGGGAAACTGATACAAAATTACACTGAAGAAGCATGTGATCAGAAAAAGCCATCGGGAGGGTGTAAAACTTAAAAGGGAGAATATTGCAGGAGAGAAAAATGCAATCTATGATAGACGTGTATGTGTTTCTTTTATAAGACCGCTATACTGGTAATTTCTACTGTCCACCAAACCCGATGTATTTATTAATTGAAACAGAGCATTGGAATCACAATATATATTTTTCCCACTCCCTATGATCCTACTTTTCCCAGTTTTTAATTCGCAGTTGAAATCTCCACATAGGAAGATTTCAAATGAAGTTAGTAAAAAAAGTTTAAGCACCTGAAAAAGAGCAACCCGCTCAGCTTTTACTTGGGAACAATATATGTTAATGAATCTGCATCTCATAGAATTCCATACCCCATCAAGGATCATTAATCTTCCCAGAACTAAATCCATTAATTTAATAAGTGAAAATTTATATGAGTTAAAGAGAAAACCTAATCCATCAGCCATCTGCTGTCCAAAGGACCAATAAGACAGACCCCAACACCATTCCTTTTGAAAAAAAAACTGGCTTGGTCAAGTGTAAACATCCATGTTTCTTGAAGTAAACACACATCTATGGAATTACCATGAATATAATCATAGACTACTTGCCGTCACCTAGAGATTAATAAGCTGTGAGCATTCAATGAACCCAATTTAAAGAAAGCCAGTTATAAAATACAGTTTCAACCGTCCTTTTCCTTCTCTTTTTTTTTTTCCTTTATAGCCTTCTTGAGCATGAAAAGGGGATGGAGGGTTGTCCTGTACAGGCTGAGAGTCAGGTTCCATACAATCTATTTCAGAATCACCCCACTGTGTTGACAACACTGCAAAAGGATTATTAGATTTTATATCTACGGTGGGGGGGCAGGAGAAGGTTTCAGGTTCCTTGAAGACCTCCTTACTTGAATTACAAGAAGATTAACTGGAGGGTCTGAAGGTAGTGTCTCCTTTTGTGCACTGTAGCAGACAGGAGAAAGGAGGGGAGAAACCTTAGAGGGAGAATAAGGAGGTTTTCCTCAGACATTCCTAATCCTTGAGGTGGAGCCAAAGGAGAGGTAATCACATCAGCTGAAAATCTCTGTCTGGTTAGAACCAGAAGCCAAATCTTGGGCCTTCTGGATCAAAAGACCCAGACTACCGCTGGATGCTTTATTTTTTGCTGCCCATATACACTCAGAAAATACATGGCCTGTATCATCACAGAGATCACATTTTGTTAAATTGGCACATTGAAAAGCGATATGACCTATCTCCCCACAGTTTTCACATCTAGGTTTGTCACAGGAGCTAGACAAATCTGTCCGGGAACTGCATTTATAACAGGCCCTGGGTTGCCTGGCATAAAAACAACCCCTCCCATCTCTCCCCAGTAAAAAAGAATTAGGAATGTGCTCAATCCCAGAATCAGTCTGCCTAAGTTTCACTTTAAAATGCCAACCCCTGTCCAAAATTGCTCAGTATCTAGGATAGCCTCAGGAGAGCACAATACCTCACATTTTTGGGACAACCAGTAAGTGATATCATACACATGAACCCCCTCATTCTGGAACATGATTGTGACATATTTAATTAATGGTTTTGTTAATGGTATAACCAAAAACGGGGTCCATGTGGGTGAAAACTTAACCTGGTTGTACTGCTCCCAAAATAGATCAAGAGCATAGGCTGAACGAAAGCTCACATCGAAGTTGTCCTCTCCTGAAATGTTGATAAATGCGAACACTTCCCTAGGAGAAAAATTTAACCAATCTTTTAGCAGATATTTACCAACATAATGCCTATCAGGCCTAACATCTAGGCCCCTTTTAAAGCGGAGCCTAACCGCATTTCTGCGAGGTGCAGCTTCTTTTTTTATTTTATAAAATAAGTCTGATAACAAAGGCTTCTCTACATCTATATTTCCTTGAAAATTATTAGAGGACTGTTTAGTTTCAGAATTTTCAGTGGCTACCAGAGTAATGGCTTGTGAGGCCGCAACAGGAGGCCCTTCTCCATCTTGCACCTTCGTAGCAGAATCTGAGTTTGAAGGTGGACCAGCCACATTTGGCTTCCAAGAGGGTTCATTTTGTGAAAAATTTAGTTTGGGATCCCAATCAGGTGTAGGACGCCAAGTTCCTTTTTCTAAAGTCCATCCTGCTTCACTCAAGGCCCACCGTAGGGACCATGTCTCTTCCATAAGGGGCTGTGCAAGAGGCACCAGTACTGAGGATCCTGGGCTAGCTTCTGTAATATTATGAGCAGGAGTGTCCTTGGACCTCTCTAATGTCCCCAAATTTCTTTTTGAAAAAATTACCTCAGCTCTCTTTTCTTTACCTTCATCCACAGGCTTCTCATGTATTAACTGACTTTGTTTGAGAAAAGAAAATTCTGAAACACCTTCCAAGTTAAATGGATGAGTTTGAAACACACATTTCCCCTCAGTATCTACCAGACCAATAGAATTTTTCCTTACTGGGTTACGAAAAACAAACCCTGCTGCTTCAGACAGGGTAACAGTTTGTAAGTCAGCAATGGAGCCACCGTGTCCCAAATTCAACTTATCCGGGTCTTTGGAGTTTGCCGTAGCAACAGGCGGTAAGCTTGAATGCGTCCCAAGTGTTTCTGATTCCCGTAATGGCTCTCGGCACTGAACCACACCAGGTTCTATACTGCCAGCCAACTCAGAGTCTCCAGAAAGCTTTTTAACATCAGGAAAAGAATTAGAAGTTTGCATCAACTCACCTGACTGTTCCGTATCGGGAGCCTCTTTAGTATCTTGAGATTCAGGACAGATGACAGCTTGCTCTGAAGAATTGACAGACTGAGCTGCAAAATGCAGCGAAAACAGTTGTTTTTGCAATCGGTCCTGTTCTTGCTCAATAACTTCTAGCTGAAGTTTAAGCTGCTCCTGAAGGTCCTCAGCTACAGTAACTGTAGGCATCTCCATAGTATTCTCTGATAATGGTTTAATTTGTGTTAAATCTTCTGTAGACACAAAAACTTCACCATCCTCAGGCTCCTTGTTGAAAAGAACAGTTTTCTCCATTGCATCAGTTTTCTCAGCAATTAAAGCAGAGCCTAACAACCGCTCTCCTTCCTCTGAGACGCCCATCCTCACCCAAGTCTTGACCGAAAGTGACCTCGCTCACAAACAGCAAGTCCCCCTACTGCCAGCAATGAAGTAGGGGAGTTTCCCTGGTGCCCTGGCCAAATTTCTCCCATTCACTAAATACCACCAACAGCTTAATCTGGTTCAAAGTCAGTTGGCATTCATCTGTATCCCTCTCCCCCAGGTCATGCCTGAAAATAGGCAGAATCTGTCTAGTACACTTACCCGATCAACAAAAAACAAAAACAAACAAAAAAATAAACATAAAGTTCTAAAAAACGTTTATCAACAATTCAATTTTTTTTTTGTGTGGGGCTCATACCCCCTATCCAGGGGCCTCTGCCCTTGCATCCCCATGAATAAATGTAATCAACTCAGAGGCTGCACAGTATTGAAAGAAAAACTATTTACAGAAGCAACCATTCAGTGTGCAGAGGTGACCACAGAGATTTCCTTGATTCAGTCACCTAGATGCCACTCACACAGAAGGGAGCTGGAGGCTGTGGAATTCAAACCCCTGTCACTAATGTCCTACCTCACTCACAGTCCACAACCCTAACCACTATGCTAAACCTAAATGAGCAGAGCTGCAGAGACATCATCTTTATAGTTTCACATCATATGTGGTAATCCGAGCAGCACATGAGTAATCCCGAATGGTATTCTCGAGCGGCACGAGACTGTTGTCCACTATACCACATCCTCTCCAAGGTGTCTGCCATGACACCTACAGCACAAAGTGCAACCAAGCCAGCATGCTTTGTCATGTGCTGTTAACACCAGAAGGATTGCAGTTCTTGGGTTAGAAAATTTGGCGGATGTTTTTTTCCAGAGGGTTTGGGGAAGGGCTCCACCCCGTGATTAAATATTACCACTCCGGGCTGCCATATTTTCTGGCCCAAGAGCTGCAGACGAGCCTGGATCACTACTCAAGTGAAATCGTGAGCAAAAGAGAAATGAGGGGACCTTGACTGTATTCAAACCCTGAACTTCTGGTTTATGAGGCAATAGACTTGTCCATTAGACCATGAAAGCAGAACAGCACTGATGCTCAGCTGTTTTGCTGTAGCAGCTTCAGACCTGTGTGTGCTGCACCTGAGGAAAGACCACCAGGGAGATTTTTTGCCCCCAGGGAGGGTTATGTGATTCCCCCAGGGCACAGTTGAGGGCAAAAACCTACATTTGCAACTGTGAAAGGTTTGGAGTTAAAAGCTGCCCACATAGGAGAATGCTGCCCAGGGCTTGAGCTAAAAGGCTATGCAAGGGTAGACTGCTTATGATCAGTAATGTCATTTCACCAGAATAATAGGGGTTGCCAAGTCCCATTTCAACAGAAGCAAAGGGGCTGTAATGCTCCACATCCCACCACATTGTTTTTAAATTATAAGGAAACCTTTTTTTTATGTTGTTTTAGGGTTTGAATATGGGCATTATATGGTGGCAGTGGACATCACAGGGGTCTCAACCACAACTTCTGACAACCCCTAATTGACATTCCTATCCATGATTTTTGGTAGTAGGTGACCGACTCCAAGGAAACATTCCCAAGATTTGGAGTTGGAGGCTGCATCCCACTAGGACGTGGGAGACTGACTGAGATTTTAGCCCATGCATGAGAAGACTGCCATGGTTAGGGGTTCAAGACTGTTGTTGCATGGAGAAGATTGCCCAGTGTTTGTGGTAAAAATCTGTCCATCTGAAAGGAAGACTGCTAAGATTTTAGATGAAAGATTGCATTCACCATAAGGTAGCCCAAGATATGAGTTAAAGGGCTGCTCACTATTGAAAGATCAAAGACTGCTCACTTCTGAGAAAAGCTTTCAAAGGTTTAAGGATAAAAGTCAATCCATAGGAGGGCTTATCATAGTTTAAGGCCACGTGAAGGGTCATGCATCGAGGGCCCTCTCAAGGAATCCAGGAGATGCCAAAAGACTTCGAATATCAGGTTCAGCTGGAAGCAAACTGAATGTTCCCCACAAAAGATACTGGTGGAGGCTAGTTGAGCTAAAAAATGCACTATGTGCATGGGGGATGGAGGGTGGGATGGCATGACCTGATGGGAGACTCACTGGAAGAGCTACTATTACAGAAAGTTCTTATGTAACTGAACTATATTCATCAGGGATATCTCTTTTAACCTCTAGGATGAGTCCCAAGCAATACTGATAGAGAGAGACAGTCGGGGTAGCTGGAGGCTAGAGACCTAGGACAGGAGACCATGAAGCACAGCCATGTCAAAGCCTGCTGTCCTTCTGGAGATAATTCCCAGACTGTACTACTTAGAGAAAGTGTGGATAGTACACCAAAGGGGAAGCAGCACTGATACCATCTGCTGACACATCCCTGAAAGAGATAACAGGAGTGGCCATATCTCTGGTAGAGTGGGCACACATGACCCCAGGGAAGTTCCTTACCGTACTTCCTACAACTAAAGGTAAAATGGTTAGACAACTGTTTTGATAGGCACTGTTTAATCACCGTACACCCTCTTTCCCAGGGAACAAAGGAACCATAAAGCTGCAAGGACATCCAGCACACCCTCAGAACATATCTGAGTACTACAAATTCCCTCTACAGTATGAAGCAATGCTTCCTCTGGACTGGCATGCTCCAGAAACAGAACAGGCAGGTGGGTAGGTGGATTCAGAGTAAATCCAGACATCACCTTTGGCAAGAACTTATGTTTCACCTGCAGACACCTCTGTCTCTGTGGAAAATCAAATAGGCCCATGGAAAACTGAAAAGGCATCCAGGTGCACCTTAATGGAAAGGTATTGCAGTCTAGTGCCCAAGAGGGACAGCACGAACACCAGGATCTGATTCACTGGACAAGTAAAAGATCCAGGTGATGGAAAGCAGCCTGTGGCCCTGGTGGAGGGTTTCCTAGCAGCCACCAGGACGTCAGCCACCATTTGGGAAACCCCAAATCTATCCCTGGCTATGTTTTCAGGAGCCAAGCCTGCTGCCTTTCTAGAGATAATGCCCAGCCTGTACTATTTAGAGAAAGTGTGGATAGTACACCACAGGGGAAGCAGCGCTGATGCCATCTGCTGACACAGCCCTGAAAAAGTCAACAGAAGTGGCCATATCTCTGGTAGAGTGGGCACACGTGACCCCAGGGAAGTTTCTTACTGTACTTCCTACCTCTGTCTCTGTGGAAAATCAAATAAAGAGGCTCACATATAAGAGTCTGAAGATTGGAGATTCTTCGAGCAGAAGTAATAGTAACTAAAAATAATGCTTTCCACAGCAGAAAGCGTAGCTCGCAAATCACAGCTGGCTCAAAGGAGCAAAGGTAATCTGCTGGAGAACAAAATTCAACTCCCAAGCTTGGACTGGAATGCATAAGGGGGGCTTCAAGTAAAGAATGCCTTCCGAGCACGGGCACCATATGGCCATGAATAGGTCCATGAAAAACTGAAAAGACATCCAGGTGCACCTTAATGGAAGGGTACTGTAGTACAGCACAAAAGAGGGACAGCATGTATGCCAGGATCTGATTCAGTGGGCAAGGAAAAGATCCAGGTGATGGGAAACAGCCTGTGGCCCTGATGGAGGGTGTCCTTGCAGTCACCAGGATGTCAGCCACCATTTGGGAAACCCCAAATTTAGCCATGGCTATGTCTTCAAGGGCCAAGCATGAAGGTGGAGTGACCCGAGGGCAGGACAGACCAGGCTGCTCCTCTCCTGTTACAGCATGCCTGTGTACAGGGGCCAGGGGACAGAAGGTTCTACCACCAGCCACAGCAGTAAAGGGAGCCAGAGCCAATGAGGCCAAAAGAGAGGAACAACAATTGTACTCATTCCTACCATCTGACGCTTGATCAGCAGCAAGAGAAGGACAATGCAGCTGGCCAAAGAACTTCAGGCCTTGGGGCGAGCAAGCAGAAAAGTGACAGTTTTGCACTAAATGGGGATGCAAAAAGGTCAAACTCTGGATGACCCTATCTGTCAAACAGGTCTGCTATGACCGAGGCCAGTAGTTCCTGCTTGTGCATCCTGGTTTGTGACCTGAGTAGTCTGTCTGCCAAGATGGTTTTGGTGCCTGTAACAGGGACTGCCAACAGTTTGAGACCGTGTTCTAAAGCCAAGTGGCAGACCTTCAACACTGCTGTGCACAGGTGTATGAATGGAACCTCCCCTTGGCTGTTGATGTAGTGCAAGACACCGATGTTGTCTGTCTACACTAACAGAGGCCCCAGGAACAGGGGGTCCTGAGAGGCTTGCAGGCTGGAAAGAACAGCCCTCATCACAAGGACATGTATGTGGAGGGAACTCCCCACTGCGGTGCAAGTACCCTGGGTCTGGAAAGAGCTAGGTGTACCCCTGAGCCAGTCCTTGAAGTGTCCAAGGTGAGGAAGTGATGAAGGGAGGGAATGAAAGAAATCTCCTGGAAATCATCCCACCCTCCATCCCCCATGCACATAGTGCATTTTTTAGCTCAACTAGCTTCCACCAGTATCTTTTGTGGGGAACATTCAGTTTGCTTCCAGCTGAACCTGATATTTGAAGTGTTCCATCCACCACTGAAGCACATGCTTTACTGGGGAAGTTACTAGAACCTTCTGTTCCAGAGCATCAGGGTGTTGAGCCCAGCAGACTCTTAACGTCCATTGGTGGATCTGCATGTGCAGTCTAGCCCAGGGTACCCTGCAATGGCCATGGCCATGCAGCCGAATAATCATAGGAATGTCCCAGTTATCACAAATCTGACCGGAGAAACCAACTGGGCCCAAGATATGTTAATATCTGCAAGATATGTTACAAGCACGTTAATGTTTGCAGTCTCTTAAAAAAGCTTACATCGATCCAGACCTGGGTCATTCATACTGAACCAGATATGCTGGTAGTCTCGGAATCCTGGCTCAGATCTTCTATGCCTAACAGGGAGATTAACATCCTTAACCATTGGCTGTTCAGAGCCGATATGCAGACTAGGGGTGGTGGGGTAGCCATTTATGTCAAGGACAAATATACGGCCACTACCATTGACACCTCCTCTATTATAAATGGCTTTGAATGTCTGTCCGTTAAGGTTGAAACATCCCGCTCAATGGTTATCAGGGTTATAGGGTGCTACAGGCCTCCATTTGCTGGGTCCCAACTTTTGTCTCACCTATCGACTATTATGGGACATGAGACCCTCGAAACTATTATTCTTGGGGATCTCAATTATGACTGGTTATCCAAGGCTTCCTTACCCCTCAAATCCTTCTGTGACTTATTTGGGCTCACACAACTCATTAAAGAACCTACATGTCCTAACAAGAAAAACCCCAGGAATAGCACCCTATTGGATGTCTTTCTTTCAAGCAAGCCACAGTCCTTTTCCTACACTGGAATATTTTTCTCAGATGCCAGCGATCACTGCTTCATCGCTGGTGTAAGATCTGACTCCAATCCCCCCTCCACATCTATGTTCTCCACCAGAAGGTCCAGACGCAACTTTGAGACATTTGCCTACATCCAAGAACTAAAATCATCTGTACACTGGCAGAACTTTTACCTAGCCAAATCGGTCTGTATGGCATATGACATTTTTCATGAAATAGTGTCTTATGCCATAAATAATCATGCTCCCTTGGTAAAAGTCCGTGTAAAGACCAGAACTTGCCGTTGGTTCTCTAATGACCTCAAGACTGCATTACTAGCGAGAGATAAACTCTAGAAAAAAGCTCGCAAATCAAAAACTGCCAAGGATTGGTGCCACTTCAGGAAGGCTAGGAACTTCTGCACCAAACAGGTTAGAGAGGCTAAGGCCAACTTCTACCATTCTGAGCTTGGCTCTGCCTCAAGGTGCCCAGCTAAATTTTGGTCCACAATCAAAGAGCTGTCTGGTCATACAGCTGGAAATATACTTCCCTCAAAAATCATCTCTGACAATGTTACTATCAACGATAGCAAAGAGATTCTCCAGGCCTTCAACAACCACTTTGCTGTGGCAGGCCTAGCATTCGACAATTCACCAGCATCCATGTTACATTCTCAGGTTAATGCACAGATTCCTGAACCTAGCACCACTAATGTGGTCTTCTCATTCCTTCCTGCTTCATTGAAAGAGGTCGAAGACCTCCTTCTACAGTTGGACACCAAGAAAAGCACTGGTGCTGACTCTCTCGACCCCCTACTTCTTAAAGATTGTATACCATGTCCTAGCTGTTCCAATCACACACTTATTTAACTTGTCCTTGTCCCAGGGGACTATTCCACAACTATGGAAAATTGGCCACATCATTCCTTTATTTATATCAGGAGATCCTTCCGACCTAAATAATTACAGGCCTATATCTCTCCTACCAATATTGTCTAAACTGCTGGAAAAAATTATGAATGCTCAGTTGAGAACCTACCTAGACAACAAGAACCTTTTAAACCCTATGCATTCTGGTTTCAGAGCCAAGCACAGTACCATTACAGCTCTGGCCAAAGTGACTGATGACTGGCAACGAGAGCTGGAAAAAAAAAATTGTATGTGCCGTGTTCCTGGACCTTAGCAAGGCCTTCGACACTGTCAACCACTGCCTGCTTTTTTCCACTCTAAAAGTGATAGGTCTGGACCCAACCTCTCTGTGCTGGTTCAATAATTACCTTACAGATAGGCTTCAGCAGGTCAAGGCCGAAGGGGAGCTCTCTCCACTCAAACCACTAAAAAAAGGCGTTCCACAGGGACCCATCCTGGGGCCTCTATTGTTTGCCATTTATATAAACAATATTGATGTTGGCATCAAGGAGGCCAATATTCACCTTTTTGCTGATGATACGGTGTTGTACCTAAGCCGCCCAACTCCGGAAGCCACCTGTGGAGATTTACAAACAGAATTCAACTTGCTGCAGAATCAGCTCCTGAATAAAAAACTCTTACTCAATGCCAAAAAAACAAAAGCTATGCTGTTCTCGCCGGCTACTCATTCGGTGAACCCTGCTATCTCTGGCTCCTTACCTCCCATAAACACTTTACTAGGAGAGAGGTTGGAATTTGTTATGAAATTCAAGTACCTAGGGGTCTGGCTGGACCACAGACTCTCCTCCGTGGAACGTGTCGAGGACCTGCTGAAAAAGTTGAGGCAGAGACTTGGTCTCTTCTTTAGAATAAACCACCTCCTGACCAAAGATGCCAAGATGCAGTTAGTTCAATCCACATTTCTATCCCTAATTGGTTCTGCCGATTTCATTTATAGTCAGTGTAATGCCTCCTGTCTTACTAAACTGGACACATTATACTACAGAGCCTTGAGATTCATAACTGGCCTACTTATAACCACCCACCACTGCTCCTTATATGCAGCTGTGTGGGGTGGACCTCCCTTCAGTACAGAAGGAACAGAAATGCAGCTCTCTGAATTTACAGAGCTAATACCAACAAACTACCCCAATACATTTCTGACTGTTTGCTGTTATACGTAGTAGGCAACTACGCACTGAGAAGCTATTCTCTGCTTCTACTGAAGATACCTAGGGCCAATACATGCTTTGGGAGAGCGGCCATACGCTTCGCGTGGCCCTCACCCTGGAACAAACTACAGAAATCTATGAAACTGAGTCTCCCTGTTAGTCTTACCACCTTCAAGACCTTGTATGCCAAGGCTGTTAAGGAGCTATGCGTCTGTTTCCAGCACGCTTAGCGTGCTAGGGGTGCCTACTGCTTACCTGCCCACTACATCTCCAGCTAAACCAACAGCTTGACCTTAATCCACTAACTTTCTTGCCCTTGGACTCCTAACATATATGTCCCCAGCCCATCTACCGTAGCACCCTTCCTAGAACAGCTGCAGTCCTGTACCCCTCTCCTCCATATCTGCTCCTTAAGTTACTTCTATGTGACAAGGGTGACTGAACACCTATTTTGCATCAGTATTCTCAAATCATATAGTCATAATTGATACAAATACTATCATATCAAGTTCTACTGAAAATAACCACGCCATAACAATTTCTGAAGTAGTTTCCTTGTTAAATAAAATTAAGACCAAATACTAGCTGGGGACCAGACTTAATTAATCCTAGATTTTTGGTCGAAACAGCGGAAAATATTGCCACACCATCAGCCATTATTTTTAATAAATCATTAGCGGAAAGATCCGTTCCATCTGATTGGATAACTGCTACAGTTGTGTCTATACTTAATAAGGGTAACCGTTTCATAGTGAGTAATTACTGCCCCATCAGTCTTACTTCCATTCCATGTAAAGTAATGGAAAAAAATATTAAAGGCATATTAGAGGCAGAAATGCAAACTCTAGGCATTATCGACCACTCACAACATGGATTCAAGCAAGGTTTTTCTTGCACTACCAATTTAATAGCCTTTTACAATACTGTCAACCAAGAACTAGACTATAAGATTCCCATGGATGTCATCCTCCTGGATTATAGCAAAGCATTTGATAAGGTTACTCACAACATTCTCCTAGCTAAGCTATCAGACCTAGGTTTTTCTTGTAACATAATAAAATGGATCAATTGCTGGTTAACCAACAGGATCCAGCATGTTGGGATCAATGGTGCCTATTCCAGTAATGTGGGTGTGACCAGTGGTGTGTCGCAGGGATCAGTTCTGGACCCAGTGCTATTCAATATTTTCATCTCAGACATGCAGATTAGCTCCAGGAATATACTTTCAAAATTTTCAGATGATACAAAATTAGGTGGTAGGGTGGATTCCGACTATAATATGGACTTATTAGTAAAAGCCCTCTCTCTGTATTAGAGCATTGGGCACAGAAAAACAAAATGACATTCAATACAGACAAATGCTCTGTTCTCCACTTAGGTTACAATAATCCTAAACAAACTTATACACTATACAGTATTATTACTAAATCTTCAATATGTGAAAGAGAATTGGGCATCCTGATAGATGACAAATTATCCTCCTCCAATCACTGTAATCATGTAGCTAAAACTGCTAATTGACTACTTAGGCACATTAACCGTACCTTTATATCTAAGACAGAGGAATGTATTATCCCATTGTTTAAAGCATATATCAGACCATATACAGATTATGGGCCACCAGTGTGGAGTCCATACATGGTCAGGGACATTCAAGTGATTGAAAGAGTTCAGAGAAGGGCAACAAAAATGGTGCCCCATTTAGCATCACTACCATATCCAGAGAGGCTTCATAAAACAGGCCTACATTCACTGGAGTTTAGGAGCTCCAGAGGTGATCTTCTGTTCTTATATAAAATTCTCAAATCGCCCTCTCTGATGGACAAATGAGGCATTGTTAAAACACAAAGAAAAATAGTACCTAGACTTCTCAATCAGCAACTAATGGTGTATAAAGCAAAAACAAACAGGAGGCTTCATTTCTTCTTGGTAAGAACACCAAGGCTCTGGAACCAGCTACCACAAGCGCTAGTAGACTGTAATACCTTTGAATCCTTTAAAAAGGGCATAGATCATTGGCTCTCCAAAAACTACAACAAAGTGTAATTTCCCACAAATGCGGGGGACAATCAAGATGGGCTTCATAGCTTCATTTTTTCCTCACTTACCTAGTAAACCTTGAATGTCAGCGACTGGTCATAAGGGCACACAACCACAAGGGAGACTGAAAAACAGTATGTTGTTTAATGCGGGCTGCACCTCCCTTAATTAGGATTCCTACTCCGGGGTGGGGGGGGCGCAACTCAGGGAAAGTGGTGAAATCCAAGGTCACCCACATTGTCGGCCCCATTATGCAGTAGCCCTTATAACCAATCGCCGTCATTCAGTCGCCCACATTACAGGCTACCCTTAAGTTTGTATATGTCCTGACCAAATGATATGCCGTGCTGTTTGAAAATGTTTTAATATGCTGGCTGTTTCAGAATGTTTTGATTCCCCTTCTCATACCATTCTCCCTAACCTTGTTAACCCTATACCTGAAATACTTGTTATTGCTCAGTGTATTTTTTTTTCTATTTCTGTATAATTATGTCTATTTATTATCTGTTCATAAAAGTGTTATTCTTCACCTTGTGTAACGCAGGTCCACCTTGTAAATGAGCCTGCTCAATGGTGTTCACCTGGATAAAGACTTGATTGATTGATTGATGATTGAGGATATGAGGTATTCCTCCCTGTCCTAGGGAGGGAAGTCTAGGCCTTCAGCTGTGGCCAGTATCACCCCCATGTGCTGCAGGCAGTGAGCAGGGTAGGATGAACATGAGTGAATTAACTGTGATCCCCAGGGCATTGGGCAGCTACCACGGATGTGCTAGGGTCTGAGGCTGTTGCTCCTTAGACTAAGAGGTGGGCAACCCTGCGTCTAGATAGGAGAAGGCGTATAGTCCACAGGCCTAAGGTCTGCGGCCGCCACTGGTAGTCATGAGGGAAAGACCTGTGGCACAGATGACCAGCCAGAGGGCAATACCCTAAATAGGTGAAGTGCACCACATGACAGCAACCAGGGTAGCCCCATTATCGGGGGGGGGGCGCAAATCTTGAATTGTTGGTAAAATACTGGCATACCCAAGAAGGTGATCCTGACCCCTGTTCTGGTGCTGGTAGCAGACCCAGCACAGATACCATGCAGAACCTTTTGCCTGGGTGTAGAAGGGGCAGAACCTTCAAGACCAGAATGGGTCATGGGCCCTTTATGGAGCTGGGGGGACAAGACAGGAGAAGAAAACCCTCTGGCCTCAACATACACAAATAATGAATGCATGAAGCATATCACTTTCCAGGAGCAGTGGGCTTTCTATAGCATTCTGACTCAAAAATTCCTGCCAGACCCTGGGGGTCGGCAGGGATAAGAGAGGATTGAGCATCCAGAGGACTACTCTCCTCTCCTCTCTCAGGGGCTGTGGAACAGTCTAGGGAAGGTGTTCAGCTGAGATGGGGGGGCTGTGCAGCTGAATAATTATCAAGTGGCATGAAGTGTGGTTGACTGGGAGTGAAGTGGTGGCATTGCAAGTGGCAACACACAGTGACAGCACATAGCGATGACTGCGCACGTGGTGCTGTGGTGTTGACAGTGCAAGGTAAAGTGCATAGTGATGGCAGTGTCTGTGGCACTGTGCAGTGTTAATGATACATCTTCCCTGCACAGTGATAGCAGTGCACATGGCAAGCCAGCCTCTGACCCTATGCCAAGCAACATCACTGCAGCTGGATCACTTCCCTTAAGCTCCCAGACAAACCTCCCCTCAGCAGATCACTGTCTCGGTACCTGTCCCACCTCTGGACCAGACACCCATGTCAATCACCCTCTATGAAGCTGGACCACCCTTCAGCCCTCAGACTGTCCACCCCTCCCCAGCCAACTGTCACCCTTTAAGCTCCCAGACCCACTTTTTCTCCACAGAAGACCTCCCTCCCTTCCAGCACCCTGGACAAGCCTTTGACAACACTCCTGCAGCCAGAACACCCCTGCTGCAGATCTGGACCCACATCCGAACACCATCTTTACATCTGTAACTCACCCAAGGTGGACAGGACCACCTCATAGCCCCCCACTCAAACAAGCCTCTCCCCAGCCAACAATACACCTTGCTGCTGGATCACCCCCACTACCTACAGCTAGACCATCCTTCCCACCACTCTGCAGCTGGACCACTCCCCAGACCTTGGACTAGTCACCCCCTCCCCAGTTAGATGCTATGCCCCTCATTGTCCCTTTTCTGGAGTGTCTATGCCACTCATTTAAGCATGGATGTGCTGCCCGACCCGTCTGCAGTTCGAGTGAAGCAAGAATATACATGCGGTTTTGAGCCACACCAAACTCCTGTTTTGGCTCTATAAGTGCTTTCTGGCCCTGGTGTAAAATTCGAGAGGGCCAGGAGAACTAATTTGTGGACGAAGTACCTTCATAGAGCAAGGTAACTTTCCCCCGATGATGCTCATACCCAATGCTATCCAGCGGCATCCCCCAGAGGCAGCGCGTTTTTGCCCTCCAAAAGATGGCAACATGCTTTACGTGCCTTAGAAGGCGACATTGCCTTTTTAGTCTTTTTTTTGGGTTCTGTGACAGAGACATTCAAGAGGCAGACAGGAAGCGTAGCTTAGTTTCCGAGAGCAACTAGAGACAGGAGTACAAAGGGAGCTGCAGAGGGAACCTTTTTTCTATGAATAGTAAAGTAAGTTCAAAGACTTTAAAACACTAAAGAATTACATCTGCTTACACTTTAGATCAGTGTGGTTTTATATTGTGAGGAGGTGGTGATGGAAACTGAAACAGAGAATCGTGAAACTGGAGGTAAGATGTTACTGTATAAGATTGGGCTTAAAAATAGCACATGGGGTTTGTTTAACATTATTTCATATCAAACTGAATTAATTTATATAGACAGTGGCATTTCAAGGCTTTTAGTTCTTTTTCAAGCCTTTAACTATGTTTTCATTTCTGTGTCCTGATTTGATTGACCTTGTATCTTTTTCTGTCTGTATCATGTCATGTTTCTGAGTATTCCATGCATAAAGCATATTCAGTGGTAATACAAAAGGATAAATAAACATAATTTAATTATTAAAATTACATTAGGCTGTCGAAGTTAGTTAATAACTATTTGTTAAACAGGAACACTTTGAGATAATAAATATGAGTTTAACTCCCCCCTTGCAAGCAGTTGTGGGCTTACTAATTGTGTACAGTTGTGGGCTGGTGCAAATTATCCCTCCAAGTACTAAGAAGTTAATGTGCATGACTTTGGTCTAGGCCCTTAAAAGACACCTAAGCAGGGAATTTGTCAGGATCTGGTGTTTTACAAACCCTCTCATATAAATATAGCTTATGGACAACTATAATAGATGATTTTAATAGTTAATATAGTTTTTTTTTTGTTGCTGTGTTAATGCCCCCTTGCAGTCATCATGTCCCCTTCTAGTCCATCCTCCCCAGCCTTGTCATCCAGCTTCTCACAGGCTTACCTGTATTCCATCTCTCAATGCCTGTCCCTGTGACTGAGGTGGCAGAACTCCCCAACATCAAGTGCAATTTGGGCTCTATCTTGGAGAAGAGCCACTTTGCTGGAGTAAGACTTGCTACGGGCCAGAACTTTACACTTTTCTTCTCTTACCCTTGGGATGCAGGAGTGTGTAGCCTGGTTATTGTTCCCCCTCCCCCAAACTGCTCCAGATTCACAGTCACCTGTGATCACCTTGAAGTGGTAGTACAGCAATAAAGGTAGCTGTCCTGATAGTGTCTTCTGGGATACTTGATCCTTCTCCCTGATGCTGGCTCCTGACTGCCCAGGCATGTTCCCTAACCTGGATCTCTGACGCTGCAAGCAGAAGCACTCCAATTGCACTGATAGGTCAGCATTTTTACCCTAGGTTTGATGTGTAACATTATTTTGCCCCATTTAAAACTTTGCGAGGAATGTAAATGCAGCCCCCCACCTCCCTTATAGCAACTCTGTTTTACTGGGTAGCCATTTTAAATATTGTCTAATTATAAGGCTTGCTAGTGGCTTACCAGCCACCTGCTGTGGGGCATTCTATCCATTCCTTGTCCCCAGCAGTTCACCCTTAGAATATGGTTTCTGACACTCTTTATCCTTTTTGGTTCGATATGCAAGGCTCCTTCGCACTGCCTTTCCATACTTCTTAAGTAACAGGGTTCCTGGAGATTTCCTATCCCTCTTCTGCACTAAAACCTGGCTTCTCTGGTCTTTCTTCTAGTGGTGCTACCTGCACACATGGCCCGTTAGTTATTACAGAATACAGCACACAGTAAGCCACCCAATAATATCAGGGCGAAATCTCTCTTTGCAGTTACTTACTGTTTACCCCAGTACTCCCTGGGATGGCCAAATGCTCCCAAACCCATTACCCTGGCTTTCCACTAATAACTGTGGACACATATCCTGCAGCATGGTCTGGGAGCTCAGCGGGTGCAGGGCCTGTGAGTGGCTGGGATACCCAGCTGAACTGGTAACAACCACCGTTTTATTATTTTTCTCCACTTAGGGGAGCAGGCATGCACTACCACCTAAGACAGCCCTGCACACGCTCCTGTGTGCAGGGCATCAGCAGTCAACATTATTCTGACCCCCTATGTAAAAGACTATGGCTGCCCCCCCGGCCATCATGAGGGGCCAGGCTTGAACTGGGCACCATTCCCCCCCTCCCTGGGAGAGAAGGGCTGTGCCCTGGACACTCAATCCTCTCCTTCCCTGGCCAATCCCCAGCAACTGAACCATGTTTGTCATTGTGGCACCCAGTGCCTCAACCCTCCACATCACTGGGCCAGCTATCAGGGTGAACTCTCAGCCTAAGGAACGTATCAGGTTGCACTTCCCCATCAAGTTTCTAGACCTAATGGGCATCAGGCACACCACTCTTTCGGTGCATACACAGGAAACCCTGTGACCCCCTCTGCCAGGATGGCATTCTGATGACACAGGCCATAGGGTACTCTAATGCTGTTTGATAACTTCACCCTCCTCACATCAATTATGGAGATGAATCTTCTACCTGGCTTCTGCAGTCTGTTTGCAGTACCTGATTCATCTGTTTCTTGGGTTCAAGATGACATCAGGACACAGGTCTTAGGCCCCCCCCCCCAGGATGGCTACAGTGAACTTCAGAGGAGTCTGCCTTAGGCCTGAAAGCCCTCAGGAGCTGTCCCTTGTGTCCATTGAAGAGACATCCCTTGGGATTCCTGCACCCTCTTGGTTGCCCCTCAAAACTCCCAAACTGTGGGCAAAGCCCCAGATCCTCACCTATTGGTCCCAGTGATATGGGACACATCATGGACACCTGAGGTCCCCCAGGGTCCCACTCAGGGCTACACTGATGATGTTATGGTGGCTAGGTGTCCAGAACCTCTTGCCACTCTTAGGATCTGACTTCCTGATGGCAGCATACATTGAAGGTCTCCTGTGCCCCCTGCCCAACTCCTTCAGTCAGCCTCTTGATGGGCATGGTGTGTGCCCCCCTCAGCCAGGCACATAAGAGTATTCCTGACTACCCAGTACCTTGATGACAGTGCCTGGTTACCCCTTCTACCCAGAACCCATACCTTCAATATCCCAGGTTATCCCTAACCTGCAACCCTAGGGCACATACCCACTGAGGACACTTGGAAGTGGCCAGTCTTTAGTGGCACTCTGGCACTTAGCTGCTTCTTCACTCCCCAAGAAAACTAACTCCTAGCCCCAAGAACACAGAACCTCAAGAATGCAGGCACCTTGAAGACACCCTATCTATTTACTCACTGTAGCTCATCCCACATCAGCTTCACCCACAGAGGATGATGTCAGGGCACCATTTCACTTCTGGCCCCATATGGTAACAACCTCCTCCCCCTACTATTAAGAGGGGTTTGTTGCATAAATAAAGTTAAAAAGTCCTGTACTGCTAAGCCACCATTCATTTTGTATTAGTGCTACCTAACATGAAAACCTTCCATCTTGCTTGTTAGCTCACCCCTCTGATCACTGAACTCTTTGTCAATCCATCATCCACTTGGGTGAAAGGGGAGAACTGATTTGCCCTTGGTGAATAGGTATTCATCCTTCTACATTGGGTTGCAAATTGTAACCTTGTCTGTTCCCTTCGTGTTGAAAAGTTTCAGATTTCTCAATGAGTGCAGTGCAATCAAGATCAATTAAACATGGCTTGTATTCTTTCAGGTACCAGTAAACTTTTGAAGATGTTGCTATCAATTTTTCAGATGAGGAGTGGAAGATAGTAAGCAAACAAGAAAAGGAGCTTCACAGGTAAGTGATGGTGTAGAATTATGAAACCATGGTTTTTGTAGGTAAGTATAGTCAGAGTCTAGGAAGTGTGATCTTTATTCTGAGAGAGGTGGGTTGACCTTTAAAATGCTAAGCCTAGAAAAATAGAAACATAGACTTTATCAGCAGAAGTGCACTGCTTGGCCCACAAGATCTGCCCAGATGGTCCCTGCTTACTTTATCTCTGCAGACCCTAAATGGTCCCCGGCAACCTTCCTTCCTCCCTTCCTATTTACTAATTTTCCACTATGTGTATCCCATGTATACTTGATGACTCCTGCTGTTTTCACCTCCACCACTTCTGCTACCAGTCTGTTCAAGGTGTCCACCACCACTCTTTCAATGATGTAGTACTTCCTCACACATCCCTCTCAGACTTCTCTCCTTCCAGCCTCATTGCATTTCCTCTGTTCTTGCTGCTCTTTCTCATGTGAAAGAGATTCCTCTCCTGCACCCTGTTCACCCTTGTGAGGTACTTGTAACTCTCTGTCATGTCCCTTTTGCTCTCCTCTCATCTGGGATATACAATGTTAAGATCCCTCAGTTTCTCTTAATAGTGCTTTTGTTGCAACCCATTTTAGTTGCCCTCCTCTGGACTGCTTCTATATTACCTATGTCTTTTCTGAGGTGTAGCTTCCAGAGCTGGTCACAGTACTTCAGGTGGGGTCTCACAAATGAGCCATACAGTGCCAACACCACCTCCTTCCTTCTGCTGGAGATACCTCTCCCTATGCATCGTAGTATGAGGCTGATACTACCCACTGCTTTGTTACAGTGTCCTGCCAACTTGAGTTCTTCTGATATGATAACCCAAAGATCTATTTCCTGTCTAGTGACTGTCAATACCTCCCACCATCCTATATCCAGCTCCTAAGTTCCTATGTCCTAGTTGCATGATTTTGCACTTTTTACCATTGATCCCCACCTGCCATGCTTTTGACTACTCCTCACAATGTCCTTGTGCACTCTTTCCATCCCCTCCTGGGTCTCCGTGTTATAGATTTTGGTATCATCTGCAAAAAGGCACACTCTCCATTCCAGTTTATTTATTTATTTATGTCTTTGATTACCGGCTAAGTACACTGATCCGAGGGAACGTTTCAGGTGTGACCTGAGCCAACAAAGTGGCACAACGAAATTTACATACAGGTGCAATCAATGTACAGGCAGAAAAACAATTTAATACAGTATAGTTTACAAATGTGTAAGGTGAAAATTATCAGATACATTACAATTACAACAGTGCTGAGAGAACAAGGAATACATTACAATTTACACTGGGTAATCAGGGTAGGGATAATATGAGACAATGGGGGGGGAATAACAATGCAAATAACATATACATATGAACATGGTATGTTGATTCCAAACAACAGGAAAGACTGGTTATTGTTTAAGGAGTTGGAAACAGAGATTTTTAGTGGTAGTACAGTTATAAGGAGAAAATGGAAAAGAGGGCTGGGGTATTGGGGGGGAGGAAAATAACAGGTCGAAGTAGACTACCCTGGTTGGCACAGGCATTTGGCTTCATTCAGTAGCCAGGCATTGAGTCAGAGTTTAAAAGTGCATTGGATGTCATCAGACTGGAGCAAAACAGGGAGGCTGTTCCATAGGGAGAGACCTGTAACCGATAGTGCTTTGCCACCCATAGCAGTGGAAATTTTAGGTATCTCCAAAGGGGGGACCGAGGATACACATAGGCATCTAGAAGCTGTTCGGTTTTTAGGAAGGGCATGTACGGGGACACATTGCCACCTCTTAGGATACTACCAACAGTGCAGCCTAGTGAATAGTCACAACACCCAGAGAGTGGGAATAAGCCAAGAGCCTGGTACAGGTTGTAGTGGTGAGTGGAGTAGGGTACCAGGAGTGAAAATCAACATATATTGCTATAGACTGAGATTAGACATGACCAAAGGGCAGATGACATGTGGGTGTAAATGTGAGAGCAGTAATCAAGGATAGGGAGCAGATTATCTTGGGCAATTGCTAGGTGGGCCTCTCTGGTAAGGAACTGTTTCAGCCGATATGCAGCTCTGAGATTTTGGTTCACCCATCGTGCAACGGAGTTTACGTGCTCCATAAAAGAGAGGAAGAGGGTCAAGGGTTACATTCAAGTATTTGAAATGCTGGACATTTTCTAGTAAGGGTCTATCTGGTGAGCACTGAGAGGGAGGACCCGGACTTGGCTATGTTGGCCAGGTAAGGTTTGAACCCAAGACCAGTTGTGGGCAGAACCATAGTTCTGAGAAAGGGTAGATGATATGTTTGTCATTGATTGTAGAAGAGGACGAGATCTTCAACATATAGAAGTGCTTCACAGGTAAGGCAGTCAGTGGGGAGGGAATTGAGAAAGATAGGGAACAATAATAGGCCCAGGATGATGTTTTTCTGCAACTTGGAATCCTGATGCTGTGTCATGAGGAATGGATGACTAACTTGGCCAAGTGGCTCTACTGTAATAGTCTTGTAATTTTTTTTGAACACTGAAGCAGTATGTGAAGTACATTGAACTTACCCCTCCACTTCCATTTTGTGGCACACTGTGTCGTTGGAGAGCGGTAAGACTTCATAGGAGATGGACGATGTCAGAGCACATTTATGTTTGTAAGACTGTATAAATCTATTGGTTAATGTAGTTGAAAGAGAAGGTAAGTGTGCAGGGGACCTTGCATTCTGAAGCTATTGAAGAGATCTTCCATAAGTGGTAATGAGCTTACATTTTAGTGTCGACAGTCCACAGATATCAACATGTGAAGTATCCATAAATTTAAATCCAGGATGCTGCCATTTTATGGAATCTTCAGATAAAAATGGGTGTCACTGAGGGGCAAATCTGCAAAGCATATACAACTTGCCTATCCCGTCCATGACCTCAGCTTCTTACTCAGGATTCCATGAAATGGCTGCTGTCTTGACAGATATTAACATATCTGTCACTACTCATAAATTAAATTATATACTATTATAAATTACTAATGTGATTTCAGCCAACCAGCATGTAAAGCTACTGTGCTTCTTATTCTGTGTATACTGTGCTGTTGTGCAGCAGCCTTGGGAGAGAGTATGCCACTTCACTGCTAGGAGAAGGAAGGTATAATAACTTGAACTAAACTCCAGCAATTTATAATGAGTAAATATGGCCTCTGCAGCATATCTCTTATGATATAGGACTTATGTCATAGGGTTTGAACAGACAGAATCACTCGCTTTATGATTTTTCTGACCAAACCTCAGACTCGAAGTGTCTGATACCATAGGCCCTACTAACACAGAACTGCTGACAGTTACAAGTAAGCTCCATTTCTCATTTGAATTATTTTTTTTCATGTGCTATCAAAACTTAAGAGGCATGTTTACTTAAGCAATAAGGCATGACCAAGGGTTACATTTAGTCTATTAATCACCCACTAGGGGTGTAATGTGGCACAAGGCACAGCCGAGTTCCATATTGCCCTACTGAGTGATTAGCTGGCTGTTAATATAACTCCTGGGAGTGCCTTATTGCTATTATAAAAATGATTCCAAAAGAAAAGTGTTAGTGTACTTTTTGAATTTTTTTTTCATTTAGAGGTACATTTTTTATAAAATAGTTCTTCCACCAACAGTTTAAGAATGCTGGTTCAAAATCAGAATGCATCATTCCAGTCATTCAGTAGTGCTAGAAGGATGGAATACCAGCAGGAAGAATCCATGGGCCATGGTGATAAGGCTATACATGACAGTGTAACTGGGATTATAACAAGCATTTGTTAATGCCGAATGTTGATTGCGTTGGTCTGTTGAGCTTACTCAGTGGCCCTCTGTCACTGGCTCAGTAATCCGCAGCTGTCCCGACAGAGCTCCATTGAAGTGGGTCACTCTCACTCGCTCATTCTGTTTCTCCTGATGCTGCAGGCTGCCCTTTTGTACTGGGCTCCTGCCTGTTTTGGTGGCTTTTTCTACCCACAAAGAAATCCACAGCTGTTCCTACAGAGCTCTGTTGAGGTCACTGACTCCCCCTGTCTCACTTACTCATTCTGGTTCTCCTGGCGCTGCAGGCTGCCCTTTTGTACTGGGCTCCTGCCTCTGCTGGCTCCTTTTTCTGCCCACAAAGAAATCTGCAGCAGTCCCAACAAAGCTCCATTGAGGTCACTCACTCCCTCTTCTCTCACTCGCTCATTCTGTTCTGCCAGCACTGCAGGCTACCCATTTCTACTGGGCTCCTGCCTGCGTTGCTGCCTTCTTATGCCCACAAAGAAATTTGCAGCAGTTACAATACAGCTCTGTTGAGCTCACTCACTCGCTCATTCTGGTTTTTCTGCCACTGCAGGCTGCCCTTTTATACTGGGCCCCTGCATGCATTGCTGCCTTTTTCTGCCCACAAACAAATCTGCAGCAGTCCCAACAGAGCCCCGTTGACCTTACTGACTCCCCCCCCCTCACTCGCTTGTTCTGTGTCTCCTGGTGCTGCAGGCTGCCCTTTTGTAGTGGGCTTCTGCCTGCATTGGCAGCTTTTTCTGGCCAGAAAGAAATCTGAAGCAGTCCCAACACGGCTCCACTAAGCTCGCTCACTCCCCCTCTCTCACTCTCGAATTCCATTTCTACTGGTGCTGCAAGCTGACCTTTTGTACTGGGCTCTTGCCTCTGTTGCCACATTTTCGGCCAACAAAGAAATCTGCAGCAGTCACACTAGAACTCCATTGAGCTTGCTCACTACCGCTCTGTCACTCGCTCGTTCTGTTTCTCTTGGTGCCGCCGACTGCGCTTTTGTATGGGGCTCCTGGCTGCGTTGGCACCTTTGTCTGTCCACAAAGAATTCCGCAGCTGTCCCAACAGAGCTCCGTTGAGGTTGCTCAGTCTCCCTCTCTCATCACTCATTCTGTTTGTCCTGGCACTGCAAGCTGCCCTTTTGTACGGGGCTCCTGCCTGCATTGGCGCCTTGGTCTGCCCACAAAGAAATCTCAGCAGTCCTGATAGAGCTCCGTTCAGCTCATTAAATCCCCTTGTCTCACTCGCTCGTACTGTTTCTCCCACCACTGCAGGCTGGCCTTTTGTACTGGGCCCCTGCCTGTATTGATGCCTTTTTCTGCCCACAAAGAAATCCGCAGCAGTCCTGACAACATTTCAGTGAGTTCGCTCACTCCCCCTCTCTCACTCGCTCTCTCGTTCTGTTTCTCCCAGTGCTGCAGGCTGCCCTTTTGTGCTGGACTCTTGTGCTGGGGCCTTTGTCTGAACACAAACAAATCTGCAGCAGTCCCGACAGAGCTCAGTTGAGCTCGGTTACTTCCACCTTTCACTCAGTTGATCTTAATGTGTCCCAAACACTAATTTCCCAGAGTGACCATGCTATTGTCCAGCAGGAGTGCAAAAACATATTTTGGCCAGGATGTGAAAAATGACAGCTGTATTGTTCATGAGTTGAGAAAAAAATGCCACTGTTGAAAATGTGGCGTGACAGTATTACAAATTTGTGAAGTTACAAGGGTGTGTGGAAACAGTTCAACGCATGCTTGTAACACAGTCATGTTATGGAGTTTCATCACCAAAATTTTCAACATAGGGATTTTAAGACCTCTGCTCATGAACAGTGCCACTGTCATTTTCTTAATCTCTCCCGAACACTGATATCCGACAGTGACCATGTTATTCTGCACCGGAACTGTGAAAACAAATTTCGGTCAGGATGTGAAAAGTGACAGCTGTACTGCTTATAAGGAGGTGTGAAAAAATGGCACTGTTGAAAATCTGGTGTGACAATATTACAAATCTGCGAAGTTACAAAGGTGCGTGGAAAGTGCACAACGCACACTTGTAACACAGTCAGTTGATGGGCTATCATCACCAAATTTTCAACATAGGCATTTTAGGACCTCTGCTCATGAACAGTATTGCCATTTTCTTAATCTGTCCCGAACAGTGATTTCCCACAGCGACAGCTCTATTCTGCGCCGGAAGTGTGAAAACACATTTCAGCCAGGATGGGAAAAATGACAGCTGTACTGTTCATAAGTAGGTCTGGGAAAATGGCAATGTTGAAAATCTGGAGTGAAAATATTATAAATTCTACGAGTTACTTAGGTAAGGCCCCAACTGCAAAGAACGCACGCCGCGCAACACAGACATTTTATGGAGTATCGTTATCAAATTTTCAACATAGGCATTTTAGGACCTCTACCCATGAACAGTGTCACTGTCATTTTCTTAATCTGTCCTGAACACTGATTTCCCACTGCGACTGCGCAATTCAGCGCCAGAAGTGCGAAAACACATTTCAGCCAGGATGTGAACAATGACAGCTGTACTGCTCACAAGGAGGTGTGACAAAATGTTAATGTTGAAAATCTGGCATGAAAATATTGTAAATTGGCGATTACGGCGATAAGTAGCAACTTTTTAACACAAGCTCGTAAAACAGCCATTTTAGATTTTCTAAAATTTGCAACATATAGGCTTTTTGAGAGCCCACCCATGAACAATGGCACTGTAATTTCATTAATCAGCCCCGAAGGGTGATTCCGCACAGTGACCGCGAAGCCACCTTCCGGGGCCGATTAATGCCATGACAGTTCAATAATTCAAGAGGATCGGTCCCAAAAACCCCATGTTGATCATTTGGTGAAAAAATTCCCCAAAATGCCTGAGATATGCACTAAAGTTTAAAAAAAACCTATTTATTACATTATACGGCTTATCAGCATTTCCTTAGTTCACGGTCGGCTTTGAAGAGTGCAGACGTGTTCCTAGTCCACGAAGATGGTTGCACGAGCTCGAGTAAGTATGGGGTGAAGGGGTGTGGGAAGGCAAGGTGCGCGAGGGGTGGCTGCGGGTTGTGGGTGGGGGCAGGGCGGCGAGGGACAGTTTCCTTTTTCAGGTAAAAAAACAACAGACATCGCAGGACCATTTTTCCCTTCACAGGGTCATCGCAGAGGCTTTCATTGGAGGGCCAGTAGTAGCCGATGGGATTGGGCACCCCATCGGCAGGAACAAACCGGGGGGGGCTGGCGCGACAGGGGATTGGGCACCCTGTCAGCAGGAACAAAACTGGAGTTTTGCATGCCAACAGAGATTGGGCACCCGTTGGCAGGAACAAAATGGAGGTTCATTATGCCAATGGGGATTGGCACCCGCTGGCAGGAACAAAACAGGGGTTCTTTATGCCGATGGGATTGGACATCCCGTCGGCAGGAACAAAACCAGGGGGGGTTACAGAATGCTGACAGGGAGTGGGCCCCCCCCCCGTCAGCAACAACAGAGACACGGGGGCACCACAGCTGACAGGGATTAGGGCCCTCGTCGGCAAGTAAACACGGTGGGGAGGAGGGGGTTATATTGTTTGTGAACACGATGGCAAGCCGCCGCCATGTTCACAAACAATATCAGGGGTGTCACATCCCGCCCTGCAATGATGGGTCGCTCCCTCATTGCAGTGGATGGCTGACGCTGCACTGACGAGGTGGCCCCTGATTGCAGTGGCTACTTTTTTAGAAGGTTGTGGCACGCTGGTTGAACTAGTGTCAGCAGCAGCATGCCACGGCATTGGGGGATGGGGGACAAGCCTTTGCTGGCTGTGGGGGCATTGGGCACAACACTGCCACTCCTCCACAACCTGCTTGTGGAGAAAGCTGATGCAACATGCTTCTTGCGCATATGTGCAATCAACATAAAAAGGGTCTGAGAAATGGAGCTTTCTGATTGGCTGCAAACATTCTAACAGCCTTATGTTAATCTTTTATTAACATACATGTAGAGCTTAGCCATATGCTGAACAAGGTTTAACACTGTTTAAAAACATTTTTTCATTATAATAGCAATAAGGAACTCACAGGGATTATGTTAATGGTCAGTTAATCACCCTCTAGGGGGCATGTGGCACTCGGCTACACCTCGTGCCACAGTACACCTCTAGAAGGTGATTAACAGACCATTAACATAACCCTTGGTCATGCCTTATTGCTTAATTAATGTAAGGCTGTCAGAATCCTTACACCCAATCAGATTGCAGCATTTATGAGATCATTTTTATGTTGTCTTGTGCATGCACAAGCAACATCTTGTGGTAGTAGCACATTCATCAGTGCATCAGTGTTGGTGAATGCAGGGAACACTTTAGTGGGTGCGTCCCTCAGCCACCAATCAGCTAGCAAGCTAGCGATGACAGCAGTTTCAAAGAGAGCCACAGAGCTGAAAGAAATCTGCCGCTCCA
Source organism: Neoceratodus forsteri (assembly GCA_016271365.2). NCBI lineage: Eukaryota > Metazoa > Chordata > Ceratodontiformes > Ceratodontidae > Neoceratodus > Neoceratodus forsteri. Next base: position 144,395,969 of record CM028132.1, read on the forward strand.
ATGAGGTGCAGTTTCCTCATTGGAGTGTCAGATGACAGGGCTCCATTACGTGCCTTTCCTGGTGAAACATTCCAGTAAATATGGTGGCTCCTGCTGCCACCACACAATCCCCACAAAGCCGACATCGGGGATGCCCAGTCCCCATTTCGGCCTGTCCCCCCCTCCAGTTCAATTTGTTTGCCGACAGGGGTAAGCAATCCCCGTCGGCATCATGTCCCCCCCACACACACACTTTCTTTGCCGACAGGGGTGCTGAGCCCCCCTCAGCATCATGTCCTCCCCAAAACTCGTGGCACACTGGGAGCCCACCCCAGTGTGCCTAAAATCTTTTTTACCTGTAAAAAAAAAAAAAAGTCCCTCGTCGTCCCACCACGCCCCCTCCCCAACCCGCACCCACCCTCTGTGCACTCCACATCCCCGCACCCCCTTCACCCCATACTTACCTCTGAAGGTCCGATGCTGTGATTTTCTGTGGAGCAGGAACACATCTGAACTCTTCAAAAGCCGATTGGGAACTGAACAAAATGCAGTAAGCTTTATAATGGCAGGCAATGGGGGGGGTTCAACTTAGGTGGATATCTCAGCCATTTTGGGGAATTTTAGTATCTGATTTTCAACATGGGGTTCTTGGGACCCCACCTCATGAACACATGCACTGTCATCTCGTTACTCAGTCCTGAAAGGTGATTTCGTGGTCACTGCACGGAATCACATTTCTGGACCAATTAATGAAATGACAGTGGCATGGAGGTGGGGTCTCAAAAAGCCAATGTTGCAAATTTGGTGAAAAAATTCCAAAAAACGACTGCGTTATGAGTCTATGATGTGCAGTTTCCACACACACTCATAACTTTGACAATTTTTCATATTTTCACTCCAGATTTTCAACATTGCAATTTTTTCACACCTCCTTATGAACAGTACAACTGTCATTTTTCACATCCTGCCTGAAATGTGTTTTTGCACCTGTGGAGCACAATGGCATGGTTGCTGTGGTAAATCAACTTTTGTGACAGATTAACAAAATCATAGTGCCACTGTTCATGAGGGGAGGTCCCAAAATGCCTTTGTCGAAAATGTGGTTAATAAAATCCCAAAAATAATTGCGTTACATGCATGTGTTGTACAGTTCCTACGCACGCTCATGACTTCATCAGTTTTTCATATTTTCACTTCAGATTTTCAACATTGCCATTTTTTTAAACCTCCTCATGAAAAATATAGCTGTCGTTTTTCACATACTGCCCAAAATGTGTTTTTGCACCTGTGGCGCCAAATGGCTCAGTAGCTGTGCAAAATCACCTTTCGGCTAACGAACTGATAGTGCCACTGTTCATGAGATGGGGTCACAAAAAGCCCATGTTGAAAATATGGAGTGGAAATAACAAAAAATGCTCAGGGCATTAGGGTTTCCAACCGTAACGCCCCACCCTGTATAGACTGACATGCGTCAGAGGTGTGACTTGGGATCATCGGCTGTAATGCTCACGCCATTCCACCCCCACCCCCACCCTGCAGCCAGTGACAGGCATCGAGGTATGCCATGGGGTCTTTGGTCCCAATGTTCACCCCATTCTCCAATACTGCACCCATCTCAGCGTATTTCCTTATGGAATGGGGAGAGTATAAGGCCCAAAGACCCCAATGCACACCGCAACACTTGTCAGTGTCTGCAGGGTAGGGTGAGGTGAAATGACATGAATGTTATGGCCAGTGGCCCAAAGGCACACCCCAATGCCTGTCAGTCTCTGCAGGATTGGTGTGGGGCTGGCGTCAGTTCAATGCTTCAGTGCCATTCCTATTATGCATCTCTCTAACTCCTGCACTACCAATGCCAGTACCAGTAAGACAACATTCTGCATTGACAAGTGCTTGTTATAATACTGGTATATAACTCATTGGTGTATTATAACTACTGTGCTTGTTTGTATATAGTTCATTAATAGTAGCTATAGCAAAGAGGGATACCAAAAGAACAATGGGGATACTTGGGCATGTGGTGAAGGTGTCAGATGTGATTGTCCTTATGGGGACCAGTGACCTGACCAGTTATAAGGAAGTGGAGGTGAAGGCTAATATCTGGATGTTGAGAGGTAAACTGAGGGTTGTAGCCATGTCAGTGGCCTTTTTGGAGATCTTGCTGTTGTGGCATATGGGGATGAGAGGCTTCTGAAGATATACAAGTTCAGTGTGGTTCAGATGATAGCACATCCACCTCTAGACCAGAAGGTTGTGGGTTCTTGTCCCACACCGGGATTGGACTCATATCTAAAATGCTGGGGCCCAAGTGCAGTACTAGGGGGATGCTGTACTGCTGGGGTGTGCCATCATTTGGATGAAACAAACTGAGGTCCCTTCTACCCATCCTGGTGCTGTCCTGGTGGGTGTCCATGTGAAAGTAAAGGAATCCAAGGCATTCTTCGTAAAGAGTAGGGGACATTCCCAGTGTCCTGGTCAATATCCCCCTTCCCACAAAAAAAAAAGGTCATGCAATTGTCCAGGCTGTGTGTGGGTGTTGATGTGCGATATGACTGCCACTACACATTCAGTCACTTTGCTACCAGACTAGCATTGCTTGTGAAGTGCTTTGGGATACATTGTGTATGAAAAGCACCATATAAATACTGATTCTTCTTCTTCTTCTTCTCATCATGGTGGAGAGAATGGTGCAGAGAGGAGGGGTTCATATATGTAGGGGAATGGGGACACTTCTGGAATTAAAGGATCTTTAGAAAATATTGCCTTTGTCCCACTGAACAAGGGGCAAATGTTCTGCAGCAGATGTTTGATGGCTTTATTGCAAGACATTTAAACAAGGAGCAGGCAAGTCTAAATTGTAAAGGACCAGGGCATAGTGGCAAGTGTAGGGGACCTAGTTAGCACTCTACCAACTAAGGGAGTGATGCAGAGCTGGAATAATGGTAGGTAGGAAACAAAGGGTTTGGAGGGCTTAATGAACATTATGGAGATGTGAAGCACAAAGCTCATGGCAGAGTCAGAGGAAGTGAAGCATGGATGGTAAGTAGAAGGATTGCCATGAGCCCTGGAAACAAAATGGGGTACCTGCAACCATTGGCTATGGAGGACCAACTTCATTGCTGTAATGAAAATGTGTGGTACATCTGATCATGATTGGGACCTCTCAGTCCTAGGCTAGATATTTCTTCCATAAAGATTGAGAAAATGAGGTGGGTACATAATGGGGAAAAAGGGAGACTCCATTGGGGTCAAAGGCATGGGGAATAACTGTGGGTATAGCTGGTGGGGGGGGTGGGAAGAAACATAGAAATGTAGAAACAGAATGTGACAGCAGATATGGGCCACTGGGCCCACCCAGTCTGCCATTTTTTGCAGACCTCACTTGATCTATGGACCTATCTCTTCCCCTCCCTTTCTCATCCCTAAAATGCCACCTCCCTTTCTTACCCTTACAATTCCTGTGTGTCTGTCCCAGCCATTTTTGAACACCTCCACTGTTCTTACCCCTACTACCTCCACTGGGAGGCTATTGCAATGCTCCACTACCCTTTCTGTGAAGAAGTACTTCTTCGCATCCCTACTGAATTTATCCCCTCCAGCTTCACAGCATGCCCTTTTGTTCTAGAGCACCCTTTTCTCTGAAAAATACTCCCCTCCTGTACCTTGTGAAGTCCCATTAGGTATTTAAAGGTCTCTATCATATCCTCCCCTTTCCCTCCTCTCCTCCAGGATGTACATGTTTAGCTCCTTTAACCTCTCCTTGTAGGGCTTTTCATACAGATCTTGCACCATATCAGTGGCGCTCCTCTGGACCACCTCCACTCTGTCTATGCCCTTTCTGAGGTGTAAACTCCCGAACTGGACACAGTACTCAAGATGTGATCTCACCAGTGATCTATACAGGGGCAGCACCACCTCTCTCTTCCTGCTGGTGATCCCTCTTCCTGTGCATCCTGGCATCCCACTTGCCCTACTTACCTACTGTCTTGTCACAGTGCTTGGCCACTTTTAAGTTATCTGATAAGATTACCCCTAGGTCTCTTTCCTGCTTTGTCTTTGTTAGTGTCAGTATCGTTCCACCCATTTTGTACTCCACTTCCAGGTTATTATGGCCTAAGTACATTATTTTGCACTTTTTTGCATTAAAACCCAGCTGACATACCTTTGACTACTCCTCCAGTCTTTTCAGAGCCACACCCATCCTTTCTATCACCCCCCGAGTGTCCACTCTGTTGCAGATCTTGATGTCATTGGAAAAGAGGCAGACCTTTCCTTCCAGTGCCTCTGTTATGTCACTTATGAAGACGTTGAAGAGGACTGGTCCCAGCACTGATCCCTGAGGTACCCCACTGGTCACCCTTCTTTCTTTTCTCAGAGCAAACTCTGTTTACCACTACCCTCTGCGTCCTGCCCACTAACCAGTCTTGTTACCCAGGTTACTGCCTTATTACCTATCAGTGAAGTTGGGTGCTGCTTACAGGCCCCACAAACCAGACTGCGGCTGAAGAAAGGTTATTGAAAGGGGAAATCAGGAAGGTGAGATGGAGAACGTGGTCCTGATGGGAGACTTGAACCTGCCTGACATTGACTGGGATATATTTGGGACAAGGAGTGCATGGCACGCATCACTGATGGATACATTTTAAGGACTCCTTTATTGTACATCAAGTCAGGGGACATCGCAAAGATGGGACAGTCCTAGACCAGGTTTCCTTGAATCGTGATTTTTATTGAGGAAGTAAAGGTCAAGGCCCCCCAGAGGTTAAGTGATCACTGTACCATATGGTTTAACATAACCCTCGGTGCCAGTGTTCCAGGACCAAGATGCTAGTGCCAGACTATAGGAGAGCAGGTTTTGTGAGAATGGAGGGATTACTGCAGGTTACATTTGAGGGGGTAGGGCAACTGGATGGGGTAGAAGCAAAATGGGAGGCCACTACAAATGCAGTATTGCAGAACTGGATAGGCGAGGAAAAGCAAGAGGCATACAAAACCCATACATATATTCTCCAGTGAGGCAAGGGAAGCCTAATAATTGCTTAATAGGGTGTTTTCAAAATTAAAAACTGGATCAGCCAGACAAGAGTAGGGAAGTTTGCCAGAACAGGTAAGGGGAAAGTGGGAGCAGCAGCAGAAAATAATGTTGAAGCTGAGGCAGAGCTCGACATAGTGGAGGGGTTAAAGAAGAATTATAAGTCTATCATTATACATAGTAGGCAGAAGAGAAAGAGCATAGTAAGACTACAGAAATGTGGGTCATGTGGGGGCAAGGATGAGAGGAAGGTGAATCTACTGAATGAATACCTCAACTCAATACTCACGGTGGAGGAAGGTGGTCCTCTTCTGGAGAGCTTAACTGAGTCAGAGGAGAACAGGCAGAAGTTTGAAATCAGGGACAAGGTACTCAAAAGGCTGAGACTGTTGAAGGTAAACAAGGCTCCAGAGACCAGGTGGACTTCATCGCTGGGGCACTGTGACTGACAGAATGGGGGGCACTGGCAGAGGCAGAGGCAAATCTTTTCAACTGATCTTTGGTGATAGGTGTTCCTGGAAGACTGGAGAGTGCCAGATGTAGTCACCCTTTATAGGAAAAGGGGATAAAGAGGACCTGTGGAAGGCCAGTAGGGTCTGACCTCTATTGTGGTGAAGTTGTTTGTGCCTCTCATCGAGGAACAGAGAGAGAATTTCTTGAAGCTAATGACCCACATAATAAATGCAGCCTGGCCCTGTTAAGGGGAGATTGTGCCACGTAAAGCAGTTAGCAGTGTCAGTGGCTCAGTAGGTAGCACACTCGCCTCTGAGGCCGGGAGATCAGAGGGCTGTGGGTTCAATTCCCACATCTGTCACTTGGGTTAATATCCCAGTACTGACACTGTAGTGCAGCATGAGAGGGGTGCTGCACTTCTGAGGTGCCGTCTTTCGGATGAGACGTTAAACCGAGGTCCCATGTGCCTGGATTAGTGGTAGTTCAGGTGGATGTTAAAGATCCCATGGCACTTCTCGAAAAGAGCAGGGGAATTTCTCCGGTATCCTGGCCAAATTTCCCTCATTCACTAAAAATACCACCAACAGCTTAATCTGGTTCAAGGTCAGTTGACATTCATCTCTACCCCCCTCCCCCGGGGTCATGCCTGAAAATAGGCAGGATTTGTCTAGTGCACTTACCTGGTCAACAAAAAATAAATAAAGCTCATTGACTATGTTAACTCAGTGTTGCAAGCAATGGACAAGGACAGGTGGTGGATGTCCTCTACTAGGCAACTTTCATTTCTTAGGCACCCAATCCCAGAGGCTCTGGGTGTCTTACAAGTACAAACACTACAAAAAGGATAGCACAGAGGCTGGTGACACTGGATACCCTGTCCCTAGCAGTTTTTAACCTCATCCTAGAGATTACAAGGGGGACCTTAGAGGAGGAGCGGAGGAAATGGACAGACGTGGCAGGTGTAAGGAGGTAAGTCAGATAGCCAGGGTCAAATCCATGCAGGGCCTTAAAGGTGAGCAAACCCACATTAAAGTGAATCCTCCACCAGACTGGCAGCCAGTGCAGTCTGTGCAACACCGGGGTGACATGACAGAACTTGGAAAGCCCCATCAGCAGCTTGGCGGCAGCATTCTGCACCAACTGCAGCCGGTGGAGGGTACCTCCAGAAACCCAGAAGTAGAGCACATTACAGTAATCAAGCTTGGCTATCACAAAGGCATGCACTAAGGTAGGAAGGTCCTCAAGAGGAACTAGGGGTTTGATCTTGGCGATATTCCTCAGGTGGTAGAAACTACTTTGGACAACGGACGACAACTGAGATTCAAATGTCAGTCCAACATCGAGGAATACGTGCAGATTGCGCACCCTAGTGGAAGCCATCAATGGTGTAAACCACAGAAAGAGACCAGTTGCCACAACAGGGGCAATCCTATCACACCTAATGTTTGACTCCACAGTCAGTACTTCCATCTTATCAGGGTTCAGTTGCAACCAGCTGGAGGACATCCAGTGGTTAATCTCGCCTAGGCAGTTATTAAGCATTTTTACAGCATTGGATGTCCCAGGGACAAAGGAGAGATACAACTGGGGAGGTTGTAGGTTGCGGGATTCTCCTCGTCTACCATCCAACAGGAGACAGTGGAGAATTCCTGCAGGAGATTGCAGACTTCATCGTTGACATGGTGTTGAGGTCCTCCAGATTGATAGTTCTGGGGGACAGCAATGCCTGGGTCGACGATGAACTCTCACATTTTGGTCAAAATCTCCTCCAGCTGAAGATGACGCTGGGACTAACACAGGTGGTTACCTCCTCAATCCATGTAGGGAGTCATTCATTGGATCTGATCTTTCTTTTGGATATGGAGATTGCTGATTTGGGGGTGGAACCGGTCAGGTGGTCTGACCATCACACCATAAGGTTCAGCTTTAGGGCTCCCCTTAATAGGTCTGGCCCTATGGAGATGGTTCAGTACCGCCCTTAAAGGGGTATTAACCCTAGTGACCTACTCGTGGTACTGGACCTATCGGGCTTGTGGGGTGAATGCATGAGTCCAGATGATCTCGTACTAGCCTATAATAAGGCTGTGGGAGATGCTCTGGACAAGATTGCTCCTGTTTGTGTTCAGCCTCTCACCCTTCATCCAAGGAGCCCTTGGTTTGACGGCTCCATGAAGGAGTTAAGGCGAGTTGGCCAAAGGATGGCGAGAGCCTGGCGGAAGTCTGGCCATGATGCTGACAGGCTTAGGTTGATGGCACATTATGATGGCTATCAATCAGAAATCATCTGTAAGAAGGCAGAATTCCTGTCAAGGGAGATTTCTGCCACACAGAATCAACTGGCTCAGCTCTTCCGGACTGTTGACAGATTGCGCAATCCAATCTGTCTCCAGCCCAGAGAAGCTTTTTCTCAGCTGAGATGTGAGAAGTTCGCTCGATTTTTTGCGGATAAGGTTGCCAGCATCAGGTCTGGCATCGGTCCAACCTCTCCTATGAGGGATTTCAGTGGTCGACAGGAAGTGGCATGCACTCGGTCTGTCTGGTCAGATTTCAGCCGGCTGGAGTTCACTGACATTGTGAAGATCGTCCAAACATTGCACCCAACCAGTTGTAGTTTGGATCCAGGTCCTACACCCCTTTTAGTGGGATGTGTAGATGTTATCTGCCCGATCCTTGCTGACATTGCCTGGAAGTCTTTGGAGGGGGGGGGGTCTTTCCTGACCCTCTCAAGAAGGTGGTCGTTCTACCACTCCTTAAAAAAATCTCCTTGGATCCAGATTGTCCAGCCAACTACCGGCCTATCTCTAACCTGCCATTTGTTGGTAAGGTTATTGAAAAGGTGGTTGCGTTGCAATTGGATGATCATCTTACAACTCACAATGTCTATGATACTCTCCAGTCTGGTTTTAGGAAGAAGCATAGCATGGAGGCTGCCCTTGTCCAGGTATTGAATGACCTCCTAATGGCTAGAGATTGAAAGGCACATACCATTCTGGTCCTTCTTGATCTCTCTGTTGCATTTGACACTGTAGACCACGGTGTGCTGTTGGAGCACCTGCGACTCTTTTGTGGGCTGTCTGGTACAGTCCTTAAATGGTTCCATTCTTACTTCGTGGGCAGGAATCAGAGAGTTGCCACTGGAATTTATTCCTCTGGTGCTCACTCCCTGCCTTGTGGGGTACCGCAGGGTTCCATTCTAGCCCCCATGTTTGCAGTGTATATGCTGCCATTGGGAGATATCATCAGGCAATACAGTCTGGGTTTTCACTGCTATGCAGATGATACTCAGCTCTATATGTCTTTTCTGCCTGGACAGGATGATGCACTTTCTGTGCTAAATAATTGCCTTACTGAGATCAGATTTTGGATGAGTTCCAGCTGGCTGAGACTGAATCTGGATAAGACTGAAGTGCTGGTAGTGGACCCTGGTCATCCAGGGGTGGGTGTGGGGGCTGGCCAACCATCAGGCTTATTACTTGGTGGTATGTCGCTCACTACCTCAGATCAGGTGTGTAATCTGGGCTTTATTTTTGATGATGGTCTAACCCTAAAATCTCAGGTGTCAGCTGTCATCAAATCCTCTTTCTACCATCTGAGGAATATTCCCTGGGTGAAACACCTGGTTCCTCTGGATGATCTTCCAACACTGGTCCATGCCTTTGTCACTACCATCTTGATTACTGCAATTCCCTCTACCTAGGGCTATCAGGGGTTGATATCCACCGCCTGCAGCTGGTGCAGAATGCGGTGGCCAGGCTTTTGACTGGGACTTCTAGAATCAGTCTTCGCGAGCTGCACTGGCTGCCTGTTTGGTGGCGGATCACCTTTAAGGTTGGCTTGCTAACCTTTAAAGCCCTACATGAGCAGGGACCCGGTTACCTGCAAGATCTCCTGGTACCCTACTGCCCCCCTCCGTCCTCTCTGTTCCACCAATGAGGGATTGCTGGAGATTCCCAGGGTATGATTGAAGACATCTGGATCTTGTGCATTTGCTTTTTCAGCGTCAACCCTGTGGAATTCTCTACCTTGTTGGCTGAGAGAATGTCCAACTGTCGACAGATTTAAAATTGAGTTAAAATCTTATTTATTTAGCTTAGCTTTCCCTAGTCATGGATGATCTGTTTTAATGTTTTTGTTTTAAATTTTTATCTTTATGTATTTGGTTTTATGTACAGCGCCTTGGTTTTGAAAGGCACTATAAAAATAAAGTTGATTTGATTTGATTTAATTTGATCGGCATAGAAATGAAAACCCACATTGTACTTCCTGATGAGCTCACCTGGGGTAGCATGTACACAGCAAACAACATCGATGACCAGACCGAACCCTGAGATACTCCGCAGAACAGGAGGCTCGAGGAAGAGGACAAATTCCCCATCACTACTCATTGCCTCCTGTTGACGAGGTAAGACTCAGATCAGCAGATGACAGTGCCAGCAAGCCCACAGTACTCTCTGAGATGGTCAAGTAGCACAACATGGTCCACTGTGTCAAATGCTGAGGAGAGATTGAGGAGAATGAGAACTGACCCCTCTCCACTACCTCTTGCCCTAAGGAGGTCATTATGCACCCAAACTAACACTGTTTCAGTGCTGTGCCTCGCACGAAATCCAGACTGGAGTTGCTCATAGATAGCAAAGGCCATAAGGTGCTCCTCAAGCTGTTGCACTACAATCTTCTCTACAACCTTACCCAGAAAAGGGAGGTTGGAGATGGGTCAGTAATTTGCCAAGATGTAAGAGTCTAATGTTTTTTTTTTTCAGAAGGCGTCTCACCAATGCATCTTTCAAAGAGTTCGGGAAGACCCTCTCTGACAAAGAGCACCGGAAATTCATGGTGAACACCGGGCTTACGGAACCGACACATCCCATCAAGAAATGTATCTGTAACAGGTCCAATTCACAATATGTGTGCTTCAGCCTGGAAGCAACCTCAATGACCTCAGCCAGCTCCACCAGTTTAAATTTGTCCCAGACAGGCGGAGTGCCTCTATGATGCCCATGGCGATCACTGCGAGTTGCAGTCCGGTTCATAGATGGAATTCCCTGCTGGATGGAGGACACCCTGTCAGAGAAGAACTGAGCAAACTCTTCACACAAGGAGTCAGAAAAGGCTTTTTTTCAGCTGCAAACAGGCCAGATGTAGTAGTCTGTCCACAGTCGGAAATAGCACAGCAGGTCAGTTCTTCCCTGCAGCAATCTCCTTGGACAGGAACTCTGCCTTCTTATGGTTGATTGCCCCGATACTCACTGTAGTGAGTACACATGGCCAGTTTGTCCTCCACTAGCCCAATCTTCTGCCAGTGGTGCTCTAACTTCTGACCCTTAATCTTTATCGCCTTGAGAGCTCCATCAAACCAGGGAGACCTCAAGTGAGAGGATTTGGGTTGTACACAATGTGAGAACATTGAGTGCATTGGACAGCGCCCTATTATAGGCTGAAGCTACTTCACTCATGCCCTTCACACGTGCAACAGCTATACTAGATAAATCAGCTATCACCAGAAAGCCCTCAGGGGACAATCCCTTCAAAGGCCAGTAGCTGACCATCTCCACAGGAGGAAGGCTCTCGAGGGGGGCCCCGAATGAGAACCTCACTGCGCAATGATCAGACCAATTGACCTGATCAGTCTTGAGGTTACCAACCTCAAGCCCCAGAGGGAACATTAGGTCCAGCATGTGACCACTATGGTGGATCGCAGAAGTAACCTCTTGTGACAGACCCAGTGATGACATCATCTGGAGGAGGTTGGAACCAAGCGTGGGGGACTCTTTGTAAGCCCAGGCATTGAAGTTCCCCAGCACTATACATCTAGGGGCCTCCAACACCTTGCCAATTACAAGGTCCAGCACCTCTTGCAGGAATTCTCCTGGCACCCAGGGGGGTGGTAGACCAGGAGAATCCTGCAGCCTGCACCCAGACCCCTGCTTATGGGCACACATTCAAAGGACCTGGTAGCTCCCACCAGGTGCACGGTTAAACCCTGGTTAGATCTAAAGTAGATGGCCACTTCCCCACCCCTGCATTCCATTCTGGGGCAGTGCACTACAACAGCTGCCTCCAAAACTGGCCCGGAATCGTCACCCACTCAGGTCTCGGTAATGCAAGCCAGATTCACCATCGAAATCAAGTCCGCTATAATTGCGGTCTTATTTCTGATCGATTTGGCATTGCAAAGCACCACCCCAAGGGGACTGGTGGGCATTGCTGCCTCACTGGCTACCTGCCCACTTGGTGTGGTGGGACCCCTGGGGACTGGAACCAGACACGTCTGGCCTTGTCCAGGTCCTGTTTAAACCCAGGGTGCCTCCTGCACCTAACCACTTCTATCCTGCTCACTTCTGACAAGCCTTCTGCGCCCCACCACAGCTAACCAGTATGGCACCTTCTAATACCGACCTCCCAACAGTGTTGTGCTCTCGTGGCTGATACAGGGAGGTCAGTGAAAGGCTGAAGATCAAGCAGCTGAAACACACTGTAGGCAATCCGAGCCTGCCCCTGACCTTTACACATCCCAGAAAGCTGGCCTCCTTGCCTGTAATAGCTTCTCAGGCACACTATTTATGCTTACTAGAACTACTAGAACTAAAACTGCTTCCCACTCACATCCATACACATAGACTTATACACCAGAAGCCTAATCACTCACTACCACACACAATACACACCATGTACAACCAGCTACACAATTAAAAACCTCACCCCTCCCCCATAAAAAATTTAAACCCCCACCCACATCCTGCTTTAAAACAAATATATTAACAGCAATTTTGTTCACAGGAGATAATAGAGTACAAAAAGATTTAAAAATGCCCCTTAATTAAGAGCAAAGTCCAGTGTCTTGTAGTACAAAAATGACACGTTGAATAGTCTCCTGTTCCAGCACAATCCAGGTCTTAGGACAGAGCCCAGCCGTTCACTCACACCAAACTGCTGGGAGCCACAGCAGAATTACTTGCTCCCAAGGAGAAAGTTTGCTGGGTAACAATTTCTGTAAAGGGATTGATTTCAGGAGGATCCAAGCAAGTAATAGGGTAGATCTGGCAGGCCTCTCACTCTGACCAAGCCCAGAGCCCACTCCAGATCACAGTCAAGGAGTAATAGAAGGTCAACACTCAGTGGGCTGAGGTCCTAGGAATTAACCGTGCATTTCTCTCACAAGCCCCCGGAGATGCAACCAAGTCCACAGTCCGGCCAAGAATGGGAATGTTCAAATCAGAACCCTCCACCAGGTCCTGGCGCAACCGTTCTTCTATAACACTGCAGGGCAACTAGATGCCCTGAATGCCGGTCCTGCTATCAACAGGCTCTTCTGGAATGTGGAAACCCACACTGCATTCTGCTGGTTCCAAAGAGCGGTGGGCAAGTGGGGAAAATCCCAGCTACTCGCCCACAGTCCTCAGATGGATGTCAGATCCTGGAAGTCCCTCAACAAAAACTAGAACACTTGGCAGCACCAGTCTCAAACCAGCAGCGGAAGACAAACCAGGCTCTGAGAAAAAAACAATTCAGCCTATCCTGGTCTGGATTCTCGGCAGCACTCCCAGTGTCCCGATTTCCCAAGATCAGCTCTTCAGCTCCTTCTCCCACGAAATGTCCCAACGCTGGTAAGGCACTCTATTTTCCCTACATAGAAACATAGAAATTGATGGCCCACCTAGTCTGCCCATTTCCCTACCTAACGGATAAGTTGCAGATCCTAGTTAACCAGCAGCCTACTTTCTCCTACCCCCCACTAGAATTGCCTTATGTCTGTCCCATGCACTCTGAAATTCCCCCACTGTTTTTGACTCTACGACCTCCTCAGGAAGGCTGTTCCATGCATCTACCACCCTCTTTGTGAAGAAATACTTCCTCATATTACCTCTGAGCCGTCCCCCCTCTATCTTCAGATTTTACCCCCTGTTCTTGCATATCTCTTTTTCTGAAGGATGCTACCTTCTTGGACTTTGTTGATTCCCTTGAGATATTTGAAAGTTTCTATCATACCCCACTCTCCCTCCTTTCCTTGACGCTATACATCTTAAGTTCCTTTAGTATTTCTTCATATGTCTTCTGGTGCATACCCTGCACCATTTTGGTTGCCCTCCTCTGGACAGCCTCCACCCTTTCTAGGTCTTTGAGGAGATGGGGTCTCCAGAACTGTACACAGTACTCCAGATGTGGTCTTACCAACTGTCTGTACAGAGGGCCAGCAACTTCCTGATTTCTACTGGTGAGGCCTCTCCTTATGCATCCCAGTATCCCCCCAGCCCTCCTTATTGCCTTCTCACATTGCTGGCCCACCTTTACGTCGTCTGATATGACTACCCCAAGGTCCCTTTCCATTTTTGTTGTTGTCAGTATCTTACCCCACACTGTGTACTCTTACCCTGGGTTTTTGTTTGCCAGGTGCATTACTTTGCACTTTTTTGCATTGAATCTAAGCTGCCATACAGCTGACCATTCCTCCAACCTTGTCAAGTCCCCTTTCAGCCTTTCCACCCCACCTTACATATCAATCATGTTGCAGATCTTTGTGTCATCTGCAAAGAGACATACTTTCCCTTCCAGTCCCTCTGCAATGTCACTTATAAAGACATTAAAAAGGACCGGCCCCACTACTGAACCCTGCAGTACCCCACTAGTAACACCCCTTTCTTCACTGTGGACTCCATTTCAAGTTCAAGTTTACTGCAGGAAAGACTCCTTTGAGCAAGCTCATTCACAAGGAGGTCCTGAGGCACATACACATACAGTTTGCAATTACATAGACAGGAGATATAAAATGTAGAACAAAAAAAAAATATATATATATAATACAAGAGGTATACACAATAGAAGTCCTTATGCTATATATGCAGTACATTCCAGCTTTAACCTTGCCCTAAATTATGCAACACATTTCAGCTTAATAAGTAGAGGGCCAGTTGGTACCTAGGAAGCTGACTTGGTGTTGGGGGCCTAGTAGCACCTACATATGTCTTTTAATTTAGAGATAGCTAGTGTTTTGTAGGAGTTAATTGATACGATGCTGGTTAGCTTCAGCATGGCTTGTAGTTGTTTCCAAATGTTTGGGAGGACGTATGAGACAGCTCTTTGGCCAGCTGTGGTACGTGTCATGGGAACATCTAGAAGGATAAGGTCAGATTTCCTTAGGGAGTAGGCGCTATGCAAGATGTATATGAGAGATGTTTGTGGAGTAGTAATTTGAGGGTCCAAATGCCAGCATGCAGGAGGCATCTGGTGGCAAGAAAGGTCCACCCAACTGCTGCACAAAGATCACAGTGGTGGGTCCTGTACACAGATAGTAATGAAGCGAAGAGCACGGTGATAGAGTACGTCCAGTTTAGATAGGCTCAAGGTTGGGGAGGAGATAAAGATAATGTCTCCATAGTCAAGCAAGGGAAGGAATGTTGCTTGGACAAGTCTTTTTCGGGTCACGAGAGAAAAGAGGATCCTATTTCTAAAGAAGAAACCCAAGCGTGCTTTAAGCCTCTTTGATAGATCCTCGATGTGGTTGTTGAAGGAAAGCTTGTTGTCTATCCACATACCTAGATATTTAAATTTAGGTACGACTTCCAAGGCTTCACCTAGGGAGGTAACTATGAAGTTTTTAGGTGAGGTAGGTAGGGCACCAGACAAGGCAAGTCTCGAGAAAATCATTGTCTTGGTTTTTTTGGCATTTAAGAGAAGCTTGGCATTGATAAGGTTGCATTCTAACTGGATAAAGTCAGTTTGGAGTGCTTCCCTGACTTCAGTTAAGGATGAGCCTGATGCGTACAAAACCGAATTGTCCGCAAAGAAATGTATGCTAGAGTTCTTTATGTGGGAGTCAAGGTTGTTGATGTACAGGGAAAAAAGGATTGGTCCTAGGATGGAGCCTTGAGGGACTCCTCTGGCAATTGGAAGGGGGGCAGATAGTAGGCCATCAGCTTTGACTTTCTGTATCCTTCCTGTGAGATAACTGTTAAACCACTGTAAGGTAAGTGGAGTGGTACCTATGTAGGCAAGACAGGTGATTAGGAGGTGATGGTCTATAGTGTCGAAGGCCTTACGGAGGTCTAGAAAGACTGCACCAGCAACCTTCTTGGTGTCCATAGCATGGATCCAGTCATTAGAGACTTTAGCCAAGGCTGAGATGGTACTGTGCTTCAACCTGAAACCAGATTGGGCCGGGTTTAGGAGTGAGTGTACTTTGAGGTGATTTTTTTAGTTGGTTGTATATAAGTTTTTCCAGCACTTTGGAGAGAATGGGCAAGATAGAGATAGGACGGTAGTTGTTTAAGTCACAAGGATCTTCTAATTTGAAGGGAGGAAGAATATGGGCAGATTTCCAGCAGGATGGAACAGTGGCTGTGGTAATAGAGAGGTTGAAGATGTGAAGGATGGGGACTGTGAGCTGGGCATAGCCTAACTGCAAGAAAAATGATTCAAGGCCATCGTCCCCTGCACTTTTCTTGGTGTCAAGGCTAAGAATTATGTCTTCGGCTTCTTTGTAGCTAAACAGGCACAATTGGAAGGGATGTGGTGGAGTAGCATGTGAAGTATCTGGGCTAGTGTTTCTATTCACTCGGCTAGCATATGGGGAGGAGTCGAATGCCAACCCAGCAGTGGAAAAGTGAAGGTTAAGTTCTTCGAGGATTCGCCAGTTTATTTTTAACCATCCTGTCCTTGGCCAGAATCTTGGTGGGAAGGGAGGAAGCAGCAGGTTGGCCTTCAATGGATCTCAGTGTCTTCCAGATTTTTGGGGAGTTCCCTTCGGCCTGCTCCAGAGTGGAGATGTAGAAGTTTGCTTTAGTAGCACGTACACTTTTAACAGAGGCATTTCTCTGGCAGTTCTAAACACCTGCCAGTCTGCCGGGTCCTTTGTGTGCCTGGCCCTAGCCCATAGCTTGTCTCTATTGGTAAGTGTAGATTTGAGCTGTTGGGTGAATCACGGATGTGAGATTTCCTCACCCTCATTTTAATAAGAGTAGCATGCTTGTTAATTAGGGTGGTGAGGTTGTCATTTAGGACAGAGCCGCTGTTTCCTTTTGTCCAGTCAGTGTTTTACCCAGGCTACCACACTGGAACCCATTCCCAGGCTGGCTAATTTGTTTATTAATCTTTTGTGTGGGACAGTATAAAATGCCTTGCTAAAGTCTAGGTAGGCCATGTCCACAGCCCCTCCCTGGTCTACTACTTTGGTCACCCAGTCAAAGAAATCAATTAGATTTGTCTGACATAACATTCCCGCTGTGAATCCATGTTACCTTGGGTCCTGTTCCCCACTGGCCTCTAGGCAATCAACAATTCTTTCTTTCTGAAGTGATTCCCTCATTTTCCTTACCACTGAGGTCAAACTGACAGGTCTGTGGTTTCCTGCCTCTGTCTTGCTCCCCTAGTTCTTTAAAATGAGAAAACTGGCTCCTAACATCAAAATGTCTGCCAAATCTCTCACTATCCCTTTTGCCCTACTCCTGATACCTCACCTCTAAAAGTTAACATTTTATCTGATTCCTAGACAGAAACAGTCTCAGGAGTCAACATATCACACCAAATTTACTCTTCTGTGAATAAAACATAAAGAAAGCTAAACAGAGGGGCAAAGGAGGAATAAGCCTGGCTCTGTTCAGAGCCTCTGCAGACAGCAGCCCACTGTGGCTGCCATTTTGCTTATCCCCCATACTGCTCCATCTAGTAGGACTTCAACAATGCCTTGGTGCTACACAGGGGATTAGTGAAGAAGCTGAGGTACCTGGAATTGTAGGAAGAGTTTATCTGATTGGATAACAGGGTACTAAATAAGCCAGAAACAATTGATTAGCACTTTCAGGCGTAATCCTGCTAATCAGCTGTGAAAAAGCATACAGTAGCACTTGGTACAGACTGATTAGCACAATTAAAAAATAAATATATAGAAGACTGTGTATGAGCAGTCATACACAACAAGGATATTCTTGTATTGAGAGGTTTTCTTGGTAACAGATGACCTCGAGAGAGTAGCCTGAGAGGTGTTCTGTTAACAAGGGAGCCTTGAGAATCAAGAATATCCTTGTTTGTGTATGACAGCTCATACATAATCTTTTATAGTATATGGGCAGTCACAGCATAGAAAATCACACAAACCCTGCTAGTGAAAACAACGGAGAATAGAAATGTTAATATTTTTTTTGTTAACTAACAGTGTGCTGCAGATGTTTCTGCAAGTTCAAGTTTATTAAAAAAAAACTTCCAGCTTAATTGGATATAGGAAAGCAACTATGTGGCAGCATTCCAAGTTGTTCTGCTGTAGTAGTGATAACACTTCTGCAGCAGAACAACATAATGATGTCACTACTGCAGCAGAACTAGCATATTCCAGCCATGGAATTCCACGCATAACAGCATTCCATCATACTCTATATAGAGGATAATATATGGTCATCGATGGTTAACCGGTTTGTTAACCATCAAGAGGTTGCCAGGGTGGCCATGTAAACCTCGAGAGCGAAGCTCGAGAGGTTTATGTCACCATGGCAACCTTGAGATGGGTTAAAAAAAAACGGTTAACCATCGATGTACAATACATTATATTTTATAGTGTATGGTACCATTTAGGTGTTTTAGAAAAGAAAGCAGTTCCTTACTGCAGTTTTTTTTATGTCACCGCATCTCTGCCCTCACCACCACAGCCGTTTCAAGGCTATCCAATCCAGTTGCGCTCATGTCCAGACTGTTCCAAGTTGTGAACCCATCAATGTGACGTACCATCGATGGGTTAACAACATCATGAAATCACATTGATGGTAAAACGTTGTTATAAAAAGATAGATTTCTACCTATAACAACGTTCTACCATACATCATAGTTCTGTTAATGTTGTCTACTTTGCCATGGACACATTCAAAAATGGTTAGCAGTCTATACATTACTGGAAATAGGTAACCTTATCTCCTGTTTTGTGTAGTGTTTTGCTGCACTATATCAACTACTTAGTACCTGAGATAAGCAATGGGCTGAGGGAGAGAACACAGAGGGTAGTGGTAAATGGAACTTGTGCAAGATTTAGGAAGGAGATGAGCGGGGTCCCACAGAGTTCAGTACTTGGACCGGTACTTTCCAGTATGTTTACCTGTCACATTGGAGAAAGCATGCACACAAAGAGCAACATATTCACTAATTAAACAAAATTATGTAACAAGGTGGATTTCAAGGTGGGGATTAGAGCAGTAAGAAGGGACTTGAAGAGGCTAAAAATGTGCCGAAATTCAGTGTGAAAAATGCAAGGTTATTCATATTGTCAAAAAGACCCCCAAAACATAGAATTGCACAGGAGGAGTCAGAGTGTGCCAGACAAGGAAGGAAAGGAATTATTTTTGTAATCATTAGCAGATATCCTCAAGACATTAGCCAGCTGCAACAAGGGATATGCTAAGGGCAGCAGAATGAATTGCCAGGGGATTTACCAGTAGGAGGGTGGATCATGATCATGCCTCTTTACGGATTCCAGGTAAGGCTACACCTACCATACTTTGTATAAGTTTGGGGACCTCATCTTTAGAGATACACATATCATCTGGAAACCGTGCATAGGATGACCACCAAACCGGTAAATGATATGCAGGGCAGAGCTTATGAGGAAAGGCTGAGGTGGCTGAAGTGCTTACTTGAGGACACAAGGGAAAGGGATGAAATGATACAGAGACAACCTGGAAATGGTGCAGAGGAAGGCAATCAAAATGATACGTGGTGTGCAGAGAAGGCCTTATGAGGAAAGGCTGATGCTGCTGCAGTACTCACTTGAAGCTAGAAGGAAAATGGCTGACATAAGACAGAGATTGCCTGGAAACAGTGCAGAGGAAGGCCACCAAAATGATACATGAATGTGGGAAAGGCTTTATGAGGAAAGACTGAAGATGCTGAGGCTTGAAGGGAAAGGGGAGAAATGATAGAAACATTTAACTATCTCAAAGACATCAGTATGGTGGATTGTCAACAATTGTTCAAACTCAGCAAAGGGATCTGTGCAAGGGGGCATAGATACATACTGGCTGCTGTTAAGTTCAGCAGCCGTGTGAGGCTATACGTCTTCATGGAAAGGGTAGAGGACTGCTAAAACAGCTTGTGAAGGGAAGTGGCTGAGGCAGAGATAGTGAAGGGACTCAGGGCAAGGTCAGACTGGTATAAGGAGTTGTGAGAGTGAATAAAAATACCGAACATCCTGATCTGCTTTTAAAGAACTTGGATTAAGCCCACCAAATGACAGGCTGGAGTGAAATTAGGTTGAACCAGTGGATAGATCTTTAGTCTTTTACTGCCTCTAATTGTTTCTCTGTCTCTCATTCTGTAATGAACAGGATTATGAAAGTATAGAGAGAAGAGATGCAAAAATATGTAACTATGGAGAGAATGTATTGTGTAGGATTATGTAAGTCTGGAGGAAACTGGGTGTGTAGGAATATCTAAGGATGCAGACAACAGGGTGAGTAGTAATAGGTAAGTAAGGAGAGAACACAGGGTACAGGAATATGCATATATGGAAAGTAGTAATTTGACTTCAGAGGTGTCCAGTCTTTACCCCTAATTTGTAATGGACTAGTCGGTCCACTGGTGTAAGTGGTAGTGCTGCCACTTGTGGCACCAAAGACCCTGGTTCAGGAATAAGCCTAGAGCCTTAGATGGTCGGCTGTAGGAAGGAGGACTCATACTAGTATACTAGGATTGGGTAGGAACAAGAGAGCCAAAAAGGCCCATAATATGCTCCTATTTCTAATAATAGAATATTACTTGAAATAATATAGTTGTCTAAATGCCTTTTGAATGTTAGTTTAGAATCACTAATAATTACATCAATTGGTAAGGAGTTCCATAACTTAACTATTCTTACAGTATAAAAGAACTTTCCTGGAAGAAAGTTAAATTTCTTCAATTATAACTGTAAAGAATGTCCCTGAATATTGTAAGTTAGATCTTTAAACAGAAAATCCAAATTAGTTATTAAATATGGATCATTTATGACATTGTACATGAGAAGGAGGTCTTTCCTCAAATGTGTGGTAGATAAAGACATCAGACTAAGTGATTTTAGTTTTTGTTCATATGATACTTCCCTCAGACTGTGCACCATTTTAATATACCTTCTTTGTACTCCTTCGAATAGAGCGATGTCTTGTATCCTATTGGGACACCAAAGTTGAGAGGAATAATCCAAAAGTGGAATAATGTAGGCTCTAAACAGAGGCATCAGAACCTTAGCATCTCTGTATATAATATTATGTTTGATAGACCAGATAACTCGGCTAGCCTTAAGGATGATTTCATTTAAATGTGAAATTGAGAGAATATCATCTGAAATAAACACACCCAAATCCTTTTCCCTAGATGAGCAAGCTAACCCCAAGTTATCCAAGATATATGTGTGCCTAGGATTTTTTGCCCCAAAAATGCATAACTCTGCATTTGGAGTGATTTAATTTCATTCCCCTTGTAGCTGTCCAATTTAACAGTTTATCTAAATCATTTTGAATAGCAATAATTTGGGTTAGATTCTCAACAGGCCCAACAATCTTAATATCATCTGCATATTTAACTGAATTTGTACAATTTTGTTGTGTGACATCAGCTATAAAAAATTGGAACAAACAAGGTCCCAAGACAGACCCCTGGGGAACACCACTAGTAACATGCCCCTTACAAGAAAGTTGCCCATTTACAAGAACATGTTGTGAACGATTAAATAACCAGTTGGCTATCCAAACTATTAAATTTGGATTACTATATGAAGAAGAAAGTTTTTGTATAAGTGCCAGGTGAGGTAGATAATCAAAGGCTTTACTAAAATCTATATCAACTACATCATAAGGATATCTATTACCTAGTTGATTACAAGTCTTCATAAAAACACAACAAATTAGTTAAGCAGCTCCTTCCATTTTTGAATCTGTGCTGTTCAGTATCGGATCCACCCACGTCGATGCCATCTGCACCAAACTCCAGCCCAAACTTGCCATCCTCTACCGCCACAAAGACTGCCTCCCCTCCCTACTCGGAGTGAACTCATACGAAAAACCATCCTACCAGCACTGGACTACGCAGACTTCATTTACAGCACAGCCCCTTACTCCTCCCTTGCAAAACTTGATATCCTGCTAAACTCCTTCATGCGCTTCACCACTGCCTCCCCCCCACTCATTCATCACTGCCAACTATTCTCAACTCTATCTCTGATGCCACTCTCACATAGGCAGACCACCCACAGCGCTTCACTCATAGCTAAATATTGGCTTGGCTCCTTTCCCCTCTACCTCTCCTCCCGCCTCTCTCAAGCTAACCCCCCTGGCTACTCACTTCGCCATAGACACGCACGTACCTACCACCTCTCATGCCCCCTCTCAGCCTCTGGGCAAGCTGCCTTTTCCTACCGGCTCCCACTCCTATGGAACAACCTCCTACCCAACCTCCACCTGGCCCCCTCCCTAACAGCCTTTAAACAGCTCCTTAGGCTTCTCCCTCCCACTGCTGTGCACCCAATCCTTCCTTACCCGGACCTAGTACTACCCTCAGTGGCCTCGCCAGGTAAATAAAAACACCACATGGCAGCTCTTACTGCTGAACCCCCCTCACCGGTACCCTCTCCCCAAAAACTCAATTTCTGGTTAATCCACTATAGTAAATATGTCAAGACACACACTTGCAATTTACGGTAATATGGTCTAGAAATGTAATGAATTGATTTTTTTCCCACTCTGCTGTTTCAAACAAAAGTGGAACCTCACTACCAAACTCTGTGTAATGTACTATACTGTATTACTCGTCTGTTACTTGATATTTGCTGTATTTATCTGTCTCCCACCTTGTGCTACTTGTACCCGGGTCACACCTGGAAACGAGCCTCTGCTCGGTGTGCCTTTCCCGGTCACCAATTTTAAATAAATAAATAAACTGTTAAACGATGAAGTAGTCATGTCCTTAATTAAACTTTACAGAATTTTGCCCATAGATGAAGTAAGGCTTATCTGTCTATAGTTGTACCAATCACTTTTAGTGCCTTTTTTGTGAATAGGAACTACAAAGGTAATTTTCCATAGTTCAGGAACATAGTTATGATTAAGGCAATACTCAAATAATAATTTTAACGGGGTGATTAAACAATCTGCTAATAAATACAAGAGATGACCAGGAATGTTATCAGGGAAGCACTTATTTTACCCTTAAGATTGATTAATTTAGTTTGGATATCAGACTCAGATAATGAAATGGGAGTACCATGAGACAGGTTAATTGGGCACTTTTGTTGATTCTTTTGAAATTCATTACAAAATTGATTATTACGATAATTGGCCATATCCAAAGGATCACAAATCAATTTATCATTTATTTGAAGAAGACCAACTTTACAACTTGTTTTTTTCATAAAATTGATATAGGAGAAAAAAGATTTGCCATTATCTTTTCTGTCGTTTGTAGCCAGATCCATCTCAAATCTTTGCCTTGCATATAGTGTATTTACATTTCTTTCGAATACATAGAAAGTGATTCCAGTTAGTGGAAGTGCGATGCTTTAAATGTGTCGAATGACTTTTATTTTTTTTCTTTAATAGTCTAACTATTTTCCCTAGACAACCATTTAGGCTTAGGTTGGTTTGAAGAATTTTTATTTCTAGAGGAAACATATATGTTCCCTAAGTCAATAATCTTATTTACAAGTATACTGAAAAATTATTCTATACTGACACTGTTATAAATGGCTAGCCAGTCAATATTATTTAGATTATTTTTTATATTGCTAGTATCAGCCTTATCATATAAAAAGATTTTAGTGGTACAAGAAGGAGAGATATGTATATGTAGTAGCGTGAAACTAATGGCACTGTAATCACGGTTTCCTATTGGTGGTAAAATAACAAAATTTAATAATAGAACTGATTTACTAGAGAAAACAAGATCCAATAAGTTAGTACCCCAGTGGGTAATCTGACCCCTTGAACCAGATCACACTGTTCACACATGTTAATTAGTGTATTACCAACATTATTTGAAGCCATCATATTTTCCCCAATCAATATTAGGTAAATTGAAGTCTCCAGTAAGAATGACATCACCAAGAGAACTGGTCATTTCAACCTCCTGTATAATAGTGTCTAAATAATCAACAGAAGTACCAGGGGGGTGAGACTGGTCTACCAAAAGTTTGATCCAAAGTGTTTCAACAGAGCTATTTGATTTTTTAATTTTATTAGAGATGTCAATTGCATGTAAGGAACTTTTAAGGATTATAGCAACACCATCACCTTTTCTTTCCTTTCTGTCAAGCTTATAAGGTACAAACCCTGGGATGGAATCCCAGTTTGAGTGATTGTCACCCCATGTCTCAGTAATAAAAATTATATCTCCATTATCTGCTGCTAAGACTACCTTTAAATCATCGAGTTTATTCTGCAGACTCCTAGCATTAAAATATAAACATTTCAAGTTAGTAGTATGTATATTTTTACCAGAAGATATACTTGGGGAAGAAAGTAAAATTTTCCCCAAGTCTAACAGTTTAAATGATTATTAATTTACATTAGAAGCTTGGTGCTAAATACTTGATTTCCATGATGATTCAAATGTAAACCATCCCTGCAGAAAAAAAAACAGGTCTACCATAGAAATCTTCCCAATGGGTAATACATGTCTGATCTTGTGAGAGGCATCTGGCACGTAGCCAGTTGTTAAAAGAAGGAATTCTATTATTATGTTCAATAGATGCTCGAGGGACTGGAAAGACTTCAGAAAAGGCAATTTCACACCTTCTATCAACTAAAACATTTGAGAATGCAACCAAATCCTTTTTTATTTCCAAGTCACTAGAATGAAAAAAAATCATTTGTGCCAACATGGAGAACTACAAGTGGATTTGTTCCCCCATCTGCCAAAATATTAGATGACATCTTAGTAATATCAGAGAGTTTGGCTCCTCGAAAACTTGAGATGGTGCGATATTCCTTGTCGGGGTTATACATAGCTCTGTCCTGATGCTTAACCATGGAATCCCCTAATAAAAAAACATGTCTATGAAGTACTGGTTTAATATGAGGAGTACGAGAAATAGGTGGCATATAATTAGTAAGTGCAATGGAATGAGAGGGGT
The DNA here is from genome assembly GCA_016271365.2 of Neoceratodus forsteri. NCBI lineage: Eukaryota > Metazoa > Chordata > Ceratodontiformes > Ceratodontidae > Neoceratodus > Neoceratodus forsteri. The sequence goes on from CM028132.1 coordinate 144,420,505, forward strand.
GTCAGTGGAAGACAATGAAATATTATCCAGTAATGAAGTGGTGGGAGTGGACAGAGATTTTTGACTCACTCAGATATTAGGCAAAGCTATATTATGGACTCCAGCTGCCTCACTTCCAATGTCTATTACACAATGATCCTCAGACTGTCTAAATATAGAAAACCTGTTACTGGTTGTCAAAGAAAATTGAGAGGCCTTACATCCCTTCTTATGTACCCTCTGACTTTGCACCTCATACCACTGTTCATCAGGGTTATCAACAATGTCTGTTTCCCTCTGACATTTTTTTCTACTACTTGAACTTAAGGAACAGTGCTCAAGAGAATGGGACTGTAAACAGGGAGAAGTTTGTGATATATTACGAGAGTCCTTTGATGAAATTTGATTTAATGCATTGAATCTATCACGCATAAGTTTCTGGCTAGCTTCAAGTTCAGTAAGTCTACTATAAAATAAAGCTACTTCCTGTTTTAAGGATAAATTCTCCTCACACTTTTGACAGTTAAACCTGTGAGGAAAAGCCCCACTAACAGTTGTGCTAAACATAAAGCAGGAAATACATTGAACTCCTTCAAACATCAGAGTAGCTGTTCCTGGCTGAGCCATTACAGACTGCAAATATTTAAATATTAAAAAGGTATTTTCTTCGCAAATTAGAGTAACTGGTGCCGAAAACAATTTGTTACACGTACTTAACAAGGCAAAATAGGCATTTGGTAATTACCTATAGTGCAGATTGCACACAGCTCACACAGAAGACACCGAGTACACACTGACGCGCATGTCTTGGCATGTGTCTCCACGCGCTGCGTCGCATGCGCCCTGCTCAGCTCACCCTGCTTACCGAGCACTGTTTAAATAGAGTGTTTTAGACCCCGGAAGTGTTAGTAGGAGGTCACAAGCACCTCGTATTTCTCACACCCCGAATAAATATATTTTCTGCTTAAAAGCACAGTATTGTCTCACAGCGTATATACGGGAGACAGAAATTAAAACGTGCACAATCACTAAATGTATAAATTGAGTCAGTCTGTAAGTCGCAATGACAATGTAGTGAATTACAGGCTCACTTCCTTATTCCGCTGAAATATACGGAACAAGGGCTCCTCGCACTGTTAAAAGCAATATCAGGGTTTAATGGTAATAGGAGCATCTAGAGGACTGCTCACCCCTCAGGGGTGGGAGGGTTGGCAGTTGCTAGTGTGAGGTGACTCATAGCAGCAACTAGGAGTCAGTGCACCTGACATCCTGTGTACATTCAGGCTTGGAACTCCACAAACATAGGAAAACACATGCACGGGAGAGTGTGTGGTGTGCTTGTTGTGCCATTGCATGATTAAGCTTCATGGGGAAACTTCAAAGAAAAACACTTGTCACCAGGTTGCAGCTTGATGCTGGGACCCTGGACCCTCCTGCACACAGAAATGACCTGAAGGCGTAAGACTCAGCCTGGGCACATGGTGTGATATGGTCTCTCCCTCAGGAAGTGCCTCGATGAGGTACAGGTCATGGTCCTCCTGGACTGGGCTGCTGGGGGGGAAGTGCTGGGGTGCAGGTTGGTTCCAGATCTGGGTTTAATATGGGGTACATGCTCACCCTGAAACAGAATTAAAAAAAAAGAAAAAAATGTGATGGTATACTGGTGTAGTTATAAATCATCATCTGTCAGATTTCATGTAAGAGCAATAGCTTGACACAGGAACCCTGGACCTCCTGCACACCACATTGACCTGAAGGTGTAAGTCTCTGCCTGGGCTTATAGGGTGATATGATCTCTCCCTACTGGGAGTACTTCCGTGAGGGACAAGTTACGGCCCTCTGGGACCGGGCAGCTGGGAAGGAAGTACCAGAGTGGAGGGTGGTACCAGAGATGTGGGTTTAATATGGGGTACATGCCCACCCTGAAACAGAGTTTTAAAAAAATGATGATGGTATATAAGTGTGGTTATGAATCATCATCTGTCAGTTTTCATGTTGAAGCAATTAAAGACAAAATTCAGAAATTCCTTGGAGGGTCTTCCTTTTACCTTCATCTAGCTCAAATTATAAATAACATCTGCATTATTAGGTTTCTTCTCTGTTTTATGTGCAGGATACAAAATCCCAAAGAAGAAACTGTTACTGCTTACCTTTCTTCACTCCTTACTTGACAAGGTCATCCCTGACTGCCCTGTTCCATTTCTTCTACTTCCCTGATCTTCAATCTGTGTTCTTTGTTCTCCTCCTCCTCTTATCTTTGTACCCACTCCCTCACACCTTATCCCCATACTTTGAGATTTACTGCTACTCCGCTCTAAATTTCGTACCCTTGTTAGTTATGTTAACATTTTTTGTTGCTCCTATTGCCTTCGTATGCTGTATATTGCCATTCATGCTTTACTTACCCTGTACTTTTGTTTTACTTGTTGTTAATCTGTATGACGTGGAACCTTTGTAAAAGAACCTCTGGTTCAAAGGTATTTGTAATCCTAGACATCAATAAATAAATAAAATATGGAATGCCAATGGGGTGATGTGGAGAGGAAAGAGACTGCACAGCAGAAGAATCATCTTGAAGACACTCCCAACAGTAAGTGAATGGCTAGATAATGAGTTTATATGAGATTTTTCCATGAGAGGGGGGTTAGAAGAAAAAGGTAAAGAGTGGAGGATCTGGGAGTATGGAATTATGAGGAGGTAGTGATGATGTCAGAAAGACTCAAATGAGTAAAGCCAAGAAGAATTTCTAAAAGAAGCAGGTTAAATGTTATAGTGGCTATGGAACTGAACTGAACTGGGAGTTGTTGGACATGAATAGGATTTACTTCATGGGGTCTTTATTCCAGGAGTGGGTAAGCAGGCAGGTATCACGTTATTAAATGTTGTCCTTGAAAAAGGAAGGACTTAGAAAGTTCAGAGAGGAGCAAACCACAGTAGTTCAAAACAGAGGAGATGAAGGTAAAAAAAAACTGTTTCAGCAGAAGGAGTCTAGGAAGTGACAGTGGAAGTAAGACTGCAAAGACTATAATAAATCAGTCAAGGATTCATTTTGTGGTGACCTTCCATAACAGTGCTAAAGTCACTCTGTAGTACATTAAAATACGCTAAAGGTCCAACTGACGCACCACATCACAATGCATACATATTCACATAGCAAAGTATAACATTAATGTACAGTTCTTGATAACATACAAAGTACATCATACATTGACTCATCAGCAACTTTGAATAAACATTGTCTTCCCTAAATCCATCTTCTCCATTGATTCCTATTTACGGGTCTGGGCCAGAGGCATTAGGATCTTGAGTGAGCAAATCTTGGGTCGGGGCCAGCAACAGCTACAGGGCACAGCGACTGCGCACATCCATGTGGTGCCACACATTAGCCAATAACCATTACTGGCTCCCTCACCAACCTCAGTTCTGTTCTTTAGGCTGAAATGCACACCATGGAAACGCTGCCTCAGTTTACCTCATTGAAGCCGGTATTTTTTTGCTGCTTCACCATCTCCTTTTCATGTATGGTGTCATCCTCATTCTTATTCTTTTCTGTTCACAATGTCAAAGTGAAGTCGGAAGAGGCCATGGCCAAAAAGAAGGAAAGAAAGCCACCCATTTTGCATCAGTGCCCCTGTGGGAATAAAATGGATTAGGAACTGTATCAACTCAGCCCGACCTGCCATTGACCAAAGCACAACACGGAGTCCTTCAATGCCTGTTTCTCTGTGAACCCTTGTACCGTTGAAGACCATGAGCCGAAGTAGGGTCAAGCGATTTTTACGTTCGGTGGCAGGCAATGCATATGACCTTCAAAGGTAAGGTTGCTAAGCCATTCACCTGGGCTTTTTCCTGGAACCTCTGGTTACAAGGAAGCACAAGGTTCTCCTTGACCTCATCACACTGAGGTATTCTAGACCCTGGTGATTGGGTCTGGTGGACAGGCAGCTCCTTCAGGGTGGCTGACTAAGAACTCTCCACAGTCTGATTACCTTGAGCAGCAGATGTTCCCAGTGGTGGGACCACAGCTATACACACTGGTGGACAATTCAGTGCAATCCCTTAGTGATGCCCACTCATGGCTCACAGTGATGACATAGTGGATGATACTAGGGATGGTGCCAGACCCCTCGGCTCTGTCTGTGGTGCCGGGGAGAGGGTGAGGCAGTGAGGCTGATACTGGTGCTGAAGATAACTTGGAGTCTGTTCCTGCTGTGGTGTTTCTAGCAACACTGAGGGAGGGAATGATTTCGAGCGTGGAGACAGCATTGTCAGCAGCCAAGTGTTAGACATAGGTCTGGTTCTGAGCATGGTGCCTACAGAGTTGTTGGCCTAGTGTCTGTCCCCAACTTCGGTATTGAGAAGGTTGATGGCAGTGGGATAGATGTCAATGTCATCATTGAAAATGATGTCAAAGATAATACTGACCACAGTGACAAGGAGGTTCCTGTCTCTGAGGACACTGTCTGACCCAACCCAAGTTAAGTGCCAGTGGTGAGGCCAATTTGGTGTTGGATGATGACCCAGGGCCTGGTTTCTTCCCAGAACTGCTTGTTGACATCATTACCAGTGAGGACCAGGGTCATGTAGTGGGACCTGTATGGCTCTAGACTCCTAACCTGGGACTTTCTCCCCAAGGCATTGATAAGGTCACTTCTCAGTTGCAGGAGGATGCTCTTCAGGTGGCTTTGGTAGGCTTTCTCCTCAGGCAAGGCACCCTCTGGAATTCCAAAGCCCAGGTCAAGAACCTTGAGAACAGGTATCTCAAGCCCCTTTTGAAGGGCCTTACTATTTATTCAAGATAATGTATTTGTTAGTAAGCCACTCTGGGCCAATGTGGGATCAACACCAGGCATTGGTTGGTGTCCTTCTCCTTGAAACTGACCCAAGTCGGAGGTGGCATCTCATCTCTAGAAATGTCCTTCTCAGAGACCAATGAGTTACAGGTCCACCTTGTCTCTTTTGCTGAGTATGACTTATACCAGTGATTCTTCATGGAGATGCTTCAGGCACTGGAGCTTCAGGCCTTTACTAGCTGTGATTCAACAGCCCTGCCACTAGGACTCCTTGGAGTTCCCAGTAATGACACAGTTGTCATTCCTCCATGCCCAGAGCTATGGAGGAGGCATCAAGGGCATTGCAGAGGTGTCCCTCTGACATATTTACATTCTCTGGGACCCCCTCAAGCAGTATAGTGCAACCACAGGGTCTACCTGCAGGTGATGTACCTCACCCACTTTGGGGCTTCAGGCACTGCAGACACCATCAGGGCCACAGAACCTCTGGTATAACTGACCTCCAGATGTGGACTCTGCTCATTCAGATGCACTGGGAAGGAAGGTTTTTACCTCAGCATATTCCCTTAAGTGACAATAAATACAACAACAGTTGTTTATTGCAAATCTGCATCTCATCTTTACTTTGGAAGGGCGCTACTGCTTTGGAGAGATTTGGAGATTTTTAGGTGATTCACCTTCCCGGCGAACTCCTCTTAGAGCGTGAGCGCAGTAATTTTGCTATTTTGGAACTTGTGTGTTTGCACAGCAGGCCCATATGGAGATCTGTGATTGTTTGTTTGTTTTATTTTTAACCAAGAAGTGGACTGGGCACAGCCCTTTTTCAGCCACGCCTGACATACAACACTCAACATCACAATAAAATATTACGGTTTATACAAATTACAAACATTAATGATAATAACGAACAGTATCACAAGACAATCTCTTTAACAATAAATGTTTAAAATGAGATTCTGAATGTGCTTTTTGAATCATTTCTCCAAATTCATTTAAAAGTGAAGGTGCATACCAGGAAAATGCTTTCCTACTCATTTGAAGCCTATAACCAGGAACAACATATTGATTTAAACAGTTTTGTCTAGTAACCCTACCCTGAACCTTTGCTACAATTAATTTAAATAAAGACAAAGGATTGTCACCTGTTGTTGTAGCTACAAAATGTGTTGGCTGTGCTGTCACAAAGCAAGGACATCAGACATGACATCAACCTTCCCACCCAAAATCTGGAGGTAGCGTGCATGGCACCAGGCAAAGACATCTGATGATGCCAGAGAGGTGGCCTCCAGACTAGTGGGAACAACAGTCAGTGTTTAATGAGCAACATAACTTTGCCTGTCCCAACTGTCACTTGTGGCCCGGTGTAAGGAGCAGAACTCTCATTTCCAGGGGGATTCACTTCTCCCCCAGGGTCAGGCAGGAACCCTATTAGTCCTGTTTCACATTAACCCCCACTTGACCCTGATCAATTCCAGGCCTCCCCAGATTTATAAGGAGCTCTTACCCTCAGGTGTTCTCCCTTATGCAGAAGGTTGAGAGTACATGTATACCCCGAGGGTGAGCCAGTTCCTCCCTCAGAAAAGGAATGTTTGCTGCTTTATTGATTGATTTAGTTAGTTAGTTAGATAGGTAAGCAATAATACGTGACAGGGTGGGCATTATTAGGAAATACCGGACCACCCAGGGGCGTAATGAGCGGCGTCGGGCCTTATAGCCCCTGGAAGGTCCAGTACTTCCCAATAATGCCCACTCTGGAGGGTATTATTGCTCTTATAAAATGGCCTTGTAACTACATTTTTGTGAAATGTGAAAATAAAAGAGGAAATCAGTGTCAAAAATGTTCAAAACACTGTTAAAGACAGTGTTCATTGACAAAGTAGTGCACCAGCTGTTCTAGGTGCTGTTACTCCTCCCTGCTGCCTACAGTGCTGTTCTGGTTTCCTGAACCCCAACCCCCACACACACACACAAGCAGATTGTAGAACAAAAGAAGTGTGCCTTAAAAGATATTGAATAAACAGTGTGTCAGCTGTTTATATTTGTTTTGAATTATTAAACTTTTTTTGTTTCATTTTGTTACAGTTGCCGGTCGGAACTCGGAAGGTGTCTGTTGAGTTCATGCCCTTTAACCTTAGTGGAACTGAATGCTGTATTTTCTGGGAGACACGTGAATGGAGCTGGCTTTTTATAGTGATTATTGTGGGTACAGCTAGAGGTTGTTACAGCAGCTTGTGGAAACTGAGGAGCGCTTAGCCAACGAGTAATAGAAAGGCAATGGAGAGCGGCAGCGGGACCAGCTTTGACCCAAGCAGTACCGTATGCCTTCTTTTTTTTTTTGATATGCTATACAGAATGAAGCTGATGCAAATGTCAGCTTCAGGAGTACGGACTGCGAGAACGTGGTCAGGAGACTGGTGTCATTGTGTCTTTTCAGTCTTCCGACTGCAAAATGACAGGGCGCAGTGTTTGTTTTTATTTATTTATTGCCTGCTGGTGAGGGAAAGTGGGGAGGTGGGGGGGGGGAATAGTTGTCTCTCGCTAAGCGAGAGAAAAACATGGTGGGGATTTTAAATTTATTAGCTGCCTTCAGCCAAAGAGGAAGTAGGCTGGGCAGCAGGGTACATTGTGAAGTGGACATCTATTGAGAAATAAATGCCCAGTTTGGAGGCAGTGTCAGCCAATCAGGAGTAAGAATTCTTTCTTGCCAATTTATAATTAAGATTAATAAATGGGAAAGGCACACTGAGCAAAGGCTCATTTCCAGCTGCGACCAGGGTGGGGATGGGGTAGGGGGATAGGGGAAACAGTGAAATAAAGTTCAATAAAATCAGAGCATAACACACAAAATAAGATGCAAACAAATGTAGAGCAATATGGCAAAACTGTGGAGAGCAAAAGCAGGTGACAAACATAAATTATGTTCATCAACCTGAGGTACAATCAACATTAGGCTAAACACAACAGAGTGAAGTTATTAAGTGAAGCAAAATTGACCCCTGAGGGAGGGGATGGAGGACAGAGAGGAACATGGGGCAGGTCAAGTAGGGAGCAGACCGAGCAGGAGGGGAGAGGCAGGAGTTTAAACTGATGCTTAACAGAAGCTGAGGATGGTCAGAGATGTATGGAAGATGGAAGAAGGTTCCAGAGCGACGGCAAGCAGTAGGAGAAGGCAGACTGCCCTGAGGAGAGCAGTGAGCGTGAAGGATGGAGAAGGAGTGATGATCCCTGGAGTGAAGGGAATAGGAGGCAGATGGTAAGTGAGAAATCAGTGAGCATAGGTATGAGGGCAGTGTCTCAACCAATATTTGGAGATGACAGATACACAGTGGTGCAAGCAATGGGAGAGAAGAGGGAGGATAGAAAGGGTGGAGTAGAGTGTGCAACGATGGGTGTAGGGGGTGAGTCAATGGCAAAATGACTGAAGACCTTACAGATGGTGTCCAGCCTGGTGAGGGAAGAGGAGGGAGCAGAACCATAAACCACATCTGTATCATCAAAAGCTGGAAGCACTATTTTGGCTACTAACTTTATGAATATATGTATAACTCTGCCCCGTCTAGAGGCATACATTTTCACTCACAGCTTTTCCAGGCAGAAAAAGTGGAGCATTCAAAGCACTAACATTCGAGATCTTTTGCACACTAAAACAGCAGGGAAAACTGTTGTCTCCTACCTGCACAGCGTCTTCATAGCTGTGCACTTTACCTCCTCTATCTCAGCATCTGATCTCCTCCCTGAGCCAGCCACAAGACCAAGACCTCCCTCTTCACCTTCGGAGGTTTCAGAACCACCTGCAACCACAACCAGGCTGGATTCTGCCCCTGAAATGCAACTCGTGGAAAATGAATTAGACTACAAATACAGGGGGGAAAAAGAATTTCCTTTCATTAACCTCTGCCCTACAGTCAAATAAGGCACAGACCACTGTTTCTCCTCAACTGGCTTTTATTTTGCACCTGCATGGCAAATGATTCCAGCAATATAGGGGTCACCATTCTTCATTAAAAAAGAAATAAGCAGCTCCATGGGGCTTTAACTGTTTTACAGTTCTGTCTAGACAGGATAAGCAGCAGAAACCCATGGAATTAGCAGACACAGCAAGGATTCTCCTCTGCCTACCATTTCATTCTCTCAGGTGCTCTATCCAAGACTCACTGAAACACAGATTCTTGCAATCTCCTGGCTTCTAATGGATCCAGTAAGCCACCCTTAATTTTCTTTCCTGATGGGTCCTTTTCACTCTGACACTGGTCGTTCCTTCCACTGGTGCGGGAAAGCGAGCGACCTTCCCCATCTGGATCCCTGGGCACTGGCCCAAGCCACAGGGGTATCCAGGAATTTTTCTGACAACCCAGGCCCCGACACACATTCATTCCGGGAGGTTCAGCTGGTACTTACTTCCTGGGAGTATCCCTGCCAAGCCCACATCCCTGCTTCAACTCCTGGGACAGCATTAAGCTCCAGCATAGGGACTACCCTTCAAGGTCTGCCATTTCTTTGGCCTGCAACCTATCCGGACTGCTATTTACTGGTGCTCCAGGACCTGCCCCTCCAAACAGGCCCCCTGTTTTGGCTAACAGGCTCACCAGCTCCCTCGACCCCCCCCAGGCTGCTCTGCCACACCTGGTATGAGGGGAACCTCTGCCACCGGCTCCCCTCCTGGGAGGCACTGCCACTGCCCTCCCAGCCCTGGCAACCTGGGAAAACACACAAATGGGCTTCCTAAGGGCTCCTACACTCTCTGGGCTTGCTAAAGCTTCCTACTACCCTAGCCCCCAATGACACAGGACCTGGCTACCTGTGTCCCTACGGAGCTCCATATACCCACTCCTCATTGACCACAGCGCATGACAAACCATTCCAACTGCACTCTTTTGGGGGGTTTCCCCCACTGACTCTCCTGGACAGCCAAGCTCCCTCACTTGCCCACCTTATCTGTTCTTGATGCACTCTTCCAGCCTCCCTCCATCAGCCCCACGCCAAATGCCTGGGCTGGAAAAGACCCATCTACAGTACTTCCAGTCAGTATGCTTTTATGCCCTTTCACCACTCTCTGCTGCCACCTTGAGGCGTCCAAAGCAATATCCCCCAGAGTACTAAACCCATTTCCTAGCTCTGGGGGGTGGGGGTAGGAGGGAGAAAGGGATGCCTAACAGTGGGAATATAAGCCCAACATTCACAGAGGGCTTACACTTGAACAGATGTAATAGCTGGCAGAAAAGGTTCACAGGTCTATCAAGTATGTCCAAGTCTGCAACTTGCAGATATTATAAGCCCAAGTTCTCTGTCGTGTTTGGTCATCATCACTACTTCTTCTCCCATTTTGTACTCCACCTCCTAGGATTCTGTGCCCTAAATGCATCATTTTTCACTTTTTCACACTGAAACGCAGCTGTCATACCCTTAACCATTCCTCAAGTTCCCAGGTCACTGTGCATCCTTTCTACCCCTTCCCCAAAGCGTCCACCCTATTGCAGATGCTGGTGTCATCCACAAAGAAGTAGACCTTCTCATTCAGTTCACCTGCAGTGTCACTTACAGACATTAAAGAGAACTGGTCCCGCCTTTTGAGGAATGAGTACATGTATTAGTAATATTCATTGTATGTTAGAAATTGTATTGGATTGGAGATGATTTAACTGGTGTATTAATTTATGTGTATCTTGTTTACATTCTTGTATTTTGGAGAACAATAAAAACTGTTCAAAGCAAACAACAACAGGAAAAACAAAAGTGAACCGGTCCTAGTACTGAACCCTGAGACACCCCACTGGTCACCCTCCCTTTCTATGACGTGAACTCAACCACTTAACCAATTTCTTACACCAGCTGTTTACCAACTTTTGACCCACTCCTAGCTGCCCAGCTTCCTTAAGAGTCTCCTTTGTGGAATGGTTTTGAAAGCCTTACTGAAATCTAGGTAGGCCACATCCACTGCTGCACCCTGAAATATTTCTGTGGTCACTTGGTCAAAGAAATCTATTCTATCTGTTTGACAATGACCTCTCCCCCTGATAATCCATGCTGACTCGGGTCTTGCAACCTGTTAGATTCAAGATACTCCACAACCCTTTCCTTCAGCAGTGTTTCCATTAACTTCCCCACAACCAATGTCAGGCTGACTGGTCTACAGTTGCCAGCCTCCTCCCTGCTACCACTTTTTGGGAAGTGGGGCTGCATTTGCCCTCCTCAAGTCCTCTGGAACACATCCTGTTTTCAATGAGCTGGTGAATAGGACTGTCAGAGATGTAACTTGAACCTTCCTGAGCTCCCTCAATATCCTTGGATGCAATACTCCATCTGTCCCCATTGTTATGTCCACTTTCAGATTCAGAAGTACCTTCAGGACTCTCTCTTCTGGAAAAGGACTAGTGTGTATCTCCCTCTTCCAATGTTCATGTTGCTTTTCTGTGGCCCCTCCCCTTCTCCTTCTCCTTCCTCTGTGAACACTGAACAGACATATTTGCTTAGGATATATGCTTTTTCCTGGTCCTCCTTAGCGCAGTGCCCCTTCCCTTCTTAACTTTACAATCCCTCCCTGGTCTTTCTCTTTTCACTTATAGACCTAAAAAAATGTGTTGGCCCCCTTTGCTGGCCCCCGGGCTATTCTCTCCTCAGCACCTTCATGCTTGTTACTGCTTCTCTGCGTTTTTCCTGATACATCTCCCTTCCCTCCTCTCTCAGCATCTCCTTATACCTTCTGAATGCTACATTTTACCTTTTCCGTCACTTCTTTTGAGAACCATAGTTGTCTGTTTTCCTCTTGCTTTTGCTCACTTGCTTTGTGCAGAGATTTGCTGTCTTCAGTAGGGTGTCTTCTAGGAGGCAGTATAGTGCAGTGGGTTAAGGCTCTTAGCTGCAGATTTGGAGACCTGGGTTTGAATCCCACAGCCGCCTAGGTGCATACAATGTGATACTGAGCAAGTCACTTAACTTCCTTGTGCTCCCATGTTGCATCTGGAAACAAGCTTCGGCTTAGTGTGCTACTCCTGGTTAAACAATGTTCCCTTTCCCAGTATGCCCTCTTTTAGCTTTCTCCACCCCATCCAGGTTATCTCCTGTGCTAGGTCATCCCTGAGGCATTCATGTATCTTTTTAAAATAACTGGGAATCAATGGAGAAAATTGATTGACTCAGGGAAGATAGAAAAGGTACATACTTACCATAACTGTACATTTTCCTGAATATCTTCCCCATTGAGTACTACTTTTGTCCACCATCCCCTCTCTCACAGAGCCTGGGACTCTGGCCAGCTTATACCCTGTTGTATGCACTACTGGTAATGCTTTTTTTTTGTGTAATCCCCTTACAAATGGTGGTTCCCAAAAGTCTTCCTTGGGCTTGCCTAAATGCCCACTGCCAGGCTGGCATTCTGTGTCCTAGCCATTTAAATGTGTCTGCATGTGAGTGCCCTGTTAGCCTCCGTGCCTGTCTCTTTAAGAGCTGCCTATCTCATAGTGTATAATTAATCTGGGTAGGGGCCGAGTAATTTCAGACTCAAGTCCCGCCCGGGCTGTGTACTTTCACTCCATTCCGCCATCGCTAATTGAGCAGAGGGAGCCCTACTAGGATCTGCAACTGTTAGCTGTTTATGTTCTTTATTAATAATGATATTGTATTTTGTTTAACCTGCCTTCTTAGCAGCCTGGACATTTCTGTTAATCACCACCATCTTGGTTCTGCACTGCTAGTTTGGACCAATCAGTACCTTTGGGGACCCTAAAATGGAGTCTGTCTCCAGGGATCTTGTGGGAGTGAATTTTGGTAGGAATTGTAGTTTTCACATTTTGGCATCTAAATGGACCTGGAGGGGGAGCTCTAGCTGTGACAGACAGATGAATCAATGAATCAAACCTTTTGGCTCTTTGGAAAAGTCCCAAGCTGCCTGCAGCAGAGAGTCAGTCTGAAGTTAGAGTTGAAAGAATGAATAGCACGAGGATTCGAGCAGCTGCTCCTGCGTGGTTCACAGGGGAACTCAGCGGGAAGGCTGTGTTTGACTTGCCTGCTTCCATCTTCATAAGTGATGAGACCTTGATCCTGATAATGGACGTCTTCCGAATTTGTAGCTTTTGTGGTCGGATCCTGGTTTGTGACAAACTGAATCCTCCTGAAGTGGACTGAAGATTTGCCTCGGTGCGATTGGCCTGTCAGGACTTGAGACTGCCGCTGAGTGTACGGTTTGTGCAGAGACACTGTGAATTGTAACCGGACTGTCATCCAAAGTGTGGTATTTATTTACCTTGCTTTTACTGTAAGTGTGCTGAATGCTGACAGTGGGTCACAATTTGGTTCCCCACTGCTTGAATGTGTCACGCTTGCTGGAAGTTGTATCCAGCACTTACCGGACTGTCTCCGAACTGTTCAGCCTTGCCACCTCGGCCCAGATAGCCGCTCATGCCGCAGAGAAACAACCGATGAGAGATCCGATGGGGATTTGGCTCCCTGCTCAACACCAATGAACAGGATCAGCACCATGGTACTTCGTGTGGGCCCTGCTTCTCCTGGCAATCCAGCACTTCATCCTGAGGTCCCTATTTAATCCATCCTGCATCCTGTACTAGGTAGCACGAGTAACCACCAAGGTAGCTGCCTGCAACAAAGTTCAAATTAAAGTGTGTCAACTAATTTAATTGTTGTTACTAATCATTTTAGGACTGAGCCATCTGGTTCTGGATTACAAATTGTGGGTTAAAGTGCATGCATGTTTTCTTTCAATCACAGGGCCCCAACCAGCTGCAATGCCGGCCTACCCTGGGCAATGCTTTTGGCTAGCCTGTAGTTCCAACTGGGTACCCAGAGTGTGTGTGACTGTGTTACAGGGACCTTTGAGTGCATGCCTTATAGCCTGAATTATTCAGATCTCAAATCAACCACTAGATTCTGCCCCCTTTCTTGTTACTGCCACTTAAATAAATCACATCTAAATCTTTTTGCACTGAAACTGGTTGTGGTGTACCTCTGTTCAAACAGCATTGAAATACTGTTGGTTTTGCTAAATCTTATTTTACAGGGGGTCTCAAGGGCTGAACCAGCTGAATCAGCCCTGGTGGTAAGTGCAACAAGTGTGGGGTTAAAACTGTTGTCAGGGGCAAATTGCAGTTGTGTATTCTGTCAATTATTTAGGCCACTAGAGGGAAAAGAGGGGAGGTAACAGTGTCCCGGAGGGCTGTACCCAGGTCCAATACGCTACCACAAACCCTATCCTCCAGGTGGAGGCACCAGCTTTCAGTACCCAGGCCCCTCAACCCGCACCTGGTCATGCAGGCAGGGGTAGTATCCCTTGGGGTAGCGCCACCTAGGGGTTACATGTGAATACCTCTCCCTAGTTGTTTCCCCTCCCGTGGGTTTTGTTAAAAAAAAACTAGGCTGGAACCCACAACCATGATTCTCAGTCCAACAAAAAATAATTTGAGTGAGGACCCTCTGCCACGAGTCCCAGATCAGCCCCCAAAACTGCCCCTTTCTATGCCCTCTTTTTCCTCCCTGGGGTACTTCCCATCTCTCTAGGTGTATCACTTTTAGTTGGTAAATGCAACCTGTACCCACTGTGTTCAGTTCATTTCAAATTCCACCCATCAGTAGCTCTGTCTGTACATGGGTGCTTGTCACTCAATTGGATCAACCTGAACTACACTTGGTGCAGGGTACATTCCCATTGCTTGTAGGGGGAGGCATGTCAGCCCTTTATTTAGTTCCCTCCTGGCTATGTCAGACAATCCTGTTAATTTCTGGCTGGCATGGTTTTTCACTAAGAAATATTCTGGCTGTTATATTCAGCAGACTCAGGGATAACTGTGGAGATGGCCCCTTTAGGGCTGACGAGCCCTGCAATGCCACATGCACCAGTTGCTTGTTTGCCTCATCCTCTCTTCAGGGAGGAAGGGCACTCTGACTGGTGACATGCTGATTGCTTCTCAGGAGTCCTCTACAGCTCCTCCAGGTGGCACACTTGTGCCATTTCTGTTGCAAATGGGACCCATCTTTGAATACTCCAACTTTCTATGTCAGCCAGAGTCTACACGTATAAATGACATTGCCTTACTCCCACTACCCTTTCCAGTTTTCTCTTGCTGCCTGGCTAGTAGTGATTTGAGGCTCTGGTTCCATAACCCATACTACCTACCTGTTTCGCCATAGTGTAGCCCTGTTTTTCTATCTCGAAGTTGTAGTCAGGTTTTTACTTTTTTGTTTCTTTAATTTTCCTATATTCTTTCCCTAGTCATTTGGCTAATGTGTTTTCTCATTCCTCTCCTAATTTTTCCCACTGTGTTTCTTTCCTGGTGAACAGAACTGAGGTTGGTGAAGGAGCTAGCAACAGTAATTGACTAGTGAGTGGCACCACTTGGGGGAGCACAGGTGCCCTGCCCAGTACTAGTTGCCGGCCATCTGGCCAAAGATTTACTCTCTCAGGGTCCTGGTGTCTTTGACCCAGACCCATAGGTAGTAACCTATGGGGAAGATATTTTAGGAAGACCTCTATGTATGGTAAGTACATAACTTCTTTCTTTAGAAGACAGTAAAATGCAAAATCTTCTTTAAGGCAATCTCATGCAGCAGGTCATAACACATAGGATATCAGCCACAGGCATCATTTCCTCCAGATGACTTCTCAGCAGTCTACCCTGGTACCTCCCTCTAACATTACCACATGGTGTCAGTCTGCCACGTATAAAAGGGGGAAGTCCCAGCTACCCCTCAATTCTTTTCAACTGTGACCTGCATGCAACAAGCCCTCCTTCAAAGTGTTGCTTACCAGTCATCAACAAAAAGTTCTACCGAACAAACGTTCATTCTAAATGGGTTCATCTACCGATGACTTCAGATCCCTTATTCTAAAAGTGTACCTGTAGTCACAGAATCACTACAGAGGACCTCCATGATATCTGTGTTCAGTGCCTAGGTCCTGAACATGACACCCGGGGATTGCATCCTATGTAAACGGTTCAACAAGGACACCAGACATCAAAGGTTTCAGCAGTTTTTTGAGTTCCTCATAGAGTGAAAGGTTGCTCTTGTGGAGCAGTAGCAATGCTTCAAACCCAGGGAGTCTTCAACGTCCTCCTTGGGGTCTCACCGTGCTACAGGTGAGCCCTCCTCATTGACAGGACAGGGTTCCGGTAAGAAACATGTCAGTAAATCAAAATGTGTTTCTGCCGCACCCTCTTCGTCGACGATGAGTACCCGAGCAATACCAAAAAGGTAAGTACTGAGAAGGTTGCCACCATAACATTGTCTTCTTCACTGTCAATGATAGTTGGCTCCTCTCTTCCCTTGTCGATGGCTTCTCCATTGACGGTGGGTTCCGAGGTGATTTTGTAGCTTCCATTGCTACCTCCCTCCTCTGTGGTTTCTAGCCAGCATCCGTCAATGATGGTGTCTGGCCTGTTGATGATGTTCTCGTCGACAACCAGCCCGATTTCTAAGAGCTCTATGCTAGCTCCTTCATCAATGTTTCTGGGGTCCTACACACACCCCCTTGTTGATGGCAAACTGATTGGTTCCACTGCCATCTTCGATAACTTCAATGGTTCCTATTCACTCTGTCCATTCTGCCTCGGTTACTTCAGCTGGGCAAATGGGCATGATTGATATCCAGGCCTTTGTTAATACTATCCTGGGCCTTACCAATACCACTCGCCCTCCTAGTGAGGTATCGCCCCCGGTCTGTGCTCCCTCCAGGAATTCTTCAGCCCAGAGAACGGCGAGCCTCCTAGGGTTTTCAACCTTTGGATGTGGATATGGATGACCCCTTCATGCATGAATGGGATTTAGCTGACCTTGATGCTGATAAAGGGATGAACAGACCAAACAGGAGAGGTACGCTACATCCCCCCCCCACTATTCTACCCCTGATGTTAAAGTGTTGCTGTATCTCTGCTGCAAATGTCTCCAGACACAGAGGAAACAGCGGAGGGGACTCTCCGCCACCCCACACTATTACACCCCTGATGTTAATGTTCTGCTGTGCCACTGCTGCAGGACTGTTCAGACACAGAGCAATCAGCAGAGAGGACTCTCCTCCTCGCCTTGCTATTATGCCCTTGATGTTAATGTCCTGTTCTACCACAGGCTCAAGTGTCTCAAGACACAGAGAAAACAGTTGAGGGGACATTTCCCCCTCTCCCCCCACAATTATACCCCTGATGTTCATGTCCTGCTGCACCACGGCTGAAAGTGTCTCCAGATACAGAGCAAACAGCAGAGGGTACTCTCCCCCTCTTCCACTGTTATACCCCTGATCTTAATATCCTGCTGCACCACAGCTGCAAGTGTCTCCAGACAAAAAAGGAAATAGCACCGGGGATGCTACCCCCACCCCTATTATTATATCCCTGATGTTAATGTCCTGCTGTACCACTGCTGCAAGTGTCTCCAGATAAAAAGCAAACTGCTGAGGGGACCCGCACCCCTTCCCTCACTATTATAACCCTGATGTTAAGGTCCTGCTGCAAAACTGTTGCAAGTGCCGCCAGATACAGAGCAAACAACAGAGGGCCCCCCACAATTATAGCCCTGATGTCAATGTCCTGCTGCACCACTGCTTCAAGAGTGTTCAGACACAGAGCAAACAGCAGAGGGGACTATCCAACTCTCCCCATTACTATAACCCTGATGTTAGTGCAACCCCCCCCAAAAATGGGAGTTCGCGAAAAGTCTTCTTTGAGCTTGCTTAAATGCTCACTGCCAGGCTGGTGTCCTGCATTTTAGCAGTTTAAATGTGATTGCCAGAGAGTGCCTGTATAGCCTCTGCGTACTGTCTCTTTAGGAGCTGCCTGGATTGCAGACATAATTAATCTGACAGGGAGCTCTGTTAGAAAATGTACTTGTTTGTTGATCATTTGTTAGAGTAGTAATAATATTGCAGTTTGTTCCAACCTGCCTTCTTTGCAGAATGGACAGTTCTATTTGTTTCCATCATCTTGGTCCTGGACTGCAGAATGGGCCAATCAGTACATTTGGGACTCTAAAATGGAGCCTGCCTACAGGGGGTTGGTGAGGCCAAAATTTGCAGGAATTGTAGTTTTTGGCTTTTGGTACCTAAAATAACCTGGAGGAGGAGCCCTTGTTTTGACTGACAGACAGATCAGCCAACCGAACCATTAGGATCTTGGGGAAAGTCCCACACTGCTTGCAGTTTCAGTTAGATCTGAGTTGGGAAGTGAAGAAGTAACAGCTCTAGACAGTTAGAGCAGCAATCCATAGTGGATTTGCATGGAAGAACTGTGGAAAGGCCTGAGTTTGACCTGCATGCCTGCTGGCTGTTCCTGAGAGGGAACTTGTGCTTTTTTTTGGACTGAATCTGAACTTGGAGAGCAAATTATGCCACTGAATTGTGACCAGGCTTTAACCTGAAGAAGACCGGAGATTTGCTGAATGTGATTTGCCTGTCAGGACTTCCAGCTACCTCTGAACTCCCAGATTGTGCAGAGACTCTGTAATTGCGACCGTGGAGCCATTTGCCTGGTACAGTATAATTTCCTTACATGTGAATGTGCTGTGTGCTTGTAGCGGGTCGTGATTTGGTTCCCCACTGTGTGTCTGAACTGTGTTTTGCTTGCTGGAGACTGTATCCAGCTCCATGGACTATATCCATATCCATTTCCATTTGCCTGGGCCCTGCTACACTGGCCCAGCCAGAATATCTGCTATGCAGAGAAAGTCATAGACAAGAGACCAGCCTGGGGTTCAGCCCCCTGCTCAACTCCTTGAACAGGAACGACACCTCAGTGATTCGTGTGGGTCCTGCTTTTCCGGGCACTCCAGCTCAACAGCCTGCAGTCTCGATTTCATCCTGCCTGTGTCCAGTATTGGGTATCATGAGTAAACATCAGGGTAGCACCCTGCAAAAACAGCTAAATATAAAAGTTTTGTCATCCGATTGTTTTGTTGCCTTTTCTTTCATGAACTGAGCCCTCCAGTTCCAGATTACAAATAGTGTGTGTTGTGCATGTTGCTTTCTTCCATCACAGGGCCCCAACCAGCTGCAATGTTCCTGGCTAGCCCACCATTTTCCTACCTGGGTACCTGGAGTGTGTGACTGTGTAGGGACTTTGAACTGCATGCATAACTGTCTGATTAATATAGCTTTTAAGCAAATCAACCTGATTCTGCCCCTCCCTTGTTCAAGTCCCCTGAATAAATGGGTCTGTTCATGAAAAGTGGTTACCACAGTGTGACATGAGGGTGACATTTTCAAATTATTTCTAGATTAAAATTGTGATGCATTTCAAGATATTATGACCCAAGTATGAAAAAAGAAACATATTGGGAGATAAAATCCTCACAGGTTCCTGAGATAAAAGAACTGTACTGTGGTGAGTGCAACAAGTGACACCAGATACCGTGGTGAATGTAGCACCTGACACAAAACACTTGTTTTAGTAGTAAAAACTTTAATAAACATGTAATGAGTTGTATTAAAACATATGAAACAAATATTTATAAGAATTATATTACATTAATTGCAAATGTGATGTTTTGCACCACATACCGTGGTGAATGTAACAAGTGACACCACACTTATGTTTCACTTACTAAAACTATACTAAACATGCCAAACAACTAACATACTACTGCTACTGACTGACACACTACTATAGAACATGAAAAAAATTAACAATTGCATTACTGGCAAGTGTGATGCTTAACACTACATACCGTGGTGAATGTAACAAGTGACACCACACATTTGTTTCAGTTTTACAAAGTTTAGTGAACATGCCTAATGGCTAACATGCTACTAATAATAACTGACACAGTGCTACAAAACCTGGAGAAATCTGACAATAATAACAGTAGTGACAGGTGTGATGTTTGATACCACATACAGTGGTGAATGTAACAAGTGACACCACACTTATGTTTGACTTACTAAAACTATACTAAACTTGCTTAATAACTAACATACTACTATTACTGACCGACATACTGCTATAAAACATGAAAAAAATCAACAATTACATTATTAGCAAGTGTGATGCTTAACACCATATAACGTGGTGAATGTAACAAGTGACACCACACATTTGTTTTAAGCTCTAAAAAAAATTACTGAACTTGCTTCATGGCTATCACACCACTACTGATAACTGACATAGTTTTACACAACCTGGAGGAATTTGACAATAATAACAGTACCGGCAGGTATGATGGGTGACACCACATATCGTGGTGAATGTAACGAGTGACACCACAAAGAAAATCCATTTCAACTCTCCACCCCATATACACTGAATAATCCCTATTACAATTGATGCCCAGCAATTTCCTTAGACATGCAGTTGTCACTGAAATATGTTCTTTGAAAATTTGCCCAGCAATCAGTGAATGATGGAAACCAAAGTCTACATGTGGTGAATGTAACTACAACCCTCGTTGTTGCATGCAGTGCTTATCTTCATGGAATGTAGCCCTACAAATGGAGGAGCCACGTGCAAACAATGGATTTTAAACCACAACTCAGCTCCTCCTTCTATGGTTGCTCCTTGGTTCTGATGGGCAGGTTATGACTTTGCAACTGTCACAGACTGATGGGTAAACATTGTGCCTGATGTGACTCCAAGTAGGGTGAGGGTCAAAGGTTGCTGTCCCTTCTGTAGGAATGATAGATCAGGCAGTAACACAGTCAGTTATCACAAGGAGGCAAACTAGGAGAGAAGCCAGAAAATCTTTTAAAGTGCTAATAGCACAGTTACAGATTTGGGGGCCATGAGGGTGAATGTAACATGCTGTGACACCAACTGCTACATTCACCATACTAAATACAAAGCTGCATAAAATAAAAATGGAGCATTAAAATGGGCTAAAGAGTACAGATAATAAAAAAACACAACTCCAGATTAGTAAGTGGACTTACTTTATTAATGGAAAATAGTAAATATAGCTTGAAAAAACAATTAGTAAAACATGTGTTTTTGCATGTCACACTTTTTCAATTTAAAAAAGAAGCAAAATGGAGCGGGACACCCCATCAAAAAAAAATATGGATACTCTAGAATTCTATAGTTATGTTATTTATCTGCACATACAGCCAGTATTCAGATTTAGTCAAAAACATGTGCCTGACAGTTCTTGATTTTTAAAAATGTGGTATGCACTGTATGGTGGGCATTGGTAACCCCTTTTCATGAACAGACCCAAATCAGATTTAACTTTGTTTGCATTTAACCTGCCTGTGGTTCCAGTTTGTGCCAAGAGTATTGACCTGTTGTTATTTACTGTGCTTAACCTTGTTTTACAGGGGGTCCCCAGGGTCAAGCTAGAGGAACCAGCCCTGGTGGTAAGTGCAAACAGTGTAGGTAATTGCCTGGTGAATAAGGGTCATTGTGAAAGTGATTATTGTGTACTGTTCAGGCCACTAGAAGGAGAAAATAGGGGTTACAGTGTCCCGGAGGGCTGTGCCCAGGTCAGCTTGACCACTAACAACCCTGACCTCCGGGTGGAGACACCCGTATCAGAACCTAGGCCCCTTAACCTGTAACTAGCCAAGCAGGCAGGGGTAGTAGCCTTTGGGATAGTGCCACCTAGGGGTTACATCTTGGAGGCTCACCGCTGGGATTTTGTGCCTTCTAGTGGCCAGAAATTACAAATTATTGTTAAAGATTAATGGCTACCTCAGTAGAAATGGCTGTACACCAGTTGGTGGGGTGGTGTACTGGGCAGGAGACTGACCCCCAAAATGCTTTGCTTATACTGGATATTCCCCTGGGTACCAATAAGGACATTGTAGAGGAGCACCCTCCGAAGTTAAATGTTTAAAAAACCCTGTGGTGGTGGGTCGACAGGCTGATCTGATTGCCCAAACTTTCATAGCCTTGGTAGAGTGTAGTGACCTCATGGGCAGCTCTAAAGTGCCACAGACTATTGCCTCAGAAGGGGTCATAGCCACCTGGACAGTGACAACAAAAGACAGTAAAGATCCTGGGGAGGATGAGCTCCCACCATTATCTGAGACTTTTGAGGAGAAATTTGCTAAGTTGTTGCTGGAGGAAGGGAAAACTGTACAGGACTTTAAGAAACTATTCCTGCCATCTGGGGGTATTCCTTCCCCAACGCTCCCTCCCACTCCAGCACCTGTTACTGCCCCACCTTCTGTGCCCATGCCAATGCTGGCCCCTATATCTGTACCCACCGTTAGTCACGACTCCTACCGAAGGCTGACAATCTTCTCGGGCATCCTCCCCACCCCCTCAGGGGGAGGATGACTGGGAGACCTGGATTGATTATGTTGCTCCCTTGGTACCCGCATGGCAGTGTGCGGAGGCTGAGAAGTGGAAAAGAATCATATAAAGTTTGGGGGGCCCCACCCTTGAAGTCATTACATTTTTGAGGCCCACGAACTCTGATGCATCTGCTCAGAAGTACCTATCTGTATTTGAAGGCAATTTTGGGAGCAATGAGTTAGGGGAGACTTTGATGTGGAAATTCCAAGGTACCAAACAATGGAAGGGGGAAAGTTTGCCTGTGTATGTTATTCACCTAGAAAGAGCTCTGCAGAAAGCTTACCGGAAAGGTGGGGTAGCCGCCAGTGATTTGAACCGTGTGAGATTGGGGCACATAATGCAACATGCCAAGCATTCTAAACTGCAGATCATCTAGTTAAGGCTCCAGGATTGAAGAGGTAACCCACCCGACCACTGTGACTTGATAAAAGAACCCCGGGAGGTAGAAGATGAAGAGGGAGATTGTAATTATGGTGTGAGTGTAGCCCAAGTGATCATGGCACCAGAAGGCCCTTCCAAAATGGAGACCACTACAAGTGTCCCACCTTGGGCTAAACGGTGGGGGGAGTAGTTGCTGAAGGAAGTCAGAAAAGTACAACCGGGTGCATTCGCTGAGGTATTCCCTACTGACAGAAACCCTGGCACCTGTGAGGATGAGACTGTTATGGGGGTGGGGGTGCACCCACAGGCATCCTCTATTAAGGGTGGCTTCTCGGCTGAGCTCAAAGAATTGACTGCCATCCTAAAGGAACTTCTGAGACGTGGTACACTACCAGCAGAAGACAGATCACAACCTCCCGTCAATGCTTCAGCATCTCCTGCTATGTTCTTCCCAAGGATGCCCTGAGAGCCTGTCATGTATCACAACTGCTGCAAGGATGGCCTTACGAAGAGGGAATGCCAGTCTCAGAAGGACTTAGAGAAAGTGGTGAACCAGCTTCAAGGAGAGTTTTGGAAAATGAGTCAGTGTTCAAGGGGTGCATGAAATGACTGCAGTGAAGGCTTCAGCCATTCTAACTCAAACCCCTCTGTGGCTAAATCATCTGTCCAAGCCCCAGCTGTTGCCCCTCCAGACTGGTCCAAAATAGTGGTCCCTTCAATGAAGACTACTGTGGCTGTGAATGTTATTCCTACTCGGGCTGCGCTTGACAGTGGGTCGCAAGTGACCATTGTATTTCAGGACTTGTATGACAAACACTTATCTGATTTACCATTACAAACCCTGGAAGGCCTACATGTGTGGGGGCTGAGCAACAGGTCTTATCTCTACCTAGGATATGTCCGCCTCTGGTTATCATTTCCTGCAACTGTAACTGGTTTAGAGCAGCAAGTAGAGACACTGGCCCTAGTGTGTCCCCCAACTGGACTGTATAATGGGGTTCCCCTGTTAACTGGAACAAATGCCCACATGTTTGGGAGACTAGCACAACTCTGCCATGAGAAACAAGGGCAACTGACTGGATGGGCCCTAAGAATTCCAGCCTTAGTAAAAAGGACATATGACTTACAACAGAAACCCAATGAAGAGGACCCAGATGAGCCAGTGGGGATAGTGTGGAAAAGAGAACCTGACTCCTTGGTATTGGCCTCCAACGTCCAGTGCACAATCCATGGAGAAGTCCACCTAATGAGAAATGTAAAGAACACAATATTAATGTTGGATGCACCAGGTGATGGAAAGTTGCCAGAAGGATTATTGGTTGAATCCAGCATCTTGTCTGCCTGTGCCCATGCCTATGCATGATGAGTGATGGTCCAGATTTGAAATGTGGCAGATCAGGAGGTCTGGGTGAACAGAGGGTGCACTCTAGCTACAGTACACTGCACAGGTAATGCAGTATTACCCAATAACAAGTACTCTGGCCAAAAGGAGAGAGTGACCCCGGACTTATTTGACTTTGGTGATTCCCCTCTGCCAGCTGAATGGAAGGCTAGGATTAGCAAGAAACTCGCCCAGAGAGACCAAGTGTTTTAGTTAAAGAATGGGACATGAGGTGTATCCAGGATGCAGAGCATCATATATGCCTGCATGATGACTGTCCATTTTGAGAGAGATCCTGACACCTCGCCCCAGTGGACATAGATGATGTGAGGAAACACTTGCAGGAAATGCTCACTACTGGCGTGACACAGGAATCAAGGAGCCCATATGCCTCTCCCATTGTGGTTGTGTGTAAGAATAATGGGTCGGTGAGGATGTGTGTTGATTATCGAACCCTGAACCAGTGGACTGCCCCAGATCAATACACCATGCCCCATATGCAAGATGCCCTGGATTGCTTGAATGTGAGCAAATGGTTCTCAGTATTAGATCTTCACTTCGGATATTACCAGATTCCAATGGCCATGGAGGACTGTGAGAAAACCACCTTCATCTGTCCTTTGGGGTTCTATGAATTCCTGAGAATGCCACATGGGATTTCGGGTGCCCCAGCCACCTTTCCATGACTGATGGAATGTGCGGTGGGAGATATGAACTTGCTGGAATGCCTAGTGTACCTAGATGATGTCATTGTGTTTGGACACACACTAGAGGAGCATGAGACCCAATTGTTTAAAGTCCTAGACTAATTGGAAGACTTCAGCCTCAATCTGTCCATTGACAAGTGCCAGTTTTTTCAAACCTATGTGAAGTATGTGGGGCACATAGTATCTGCAGAAGGGATAGAGACAGATCCCAGTAAGGTCGAGTCACTGACTACTTGGCCCCAGCCCCATAACTTGAAAGAACTACAACATTTCCTGGGGTTCTGTGGCTATTACCACAAGTTCATAAAAGACTATTCCAAGGTGATTCACCTGCTCCTGAATCTCACCCAGGGTTACCCCCTACCAACTGTAAATACAAGAAAGGGGCTGTCAAAGAACCAGAGAAAGTATACTTTTGAACAGGTGAACCTTTTGGGCCCCACTGGACACCCGAATGTGAAGCAGCCTTCCACGAATTCATATAGTAACTCACCCACACCCCAATCCTCGCCTATGCTGACCCTACCAAGCCCTATGTGCTGCATACGGATGCTAGTCTGCAGGGCCTAGGAGCTGTGCTGTATCAAGACTTTGAGGGTGGTTTGAGACCAGTGTCTTTTGCTAGCAGGAGCTTGACCCCATCTGAACAAAACTATCCTGTGCACAAGCTGGAGTTCCTTGCCCTAAAATGGGCCATTGTTGACCAGTATTATGAGTACCTCTATGGAGCAAAGATATTGGTGAAGACCAACAATAACCCGTTATCCTATGTACAGACTTCAGCTAAGTTGGACGCCACTGGGTACTGGTGGCTCCCTGCTTTATCAACCTATGATTATGCTGTCAAATACAGGCCAGGATTGAACCATATTGATGCTGATGCCCTGTCATGAAGGCCAGTCTCCAAGAGTGACTGGGTCACGCTGTCTGGACCTGACATCCGAGCACTGTGCCAAAAGTTTGACAGAGATGAACAGATGTCTCCGGGCACAGTGGACTGTCTAGTAGATTGCTTGGGCCCTCCTGATACCTGCATACCTGCTGCCTATTACCATTTCTCTGCTCTAGATATTAGTGCACTGCCTCAACTTGACAATGACAGTATTCAGTGGTCTCAATTCTGAGATCCTATGATTCAACCTGCACTTCATGCCCAGCATGCATGGTAACATGTGTCTAAGTTGCGTTCCCTAGACTTGCAAACTTCCCTATTGTTTAAAGAAGGCCCCAGGTTGAAGTTACTCAGTCAGTTGTTATACAGGGAGACAGTGGATCATAGTGATCAAGTAGACAAGCAACAAATGATCCTGTCCACGGCCTTTAAACACCTGGTACTGAGGTCCCTCCACAATCACATGGGGCACCTCGGTACTGATAGGCCTCTCGACCTGGTATGATCTTGATTCTACTGGCCCAAGATGGGGGCCAATGTTGACCACCATGTAAAGACCTGTAGTCATTGCCTCCAAAGAAAAGACCTGCATCAGAGGGTGGCCCCCCCTTGTTAATATCACTACCAGCACCCCAATGGAACTGGTCTGCACAGATTTTTTGTGTTTAGAACCTGATCAACAGAATACTGGCAATGTGTTAGTGGCTACAGATCATTTCACATGGTATGCACGAGCTTTTCCCACCAAAGATCAAAAGGCATCTACCGTGGCCAAGGTGCTAGTGGAAAAATTCTTCGTCTACTATAGTGCCCACCAGTGGATCCACTCTGACCAAGGCAGAGACTTTGAAAGTAGGCTAATCAAAGAAATGCTCTCTCTGTGGGGGGGGGGCAGAAGTCAAGAACCACCCCATATCACCTGCAGGGAGGCCCACAACCAGAACATTTTAACCACACCCTTCTAGACATGCTGGGCAACCCCCCCACCCAAAAGACAAGTATAAGTGGAGCCAGCAGATTAGCACCTTGGTACACGCGTACAATTGCACCAGAAATGACGCTACTGGGTTCTCCTCCTACCGTCTCATATTTTTAGGGAGGCCCGCCTGCCAGTTGATGTCTGTTTTGGGGTCTTTCCAGATGGGGTCCGAGCAGAAAATTACCTGTAGTATGTACAGAAACTGAAAGCTCAATTGAACCATGCATATCAACTGGCCCAGACAATGGCCGCTAAAAGAAATCTCGCCAACAAAGAGAGGCACGACAAGAAAGTAAAGGCTCAAGAGCTACGGCCTTTAGACCGTGTGTTGTTATGCAGTTTGGGACTGCATGGCAAGCATAAAATTGCTGATAGGTGGCACCATCTTCCTCATGTAGTAGTTGGAAAGTTAGATGATCTACCAGAACACCAGAGAATAACTCCAAAGCTGTCAAGACCATGCACCGTAACCACTTGCTGCCTATCGAACAAGTTATTATTGAAGCTGAGCCAGCAGACATTGCCTCCTCTGGGCTGGTGACTCATGCTGCTGCAAAAAAGAGACAGAGTCAACCTACAGTACCCAGTAGTTACATAGTTAAGGTTCCCCCACAGCAGGCCCACGATGATAGTGACTGTCAGTCCACCTCTGACAATAGTGAGTGTGACAATGCCTATTACCCCTCCTATGAATTGAGTCAGCTGTTTCAAGGTAACCCTATGACTAATTGTGGGGAAGAAGCTGGGCCTTCTGGACTGCATAACCCCCTAGCTTTGTCCTTGGAACCAATGCTGCCTGAAAGTGAGATGCAAAGCACCACATCTGAGGTTGCGGACTCTGTGTTTTGTGGAACTGTGTGAATTGCCCAAAGAAGGGGCTGATGGTCTGAATCTCTCTGGTGACACACCAGAACCTGAAGAGCAGTATGAAAGTGCTGACAGTCCCATTTTGATGCCACAAAGCCTAATTGCACCTAAACCTTCTCAAAATGAGCCAGCTGGGCCCTCATCAGAAGACAGTAATGAACAAAGTGGTGTGGAACCAGAGACTACAGACGAAGGAGCTGACAGTGCTCCCAGTTTGGACATTCCCATCCATGCAGAGGTACCCCTCACAAGTGACGAAAGCTCCAAAGTTATTGCTGAAAGTACAGATGCTGTGGCTGCTCCCCCCAGAAAGACTGGCCGAGCTGTCAAGCCAGTACTATGCAGTAGTTATGATTCCCCTTGGAGGCCAGTGAATTTGCCTCTCAATGTGGTTCACAAAGGGGTTTACGTCTCGCCAAGCTCACTGCCCAAATTGAGCTTGATGGCCAATTCCAGGTTACTTGTTTTTCCCTCTCACCATGGTGCCCCTGCCCCATCTGGCCCCAAGTTAGCAAATAGGGAAGGGCCCCCTCTTACATTGTTTAATGTGCAAGAAGTTATTACCTGAAGCCGTATTGTGAAGTTACTAATGTGTTAATCATAGTGGATTCAGCATTACCTGTATGTATTGTCAATATGGATGTAGTAATGTGAAGTATATTGAAAGGTATAGTGATGTAACATGCTAATGATATATATATATATATATATATGTCTCATTTATATTGCATTTTGATACTGTGATGGTACAGACTTGATGCGGACGCCAAGTTTTCTCCAGGTAGGGAAGGGTGTAACCCCCCTTCAAATGGAGGTTCCCAAAAAGACTTCCTTGAGCTTGTCTAAATGCTCACTGCCAGGCTGGTGTCCTGTGTTTTAGCAGTTTAAATGTGATTGCCAGAGAGTGCCTGTATAGCCTCTGTGTACTGTCTCTTTAAGAGCTGCCTGGATTGCAGTCATAATTAATCTGAGAGGAAGATGTTAGAAGATGTACTTGTTTGCTGATCATTTGTTAGAGTAGTAATAATATTGCAGTTTGTTCTAACCTGCCTTCTTTGCAGCATGGACAGTTCTGTTTATTTCCATCATCTTGGTCCTGGACTGCAGAATGGGCCAATCAGTACATTTGGGACTCTAAAATGGAGCCTGCCTACAGGGGGTTGGTGGGGACAAAACATGTAGGAATTGTAGTTTTTGGCTTTTGGTGCCTAAAATAACCTGGAGGAGGAGCCCTTGTTGTGACTGACAGACAGATCAACCAACCAAACCTTTTGGATCTTGGGGAAAGTGCCACACTGCTTGCAGTTTCAGTTAGATCTGAGTTGGGAAGTGAAGAAGTAACAGCTATAGATAGTTTGAGCAGCAATCCATGGTGGATTTGTGTGGGAGAACTGTGGAAAGGCCTGAATTTGGCCTGTATGCCTGTGTGCTGTTCCTGAGAGGGAACCTGTGTTTTTTGTTGGACTGAATCAGAACTTGGAGAGCAAATTAAGCCACTGAATTGTGACCAGGCTTTAACCTGAAGAAGACCAAAGATTTGCTGAATGTGATCGGCCTTTCAGGACTTCCAGCTACCTCTGAATTCCCGGATTGTGCAGAGACTCTGTAATTACGACCGGACAGCCATTTGGCTTGTACAGTGGAATTTTCTTCCATGTGAATGTGCTGTGTGCTTATAGTGGGTCGTTATTTGGTTCCCCACTGTATGTCTGAACTGTGTTTTGCTTGCTGGAGGATGTATTCAGCTCCATGGACTGAATCTGTATCCATTTCCATTTCCATTTGCCTGGGCCCTGCTACACTGGCCCAGCCAGAATACCTGCTATGCAGAGAAAGTAATCAACGAGTGACCAGCATGGGGTTCAGCCCCCTGCTCAATGACTTGAACAGGAATGACGCCTCAGTGATTTGTGTGGGCCCTGCTTCTCCAGGCACTCCAGCTCAACAGCCTGCAGTCTCAATTTTGTTCTGCCTGTGTCCAGTATTGGGTATCGTGAGTAAACATCAGGGTAGCTCCCTGCAACAACAGCTAAATATAAAAGTGCTGTCATCTGATTGTCTTGTTGTCTTTTCTTTCATGAACTGAACCCTCCGGCTCTGGATTACAAATAGTGTATGTTGTGCATGTTGCTTTCTTCCATCACAGGGCCCAAATCAGCTGCAATGTTCCTGGCTAGCCCACCGTTTTCCTACCTGGGTACCCAGAGTGTGTAACAGTGTAGGGACTCTGAACTGCATGCATAACTATCTGATTAATATAGCTTTTAAGCAAATGAACCTGATTACATCCCTCCCTTGTTCAAGTCCCCTGAATAAATCAGATTTAACTTGGTTTGCATTTAACTTGATTGTGGTTCCCGTTTGTGCCAAGAATATTGTACTGTTGTTATTTGCTGTGTTTAACCTTGTTTTACAGGGGGTCCCCAGAATCAAGCTAGAGAGGAACCAGCGCTGGTGGTAATTGCCTGGCGAATAAGAGTCATTGTGAAAGTGATTACTGTGTACTGTTCAGGCCACTAGAAGGAGAAAATGGGGGTTACAGTGTTTCAGAGGGCTGAGCCCAGGTCAGCTTCACCTCTACCAACCCTGACCTCTGGGTGGAGACACCCATATCAAAACCTAGGCCCCTTAACCTGCAACTAGCCAAGCAGGCGGGGTAGTTGCCCCTGGGATAGCGCCACCTAGGGGTTACATTAGTATCCTCCTGCAGCACTGCTACAAGTGTGTCCAGATACAGTGAAAACAACAGAGGGGACTCTTCCCCCCAATATTATTGCCCTGATATTAGTACCCTGCTGTGCCACTGCTGCAAGTTTCTCCAGACACAGAGCAAACAGCAGAGGGGACATAGAAACATAGACTTTGATGGCAGATAAGGACTGCTTGGCCCACCTAGTCTGCCCATTTCCCTACATACAGGATGGGCCGCAGATCCTAGTTAACCAACAGCCTATTTCTTCCTACCCCCCCACAAGAACTGCCTTATGTCTGTCCCATGCATTCTTGAATTCTCCCACAGTTTTAGACCCCACGACCTCCTCAGTAAGGCTGTTACATGCATCCACTACCCTCTCTGTGAAAAAATACTTCCTCACATTGCCCCGGAACCACCCCCCCATCTTTAAATTGTGTCCCCTTGTTCTTGCACGTCTTTTTTTCTGAAAGATGCTACCCTCTTGGACTTTGTTGATTCCACTGAGGTACTTAAAAGTTTCTATCATGTGCCCCCTCTCCCTTCTTTCCTCAAGGGTATGCATATTAAGCTCCTTTAGTCTCTCCTCGTACAGCTTCTCTTGTAGACCCTGCACCATTTTAGTCGCCCTCCTCTGGTCTGCCTCTGTCCTGTCCATGTTCTTGCGGAGATGGGGTCTCCAGAACTGGTCGCAGTACTCCAGATGGGGTCTCACCAACTGTCTGTACAGAGGGATAACAACTTCCTGTTTTCTGCTGCTGATGCCTCTCCCTATGCATCCCAGTATCCCCACAGCCCTCCTTACTGCCTTCTCACATTGCTTGCTAACCTTAAGATAATCTGATATGATTACCCCAGGTCCCTTTCCTTTTTTGTTGTTGTTACTACCTCCCCATTGTGTAATCTTCTCCTGGGTTCTTGTTTCCCAGGTGCATTATTTTGCACTTCTTTGCATTGAATCCTAGTTGCCATACTTCTGAACATTCCTCCAACCTTGCCAAGTCCCTTCTCATCCTTTCCACACCTCCTTGTGTATCAACCCTGTTGCAGATCTTTGTGTCATCTGCAAAGAGGCATACTTTTCCTTCCAGTCCCTCTGCAATGTCACTTATAAAGACATTAAAAAGGTCTGGACCCAGTACTGAACCCTGCGGTACCCCACTAGTAACCCCTCTTTCTTCAGAGTGGACTCCATTTACAATTACCTTCTGTGTCCTGTTGTCCAGCCAATATTTTACCCAGGCTACCACCCTGGGACCCACTCCCAGGCTGGGTAATTTGACTATTAATCTTTTGTGTGGGACTGTGTCAAATGCCTTGCTAAAGTCTAGGTAGACCATGTCCACAGCCCCTCCCTGGTCTACTACTTTGGTCACCCAGTCAAAGAAATCTATTAGATTTGTCTGACATGACCTTCCCACTGTGAACCCATGCTGTCTTGGCTCCTGTGCCCCACTGGCCTCAAGGTACTCAACAATTCTTTCCTTCAGAAGTGACTCCATCACTTTCCCTACCACAGAGGTCAAACTGACAGGTCTGTAGTTTCCTGCCTCTGTCTTGGTCCCACTTCTGTGAAGGGGAATCACATCCGCCTCCCTGCAGTCCTCGGGTACCACACCATCCTCCCATGATTTATTAAAAAGAGTAGTCAGTGGTTTCACTAGTTCCCCCCTTAATTCTTTTAGAATTCTGGGGTGAATTCCATTAGGCCCCATTGCTTTGTCCACCTTCAGTTTTAGGAGTTCTTGCAGAACCCTTTCTTCTGTGAAAGGGATGGACTCGACCCCCCATCAAGAATGCTTCTGTTAATTGGATTAGGCACTTCCCCCTCCTCTTTTGTGAGTACTGAGCAGAAATATTCATTCAGTATCCCTGCATTATCACTGTCCCCCTCTGCCCACCCACTATTCATTCTATTCAGCCTCACTATCCCTCCCTTTGTCTTTCTACGCTCTCTGATGTACTTATAAAAGGTTTTATCCCCCTTCTTAACCGAGTTGGCTATCTTTTCCTCAGTTTGGGCCTTTGCTATTCTGACTTCCCTCCCGCTTCCTTCTGCCTTATCTGGTACAGCTCTCTGTCCTGCTCCTTCTGTGTTTCCTTATACTTCCTGAATGCTATCTTTTTCTCCCTGACTTTCCCAGCCACCTCTTTTGAGAACCATAGTGGCTTTTTCTTTCATTTTGATTTATTTATTTGCGTCACACAAAGGCTTGTTGCCTCTGTGATGGCAGTTTTGATGATTCCCATTGTTGCTCCACTCTCCTTCTAGCCTGTTTGCTAGTGCTTTTCTGAGGCACTCTCCCATCTTGCCAAAGTCAGCCTCCTGAAGTCCAGTACCCTCACTTTTGTATGGCTTGACTCTGTAGCTGAGTTTAATGTGAACCACACTGTTTGATGGTCACTTGTTCCCAGATGGCAACCCACTTCTAGATCTGAGATCCTCTCACTGCCCCATTTGAGAGTATGAAGTCTAAGATTGCTCCCTCACGAGTGGGTTCTGAAACTAGCTGTCTGAGGCCTGCTACCTGTAGGCATCGAGAATGGCTCTGCTCTTGGATGTGGCTGCAGCAATGTGTGCAGTTAACATCTGGCATATTCAGGTCTCCTATCAACAGTATCTCCCTTTCTCTGCCATCCTAAGAATGCCTTCTATCATATCCTTGTCCATTCCTCCCTGACATGGGGTCTGTACACAACCCTGTGTGGATTGTGGTGCCTTTCCAGTCTCCAAGGTGACCCACAGTGCCTCCTCTCCTCCCTGTTTACTCTTTTGTTCAGTTGCTTTTATTCCTTCCTTTACATAGAGAGCTACTCCTCCCCTCTTCTCTCCTGTCTGTCTCATGTGGTTTGTACCTGGTATGCTAACATCCCAGTCATGGTTCTCTGTGTACCATGTTTCTGTGACTGCTATGGTATCCAGGCATCCTCTTCCATCAAGGCCACCAGCTCAGGGAGCTTGTTGCCCAGACTATGGGCATTGGTACTCATTACCCTCCATTTCCTGATGGCCTTACTCCTTTTTGTCCCATCCCTGTCCTTCTTGCCTTTGTCACTTTCCCCATTTACCCCTGCCCTTCTCTCTATCGCCACCTCTATGTTGGTGTTTACCGTACTTACTACCGTGATTTTTTGGGGGGCTAGGATTTCCCTGCTCCTTTCCAGTGCCTCCCCCCTTGGCTAGTTTAAATGCTTGTCAATGAAGCATTTAAACCTATCACCTAGGATCCTGGTTTCCCTCCTGGACAGATGCAGACTATCATGTCGGTATAGGCTTGCATCACTCCAGGTGGACCCCCAGTCCCCAATGAAGCCAAATCCCTGAGCTCTGCACCAGTTTTTTAACCACTGATTGAATACCGTGGTGCAGAACACCCTAGCCTCTCCTACACCATAGATGGGCAGCACCTCTGAGAAGGTTACCGTGCATGCTACTTATCTAAGGCCCCTCCCCAATTCCACAAACTCTTCCTGCACTGCTCTAATCCCTTTCTTTTCCAGGTCATTTGTCCCTAGGTGGACAATGACATCCAGCTCCCTCCCCTGAACAGCTGCTCCAGCAATCCTGAGGATTCGCTCCCTGTCCCTCCAAGCCATGGCGCCAGGCAGGCACCTTACCTCCCTCTCCCCTTCCTCCCCCATTTCTACCTTATTAACAATGGAGTCCCCCACCAGGAGTTGTTTCCTTCCCATGTGGGGTCCCATGCCACCCTCCTGTGGGTCTCCTTTGTGGAGATTCACAGCATCCTTCTTGGTCACCACTGCAGGTGCCTCCATAGAGGAACCACTGTTTGCCAGAATGGCATAGGAATTGCGAAGAGGTACAACTGGAGGGATGCACCTCTGTTCCACCACCCTCACCCTCCCTGAGCCCACTGTGGTCCAACCACCTCTTTCTTGGCAACCCTGAGGCAACGGCAGTGGCACTGGTGGTCCCTGGATGGAGGAGGAGGTCCCACAAATCCTGGCCAACTCAGCCTGGAGATGAGCAACCTCCTCCCTCAGCCCAGAGAGGTGCCTGCAGATGGGACAACACTGCATCCTCCAGAACGTCTCCCAGAAGACTGCTGCTCCACAGCCACTGCACTGCACCACTCCCATCATGTCTTATTTCTGGCCCCTTAGCTGTTGTTTGGAATCCTTACTCTTTCCTCTGTTCTTTTTTCTTTCTGTTCTCTCCTCTCTCTCTACTTACTTTCTGCCTCTGTGCCCTTTAAGCTCCTGATTGTCCTGTTCTGTGACAAGAATATCCTATATTTCTCAGTAGACCCCTTACTTGGTCAGAGGCAGGCCTCCAGCAGCTAGAGGGGGCCAGAGAGCTACTCTTGCCCTTCTAGGATGGTGGGTCTTTGGTGGCTCTGTGATCATTCACTTCCTGCTCCCAAACAGGAAGTTCCTGTTGTCACTACCCTCTTCTCCCGCTGTTATACTCTTGAGATAATATCCTGCTGCAGACATATAGCAAACAGGAGAGGGTACTGTACACCCCTCCCCCCACTACTGTACCCCTGATGTTAATGTATTGCTGCATCCCTGCTGCAAGTGTCTCCAGACACAGAGAAAACAGCTGAGTGGGGCTCTTTCCCCTCCCCATACTATGGCATTCCTGATGTATGTTAATGTTCTGCTGTACCACTGCTGCAAGACTGTCCAAACACAGAGCAAACAGCAGAGGGGACTATCCCCCTCTGCCAATTATTATACGGCTGATTGTTAGTATCCTGCTGCAACACTGCTGCAAGTGTCTCCAGACACAGAGTAAACAACAGAGGGGGACGCTACCCCCCCCTTCACTATTATATTTCTGATGTTAATGTCATGCTGCACAACTGCTGCAAGTGTCTCCAGACACAGAGCAAACAGCAGAGGGGATGCTACCCCCTACCCCCACTATTATACCCCTGATGTTATTGTCCTGCTGCACCACTGCTGCAATTGTCTCCAGAGACAATGGAAACAGCAGAGGGGACTTTCCCCATCCCCCCACTATTATATCCTTGATTTTCATGTCCTGCTGTACCACAGGCACAAGTGTCTCGAGACACAGAGCAAACAGCAGAGGGCCCCCCCCCCCAGGATTATACCCGTGATGTTAATGTAGTGTTGCACCATGGCTTTAAGTCTCTACAGATACAGAGCAAACAGCATAGAGGACTATACCCCTCCCCCACTATTATGCCCCTGATGTTAATAATCTGCAGCTCCATTGCAGAAGTGTCTCTGGAGAAGGAGGAAGCAGCACAGGGGATGCTGTCTCCCCACTATTATACTCCTGAAATTAATGTCCTCCTGCACCACTGCTGCAAGAGTGTCCAGACACAGAGCAAACAGCAGAGGGGAATCTTCCTCTTCTCCCCATTATTATACCCCTGATGTTAGTATCCTGCTGCACCACTGCTACAAGTGTCTCCAGACACATAGCAAACAGCAGAGGGGGACGTTACCCTCTCCCTCCACTATTATACCCCTAATGTAAATATACACTTGAGCTAATATCCTGCTGCAAGTGTCTCCAGACACAGAGTATACAGCAGGGGGTTTGCTCCACCCCTCCTATTGTACCCCTGATGTTAATGTCCTGCTGCACCACTGCTGTAAGAGTCTCCAGACACAGAGGAAACAGCTGAGGAAACACTCCCCTTCCCTTCACTAAAACACCCCTGATGTTATTGTTCTGCTGCGGGAGTGTACAGACACAGAGCAAACAGTAGAACGGACTCTCCCCATTATTATACTGCTGATGTTACTATTCTGCTGCACCACTGCTATAAGTGTCTCCTGACAGAGATCAAACAGCAAAGAGGATGCTACCCTCTCCCCCCACTATTATACCTCTGATGTTAATATCCTGTTGCACAACTGCTGCAGGATTCTCCAGACACAGAGCAAACAGCAGAGGGGATGCTCACCCCTACCAACTATTATACACCTGATGTTAATGTCCTGCAGCACCAGTGCTACAACTGTCTCCAGACATAGAGGAAACAGCAGAGGTGACTTCCCCCTCCCTCCACTATTATACCCCTGATGTTAATATCCTGCTGCACCACTGCTGCAAGTGTATCCAGACAAAGAGCAAACAGCTGATGTTAATGTCCTGCTGCACCACTGACACAGAGCAAACAGTAGAGGGGACTCTCCCCTTCCCTCCACTATTATACCCCTAATGTAAATATCCTGCTGCGCCAGGGATACAAGTGTCTCCAGACACAGAGCAAATGGCAGAGAGGATTCTCCACATCCCCCCATGATTATACCCCTGATGTTAATGTCCTGCTGTACCACAGGCTCAAGTGTCTCAACACACAGAGCAAACAGCAGAGGGGGCTTTCCCTCATCCCCCCCACTAGCATACCCCTGATGTTAATGTCATGCTTCAAGATGGCTGCAAGTGACTCCACATACAGAGCAAGCAGTAGAGGGGACTCTCCCCTCCCCCACTATTATATCCCTGACGTTACTATCATGCTGCACCACCGCTTCAAGTGTCTCCAGACACAGAGGAAACGGCACACGGGATGCTCCCCCAACTTCCACTATTATAATTGTGATGTTACTGTCCTGCTGCAGCACTGCTACAAATGTGTTCAGAAACAGAGCAAACAGCAGAGGGGACTGCCCCCTCCCCCACATTATTATAACCCTGATATTAATATCCTGTTGCACCACTGTTGCAAGTGGGTCCAGACACAAAGCAAACAGCAGAGGGAAAACTCCCCCTCTCATACGAACATACTAACATACGAAATTTCCCAGCAGATAAAGGCCTATAGGTCTATCAAGTCTGCTCGAATGTGCAGCTAGCACCCCTTATTCTGCAGCTGCCCCTCCCTTCCACTCTTCCCCTTCATTAAGCCTCCCCCTTGTCCTGTCCCATCTTCGTTTGAAGCAGTCCACTGTTCTACTGCATACCACTTCTGCAGGTAACGCATTCCACCCAGCCACCACCCTCTCTGTAAAAAAGTGTCTCCTCATCTCCCTCCTGAACCTTCCTCGCTCCAGTCTCATATCATGGCCCCTGGTGGCCCTCCCCTCACTTTGAACAGCCCCTCTGTACCTATCTTGTTTATTCCTTTCATGTATTTAAAGGTTTCAATCATGTCACCCCTGTCTCTCCTCTCCTCCAGTGAGTACATGTTCAACTCCTTCAACCTCCTCTCGTATAAGTCCCCAGCCCTTGATCATCTTTGTCGCCCCCGCGCCTACACCCTCCAGTAACTTAATGTCCTCTTCAGATACGGACGCCAGTACTGCACGCAGTACTCCAGGTGTGGTCTAACTAATGACCTATACAGTGGCAGAATCACCTCCTCCCTCCTTGAGGATATACCCCTTGCAATACAACCCAGCATTTTGTTGGCCTTTGCAGCTGCCTTCCTACATTGTGCTGAGTTGTTCATTGACCCTGTAATGAGCACATCCAGATCCTTCTCCTCCTCTGTCTGGGCTAGCTGCACTACCCCTAGCTGGTAACTCCTCCTTGGGTTCTTCATCCCAAAATGCAGCACCTTGCACTTTTTTGGCATTAAAGCCCAGTTGCCAGGTGTCTGACCAGGTTTCAAGCTTTGCCAGATCATCCTGAAACCCCTGCCATCCCCCTAGATCATCCACCACTGCGCCAACCTTGGTATCATCAGCAAACAGACTGATCTTGCTCTTGCTGTCCCCTGATATGTCTGCAATGAATATCCCAAACAACACTGGTCCCAACACCAAGCCCTGTGGGACACCGCTCGTCACTGCCCTTGGGTGTGGGAGCTCCCCACCCACCACCACCCTCTGTTGCCTTCCCTGCAGCCAGTTTCCTACCCATCTCACCAGCTTTCCACCCGCCCCTGTGCCTACTAACTTCCTTCCCAGCCTTCCATGTGGCACAGAGTCGAATGCCTTACTAAAGTCCAGATACAGGACATCCACTGCATGGCCCCTGTCCAGTTGCCTAGTTACCCAGTCATAGAACTCGACCAGGTTGGTTTGGCAGGATCTGCCACGTATGAAGCCATGCTGTCTGCTGTCCTGTAGTCCTTTGTCCTCTAGGAGGGCCACCAGCCTCTCCTTCAGGATAGTCTCCATCAGCTTACCCACGATGGATGTGAGGCTCACTGGTCTGTAGTTTCCCGGTTCATCCTTGGGGCCACTCTTGTGGAGTGGCACCACATGAGCCATCCTCCAGTCCTGAGGTACACACCCCGAATGTAGTGAGACATTCCCCACTCTCCCCACTATCATACCCCTGATTTTAATGTCCTACTGCACAACTGCTGCAAGAGTCTCCAGACACAGCACAAACAGCAGAGGGGACTGTTCCCCCACACTATTATAACCCTTATATTAATATCCTGCTGCACCACTATTGCAAGTGAGTCCAGACACAGAGCAAACAGCAGAGGGGACACTCTCCCTCTCCCCACTGTCATACCCCTGATTTTAATGTCCTACTGCACCACTGCTGCAAGTGTCTCCATACACAGATCAAACAGCGGAGGGGACGCTACCTCCTCCCCCCACTATTAAACCCTTGAGCTAATATCCTACTGCAAGTGTCTCCAGACACAAAGCAAACAGGATAGGCTACGCTCCACCCCCCCTACTATTGTACCCCTGATGTTAATGTCCTGCAGCACCACTGCTGCAAGTGTCTCCAGACACAGAGGAAACAGCTGATGGGACTCTCCCTTCCCCACGTCACTACTCCCCTGATAATATCCTGCTGCACCACTGCTACAAGACACAGAGCAAACAGCAGAGGAGATGCTACCCCTCCCCCCTCTATCATACCTCTGATGTTAATATCCTGCTACACAACTGCTGCAAGTTTCTCCAGACAGAGCAAACAGCAGAGGGGACGCTCACCCCCACTCACTATTGTACTCCTGATGTTAATCTCCTGCTGCACCACTGTTGCAATTGTCTCCAGGCACAGAGGAAGCAGCAGAGGGGACAATCCCCTTCCCCCCACACTATTATATCCCTGATGTTAGTGTTCTGCTGTACCACAGGCGCAAGTGTCTCCAGAGAGAAAGCAAATAGCAGAGGTGACTTCCCCCCACACACACAATTATACCCCTAATTTTAATATCCTTCTGCACCATGGCTGCAAGTGTCAACTCACCCCCCCATCGTGTGCTCTTCCCCTGGGTTTGTGTTTCCCAGATGCATTACCTTGCACTTCTTTGTATTGAATCTGAGCTGCCACATATTTGACCATTCCTCCAACCTTGCCAAGTCCCTTTTCATTCTTTCCACCCCACCTTGTGTATCAACCCTGTTGCAGATCTTTGTGTCATCTGCAAAGAGACATACCTTTCCTTCCAGGTGCTCTCCAATGTCACTTATAAAGATATTAAAGAGGACCAGTCCCAGTACTGAACTCTGCGGTACCTCACTAGTTACCTTTCTTTCTTCACTGTGGACTCCGTTTACTATTACCCTTTGCGTCCTGTTGTCCAGCCAGTTTTTTATCCAGGCTACCACCTTGGGACTCACTCCAAGGCTGACTAACTTATATATTAATCTTTTGTGTGAGACTGTCAAATGCCTTGCTAAAATCTAGGTAGGCCATATCCACGGCCCCTCCCTGGTCTACTACTTTGGTCACCCAGTGAAAGAAATCTATTAGGTTCGTCTGACCTGACCTTCCTGCTGTGAAACCATGCTGCCTTGGGTTCTGTGCCCCACTGGCCTCTAGGTACTCAACCATTCTTTCCTTCAGAAGTGATTCCATCATTTTCCCTACCGCTGAAGTCAAACTAACTGGTCTGTAGTTTCCTGCCTCTGCCCTGCTCCCACTTTTGTGAAGTGGAATCACATTTGCCCTCCTCCAGTCCTCAGGTACCACCCCATCCTACCATGATTTGTTAAAGAGAGTAGTCAGTGGTGTTACTAATTCTACTCTTAGTTCTTTTAGAATTCTTGGGTGAACTGAATCCCATCAGGCTCCATTGCTTTGTCCACCCACAGTTTCAAGAGTTCTTTCAAAACCCTTTCTTCTGTGAATAGACTGGTATCAACCTCCCTATTCAGAGTTTTTTCCTTGTTTGGTTTAGGTACCTCCCCCCTCCTTTTCCGTTGTGTATACTGAGCAGAAATATTCATTCAGTATCCCTGCTTTTTCACTGTCACCCTCTGCCCACATTCCCTCCACTTTATTAAATCTCTGTATCCCTCCCTTGGTCTTTCTTCACTCCCTATTGTTCCTATAAAAGGTTTTATCCCCTTCTTAACAGAGTTGGCTATCTTTTCCTCACTTTGTGCCTTTGCTATTCTGACTGCCTTCCCAGCCTCTTTCTGCTTTAACTGATAAAGTTCTATGTCCTGCTCCTTCTGTGTTTCCTTATATTTCCTGAATGCTATCCTTTTCTCCTTAACCATCCCTACCACCTCTTTTGAGAACCATAATGTTTTTTTCCTTCTTTTTGTTTTGTTGATTTGCTTCACACAAAGGCTTGTTGGTGCTGCGATGGCTGTTTTGATTATTCCCCATTGTTCCTCCATCCTTCCTTCTTGCCTGTTTGCTAGTGCTTTTCTGAGGCACTCTCTCCTTTTCCCAAAGTCAGCCTTCCTAAAGTCCAGTGCTCTTGTTTTTGTATGGCTTGACTTAATGGCTGTGTTTATTGTGAACCACACTGTTTGGTGGTCACTTATTCCCAGATGGCTACCCACTTCTAAATCTGAGATCCTTTCTCCTTCCCCATTTGAGAATACCAGGTCTAAGATTGCTCCCTCCTGAGTGGGTTCCAACACTAGCTGTCAAAGGCATGCCCCCTGTAGGGCATCAAGAATGACCCTGCTCTTGGATGTGCCTGCAGCAAAGGTACTCCAGTTAACATCTGGCATATTCAGGTCCCCCATCAACAATTTCTCCCCTTTTTCTGCCATTTTAAGGATGCCTTCTATCATTTCCTGTTCAAGGCTGTGTATCCTGTTGCTTTAATCCCTTCCCTTATATAGAGAGTTCCTCTCCTCCTCCTCTTCCTCCTCTTTTACCCACTCTGTCCCTCCTGTAGACTGTGTATCCTGTGGGCAGTGTCAGTGGCTCAGTAGGTAGCACACTCGCCTCTGAGGCCGAGAGATCAGAGGGCTGTGGGTTCAGTTCCCACATCTGGCACTTGGGTTAATATCCCAGTACTGACATTGTAGTGCAGTACGAGAGGAGTGCTGCACTTCTGAGGTGCCGTCTTTCGGATGAGACATTAAACTGAGGTCCCATCTGCCTGGATTGGTGGTAGTTCAGGTGGATGTTAAAGATCACATGGCACTTATCGAAAAGAGTAGGGGAATTTCTCCAGTGTCCTCGCCAGATTTCCCTCATTCACTAAAAATACCACCAACAACTTAAGCTGGTTCAAGGTCAGTTGGCATTCATCTGTTTCCCCTTCCCCCGGGTCATGCCTGAAAATAGTCAGGATTTGTCTAGTGCACTTACCCGGTCAACAAAAACTAAATAAATAAATACATTTCCTTTTCCATTTCCTCCCCCTGAGATGGGGGTCTGTACACAACCCCCATGTGGATTGTGGTGCCATTTCCTGTCTCCAGGGTGACCCATAGTGACTCACCAACTTCCTATTTACTCTTTAGTTCTGTTGCTTTAATCCCTTCCCTTATATAGAGAGCTCCTTCCCCTCCTGTTTTACCCACTCTGTCCCTCCTATAGACTGTGTATCCTGGTATGTTGCCATCCCAGTCATGGTTCTCTGTGTACCATGTTTCAGTGACTGCCACAATATCCAGGCATCCCTCAAGGCCACTAGTTCAGGGAGCTTGTTGCACAGACTGCAGGCATTGGTACTCATCACCTTCCATTTATTTTGTATGGCCTTATCCCTTTTAGCCCCATCCCTGTCCTTGCCGCCTTTTTCTGCATTTATCCCTGTCCTGCTCCCTACTGACTTATTTACCTTGGTGTTTACCTCTCTAACTACTGTGTTTTGTGGAGGGAGGATGGGATTTCCTTGCTCCTTTTTAGTGCCTCCCCCTTGGCTAGTTTAAATGCTTGCCAATGAAGCATTTAAACCTGTCACCTAGAATCCTGGTCCCCCCCCAAGACAGATGCAGACCATCGCACCAGTATAAGCCTGCATCCCTCCAGGTGGCTTCCCAGTCCCCAATGAAGTCAAAACCCTGAGCTCCACACCAGTTTTTCAACCATTCATTGAATCCCATGGTGCGGAATACCCTAGCATCATCCTTGCCATAGGGAGACAGCACCTCCGAGAAAGTTACCATACATTCTACTTGTCTAAGGTCCCTCCCCAACTCCACAAACTCCTCTTGCACCACTCTGATCCCATTCACAGCCAGGTCATTTGTCCCTAGGTAGACAATGACATCCAGCTCTCTCCCTCATGCAGCTGCTCCCGCGATCCTGAGGATTTGCTTCCTTACCCTCCGAGTCATGGTGCCAGGCAGGCTTCTTACCTCCCTATCCCCTTCCTCCCCCACTTCTACCCCCCTAATGATCGAGTCCCCCACCAGGAGTTGTTTCCTTCCCCTGCAGAGTCTCATGCCACCCTCCTGTGGATCTCCTTTATGGAGGTTCCCAGCATCCTCCTTGGTCTCCACTGCAGGTGCCTCCATAGAGGAACATAGAGGAACCACTCTTTGCCAGAACAGCATATGAATTGTGGAGAGGTACAACTGGAGGGATGCACCTCTGTTTCACCACCCTCTTCCTCCCTGAGCCCACCTTGGTCCAACCACTCCACTTTCTTGGTAATCTCTGAGGTAATGGTGGTGGCCCTGGTGGTCCCTGGGTGGGGGAAGAGGCTTCACGACTCCTAGCCAGGTCAGGCTGGAGATGGCAACCAAATCACTGCTAAACCCGGGAGCACTATAGTAGCTAAAGTTCCTGACAGGCAGATCGCATTCAGCAAAATCTTTGGTCTTCTACAGGGCGAGCCTGTTTATAAATCAGCAGCTTGCTTCATTCTCTACAAATTCAGATTCAGTCCGAAAAAGTCCTCTTCTCCCTCTCAGGGGCAGAAATCAGGCTAGCAGGCCTACAGTCAGGCCTTCCACGGTTCTCCCGAGTGAACTACGCTGCAAACGGCCGCTCGAACACACAGAGGTACTGCTCCTTCAGCTTCCAACTTGAATCTGGCTTACTAGCAGGCAGTTCAGGGGATTCCTTTAGATCCAAAAGGTCCAATTAGCTGGTTCTGTTGTCAATCACAACATACTCCCCCTGTTGTTGCAAAAAGGCGCCAGTAGTCTAAAACTACAGTTCCCAGAGTCTGGCACCATTAGTTCCATTCTAACAGGCTCCATTTTAGAGTCCTCACCACCCGATTGGTCCAACTGGGCAGTTCGGAACCACAATGGTGGAGCTAGCAGAAACAGTTCATGCTGCAAGAAAGGCAGGTTAGACAAACTACATTTTCATTACTACCCTGCATAATTTCCCACAAGTAGTTACATCTTTCAACCAAGCTCCCTCTGCGCAATTAGCGACAGCAGAAACGGAGCACTTGGACAGCAGCCCGGGTGGGACTCGGGCATGGAAACACACAGTCCCCCCATTCAAACTAATTATCACTGCGGGCAGGCAGCCCTTAAAGAGACAGTGCATGGAGGCTCTAACAGCACTCAAAGCAACACCATTTAAAGCAGTTTTAACACTGAACACCACCCAGACTGTGAGCGATAGGCAAGCTCTGGGAAGACTTTTGGGAACCCTCATTTGTAGGGGAGTTACACCCTTCCTGGCCTGGAAAAACTTGGTGTCTGCATCAAGTAGGTACCCTTATAATAACTCTAAGGCAGATCATCATATACATTTATAACTCCATTATATCAAGTCCATAACTTTTAAACAATAGTCAGCATATCAAACCTTTACTACATGCACATTTTCTGTATTTCATAGTACATCACTTTTATACAGCATTATGCATACATTACATTGACTAACGATACACACATTGCAGTTTGAACTCAGGTCAGCACCTCCTGCACATGAAACAATGATAATGGGGGCCCTTCCCTATCAGTTACCTAGGTTCTAGATGGGACAGGGACATCATACCTGGAGGGCAGGACAAATAACTGGGAATTTGAACTTATGCTCAGCTTGGGCAGTGAGCTCTGGGACACATACATTCCTTTATGGACCACATTGAGAGGCAAATCCACATGCCTCCCAGGTGAATCATAGCTAAGGTGCACTACTGGTTTTATAGCTCGACCAGTCTTTCTGGGGGGAACAGTTACAGTCTCTGCACCTTTAGCTCCGCTCTCAGCACTTTCCTTACTTGCAAGGGGAGTCTCTATCTGGGCAGAAAAGTCTGGACTTGAGGCACTGTCAGCCTCTGGATCTGGAAATTCTGGTTTCACAGCACTTTGCTCACTTGAAAGGCACTCCAGCACTGTAAGGGAGCTATCATTGCACTCAAAGTACTCTTGCTGCTCTAGTAAATCACCAGTCAGTCTTGACTCCTCTGTTTCTTCCTCAGGCAATTTAAACAGTTCCACCATACAAAGTGACTCAATATCCTCAGACATGACACTGCACTTCACTCTCAGGGAATAATGGCTCCATGGATAAAGCTGGGGGGTTAGGCAGTCCAGAAGGCCTAGCTTCATCTCCATAATTGACCAGAGGGTTACCTTGGAACAACTGACTCAGCTCATAGGAAGGTTAATAACTATAGTTGCACTCACTTTCATCTGAAGTAGACTGATAGTCATTTTCAATTGGGGTTTGCTGTGGAGGAAACCTTAAATCAGAAACTAAAGGAGCAAGCTTTGTATGTCTCTGTCTTGCAG
Organism: Neoceratodus forsteri; assembly: GCA_016271365.2. Lineage (NCBI taxonomy): Eukaryota > Metazoa > Chordata > Ceratodontiformes > Ceratodontidae > Neoceratodus > Neoceratodus forsteri. The sequence goes on from CM028132.1 coordinate 144,465,164, forward strand.
CGGCCCTTGTCACCGGTCCAGAGGGAGAAATTTCTGAGGGCTCAGATTCAATCATTATTTGTCCAATAGGCAATAAATGGTTATGGTGCATTGTTCTGACATCCTTTGAGTTGTTCTCAGGCCGCACTTTATACACTGGTAAGTCATTTAATTTTTCCTCTACTATGTGAGGGAGATGGTGCCACCTGTCAGCAATCTTGTGTTTGCTATGCAGTCCCAGGTTTCTTAACAATACACAAGCTCCCTTCTGGAGCTCTTGGGCCTTCACCTTTTTTTCATATCTTTCTTTATTAGCCAAATTTATCTTTGCAGCCATGGTCTGAGCTAGTTGGTATGCATGGTTTAATTGAGCTTTTAACTTTTGCACGTACTGTAAGTAATTCTCGGCTCAGACTCCATCAGGAGAAACCCCAAAACAGACATCCACTGGCAGCAGAGCGTCTCTTCCAAACATAAGGTGGTAGGCAGAGAACCTCGTGGCATCACTTCTGGTGCAGTTGTAAGCATGTACTAAGATGTTAATTTGCTGGCTCCACCTGGGCTTGTCTTTTGGGTGCAGCATGCCTAGCATGTCAAGCAGGGTGCAGTTGAAACGTGCTGGCTGTGGATCCCCTGGGGGTGGTAAGGGGTGGTTCTGGATTTCCGGACTCCCCACAAAAACAGCATCTCCTTGATTATTGATCTCTTGAAATCTCAGCCTTGATCAGAATGGATTCTCTGGGGGGCTCCATAGTGAACAAAGAAATTCTCTACCAGTACCTTGGCTACAGTGGATGCTTTTTGGTCCTTGGTGGGGAATGCTTGGGCAAACCTCGTAAAATGTTCAGTGACCACCAACACATTACTAATATTCCACTGATCAGGCTCCAAACTCAGAAAGTCAATACAAACCAACTCCATGGGGACGCTGGTGGTGATGTTAACAAGGGGTGCAGCCCTCTGGAGCAAAGCCTTTCTCTGCAGGCAGTGACTGCAAGTCCATATATGATGCTCAACATCGGCCTCCATCTTAGGCCAGTAGAATCTAGACCGCACTAGGTCAAGGGTACAGTCTATAATGAGGTGCCCCATGTGATTGTGTAGGGACTTCAGCACCAAGTCTCCGAAGCAGTGGGCAAAACCAATTGTTGCTTGTCTACTTGTCCCCCACTGTCTACTGTTTCTCTGTACAGCAATTGGTTAATCAGTTTCAATTTAGAGCCTTCTTTATACAGTAATGCAGTTCTCAAATCAGAGGAGCGCAACTTGGACACATCTTTCCCTGCATAGAGGGCTTCAAGGGTTGATCTGCTCATGGGATCTCGGGATTGAGCCCACTGGATGCTGTCATTATCAAGCTGAGGCAGTGGACTAATATCTAATGCAGAAAAGTGGCAGTAAGCAGCAGGTATACAATTGTCAGATGGCCCCAAGTAATCTACTAGACAGTCCACTGAATCCGTGGACATTTGTTCCTCCTTGTCAAACTTCTGACACAGCATTCGAATATCAGGTTCTGACAGTCTGACCCAATCACTTCTGGAAACAGGCCTCTGGGAGAGAGCATCAGCATCTACGTGATTCAAGCCTGCTCTGTATTCAACAGTGTAATCATAGGTAGACGATGCAGAAAGCCACCTATGGCCAGTGGCATCCAATTTGGCTGAAGTCTGCACATAAGTCAAAGGATTATTATCTGTCTTGACCAGTATCTTGGCCCCATACAAGTATTCATGGACTTGGTCAACATGCACTGGATATTTTTTTTCAGATGGGATCAGACTTCTGCTGGCAAAGGCCGCTGGTCTCAGGCCATTCTCATACTCTTGATATAACATGCCTCCCAAGCCTTGTAGGCTAGCATCAGTATGTAATACATAGGGTTTTGCAGGATCAGCATATGCAAGGACAGGAGCGTGAGTGAGTTGGTATATGATTTCATGAAAAGCAGCTTCACAATCAGGAGTCCATCGTGACCCAAAAGACTCATTTGGATGGAAATACACTCTCTCAGCTTCAGTGGAGGCCACTCTCTTGTATTTTTTGTTGGTGGGAGGGTAACCTTGGGTAAGATTCAGAAGTGGGTGAATCACCCTTGAATAGTCCTTAATGAACTGCCTGTAATAACCATAGAATCCTAGAAATCTCTGTAATTCTTTTAGGTGGCAGGGCTGGGGCCAGGTGGACAAGGCCTCAACTTTGCTAAGATCAGTCTCCATCCCTTCGGTGGACACTATATGTTCCACATATTTTACTGATGTCTGAAAGAACTGGCATTTGTCAATGGATAGCCTGAGGCTGAAATCTTCCAGGCGGTCCAACACTTTAAAAAGTCTGCATTCATGTTCCTCCAATGAACTCCCAAACACTATAACATCATCAAGATATACTAGGCACTCCAATAAGTTCATGTCCCCCACTGCACACTCCATCAACTGTTGAAAAGTGGCTGATGCACTCGAGATCCATTGGGGCATCCTCATAAATTCATAGAACCCAAGTGGATATATAAAGGCTGTCTTCTCATGGTCTTCTGGGGCCATGGGGATCTGGTAGTACCCACTGCAAAGATCCAACACTGAGAACCCACTTGCTACCATTCAAACAGTCTAAGGCATCCTGAATATGGGGCATGATGTATTGATCAGGGATGGTCTGCCTGTTAAGGGTCTGATAATCCACACACATTTGTACTGTTCCATTCTTCTTTCTCACTACTACAATAGGCAAAGCATAAGGGCTTCTGGATTCTTGTATCACACCAGCTGCAAGCACCTCCTGTAGGTGCCGTCTCACATCATCTATATCAGCAGGTGCCAGGAGTTGAGACCTCTCACAGAATGGCTGCTCATCATGCAGCCAGATATGATGCTCAGCTCCTTGCACACCTCCCACATCCCATTCCTTTAGTGAAAACACCTGGTCTCTCTGGGCAAGTTTCTCACTGATTCTCATCTTCCATTCTGCTGGCAACAGGGAGTCACCAAAATCAAACAAGTCGGGCATCACTCTGTCATTCTCTCCTGAGTACTTGTTAATGGGTAACACTGCAGTGTCTGCACAGTACACGGTAGCCAGGGTGCAGCCTCTATTCACCTGAATTTCTCTGTCTGACACACTGTGAACCTGGACTGTCACCTGTCGAGTGCAGGCATGAGCCCGAGCGGGTAAGATACTGGACTTAACCAGCAATCCTTCCAGCAATTTTCCATCACCTGCTGCATCCAACATGAATATCTTATTCTTAACATCCTTTCTTAATCAAACTTCTCCTGCCGGCCCCCATAAGACATGCACAGAACCACTACCATCGCAACCTGCTGCTTAGAGTCCATTTCTCCTCCAGCTGCTCCTGTTATAACTAACAATTTACTACTATGCTTGCTGTACTATAAATGTATATATAATGTATATTACCCACTCATTCTTTACACTGTATGTATCCACCCCTGTCTGTATTCAATCATCCAAATACTTATAGGTAAGCCTTGACTATTTTTTATATATATTTCATGTATGTATTTGGGACTTGGCCCCCAGGTCACATCTGGAATTAAGCTTTTAGCTCAGTATGCCTTCCTGGTAAATCTCATAAATAAATAAATAAATTGTAAAGTACACTGAGCATTTAGCACCAGGACCATGGACTCAGGGTCCTTCTTCCAATCGACCCCAACTGGTTCATCTGGTTCCACCTCTTCGGCATTCTTCCATGACTCATAAGCCTTCTTGATCAAGGCAGGAATCCTGAAGGCTCTACCAGTCTGCTGCACCAGTCTCTCATAGCATAGTTGCGCCAACCTCCCAAACATATGAGCATTTGTCCCAATTAGTAACGGCACCTCATCATACAATCCAGTAGGGGGACATACTCCACTTGCTCCGCCACTCCAGCTACCGAGGTAGGAAAAGACAACCAAATTCGAATGTATCCAGAATAGGGGTACATCTTTTCACTTAACCCCCAGACATGTAGTCCTTCCAAAGGCTGTAAGGGCACATCAGGCAAATGCTTCTTGTATCAGTCTTGGAACATGATGGTTACTTGGGAGCCACTGTCCAGCACAGCCCTAGTAGACACTCCATTTATCTTCACTATCATTTCCATGGAAGGACCCACCACTTCAGACCACTCAGGTGGCACTGACCTAGGTGTCGATCTGGCATTGGCTTTGGTAGCATAACTTTTGCGAGCAGTTCCCCCTGGTAGCCGACTGTTGCTCTGTTGGACCTTAGTCAATAGCCGAGCAGTAACTCTCCTCAAATTTTCTGGTGACCAGCAGAAAACTCGGGTATGTCCACCCTCTCCACAGTGGTAGCAAAAAATAGGCTTTCTAGAATCTCAGGGGGTACATGAGCGATCTCTTGGTTTGGGTACCATAGGAGCATTTGGCAGCTCATCTTTGGCTGGGGCTCCTCATCCTTGATCCTCTGGGCCTCCCCCAGGGTGGAGATTGGGCAGGTTTTGCAGCAAGTCCCCCACTATGACTTTCAACTCCTGCACTTCTTCCAGTAAACTCCCCTCAGTCCGGGGTTCCGGGGAGACAACATGCACTCCCACTCCACTTTTAGTCTCTGGGGCCTGATACAGATTAGGTTCTCTGGCTATCTCAGTCAACTCTTTAATCAATTCTCTCAACTGCTGGGCCTCATCTTAATCACTCCTCTCCGGAGTCTGGCAAGTGTCCACAACCCCAGCATCGGGCTCCCAGCCCTCCTCATTGGTCTCAATCTCACAAATTTCTTTCATCAGGTGGCAGTATTCGGGAGGGTTTACCCTCCTATCTTGCAACTTCAGCTTCAATATCATTACACTAGAAAATCTAGCTGACTTTAGGATGAGGTCCAGTCTGACCTGGTTCAGCTCTTTTGCAGGCACTCCTTCTTTCCTATAGGCCCTCTGCAGGGCCCTCTCAATCCTGGTAACAAAAGCGGACAACTTCTAATTTTTCCACTGCCTAGCTGACTTGAACTTCCATAACAAGTCATCCCCCGATTCAGTACTGCCAAATACTCCTTCCAGTGCCAAGAGGTATTCAGCCACAGCAGCCTCTGGGCTAGTTGCCCGAAAGAAATGGATGGCCTCCAGTGCAGGGCCTCTCAAACTCTCCATTAGTCATTTCCTCTTCCCCCTCTGAACATTGCCATTCCTGCACTAAAGAGATGGCACAGTCCATCCATGTCTCTAGATAGTCCTCCTCCATAGGCACTGGGACTGTGCCTGAGAAAAGTTTGAGCTTTCAGTAGCAGTCCAGCTGTATTAGTGGAATTATGATGGAGGTGGCAGCTACTGGGGAGCTCTTGGGGGACACTGGGGATGTGGCTGGGGAATGCAGGGGCATGTGGTCCTCTGACAGGTCTAGCACCTTTACAAGCTCTTGAGCAGTTCTCCCTTCAGATGCTAACAATTTGAGCAGCTTTTCCTTAAACCCATCAATACTGGGGGACCCACTCAGGGTGGCTGGATCACTATGCAAATGGATGACCCTCCACCCCTACTGGGTGCCTTCAGGCAAAATAACAGGGGGTACCTTCTCTAGATCTATTTAGGAGCTACACAAGAGCAGTACTATCATATTTTGTTCAAATAAATCTGCATCTCGCCCCCTTACTTCCACCTTGCCCATGCCCTTAACCTGCTCCACAGTGGATACAATATCAGCATTATTGATCCCTAATGGGAAATCCAATAAAAGAATAGCCTTTTGAGGGTCTATCCCCTCAGCTTCACTCCATCCCATCATTCGGTGCACCATCAGTTTATGGGGGGCAACTTTTAGCTTAGGCATAGTAAGCTCCTCCAGTTTCTCTCCAAAACTGAACATATCGGGGTAATTTCTTCACGTCGCCACTAGAGGACCCTAATCCCAGTGGTGCCTCCAAGATGTAACCCTTAGGTGGCACTGTCCCTTGGGCTACTACCCCTGCCTGCTTGGCTACTAACAGGTTAAGGGGCCTGAGTTCTGAAACGGGTGCCTCCATCCAAAGGTCTGGGTTGGTATGAATCAAACTAACCAGGCAACAGCCCTCTGGGACACTATGACCCCATATTTTCCCACTAGTGGCCCACACAATACACAATATGCACCTTCCCAACACCCCAGATATGCTTTGTACATACACTTATATTTGGCATTTACCCCCAGGGCTGGTTCCTTCAGCTTGACTCTCGGGACCCCGTGTAAAATAAGGTGATACAGTACAAAAGCAACAATGCATACCTTCAACATAAACTGACACTGCAGTCAATGTAAATAGAGAAAAAAACAGATCTGATTTATTTAGGGGCCTGTAACAAGGAGGAGGAATAATCAGATTAATTAGCTTGAACACATTAATAATCACACTACTGTGCATGCACTTATAGTCCAACTCAGTCACACTTTCTGGGTACCCAGGATGGGGGAAAAGGCTAGCCAGGACCGATGCCCATGGTAGGCCGGCGATGCAGCTGGTTGATGCCCTGTGATGGAAAAAGACCATGCAAGCACACAATTTGTAATCCGGAGCTGGAGGGCTCAGTTCGTGAAAAGGAAAACACAAAACAATCAGATGACACACTTTGATTTAAGAAAAGTTGCATCGAGCTACCCTGATAATTCTTCACGGTACCCAGACTAAACACAGGAGGGCTGACTGATGAACTTTCAGGATTGTCAGAGGAAGCACGGCCCACACGAGTGGCTTTGGCTTCATTCTTGCTCAGGCAAGGTGTAAGGGACTGGTCCCCTAGCTGGTCCCTTGTCGATGGATGTTTTTTCTGTGCAGTAGGGTAGTGAGACAAGACCCTCGTCGCAGGGCCTATCTGCATCAGGCAGCATGGATTCAGTCCGATTCTTGCTGGGAAACAACTTCCAGCACTAACACACAGTTTACAGCAATGGGGGGGGGGAACAGAGTGTGATCCCCATCCAACACATAGCACTTTCATATGCAAAACTCATTTACTGTACCAGGCAGGCGACTCCTCGGTCCCGATCGCAAAATCATTGCTAAACCCGGGAGCACTATAGTAGCCAAGTTCCTGACAGGCCGACCACATTCAGTAAAATCTTCAGTCTTCTACAGGACAAGCCTGGTTATAAATCAGCAGCTTGCTTTGTTCTCTACAAATTCGGATTCAGTCCAAAAAAGTCCTCTTCTCCCTTTCAGGGGCAGAAATCAGGCTAGCAGGCCTACAATCAGGCCTTCCACAGTTCTTCCACGTGAACTACGCCACAAACAGCCGCTCAAACACACAGAGGTGCTGCTCCTTCAGCTTCAAACTCAAATCTGGCTTGCCAGCAGACAGTTCAGGGGATTTCCCTTAGATCCAAAAGGTCCAATTGGCTGGTTCTGCTGTCAATCACAACACACTCCCCCGTTGGTCCAAAAAGGCGCCAATAGTCCAAAACTACAATTCCCAAAGTCTGGCACCATTAGTTCCATTCTGACAGGCTCCATTTTAGAGTCCTCACCACCCGATTGGTCCAATTGGACAGTTCGGGGCCAAAATGGTGGAGCTAGCAGAAACAGTTCATGCTGCAAGAAAGGCAGGTTAGACAAACTACATTTTCATTACTAAACTTTATAATTTCCCACAAGTAGTTACAGCTTTCAACCAAGCTCCTTCTGCTCAATTAGCGGAGGCAAAAATGGAGCACTTAGACAGCAGCCTGGGCGGAACTCGGGCATGGAAACACATAGTCCCCCCATTCTAACTAATTATCACTATAGGCAGGCAGCCCTTAAACAGACAGTACATGGAGGCTCTAACAGCTCTCAAAGCAGCACCATTTAAAATGGCTTTAATGCCTAACACCACCCAGACTGTGAGCGATAAGCAAGCTCTGGGAAGACTTTTGGGAACCCCCATTTGTAGGGGGGATACATTAATGTACTGCTGTATCACTGCTGCAAGTGTCTCCAGACAAAGAGCAAACTGCTGAGGGGACCCGGACCCTTCCCCCCACTATTATAACCCTGATGTTAAGGTCCTGCTGCAAAGCTGCTGCAAGTGCCACGAAACACAAAGCAAACAACAGAGGGAACCCCTCCACAATTATAACCTGGATATCAATGTCCTGCTGCACCAGTGCTGCAAGAGTGTTCAGACACAGAGCAAACATCAGAGGGGACATTCCCCCTCTCCCCATTATCATAACCCCGATGTTAGTATCCTGCTGCAGCACTGCTACAAGTGTGTCCAGACACAGTGAAAACAGCAGAGGGGACTCTTCCCCCTTACCCCAATATTATTCCCCTGATGAAGGTGCAGTGAGGGGCAGACACAGGGCTGATACACTCTCATGAGAGTCGGGTGTGGGCCCTAATACCACCCTTCCCCACCCTCCTCCCTCAGCTCGGCTCCTTTATAGGGGACCACCTGCCCTGCAATTGGAGGAAAAGGCTTTAGATGCAGCTCAGTAGTTCTAGCCACTGGGGTTTGGGTTTAAAGGCTGGGAGAGAGGAGCTTATTGAGTCGTACACTTCCCCTATAAGTTTACTGTGTAGTACTGCACCTAGTAATGGGGGTACCTATTTACTGTGGGACTGTATCTAGGATTAGTGGGTGACCTGATTAGTGGGTTTGGGTGTATCTTGGACTAGTGGGGATCCTGGTGGTTCACCCAAGGAAACCTACTTGAAGAGGGAAGGGACCACATATTATTAGGGCCGGCATCTTCGAGAGGGTGGTGGGGTGCACAGGGTGTGGGGCAGCCATGATACTGGACTGGGCTTAGAAGTTCAGTGGTTGCCTAGTGTGCTACCAGCTGGCACAGCTTAGGGAGGAGGTTGAGGGGATTAGGAGACAGCTGGAGGGAGGGCTAGGTATAGTTGGTGAATAGGGCAGGGGCTCTCCCATGGGGTTGCACCAAGCACTAGGGGTGGGGGCATAGGGAAAGAAGTGCAGGAGAATACTCTGGGGTTGCATAGGGACCCTGACAGAGGGGGTCCTAAAGAAGAACACTACCAAGGAAGCAGGCAGGTATCTGGGGACCCTCATGATGGGGCCAAAGAGAGGACATTCTCAGAGCAGTAGGCAGATGGCTGGGGCTGTACAGAAGGAAGCAAGGTGGGGAGGTGAATCAGACCTTAAGCTCAGTAACCACTTCAATTTTCTTCTTCTGCTTGGGGATGAAGGGGGTGATGTAGCCATGACAGGGGCAGTTAGAGATGGAAAGGGAGTGGGAGGCATTAGGTGGGGGCTGGATAGCAGGAAGAACAGGGGAGAACTTGGAATGCAATGAAAATGAGGGAAGTGGGAGATCAGAACAGGAGGAGGAGGAGGGGGTAGAGGGAGGGAGGAAAGCAATAGGAGAAGGACCTGTTGTGAGGAAAGGGCAAGGAGAAGGACCAGAAGTACAAGGAGGATACAGTAAAGGCAGCTGAGGGTTTAGGCCAGGGGAGCACAACAGGCATGGAGGGGCTGAACAGAGATAGGAAGGAAGGGAGGATGAGCCAGGCTAGTTTAGCAGATGGGGGGAAGGACCAGTCATGAGCAGTAATGGTGAGGGTAGCGAGGTACAGAAGGATACTCAGGAGGATGAGAGGCATAGTACTGGAGAGGAGGGAGTGGCCAGGGTAAATAAGAAGGGGATGGCAGGTGGCACACAGATGGGGGAGGATCAAGGAGCTGGCTGGGGAGGGGCCAGTAGAAAGGATAAGGGACATGGAAGGGGGGGAAATGGAGAAAAAGGGGCAGCCAGAGTGCTCCTGTTGGGTAATTCTACGATCAGGGAGATAAAATCGGATAGGAGGGGAGAAGCCTGCCCAGTTAGAACAAAATGCTTCCCTGGCCTAACAGTGCACAGGGCCAAGCATGAGATATATCAACTGGCAAAGGATTGTGAAGGTTCCCCAGACATACTGGTCCACCTGGGTACCAATGACATTGAGGGAAATAGTGAGCTAGAGATATAGATAAGGTTCAGGGAGCTTGCCAGGGTCTGTCATGATATAGGATGCACAATTTCCTTCTCAGAAATCCTGCCGGTGCCAAGGGCTAGTGGGAAACACAAGAGGAACATTAGGGTGATAAACCAGTGGCTCGGGGAATGGTGTGGGGCCAGAGGGTATGGGTTGATGGGGGATTGGGGGAGACCTGGGAGGATAAGAGGCTGTATGCTAGAGATAGGCTCCATCTCAATTCAGAGGGGAAGGAAAACCTTAAGTTGAAAATAGAGGGGTTCATTGGTGAAAGATGGGGTGTAAACTTATGAAGGGGGAGGGATGGGAGAAAAGGCTGTAAAGAGGGGTCCAATAAAGGAGGGACTTTGTCTCCACCCCTTGGGGAGCTGGAGGAATGCAGGAAAAGGCTGACTGGTAAGGTGCAGACTGGGGGAAGACAGAATACCCATGGGAACATGAGCAGGGGAAATGGAAGTATAGGGAAAGGGTGGAAGGTAGTCCTGCTAAATGCCAGGAGCTTGCTAACTGAGGGAGAGGTGGATGTGGCAGCAGTCACTGAGATCTGGGCCACTGCAGGGCACAACTGGGACCTGAACCTGGAGGGTTACACAATGTTCAGGAAGGACAGGGGGGAGGGAAGGGGAGGAGGGGTAGCAATAATAGTCAAAAACTGCATTGCCATAGGAAGAGTGGAGGAGGCAGAGGGAACTGTGGAGGTGATTTGGGTCACCTTGATAACAAGGGGGGGTCAAGAGAGTAAAAATAGGAGTGGTGTATAGAGCCCCTGCGCTGGTGGAGGAGCTGGAGGAGAGTCTGGTGGCAGATGTTGGGAGACACTGCAGATTGGGAAGGGAAAGGGTGGTAGTTTTGGGGGACTTAAACATGCCAGGAACAGACGGCTCACAGGAGAAGTTTGCAACTCCCTAAACTCCTCCCTCCCAGCCTTTAAGCTCAACCCCATTGGCTCTAGGACTGGACCCAGATGGTCCCTGAGAGGGAAAATAGAGTTTATCCTGACTGAATCCAAGTTGTGAGGACTGTTTAAGCCACTGGACTGTGACCAAGCTTTAACCTGAAGAAGACCAAAGATTTTTGCTGAATGTGATCGACCTGTCAGGATTTCCTGCTGCTTTTGAATCCCAGGTTTGTGCAGAGATTCTTGGCTCATGACCAGAGAGCGGTTTGCCTGGTACAGTAGAATTTGCTTTCATCTATATGTGCTGTAAGTTGTTAGTGGGTCGTGATTTCATTCCCCACTGTCTTCTGCTTGCTGGAAGCTGTATCCAGCCCAAAATGGACTGTATCCGAATTTGTCTCCATTTGGCCGGGGCCTTGCCACACTGGCCCAGCCAGACTACCCACTGCACAGAGAAAGCCATCAACGAGAGATCTGACTGGGGCTCAGCCCCCTGCTCCACACTTGAACAGGAACAATGTCTCAGCGAATCATGTGGGCCCTGCTTCTCCTGGCACTCCAGATCAACCACCTGCAGTCTCAATTTTTGTCCGGCCTGTGTCCAGTCTTGGGTATCATAAGTAATACGATAAACACAGCCATACAATCAAGCCATACAAAAGCAAGAGTACTGGACTTTAGGAGGGCTGACTTTGGGAAAATGAGAGAGTGCCTCAGAAAAGCACTAGCAAACAGGCAAGAAGGAGGTGGAGGAACAATGGGGAGTGATCAAAACAGCCATCACAGAGGCAACAATCCTTTGTGTAAAGCAAATCAATAAAACACAACAAAGGAAAAACCGCTATGGTTCTCAAAAGAGGTGGAGGGATGGTTAAGGAGAAATGACAGCATTCAGGAAATATAAGGAAACACAGAAGGAGCAGGACAGAGAACGTTATCAGTTAAAGCAGAAAGAGGATGGGAAGGCAGTCAGAATAGCAAAGGCCCAAACCGAGGAAAGGATAGCCAATTCTGTTAAGAAGGGGGATAAGACCTTTTATAGGTACATTAGGGAGTGAAGAAAGACCAAAGAAGGGATACTGAAGCTTAATGAAGGGAAGGGAATGTGGGTAGAGTGTGACAGTGAAAAAGCAGGGATACTGAACGAATATTTCTGCTCAGTATTCACAAAGGAAGAGGAGGGGGAGTTACCTAAACCAAACAAGAGAAACACTCTGAAGATGGGGTTCAATACCAGTCCATTTACAGAAGAAAGGGTTCTGAAAGAACTAATAAAATTGAAGGTGGACAAAGCAATGGGGCCTGATGGGATTCACCCAAGAATTCTAAAAGAACTAAGGGTAGAACTAGTGACACCGCTGACTACTCTCTTTAACAAATCATGGGAGGATGGGTTGGTACCCGAGGACTGGAGGAGGGCACATGTGATTCCTCTTCACAAAAGTGGGAGCAGAACAGAGGCAGGAAACTACAGACCAGTTAGTTTGACCTCAGTGGTAGGGAAAATGATGGAATCACTTCTGAAGGAAAGAATTGTTGAGTACCTAGAGGCCAGTGGGGCATAGGACCCAAGGCAGCATGGATTTACGATGGGAAGGTCGTGTCAGACGAATCTAATAGATTTGATGGACTGGGTGACCAAAGTAGTAGACCAGGGAGGGACTGTGGACATGGCCTACATAGATTTTAGCAAGGTATTTGATACAGTCCCACACAAAAGATTAATACACAAGATAGCCAACCTTGGAGTGGGTCCCAAGGTGGTAAACCTGGATAAAAAATTGGCTAGACAACAGGACGCAAAGGGTAGTAGTAAATGGAGTACACAGTGAAGAAAGGAGGGTTACTACCGGGGTACCGCAGGGTTCAGTACTGGGACAGGTCCTTTTTAATGTCTTTATAAGTGACATTGCAGAGGAACTGGAAGGAAAAGTATGTCTCTTTGCAGAGGATACAAAGATCTGCAACAGGGTTGATACACAAGATGGAGTGGAAAGGATGAGAAGGGACTTGGCAAGGTTGGAGGAATGGTCAAATGTATGGCAGCTCAGATTCAATGCAAAAAAGTGCAAGGTAATGCACCTGGGAAACAAAAACCCAGGGGAAGCGTACACAATGGGGGGTGAGATACTGACAACAGTAAAAATAGAAAGGGACATAGAAACATAGAATTTGATGGCAGATAAGGACCGCTTGGCCCACCCAGTCTGCCCATTTCCCTACCTACTGGATAAGCTGCAGATCCTAGTTAACCAGCAGCCTACTTCTTCCTACCCCCACCCCCTAGAATGGCCTTATGACTGTCCCATGCATGCTTGAATTCCACCACTGATTTTGACTCCACAACCTCCTCCGGAAGGCCGTTCCATGCATCCATAACCCTCTCTGTGAAAAAATACTTCCTTAAATTACCTCTGAGCTGCCCCCATCTTCAAATTGTGCCCTCTTGTTCTTGCACACCTCTTGTTTTGAAAGATGCTACCCTCTTGGACTTTGTTGATTCCCTTGAGGTACTTGAACGTTTCTATCATGTCCCCCTCTCCCTCCTTTCCTCGAGGCTATACATATTAAGCTCCTTAAGTCTCTCTTCATATGTCTTCTGGTGCAGACCCTGCACCATTTTAGTTGCCCTCCTCTGGACAGCTTCCATCCTGTCTATGTCTTTGTGGAGATTAGGTCTCCAGAACTGCACACAGTACTCCAGGTGGGATCTCACCAGCTATCTGTACAGAGGGATAATAACTTCCTGTTTTCTACTGGTGATGCCTCTCCGTATGTATCCCAGTATCCCCCCAGCCCTCCTTGCTGCCCTCTCACATTGCTTGCCCACCTTTAGGTCATCTGATATGACTACCCCCAGGTCCCTTTCCATTTTTGTTGTTGTTAGTATCTCACCCCCATTGTGTACTCTTCCCCTGGGTTTTTGTTTCCCAGGTGCATTACCTTGCACTTCTTAGCATTGAATCTAAGCTGCCATACATTTGACCATTCCTCTAACCTTGCCAAGTCCCTTCTCATCCTTTCCACCCACACTGTGCATCAACTCTGCTGCAGATCTTTGTGTCATCTGCAAAGAGACATACTTTTCCTTCCAGTCCCTCTGCAATGTCGCTTATAAAGACATTGAAGAGGACCGTTCCTAATACTGAACCCTGCGGTACCCCACTAGTAACCCTCCTTTCTTCTGAGTGGACTCCATTTACTATTACTCTCTGTGTCCTATTCTCCAGCCAATTCTTGACCCAGGCTGTCATCTTGGGACCCACTCCCAGGCTGGCTAACTTGTATATTAATCTTTTGTGTGGGACTGTGTCAAATGCCTTGCTAAAGTCTAGGTAGGCCATGTCCACAGCCCCTCCCTGATCTACTACTTTGGTCACCCAGTCAAAGAAATCTATCAGATTCTTCTGGCATGACCTTCCCACTGTGAATCCATGCTGCCTAGGGTCCTGTGCCCCTCTGGCCTCTAGATATGCGATAATTCTTTCCTTCAGAAGTGATTCCCTCATTTTCCCTATCACTGAGGTTAAACTAACAGGTCTGTCGTTTCCTGCTTCTGCCTTGCTCCCACTTTTGTGAAGGGGAATCACTTCTGCCCTTCTCCAGTCCTCGGGTACCACCCCATCCTCCCATGATTTGTTAAAAAGGGTAGTCAGTGGTGTCACTAGTTCTACCCTTAGTTCTTTTAGAATTCTGGGATGAATCCCATCAGGCCCCATTGCTTTGTCCACCTTCAGTTTTAAGAGTTCTTTCAGAACCCTTTCTTCTGTAAATGGGCTGGTATCAACTTCTGTATCCAGAGTGTTTCTACTGTTTGTTTTATGTACCTCCCCCTCTTCATTTGTAAATACTGAGCAAAAATATTTGTTTAGTATCTCTGCCTTTTCACAGTCTCCCTCTGCCCACCCTCCCTCCCCTTTATTAAGCCTCACTATCCCTCCCTTGGTCTTCCTTCGCTCCCTGATGTACCTATAAAAGGTTTTATCACCTTCTTAACTGAGTTGGCTATCTTTTCCTCGGTTTGGGCCTTTGCTGTTCTGACTGCCTTCCCAGCCTTCTTTTGCTTTAACTGATACAGTTCTCTGTCCCGCTCCTTCTGCGATTCCTTGCACTTCCTGAATGCTTTCTTTTTCTCTTGAACCTTCACTGCCACTTCCTTTGAGAACCATAGTGGTTTCTTACATCATTTTGTTTTGTTTATTTGCTTCACACAAAGGCTTGTTACCTCTGTGATGGCAATTTTATTATTCCCCATTGTTCTTCCACCCCTCCTTCCTGCCCATTTGCTAGTGCATTCCTTAGGCACTCACCCATTTTAGCAAAGTCAGCCCTCCTAAAGTCCAGTACTTTTGCCTTTGTATGACTTGACTCTATTGCTGTGTTTATTGTGAACCATACTGTTCGATGGTCGCTAGTTCCCAGATGGCTACCCACTTCTACATCTGTGATCCTCTCTCCATCTCCATTTGAGAGAATCAGGTCTAGATTTCTCCCTCTCGAGTGGGCTCCAATACTAGTTGTCTAGGCATGCCCCTGTAGGGCATCTAGAATAACTCCACTCTTGAAGTGGCTGCTGCAACTGCACTCCAGTTAACATCTGGCATATTCAGATCACCCATCAGCAATATCTCCCTTTTTCTGCCATTCTAAGTATACTTTCTATCATTTCCTTGTCCATTTCCTCCCCTGAGAAGTCTGTATCTAACCCTGTCTGGTTATTGGTGCCATTGCCTGTCTCCAAATTTACCCACAGTGCTTCTTCTCCTCCCTGTTTACCCTTTTGTTCTGTTGCTTTGATTCCTTCCCTTATGTAAAGAGCTACTCCTCCTCCTCTTTTACCCTCCCTGTCCCTCCTGTAGATAGTGTATCCTGGTATGTTTACGTCCCAGTCATGGTTTTGTGTGTACCATGTTTCTGTGACTGCCACGATATCCAGATGTTCCTCCTCCATCAAGGCCACTAATTCAGGAAGCTTGTTACCCAGACTACGGGCATTGGTACTCATTGCTCTCCATTTTTTGATGGCTTTACCTTCTGTTGCAGCATCCCCCACTGACCTTTCTACCTCGGTCTTTTTCTCATTTAGTACCCTGTTTTGTAGGGAGAGGCTGGGATTTTCCTGCTGCTTATCAGTGCCTCCCCCTTTGACTAGTTTAAAAGCTTGTCAATGAAGCATTTAAACCAATTGCTCAAAAGACTTGTTCCCTTCCTGGACAGATGCAGACCATCCTGCCAGTATAGGCTGGCTGTCCCTCCAGGTGGAACCCCAGTCCCCAATGAAGCCAAACCCCTGTGCTCCACACCATTTTTTCAACCATTCATTAAACTGCATGGTGCTAATTACCCTCGCCTCCCCCATGCCATTGACAGGCAGCACCTCTGAGAAGGATACTGTGTGTGCTACTTGTCTTAGGCCCCTCCCCAACTCTGCAATGTCCTCCTGCACTGCTCTGATCTCATGATGAGCCAAGTCATTTGTTCCTAGGTGGACAATTACGTCCAGCTCAGACTCCTTGCAGCTGTTCTCATGATCCTGAGGATGTGCTTCCTGTCCTTCAAGCCATGGCACCAGGCAGGCACCTTACTTCAGTTTTCCCAGCTCCCCCCAGTTCTATCCCCCTAATAATTGAGTCCCCCACCAGGAGCTGCTTCCTTTCCCTGTGGTGTCCTCTGTCTCCTTCCTGTGGGCCTCCCTTGTGACAGTTGTCATCAGTCTTCTCTGCGGGTGCATCCATAGGGGAGCTATGCTCCCCCAGAATGGTGTATGGATTGTGGAGTGGAACAATTGACTGAGTTTGCCTCTGTTCCACTATTCTCACCCTTCCTGAGCCCACTGTGGTCCAACTGCTGTGCTTTCTTCACAACCTCTGAGGTAGTGGTGGTGGCGCTAGTGCTCCCTGGATGGGGAAGGTTCCCTTCCTACTGTCCAGTGTGGCCTGGGGGAAGGTTTCCTTACTACTGTCCAGTGCAGCCTGAAGACGGGCAACTTCCTCCCTCAGGGCAGAGAGTTGTCTGCAAATAGGGCAGCATCTCAGCCTCCAGAAAGACTCCTGGAAGACTGTTGCCCCACAGCCATTACATTGCATTACTCCCCACATGTTTGTCTACTTTTTTTTGTTTGTTTGTTTTTTGTGTGTGTGTGTGTGTGTGTGTGTGCGGGTGTGTGATTGGTTTGTTATATAGAAATATATATATTATACAATGTGTATGCTTATATTGTCAGTGCAGTGTGCTAGAGAGGATATGACAGTGATATGCACCTTGCACTCTTGAAAGAAATGATCAGAACCTCAGGTATAAAGAAACTATTTCCAAGGTGGGTGGAGTGAGGGGTGGGAAGGGTTGGGCTAAACTGTGCCCTCACAAAACAATCAGCTAAAAGCTCTCACCTACCACGATGCGATGAGCCTTCCTGTCAGCAAGATACCCTACTCAACAATTTGACAGAGAAAATACCTTGCTAATCAACCAGAGAAAAATCCAGACATCCAAGTCAGACACAGGTAAACCTCTCCAGCCCCAAAACAGCCTGGTGGTTTGTTAGCCACAAAGGAAAATCAAATATGCAGTTATTTCAGCCCTTCTGAAGATGCTGACAAGATAAGCAGTTTTGAAAACCCCCTTCCTGAATTAAAAGCTAAAATAATTAAACACAAAGCAATACCAATGTAAAAGTAAGGAAAACTTCTCTCAGATGTAAGCAAGAGAGAGAGAGAGATTAGTTACAGATATCTAGTCCAATATAATATATCCCATGCAACTTCTCAGTTGTTTCAAAGCACACCCAGTACACAACTTGGAAGAAGATGGACTTCTGTCTGAAACAGGATCACACCAGTAGTTTATAGTAATTGATCAATGCTGAAATCGTCAAGCTAGAACAATTGGCTATGATGTAGACCTCTCTGACTTGTGAAGACAATTTCCCCCACCTCAGGCTATGTCTGGCATCCAATTACAAACTTCAGCCTTTGCTATTTTAAATCACACAACCACCACCAAATATTGCAAAATATATTGATGCAGATTGTCACAGAATTCTAGTAATCAGTCCAGTTAGCCACAAGGAAAATCAAATATGCAGTTATTTCAGCCCTTCTGAAGATGCTGACAAGATAAGCAGTTTTGAAAACCCCCTTCCTGAATTAAAAATTAAAATAATTAAACACAAAGCAATACCGATGTAAAAGTAAGGAAAACTTCTCTCAGATGTAAGCAAGAGAAAGAGAGATTAGTTACAGATATCTAGTCCAATATAATATATCCCATGCAGCTTCTCAGTTGTTTCAAAGCACACTCAGTACACAACTTGGAAGAAGGCCTGGGGGTAATTATATCAGATGACCTAAAGGTGCGCAAGCAATGTGAGAAGGCAGTAAGGAAGGCTGGGGGGATACTGGGATGCATAGGAAAAGGCATCAATAGTAGAAAACAGGAAGTTGTTATCCCTCTCTACAGACAGTTGGTGAGACCCCATCTGGAGTACTGTGTGCAGTTCTGGAGACCCCATCTCCACAAAGACATAGTCAGAGTAGAGGCTGTCCAGAAGAGGGCAACCAAAATGGTGCAGGGTCTGCACCAGAAGATGTACGAAGAAAGACTAAAGGAGCTTAATATGTATACCCTTGAGGAAAGAAGAGAGAGAGGGGACATGATAGAAACTTTCAAGTACCTCAAGGGAATTAACAAAGTCCAAGTGGGTAGCATCTTCCAGAAAAAGAGATGTGCAAGAACAAGGGGGCACAATTTGAAGATAGAGGGGGGACGGCTCAGAGGTAATGTGAGGAAGTATTTTTTCATGCAGAAGGTTGTGGATGCATGGAACAGCCTCCCTGAGGAGGTCGTGGAGTCAAGAGCAGTGGGGGACTTCAAGAATGCATGGGACAGGCATAAGGCAGTCCTAGTGGGGGGTAGGAGGAAGTAAGCTGTTGGTTAACTAGGATCTGCAGCTTATCTGTTAGGTAGGAAAATGGGCAGACTGGGTGGGCCAAGCGGTCCTTATCTGCCGTCAAATTCTATGTTTCTATGTTTCTATCATCAGGGAAGCTCCCTGCAACAACAGCCTAATCTAAAAGTGTGTCATCTGATTGTCTTGTTTTCTTTTCACAAACTGAGCCCTCCAGCTCCGGATTATAATTAGTCTGTGTGGTGCATGTTGTTTTCTTCTATCACAGGGCCCCAACCAGCTGCAATTTTCCAGGCTAGCCCACCATTCTCCATCTGGGTACCCAGAGTGTGTGATTGTTTATAGACCCTGAAGTGCATGCATAACTGTTTGAATGATAGAGTCTTTAAGCAAATTAACCTGATTACGCCCCTCCCTTGTTCAAGTCCCTTAAATAAATCAGAACTAACTTTTTTTTGCATTTACCCTGACTGTGGTTCCAGTTTGTACAAGAGTACTGTACTGCTGTTATTTGCTGTGTATAAACTTGTTTTACAGGGGGGCCCCAGGGCCGAGCCAGAGGAAAGCCCTGGTGGTAAGTGCAAACAGTGTGGGTACTTGTGTGGTGTATCAGAGGTATTGTAAAAGAGATTATTGTGTATTGTTCCAGCCACTAGTAAGGAAAGAGGGAGGTTACAGTCTCCCGGAAGGCTGTGCCCAGGTTAGCTTGACCACTACCAACCCTGACCTCCGGGTGGATGCACCCATTTCAGAACTCAAGACCCTTAACCTGCTACTAGCCAAACAGGCAGGGGTAGTAGCCCCTGGGATAGCGCCGCCTAGAGGTTACAGTTTGGAGGCTCACCACTGGGATTTTGTGCCTTCAAGTGGTCAAAAATTAAAAATGATTGTTAAAGATTAGTGGCTACCCTAGTAGAAATGGTTGTACACCAGTTGGTGGGGCGGTGTACTGGGCAGGAGATAGGCCACCCAAATGCTCTACTTATACTGGATATTCCCCTGGGTACCAGTAAAAGCACTGTAGAGGGAGCACTCTCCAAAGTTGAATGTTTAAAAAACCCTGTGGTGGGAGGTCGACAGGCTGATTTGATCGCCAAACTTTCATAGCCTTGGCACAGTGTAGTGACCTCATGGACAGCTCTAAAGTGCCACAGACTATTACCTCAGAAGGGGTTCCAGCTGCCTGGAGAGTGATAACAAAAGACAGTAAAGACCCCAGGGAGGATGAGCTCCCGCCATTATCTGAGACTTTTGAGGAGAATTTTGCTAAGTTGTTGCTGGAGGAAGGGAAAACCATAGAGGACTTTAAGAAAGTACTCCTGCCACTTGGGGTGTTCCTTTCCCAACACCCCCTCTCACTCCAGCACCTGTTATTGCCCCACCTTCTGTGCCCATGCTAACGTTGGCCCCTATATCTGTACCTGCCATTAGTCACGACTCCTACCAAAGGCTGAGAATCTTCTCGGGCACCTTCCCCACCCCACAGGGGGAGGATGACTGAGAGACCTGGATAGACTACGTTGCCCCTCTAGTACTTGAATGACAGTGCTCAGAAACAGAGAAACTAAAGAGGTTGAGAGCCTCCGAGGTCCTGCCCTGGCTACCATCTGTGCCAAGTGGGCCAATAACCCTGAAGCAACTGCACAGGACTATCTTGATGCATTGGAGAATGTGTATGTTAGCCCAGATTCAGATGAGGATCTGTGGCGGAGTAAGAAATGCTCAGCAGTACCCAGGGGAACCACTGTCTGTGTATGTACCTCGGCTTGAAATGCTGCTACAAGAGTTCCTCACAAAGGGTAGTTTGCCATCAAATTAATTAGAGTGAACTAGGCTGGACCAGATCCTTAAGTCTGCTCTGTTTTCAGAATTGTTACTGCTTCAGTTGCGCCTTGCCACCGGACTGGAATCAGCCCCCCCTCCTATGAGAAGCTAATGAAAGAAATTCGGGAGGTTGAGCAAAGGCAACCCCGTGGGGGACTTGCACCCATATCTGCTGCTGTGGCGCAAGTGACCGAGAGTGATCAGCCAAGTGAGGCTCAGGGGTAAAACTTGGCACTTAACAAGCACTCTGAGAATGCAAAGGACTTCCCACCCTGGGCCCAGCATTGGAAAGACGAGCTACTAAAGGAAGTCTGTGAGTTGAAGATGGGTGCCTCTGTAAGGGTTTCCCCTATGGAACAAGATTCTGGTCCCTTTCAGGATGTGACTGCCATGGGGGTGGGGGTGCACCCTCAGGCATCCGCTACCGAGGGTGGCTCCAAGGCTGAGATCACCAGATTGACTGCCACTCAAAAGGAACTGTTAAGACATATTGCACCACTCTCACTGCTGCAAGCAGATAATAGACCCTAATCTCTTACTACTGCTTCAGTTCCTCATACGATGTTCTCTCACAGGATGACCCAGGAGTCTAACATTTGTCACCACTGTGGAAAGGATGGCCATATGAAAAGCAAATGCTGGTCTCAGAAGGACTTAGAAAGAGTAGTAAACAGACTCCAAGGCGAGCTCCAAAAAGCAAATCAATGGCCAAGGGGTGCCCAAAATGACCACAGTGAGGGTTTGAGAAACCCTAACTGAAATTTCTTTGAGGCTAAATCATCTGTCCAGGCCTCTGCTACTGCCTCTCCAGACTGGACCAAAATAGTGGGCCCTTCAATGGAGACTATGGTGATTGTGAATGGTATTTATACTCAGGCTGTGCTTGACAGTGGTTCACAAGTGACCATTGTATTCCAGGACTGGTATGACAAACACTTATCTGATGTGCCTTTGGAATCTCTGGAAGGCCTACATGTGTGGGGCCTGAATGACAAGTCTTCTCCCTACCTAGGATATGTCTGCCTCTGGTTGTCTTTTCCTGCAGCTGTAACTGGTGTAGAGGAGTGAGTAGAGACATTGGCCGTAGTGTGTCCCCCAATCAGACTGTATGATGGGGTCCCCCTGTTAATTGAGACAAACGCCCTTATGTTTGAGAGGCTGATGCAATTCTGTCACGAGTAATGAGGAGGAGGATGGACTGAGAGAGCCCTGAGAATTCCAGCTCTGATCAAGAGGGCCTAAGATTTGCAACAGAAACCCGAGGAAGTAGACCAGGATGAACCGGTGGGGATCGTGTGGAAGAAGGATCGATTTAATGGTACTGGCCCCTAACACCCAGTGTACCATTCAAGGGTGGGTCCACCTCTGGAAAGATGTCAAGAACAAAATACTGATGTTGGATGTGCCAGGTGATGGAAAATTGCCAGAAGGATTATTGGTCAAGCCCAGCATCTTGCCTGCTCATGCCCATGCCTATGCATGATGAGTGATGGTCCAGATTCACAATGTGTCAGATTGGGAGATCTGGGTGAACAGAGGGTGCACCCTAGCTTCAGTACACTGCACAGACACTGCAGTATTGCCCAGCAGCAAACACCCTGGTGAGAAGGTGAGAGTGACCCTGGACTTGTTTGATTTTGGTGACTTCTTGTTGCCAGCTAAATGGAAGGCTAGAATTAGCAAGACACTTGCTCAGAGAGATCAAGTGTTTTCATTGAAGGAATGGGATGTGGGATGTGTCCAGGGAGCGGCACTTCACATACGCCTGCACAATGAATGGCCATTTTGAGAGAGGTCCCGGCGCCTAGCCCCAGCAAACACAGATGATGTGAGAAGACACTTGTAGGAAATGCTCGCTGCTGGCATGATACAAGAATCCAGGAGCCCATACACCTCTCCCATTGTGGTTCTGTGAAAGAAGAATGGGACTGTGAGGATGTGTGTTGATTATTGAACCCTGAACTGGCGGACCATCCCAGACCAATACACTATGCCTCGTATACAAGATGCCTTGGATTGCTTGAATGGGAGCAAATGGTTCTCGGTGTTGGATCTTCACAGCGGATACTGCCAGATCCTGATGGCCCCGGAAGACCGTGAGAGAACAGCCTTTGTCTGTCCATTGGGGATCTACAACTTTCTGAGGATGCCACAGGGGATATCGGGTGCCCCAACCACCTTTCAGCAACTGATGGAACATGCAGTGAGAGATATAAATTTGCTGGAATGCTTGGTGTACTTGGATGATGTCATTGTGTTTGTAAACACCTTAGAGGAGCATGAGAACTGACTGTTTAAAATCCTAGATCGACTGGAAGACTTCAGCCTCAAGCTGTCTATTGACAAGTGCCATTTTTGCCAAACCTCTGTGAAGCACCTGGGGCAATAAGTATCTACAAAAGGCATAGAGACTGATCCCAGTAAGGTTGAAGCACTGACTACTTAGCCCCAGCCCCATAATCTGAAAGAACTACGTTTCCTGGGGTTCTATGGCTACTACCACAGGTTCATAAAAGACTATTACAAGGTGATTCGCCCACTTCTGAACCTTACCCATGGTTACCTTCCTTCCGATCGTAAATACAAAAAAGGGTCAGTTAAAGAACCAGAAAAAGTACACTTCCACCCAGGTGAACTCTTTGGGCCCCGCTGGATGCCCGACTGTGAAGCAGCCTTCCATGAGATCATACAGCAGCTCACCCATGCCCTCATCTTCACCTATGCGGACCCCACCAAACCCTATGTGCTGCATATGGATGCTAGTCTGCAGGGTCTAGGAGTGGTGCTGTATCAAGACCATGAGGATGGCCTGAAACCAGTAGCTTTCGCAAGCATTAGCTTGACACCGTCTGAATGAGACTACCCTGTGCATAAGTTGGAGTTCCTTGCACTAAAATGCGCCATCGTTAACCAGTTTCATGAATTCCTCTATGGGGCAAAGATATTGATGAAGACTGACAATAACCCGTTGACCTATGTACAGACTTCGGCTAAGTTAGACGCCACTGGGCACCGGTGGCTTTCTGCATTATCAACCAATGATTATGCTGTCGAATACAGGCCGGGCCTGAACCATATTGATGCTGACACCCTATCACAAAGGCCCACTTCCAAGAATGATTGGGTCAGGCTGTCTGATCCTAACATTCAAGCATTTTGCCAAAAGTTTGATAGAGATGAAAAGATGTCTGCGGACACAGTGGACTGTTTAGTAGATTGCTTGGGCCATTCTTACACCTGCGTACCAGCTGTTTATTGCCACTTCGCTGCTCTAGATATTAGTGCACTACCTCAAATTGACAATGACAGCATTCAGTGGGCTCAATCCCAAGATCCTATGATTCAGCCAGCACTTGATGCCCTGTGTGCGGGGAAAGATGTGTCTAAGTGATGTTCCACTGACTTGTGAACTGCTTTATTATTTAAAGAAGGCCCCAGATTGAAGTTGCACAATCAGTTATTGTATTGAGATACAGTAGATCATAGTGGCAAAGTAAAAAAGCAACAATTGGTCCTGCCCACGGCCTTTAAAGATTTGGTACTGAGGTCCCTCCACAATCACATGGGACATCTTGGTATTGACAGAACCCTTGACCTGGTACGATCTTGCTTCTACTGGCCCAAAATGGGAGCTAATGTTGAGCACCATGTAAAGACTTGTAGTCGCCGCCTGCAAAGAAAAGTCCTGACTCAGAGGGCTGCCCCTCTTGTTAATATTACTACCATCACCCCCATGAAACTAGTCTGCATAGACATCTTGTTTTAAGAACCTGATCAGCGGAACATTGGCAATGTGTTAGTGGTTATGGATCATTTCACACGGTATGCACAAGCTTTTCCCACCAAAGATCAAAAGGCATCTATTGTGGCCAAGGTGCTAGTGGAAAATTTCTTCATCCACTATGGTGCACCCAGCGAATCCACTCTGACCAGGGCAGAGACTTTGAGAGTCGATTAATCAAAGAAATGTTCTCTCTATGGGGGATGCGAAAATCAAGAACCACCCCCTATCACCTGCAGGGAGACCCTCAACCAGAATGTTTTAACCACATCCTTCTAGAAATGCTGGGCACCCTCCACCCAAAAGACAAGTATAAATGGAGCCAGCAGATTGGCACCTTGGTGCACACATACAATTGCATGAAAAAATGATGCTACTGGGTTCTCCCCCTACTGCCTCATGTTCGGGAGAGAGGCCCGGCTGCCAGTTGATGTCTGTTTTAGGGTCTCTCCAGATGGGGTCCGAGCAGAAAACTACTTGCAATATGTACAAAAACTGAAAGCTCATTTGAACCATGCCTATCAACTGGCCCAGACAATGGCCGCTAAGAGAATTCTAGCCAACAAAGAGAGGCATGATAAAAAAGTAAAGTCTCAAGAGCTTGGACCTAGAGAACGTGTGTTGTTACACAATTTGGGACTGCAAGGTAAACACAAAATTGCTGATCGATGGCACCATCATCCCTATGTAGTATTTGGAAAGTTGGATGACTTACCTGTGTACAAGGTGCACCCAGAGAACAACTCCAAAGCTGTCAAGACTATGTACCATAACCACTTGTTACCTATCGGTCAAATCATGATTGAGGCTGAACTCCCAGAAATTGAGCCCCCTGGGCCAGTGACTCATGCTGCTGCAAGAAAAATACAGCATCAACCTACCCCCACTGGTCACAGATTTAAGGTTTCCTCCACAACAGGCCCAGAATAATAGTGACTGTCAGTCCACTTCTGACGAAAGTGAGTGTGACTATGTCTATTACCCCTCTTATGAACTGAGTCAGCTCTTTCAAGGTAACCCCATGATTAATTGTGGGCATGAAGCTGGGCCTTCTGGACTGCCTAATCCCCCAGCTTTCTCCTTGGAGCCAATGCTCCCTGAAAGTGAAGTGCAAAGTATCATGTCTGAAGATGTCGAGTCTCTGTGTATTGTGGAACTGTATGATTTGCCTCAAGGAGGGGCTGATGGAATGAGTCTTTCTGTTGACATACCAGAATTTGAAGAACACCATGAGAGTGCTGACAACTCTCCTTCAGTGCCTCAAAGTTTGATTGTGCCTTCGTCTTCGCAAAATGAGTCTAGTGTTGTAGAAACAGAGCCTGCAGAGCAAAGAGTCGACAGTGCCCCAAGTTTGGATGTTCCCACCCAAGGCAGAGGCACCCCTCACAAGTGACAAGAGTCCCCAGACCAGTGCTGAGAGTACAGAGACTGTAGCTGTGCCCCTCAGAAAGACTGGCCGAGTTTTCAAGCCAGTAGTATGTCTCAGTTATGATTCTCCTGGGAGGCCAGTGGATTTGCCTCTCAATGTGGTGCACAGAGGTGTTTATGTCTCACCAAGCTCACTGCCCAAATTGAGCTTGACAGCCAATTCCAGGTTACCTGTCTTTCCTTCTCACCGTGGTGCCCCTGACCCCTCTAGCCCCAAGTTAGCTGATAGGGAAGGGCCCCCTCTTGCATTGTTTAAGGTACAAGAAGTTATTACCTGATTCAGTAGAGTAATGTTCAATTTACCTGTGTGAAATATGCACAATGTGCTGTCAGAATGGATATAGTATCATGAAGTGTAGTGAATATGTATAGTAAAGTAATATGTTTATGTTTATGTTAACTGATGCATAATGGTACAGACTTGACACGGATGCCAAGTTTTCTCCAGGTAGGGATGGTGTAACCCACCTACAAATGGGGGTTCCCAAAAAGTCTTCTTCAAGCTTGCCTAAATGCTCACTGCCAGGCTGGTATCCTGCATTTTAGCAGTTTAAATGTGATTGCCAGAGAGTGCCTGTATAGCCTCTGTGTACTGTCCCTTTAAGAGCTGCCTGGATTGTAGTCATAAGTAATCTGAGAGGGAGCACTGTTGAAAGATGTAACTATTTGCTGAAAGTCATTTAGAGTGATAATGATAATGTAGTTTGTATAACCTGCCTTCTTCGCAGCAAGGACTGTTTTGTTTATCTCCACTATCTTGGTCCTGGACTGCAAATTGGATGAATCAGTACTGGTGGGACCTAACATGGAGCTGGACTACAGGAGCTGTCTGGAGTCAAAATCTGTAGAAATTGTAGTTTGGGGCTTTTTGCACCTTTTTGTACCTGAAGGAGGAGACTTTGTTGTGACTGACAGGAGGATCAGCCAACTGAATCCTTTTGGATCCTAGGGGATTTCCCAGACTGCTTGCAATTTTCAGTTAGTTCTGGGCTGAGAAGTGAAGAAGTAACAGCTCAAGTTATTTGGGCAAGAGTTCTATATAGTTTTGCATGGGAGAACTGTGTAAGGGCTGAGTTTTTGCCTGCCTGTCTGCCTGCTGTCCCTGAGAGGGAAAACAGAGTTTATCCAGACTGAATCCGAGTTGTGAGGACTGTTTAAGCCACTGAACTTTGACAAGCTTTAACCTGAAGAAGACCGAAGATCTAGCTGAATGCGATTGGCCTGTCAGGATTTCCAGCTGCTTTTGAATCCCCAGTCTGTGCAGAGACTTTGCGATCATGTCAGGAGAGCGGTTTGCTTGGTACAGTAGAATTTCCTTGCATGTAAATGTGCTGTGTATGGAAAGTGGGTCGTGATTTGGTCCCCCCACTGGGTGAACTGTGTTCTGCTTTTGGAAGCTGTATCCAGCCCAAAACGGACTGTATCTGAATCTGTCTCCATTTGGCCTTGCCCCACTGGCCCAGCCAGACTACCCACTGCACAGAGAAAGCCATTGATGAGAGACCTGCCTGGGGATCAGCCCCCTGCTCCACGCTTGAACAGGAATGACACCTTCATGAATCATGCGGGCTCTGCTTCTCCTGGCACTTCAGATCAACCACCTGCAGTCTTAAATTTCATCCAGCCTGTGTCCTGTCTTGGGTGTTGTGAGTAATCATCAGGGTAGCTCCCTGCAACAGCAGCCTAATCTAAAAGTGTATAATCTGATTGTCTTGTTTTCTTTTCACGAACTGAGCCCTCCAGCTCTGGATTGTAATTAGTGCGTATGGTGCATGTTGTTTTCATACATCACATGGCCCCAAACAGCTGCAACGTTCCTGGCTAGCCCACCATTCTCCATCTGGGTACCCAGAGTGTGTGACTGTTTATAGACCCTGAAGCGCATGCATAACTGTTTGAATGACAGAGTCTTTAAGCAAATTAACCTGATTACACCCCTTCCTTGTTCAAGTCCCTTAACCCTGACTGTGGTTCCAGTTTGTGCAAGAGTACTGTACTGCTGTTATTTGCTGTATATAACCTTGTTTTACAGATGGTCCCCAGGGCCGAGCCAGAGGAAAGCCCTGGTGGTAAGTGCAAACAGTATGGGTACTTGTGTGGGTGTATCAGGGATATTGTGAAAGTGATTATTGTGTATTGTTCCAGCCACTAGTAAGGAAAGAGGGAAGTTACAGTGTCCCGGAGGGCTATGCCCAAGTTAGCTTGACCACTACAAACCCTGACTTCTGGGTGGAAGCACCCGTTTCAGAACTCAGGCCCCTTAACCTGCTACTAGCCAAGCAGGCAGGGGTAGTAGCCATTGGGATAGTACCACCTAGGGGTTACACACAGTTCTCCCATGCAAAACTACATAGAACTCTTGCCCAAATCACTTGAACTGTTACTTATTCACTTCTCAGCCCTGTACTAACTGAAAATTGCAAGCAGTCTGGGACCCCCCGATCCAAAAGGTTTGGTTGGCTGATCTGTCTGTCAGTCACAACAAAGGCTACCCCTTCAGGTGCAAAAAGGTGCCAAAAGCCCAAAATTACAATTCTTACAGATTTTGACTATATATATTTGGTATATAAAGCAACAAGGGATGCTCAGTTAAGTGAAATCATGGGCCTAGAATTTAAATATAAAATTCTTAATACTAGATCACACCCCTTACAACTTGATTCTGATAGGTTCAACACTAATAGAAGGAAGCACTGGTTTTCCATTAGAGTGGTAGAAATATGGTATTAACTTCCAATAGAAGTAGTGACCAGTGACAGTATACTTAGCTTTAAGACACAGTTGGATACATATTTAGCATCCAAAAATATTCCAGGTTACACTAGATGAGATGGCGAACTATAATGAACTTCGGTCTAAAAAAGCTCTGATAAACCTATGATACCTGGAACAGCATAGGTGCAGTAGCATGGTAAGTGCACCAAAAGTGGCACATGTGCAACTCTCTTACTCAATGGGAAATACCTGTGACCATGGAACAGCGCAGGTGCAGCAGCATAGTAACTGCACCAGTAGTGGCAGATGTGTATCTTTCTTACTCAAAGGGAAATATCAGTAATCCATGAATAGCACAGGTGTAGCAATATGGTAAATGCACCAATAGTGGCAGATGGCTATGGGCCAAATTCTAGAATAGTTACACCTGGTGTAACAGTACTTGCGTCAAGTAGAATGGCACACATAGCAACTTACACCAATAGCTGCAACATGCGCAATTCTACAAAGTGGCCTGTGACAAGTCACAGGCCACTTGCGCCGAACAGCTGTTACGCCAGCAGTTGCGCTATAAGCCCGCTGTGACATGGCGCTAGGGGGTTTACAGAAGCAGTTGCGCCCAATTCCAGAAGGGCAGCAACAAAGTCCCCAATGTCGGGACCCTACAAGAATCCCTGGAGGAGAACCAGCAATGTATGTTACACCAGCATTTAGCTGGTGTAACTTATGGATGCCCCCCCTGGGGGTCCTGCAGACCCACCTGCAGTCATGTCACCGGAGTCCTCTCCCCCATGCTAACATACCCCAGTGGGGCCCCGCAAGGCTACCCACACCAACTGCCCCAGGAGTACAAGTAATGCCCAACAGGGCTACCCATACCTCCAGCCCCCAGAAGTGCCTCATAGAGCCCCACAGGGCTTCCATCCCAGAATCCCCAGATCCCCATTGGTACAAGCCCATGAGACAGCACTGCCATCCCCCAACCATGCCCGACCCCGAGGTCACGGCTGCAAATGTGAAATCGCTTTCCTGGTAGTCTAGTAGCCCCTCACCAGCCATGCCAGCCCACCCCACCCATTCCCAGCCAGTGACTGGTGCAGCCACTCCTCACCACCACAGCTAGTTGCTGACTGAGTGCAGTATGAGTGCGTGCTATAAAGACGGATGCAGAAATTAATTTCTGAATGCGTCTTTTCAGTATGCGATCATACTGCACTCAGTCAGTGGCTGGCCATGGTGGTGAGAGATGGGCTGTGCCAGTCGTCGGCTGTGAACAGGTGGGGGGTGCTGGGTGGGCTGGCATGGCTGGCACGGCTGGGTGGGGAGCCTCTAGACTACCAGGGAAGGTTATTTCCGCATTTGCAGCCAGTGACTCAGGGGTCGGGACACAGGTGAGGGGATGGCAGCACCACCCTGTGGATCTTGTACCAATGGGGGATATGGCGGGATGGGAAGCCCGGCGGGACTCTATGTGGCACTTCAGGGAGCTGTGGGAATGGGTAGCCCGGTGGGGCTCTGTGTGGCACATCGGGGGGCTGTGGGAATGGGATGCCCTGAGGGGCAGTTAATATAGGTTTTGGGGGCAGGGGGGTGGGCAGCACTGCAGGGTGCCTCTTGTGGCAAGCTGGGCAAGGGGGGCATTTGCAAACTGCAGTGCAGCTTGCAACATGTTTGACAGGTGCGCCCACAGTTCGGCATACCTGGCCACATGTCGCAAGTCACAGGGCTTAGCTGTGGAGACCTGGCCCCTTCTTTGAACAGGGTGCAGGGTCAATGTTGCAGTTGCGGGTGGCACAAGTTGCATTCGGTGGCAACTTGCACCACCCTTCTAGAATCAGGTCCTATCTCTCTAACTCAAGAGGAAATATCAATAACCATGGAACAGCTCAGGTTCAGCAGCATGGTAAATGAACCAGTTGACGCACATGTGTATCTTTCTTACTGAATGGGAAATATCAGTAACCATGGCACAGCACAGGTGCAGCAGCATGGTATGTGCGCCAAAAGTGGCACATGTGTATCTTCCTTTCTCAATGGAAAATATCAGTAACCATGGAACAGCACATGTGCAGAAGTATAGCAAGTGCACCAATAGCTGCACAAGCATATCACTTTTACTCAGTGGGAAATATCAGTAACCATGGAACACCACATGTGGAGCAGCATGGAAGGTGCCTCCGATAGTGGCAGAAGTGTGTATCTCTTACTTAATGGGAAATATCAGTAACAATGGTACAGCACATGTGCTGCAGCATGGTAAATGCACCAGTAGTGGTGTTTCTGTGTAACCCCCACCCCTGCCTTTTTGCCAAAAAGACAGGTGGCATGCTGTTGGCGCTGGCAGCAATACCTGGTGGGGACCTGGGTTCGGGGAGGATGAGGTTACCTGGCACAAGGGGGACCTAGGCTTGGCTACTCTGCACAGGGGCACCTAAGTAAATCCAAACACAGGAAGCAATAACTGTAATGTCTAGAACCAGGAATGGAATTTTTCAGTGTGTATTTTATTCATAACTAGCTGAACACAACAAAGCATAGATGGACCCCATGGGGCTACGTTTACTGATAATGCAGATTAGAGACTACAAGGTGGTCCACTTGAAGAATAATCCTATTTCTACTGTTTTCAGGCTCTGGACCCACCAGGCACATAGCCCAGACTTGCATGCGCTTTGGATACACAGCCCGACTGGCCCAGCTCCCCTGTTGGCCACTTGACTGACGGTTCATTGGAAGAATGAACCCATTTTACTTGTGGCTCCCCACACCACTTAGAGTCTGCGACCCCTAGAGAGATTTCCTTCTTACTTCTTCTGACTCCCATCTCACAAAGAGAATTCTTTACCCACGTTGTAGCTCCCCACACCACTTAGTGTCTGCGACTCCTAGAGAGATTTTCCCATTTGCAACCCATGTCTGGGTACTTCCCTCATCACTGGCCAAGTGCATGAGGTAAGTAGCAATCACAGCAGAAATCTGTAGAGGTGGACCTGGTTACTAAAGATGGGGGGTGTTCCCACCTCCAGCTCCCACAGCCCATACCCAGCCATTTCTCTGGACAAACTGAAACTTCAAAATGTAGATTAAACGGTGGATGAACTGTCACACCCCCTCTACAACATTACTTGAATCCACACAGCACTTTAGCTTTTGACACTACTCCATTTGTTTGTCCTAGTACTATAGGCCTCCCAAATAGTAGTTCAAATCCCAGATTTCTTCACATTTCCCAGGCTGAAGAAACACATTTTTTGCCCTCTCATATTAGAGCAAACACTCACCCTTTCGGTGCAGGTGCCCCACAGGCGGTACAACTTTTCCACTTTTCAAGCACAAACCGAAACTGTAAAAGGCAGCTTTCTTTCTTTAGCAGAAATTAGGGGATTGCCCTTGGAATCTACATGGGGATACTTTACTTTCCCCCCCCCCGGAGGGAGGGGGGCACTGAGACCTGGACAGCGGTCTCCACCACTTGAAACTGGACACTGACCTTCTTGCTTCAAAACAAACAGGAGACTCCCTTCCTGCTTGAGGGCAAGCAGGAGACTGACTTTGAAAACTCCCAACATTCTATCTCACTCCCACTGCTGCAGATTCCAATGTGGTTTATGCAGTTACGACAGTTCTATTGGTGATGTCATCTCTCAGTCTCAGCTGAGACTGAGAACAGAGTGAGACAGTGTGAAACCCATTTAACTGGAGTTTCACAAGCTGCCATCCCTGCCTACCACTAGGTCTTACTGGGATTCTAGTAACCCCGGTAACAAGGGGTTACCTCGCTGCCTTGACCAGGAAAATGACTGTCCCCAGTCATTATGCACCCGGCTTTAGGCCATCCCACCCTATGTGCTACCTGCGGAGGGGTGATCAGGACCCCTCCTACCATGTGCAAGCACAGGCAGGCAACACTAAGGGCCTAGAGGCCTGTAGCTGACATGTCAGCCTCTACACTATCCACTTACTATGGACACCTAGTGGCTCTGGTAGAACCGTCCAGAGCATAGCCCTGATAGATCAGCACTGCAGTCCCAATGGCCATTCAGGACCACAGCCTGTGTATCCCCCCTAACCCTCTAGGGAAAACCTATCTGCCTCTAACATAATATCCCAAGACAAAACAAAACCCGGGGACCTCCCCGACCTTGGGCAACCTGCAACCACACCATTAAAATACCAATTACTGCCTCCTCCCTACCCCCACGACCACACCTGTGGAAGGAAAGGGTTACTACAGTAACAACCATAACAATAACACCACAGTACTTTAAATTTCTACACAATAAAGCACTGACGAGGAACTCCGATGAGCCCCTCCTCCTCTTCTTTTCTTCTCTTCTGTCTTCCCAGGAACACCTGTAAGAAAAAGAAAGACAAAACACACTCCTAATCTGCATACACAGTCTACCTAAAACCCTACCATACAAAACACTGAACAATCCCAAAAAGACTTTTTAGAAAAAAGGGTAGAAAATAGTATTTACATTAGAATACAACAATGACATTATTTACAATACACATTTGGGGGGATGGAGTGCCCTAAAAGTCCCAACTAGTGACCACAAGGCCCGAAGGCTGGTCCAATAAAGAGTCTCTCTTGGGCCGGAGCCCAGTGAAGCACAGTTTTAACAGGCCAAAGTCCCGAAGGGGAGAGTCTTTGCGGACAGTTCACACATTTTGGAAGTCTGTAGTGTAGGGTGTGTACTGCAATGTCATAAAGATAGGAAAGTTTCGGACTTACCAGCCATTTGTATTACAAGAATCTGCACGAACCTGCCCCGCAGCCAAAGACTCTCCCTGGCAGCATTTCTTCTGATACAGCTGGGCGGACATCTTCCATGAACCACAGGAGGGCACATCTGGAAACAGCTGGGTTGATGTCATCTCTGGAGATGGAACCTTAGAACAGGAACAAAAAGAAAAACAGCTGGTCTGACGTCATCCGATTACCAGGCGATGAACAGGAAACAGCTGGGTTGGTGTCCTCTCTGGATCTGAAGTCATCTGGTGGGCCAGTGGATGGTTGCTGGACAGGACAGTACACTGTAGACTGATGAATGTGGAGCACCTGAGTCCTGGTTATTCATATTGGCAGATCAATAAGGGCACTTCACAGTCTGGTGCGGCAGTATTGACTACCACTGCTCGGCTCTCCATTTTGCAGGCACAGGCTTAATTGCTGGGAGGTTCTTGCACTGAGGCCAATAGTACCGGGGGTCAGGGGCTTCAATTATTACCCCGTCTGGGCACACATAACTCACACAGTGGGAGATTTCACATCCCTCTCCGTCCACTATTTTCACTCTGTCCATAAACAGTGTCCTGCCTCTCTTCCACTGGGTATACTTTTTGTGGAACAGTCTATTCTTTACATGCTTGTTAGCCCCAGGATGCACACTTTTCATTGCTTCATCCCAGATCCAGGATTTTCTGCAGTCCTCAATCTCCTCCCAGACTCTCCGAGGAAAGGTCATACCATAGATCTCATTTGCCTTCCTACGAACCAGTCTCTCCTCTTTACTTGCTTTGGTCAATCTGAGACCACTGGCCTGGCTTGGGGGTGGCCAGTCCTGGTTCTGCCAGTTTTGCATTCTCAAGGAAATTAAAAATGGATCCCTGACTTCTTCCTCTTGTAAAGCCAGAGGCAGTGGCATCACCACCTTCTTCAATACATTCCTCGAAGCAAGATCTTGAGGCTGTGTACCCGTTCCTTTCTCACAAGGCCACATAGGTTCCCCTCATCTTCCTCTTCACTGAGGATCTGAGGCCAGGAGTGAGCAGTCGTTCTCACCCTGAGACTATCCATTCATCACTAGGCGCGAGAGTCGACACCTCCCATTCAAGGCCTCCCATCTCATCTTCATCTAAGAGACTTGGGCTAGGCCCCCCCTCCCAGGGGTCTATTGATGCTTTATCCGAACTTTCTTTCTGAGATCCAGCATCCAAAACTTCAACTTCAGGTTTAGTCTCTAGTTCTGCACCCTCTAGCTTTGTGCCACACTCCCCCGAGGGACCTTCCTCCACAGGCTCTGCCTGATGCTGTGTGCTGCCAACTGCAGATTCCTGAATTTTTGTCCATGTGGAGGCCAAATGAATTGGAGGCGCTTTATACAAGCCATATTTTGAAGGTATCCAGCACAGTGAGGAGTCATGAAGACGTCCCTTCCAGCACTCAAGCATATTTGGCATACACGCACTGGATAATTAGGAATTGCCACATCAGGAGGCAGTTGCTCTCCATAGCACCACTTTTCAATATCTCTCAGTCTATTTACTGCTGCTGTTACTGCAACCCGGGCATGATCTGGGTAACAAGCTGGTCCTGAGGCCATAACTGCAGAAAAATAAACAAAAGTTCACTGTAACTGAAAGTCCCACTTTAATGAACACACTCTGTAGTTTTAAAATGGCTCCTCTGCTGCTGTGTTTACTTTATTACCCCACCCTGGAATGGCGGTGGCAGCACTCCTGTGCATTAACATTTAGAATCTGGGTCAAGCCACTGCGCACCCGATTTACACCAGCTACTGATAACTTTTACTCAAACTGCACAACTTGCTCTGTTCTGGCTTTACACACATTTACAGGATTTTCCTTGGACTTTTCACATGCTGGTAACATTCATTTAACTACAGTCCCTTAAAAGCTTCAGGTTTCAGCACAGGATTGCCTACTTCTACTAGTGTTGCATTTTGCTACAACCCACAGTCTCTCTCTGGCTGCAAACTTTAAACTGAGGCTATTTTCACTTCCATGCACATATTCAATGGCTTTACAGACTTGCACTTGCTGGCAGGACTTCACACAGTCGTTACTTGCAAAGCGACTACACTGCTGCACACACATTTCATATGGCATTACTGAAAATCACTGATTGAGCAGTTTTTGGGTTATTTACTTACTGTTATTAGTAGCAACCTGCTGCGATGGGGTAAAATGGCCTGCAGCCAGTTCTTTAAGGCCTCTGTATTCAAACGGGCGGGCAGTCTTAGCGATTGTCGTTTTAACCACCAAATTCACTATTTCCACAATCGATTTTCGGGTTGAGCCTGATTTTAAACTCAAAAGTCTATTTTTAGGATGTTTACAGCGCTTTGAATACTCCGCGATGCTCCTCCACTGCCAGTACACGCACTACACTCTGTCTCCCTCTTGAATGCTGAGGCAGTCTCAGAAGAGCTGGCTGAGGTGCGGGACTAATGGCAATCTGACCAACCACACGACACCATGCAAATGAGCATCTTCTTCCTCGCGAGGGCTCCTCTCCTCAGGTGATCGTTGAGCAGGCAAATTTAAACTGTAGAATACACTTTTTTTTTTTCCAACTGACTCCACGGCAGGAGCCCATTTCAACCATATAACATTGTCATTAACTCTGCAGTCTCTCCATTTACACAGAAAGCATTTCCAATGTCCAGGGCATACTTTCTCTGTTGCTACCCCTAGTTTTCCACACTTTCCTTCACAGAATTCATTTTAAAAGCATTTCCAATGTCCAGGGCACCATTTCTCTGTTGCTACCCCTAGTTTTCCACACTTTCCTTCACAGAATTCATTTTAAAAGCATTTCCCACGTCCAGGGCACCATTTCTCTGTTGCTACCCCTAGTCTTCCACACTTTTCCTCACAGAATTCATTTTAAAAGCTGACAAAAACGCTGTAAACAATTTTGATGATGCAGGACAAGGGTACACTCTTTGGCTTTACAGCTCCTTGGTAAACAGTTGGCATTTTTAAACAGCAGCACAAGATTCACAGCACACAGCAACACACTAGAAATTACTTCAGCTTTTTGAGCTACCCTGCCAGATAGCCAAAGCAGCTATGCCCCTTGCACCTTCCTTCCCGAACAAAATCCAAAGCGGTGCCTCCATTTTGTAACCCCACCCTGCCTTTTGCCAAAATGACAGGTGGCATGCTGTTAGCGCTGGCAGCAATACCTGGTGGGGACCTGGGTTCGGGGAGGATGAGGTTACCTGCAAAGGGACCTAGTTTGGCTACTCTGCACAGGGGCACCCAAGTAAATCCAAACACAGGAAGCAATAACTGTAATGTCCAGAACCAGGAATGGGTTTTTTCAGTGTGGCTTTTATTCATAACTAGCTGAACACAACAAAGCATAGATAGACCCCCATGGGGCTACGTTTACTGATAATGCAGATTAGAGACTACAAGGTGGTCCACTTGAAGAATGAACCTATTTCTACTGTTTTCAGGCTCTGGACCCACCAGGCACATAGCCTGGACTTGCATGCACTTTGGATACACAGCCTGACTGGCCCGGCTCCCCTGTCGGCCACTTGACTGACGGTTCATTGGAAGAATGAACCCATTTTACTGTTGTGGCTCCCCACCCACTTAAGTCTGTGACCCTAGAGATTTCCTTCTTACTTCTTCTGACTCATCTACAAGAGAATTCTTTACCCATGTTGGCTCCCCACCACTTAGAGTCTGCGACTCTAGAGAGATTTTCCCATTTTAGGCCGCGTCTGGGTACTTCCCTCATCACTGACCAAGCACATGAGGTAAGTAGCAATCACAGCAGAAATCCATAGAGGTGAACCTGGTTACTAAAGATGGGGGGTGTTCCCACCTCCAGCTCCCACAGCCCATACCCGGCCATTTCTCTGGACAAACTGAAACTTCGAAATGTAGATTAAACGGTGGATGAACTGTCGTACCCCCTCTACAACATTACTTGAATCCACACAGCACTTTAGCTTTTGACACTACTCCATTTGTTTGTCCTAGTACTATAGACCTCCCAAATAGTAGTTCAAATCCCAGATTTCTTCACATTTCCCAGGCTGAAGAAACACATTTTTGCCCTCTCATATTAGAGCAAACACTCACCCTTTCGTTGCAGGTGCCCCACAGGCGAAGTACAACTTTTTCCACTTTTCAAGCACAAACCGAAACTGTAAAAGGCAGCTTTCTTTTTTTAGCAGAAATTATGGGATTGCCCCTGGAATCTACATGGGGATACTTTACTCCCCCCCAGAGGGAGGGGGGCACTGAGACCTGGACAGCGGTCTCCACCACTTGAAACTGGACACTGACCTTCTTGCTTCAAGACAAACAGGAGACTCCCTTCCTGCTTGAGGGCAAGCAGGAGACTGACTTTGAAAACTCCCAATGTTCTATCTCACTCCCTCTGCTGCAGATTCTAATGTGGCTTATGCAGCTGCGACAGTTCTATTGGTGATGTCATCTCTCAGTCTCAGCTGAGACTGAGAACAGAGTGAGACAGTGTGAAACCCATTTAACTGGAGTTTCTCAAGCTCCCTTCCCTGCCTACCACTGGGTTTTACTGGGATTCTAGTAACCTGGGTAACAAGGGGTTACATCTGTATCTTTTATACTCAATGGAAAATATCAGGAACCATGGTAAAGCACAGATGCAGCATCATGGTAACTGCAGCAGTAGTGGCAGATGTGCATCTCTCTTAATGGGAAATACCAGTAACCATATAACAGCACTGGTGCAGCAGTATAGCAAGTGCACTAATAGTGTCACATGTGTATCTCTTTTACTCAATGGGAAATATCAGTAACAATGGAACAACATAGGTGGAGCAGCATGGAAAGTGTTCCAATAGTGGCACATGTGTATCTCTCTTACTCAGTGGAAAGTATCCGTAACCATGAAAGAGGACAGGTGCAGCAGTATGGTATGTGTACCAAGAGTGGCAGAAATTTGTATCTCTTACTTAAAGGGGAATGTCATTAACCATTGAACAGCACAGGTGCAGCAATATGGTAAATGCACCAACAGTGGCAGAAGTGTATCTCTCCTACTCAATGAGTAATATCAGTAACCATGGAACAGCACAGGTGCAACAACATGGTAAGTACACCAACAGTGGCAGATATGCATCTTTCTTTATCAATGGGAAATATCAATAACAATAGAACAGCACATGTGTTGTAGCATGGTAAATGCACCAGTAGTGGCAAATGTGTGTCTGTCTTACTAAATGGGAAGCATCAGTAACTATTTCACAACACAGGTACATCAGCATGGTATGTGCACCAAAAGTGGCACATGTGTATCTTCTTTTCTCAATGGAAAATATCAGTAACCATGGAAAAGCACATGTGCAGCAGTATAGCAAGTGCATCAATAGCTGCACATGTGTATCACTTTTACTCAATGGGAAATATCAGTAATCATGGAACTGCACAGAAGCAGCAGCATTGAAAATGTACCAATAGAGGCAGATGTATATCTCTCTTTCTCAATGGGCAATATCAGTAACCATGGAATAGAACAGGTGCAGCAGCATGGTAAATGCACCACTAGTGGTATTTGTGTATCTCCCGTACTCAATGAAAAATATCAGGAACCAAGGAGAAGAGCAGATGCAGCAGCAGCAGCAATAGTGGCAGATGTGTATCTCTCTTAATGGGAAATACCAGTAACCATATAACAGCACATGTGCAGCAGTATAGCAAGTGCACTAATAGTAACACATGTGTATTTCTCTTACTCAGTGGAAAATATCAGTAACAATGGAACAGCACAGGTTCAGCAGCATGGGATGTGCTCCCATAGTGGCACATGTGTATCTTTCTTACTCGGTGGGAAATATTAGTAACCATGGAACAGGACAGGTGTAGAAGCATAGTATGTGCTCCAAGAGTGACAGACTTGTATTTCTGTTACTCAGTGGTTAATACCAGTAACCACAGAACAGCACCTGTGCAGCAGTATAGCAAGTGCACCAATAGTGGCAGAAGAGAATCTCTCTTACTCAATGAGAAGCATAAGTAACAATGGAAGAGCACAGGTGCAGCAACATGGTAAATACACCATTAGTGGCACATGTGTATCTCTCTTTCTCAATGGGAAATATCAGTAAGCATGGAACACCACAGGTGCAGTAGAATGGCAAGTGCGCCAGGAGGTACAAATGGGTATGTCTCTTGGTTATTGGAAAATATCAATAACCACGGAACAGCACAGGTGCAGCAGCATGGTAAATTCACCAGTAGTGACACATGTGCATCTCTTTTACTCAATGGGAAATATCAACAACCATGGAAAAGCACAGGTGTGGCTGCATGGTAAATGCACTAATAGTGGGAAATCAGTATCTCTCTTACTCAAAGGGAAATATCAGTAACCATGGCACAGCACAGGTGTAGCAGTATGGTTTGTGCAGCAAGAGTGACAGATTTGTATCTCTCTTACTCAGCGGAAAATATCAGTAAACATGGAACAGCACAGGTGAAGCAGCATAGCAAATGCACCAAAAGCGACACGTATCTCTTTTACTCAATGGAAAATATCAGTAATTATGGAACAGCAGAAGTGCAGCAGTATAGCACATGCACGAATAGTGGCAGAAGTGTATCTCTCTCTTACTCAACGGGAAATATCAGTAACCCTGGAACAGCACAGGTGCAGCATTATGGTAAGTGCACCAATAGTGCCAGATGAGTATCTTTCTTACACAATGTTAAATATCAGTAACCACGGAATAGCACATTAGTAGCTGTATGGTAAATGCACCAACAGTGGCAGATGGCTATCTCTCTAACTCAAGAGGAAATATCAATAACCCTGGGACAGCACAGGTTCAGCAACATTGTAAACGAACCAGAAGTCGCATATGTAGTAGTAGTAGTAGTAGTATTAAAAGTTTTATTCATTACATATAGTGATGAATGAATTGGATAGCTCAACTGAGACAAGCTCATTTTCAGTGAGGTCATGTTTCACAAATACACAAATATTCAAAATTACAAATGGAAGAATAACATACAGACATTGAAAAAAAAAAAAATAATTACACAATAAGTAAATCTGACTAGCCAAATCAAATTACTTCAAAGCCTCCTTCCAGGCTAATATAAATTGCCCAACGAAATTCTGGAAGGTGGTAATATCCTTTTTTTCCCCTCCCTCCCTCCCAAACTGGCTCTAAATATAGGTGGGGCTATCATAAATGACCCGGAAACAGTTGTCTCTGAATTGAATGCCTCATTTGCAAGCTGCACCTCTACACTCCACTCCACTCCCCCCAACTCACAGCCCAACCCCTCCCCTCCTGCTGTCCCTAAACCCTGATAAAGGTAAATGTCCCTCTGGTTTGGACTCTAGTATGCTACACCTGTGCTGCCCCAGCTATCGCCGTCCCCTTGGCTGACCTTCTAAACCTCTCTTTCCCCTTAGGGTCCATCCCCAAGGACTGGAAGCATGCAACAGTCATCCCACTCCATAAGGGTGGTGATACCTCAGTCCCTGGCAACTACCGGCCTATCTCCCTCCTACCTATTACGGCCAAGCTACAAGAACACATAGTCCGCTCTCAACTCTCCACCTTTCTTAACTCCTTTTCCTTCTTCTCACCCTACCAGTCTGGATTCAGGAAATCGCACTGTACTGCCACCTCCGCTCATCAGGCTCTCTGATAACATCCTCGGAGGTATGGACAAAGGCCTTATCACCACATCCATTTTTGTCGATCTAGCAAAGGCTTTCAACATGGTCTCCCACGCCCTCCTATTTGAAAAACTCTCCCAGGCTGGGCTCTCTACCCTGGTCTCTAGCTGGTTCCACTCCTACCTGGTCGACTACTCCCAGGTGGTAAAAATGGGAAGCACCAGCTCACTTCCACTCCATGTTACCTCTGGGGTCCCCCAAGGCTCGGTCCTGGGACTGCTACTGTTTTCCATTTTTCTGAATGATCTGCCCTCCGCCTGCCCTCACTCATTCATCCAAATGTACGCAGATGACACTGTCTTATATACATCTGGGTTGATGTTCAGTCCAGGCTACAGCAGGATTTTAACTATATTCAGCACTGGTTCCATGCCAACCAGCTTTTTTTCAATGCCAAGAAGTTGGTCTCCTTGACCTTTGGCACAAGACAGAGACTCTCTAGGCTCCCATTTACCCCCTCTTTCCACACCCTGGACGGGATTACTTTGGAGGGCTGCTCCTCTTTCAGATACCTCGGGATATGGCTCGACCAGCATCTCAACTTTTCCGTACATGTCGATGCCATACACAAAAAACTACACCCTAAATTGGGCGCAATCTATCGGAGTTGTGGATATTTACTGCCGCCAGCTCGCCGTGCACTGATACAGAAAATAATACTCCCTATTTTTGACTATGGTGACATAGCCTACAGTGCTGCTCCCAAGTCCATATTAGCCAGACTGGACCCTCTCTTCCACTCTTTCTGCTGCTTCACACTGGATAGCCCACCCTCCACTTACTACTGCACGCTCTACAGGTCCCTCTCCTTTACCTCACTCCACGACCGCAGCCTGTCCCGCTGTGCCAAACTCACTGCCAAATACTGGTCCCTGACCTTGCCCACCTACCTCTCTGATGTGTTGGCTATTCCTACCCCTCCTGTCCACTCCCTTAGGAACTATGACACATGCACCTTGGTAGTGCCGTGGGTAACCACCTCTAGCGGCCAAGCATCCTTCAGATACCGGATGCCCAAACTGTGGAACTTTCTCCCGTCTGCCATCAGACATACGTCCCAGACTAAGCACTTCAGCTCTCTCATCAATTCCCATTTCACGTCATCTTGTGCCTGTGGGAAATATGTGTCTAATAATCATATAGCAGCAGACAGTC
This sequence comes from Neoceratodus forsteri, assembly GCA_016271365.2. Classification (NCBI taxonomy): domain Eukaryota; kingdom Metazoa; phylum Chordata; order Ceratodontiformes; family Ceratodontidae; genus Neoceratodus; species Neoceratodus forsteri. Next base: position 144,507,204 of record CM028132.1, read on the forward strand.
AGTTTAGGGCTTCCAGTCTCCTACGGTCACATTACCTGATGCTTTCTGCAGTATTTCTGTTTTATTTCTGTATAATTTGTATTACTAAGCATGATTTTACTTTTACCACTGCTCCTGATTTTGCTATAAATTAGTGTAAACTGCTTCGCTTGTATGCTGTCTGTATACTAGCTTCCTGTTAAGTACGTACTGTATTACCCCTTGTTTATTGCAAATTATTGGATGTTTACTGCCTTTTGTATGTATTGTTTCCCTTTGCCCCTTCCCCAGGACACACCTGGAATTGAGCACCACTGCTCAGTATGCCTTCCTGGTGAAATTTTTAAATAAATAAATAAATAAAATAAGAATCACATGTACACAAGCTACCTCAAACAGTTAAATACAACATTACCTAACACCTAGACACATACACCTACATCTCACTGCCTACAGTCCCTAATTATATAATCATAATACTCTATTTCTAATAAGGTACATTTCATTGCCTCTTTAAAAAAACATTTATTTATATCCCCCTTTCTGATTACCTCTTGTTTTAATCACAGTTCAAATGGTAGACAATTCCACAACTTTGGCCCCCTGTAGAAGAAAGATTTTCCCACTGATGTATTACATTTTAGTAAACAGAATTCCTGTCCCTCAGCTAATCTCAACCCTTTTCTTACAGTCCTAGGTGTCAGGTCACCGGAAATATACTCTGGTGCCTTCCCAAGTACACATTTTGTCATACACTGCAATGCATGTAATGATCTTCTTTCTTTAAGATTTAGCCATTGAAGATTACCATACAACTCAACTCTATGTGTTCTTTTTGGGACATTTAAAACAAATCTCACCAGCTTATAATGAAGTATATCAAGTCTATCCAGACTGGTTTGTGTAGCCCCCGCATAAACCAAATTGCCATAATCAATCAGGGGCATAATCCTAGTTCCTTCTTGTCATCTCATTGAGACACAATTTTTTCTATATAGATATCCCAAACATTTTCCCACTTTTTGTTCTATTAATTCTATATGTAAATTCCATTTTAAAGCAGAATCAAAAATCACTCCTAGATATTTATATCTATTAACCTGTTCTAAGAGAGTATTTTCAAAAGTTGTAATCTGTAGGTTAGATTTAGAAATCTCTTGGTGCCTAGAAAATATCATTACCCGTGACTTTTTAGGATTCAAAATCAAACTCGACCTCAGCAGGTAAACCTGTATTTCATCAAAAGCCTGCTGGAGTATCGATTTTATGTCCTCAACTGAGACCCCTTATGTATATATTGCAGTGTCATCTCTGTATAAATGTGTTTTAACCCTAGGGTCTGAAACATAAATATTATTCATATAAATGTTGTACAAAACAGGGTCCAATAGTGAGCCCTGTGGTACCCCAGATTCAATAGTTCTTATACCCCTATTCCTCTATGGCCACTATTTGCTCTCTTTGTGTGAAGTACTGTTGAAACCAATTTAGCGACCATTCAGACATTCCAATAGTTTCAAGACTGGACAGGAGGATGTTGTGGTTCAAGATGTCAAACGCTTCAGACAAGTCTATGAAGACTGCTCCCACTGACATCACCCTGTCCAATTTCTCTGAAATGTCTCCTGCCATGCTAACCAAAGCTGTAGAAGCTATGATGAGGCCTAAAGCCTGACTGAAATTTATTTAATATTTTCTTATCTTTCAGGAAATGTTGAAGTTGATCATTCACTAATCTTTCAAAAACTTTTGCTACCACAGGAAGAAGGGATATAGGGTGGTAATTTTCTATAAGGGTTTTTGTACCTTTTTGATAAGTTGGTATTACTCTTGCTGTTTTCCATTGAACCGGAAAGACAGAATGCATAAGGAAAAGGTTAAAAATATTCACCAGAGGGAAAGCTATAATGGGAGCTGCATATTTTAGGAGCACTGATGGAATTTCATCTGGTCCACATGTTTTCTTAATATCTATTTTAAGAAGTGCATCCCTTACTTCCTGTACACTAAATGGATGAAAAACAAACTCCTCATCCCTGTCTAAAGATTTGACTAAACTCTTACCCATATTACCTCGACAGTTTAAACTGTCATTTTGAATTACTTGTTGTGTTCCAGTGGATGTGAAATATTTATTAAATTCTTCTACAACCAAATGACCCACTGGAACTTTACTACTGTTATTCCAGTGGGTGTATCTCTCTTACTAAATCTGAAATATTAGTAACCATGGAACAGCACAGATGCAGCAGCATGGCAGATACACCAATAGTGGCACATGTGTATCTCTTTTACTCAATGCAAAATATAAGTAATCATGGAACAGCACATGTGCAGCAGTGTTGCATGTGCACCAATAGTGGCAAAAGTGAATATTTCCTACTAAATGGGAAATATCAGAAACCCTGGAACAGCACAGGTGAAGCAGCACATTAAGTGAACCAAAAGTGTCATATGTGTAACTCTCTTACTCAATGGGTAATATGTAAGCATTACTCACTGAGACAGGAGGCATTTCCCAGGAATTAATGCATGGTTGGGGGGTGCCTGAGGCAGAAGGCTGAGGGCTTCCCACAACCCAACCATGCATTAATTCCTGGGAAATCACTCCTGTCGAGCGGATTAATGCACTTGTCACATGGCAAGTGCAATCAGGGTGTTCTTTCACTGCCATTTAATTTATATAAGTGAAAGTAATATGTGCAGAAAGAGTTCTGCAATTTCTTAAAAGATGGTTCACTTGTAAGGTGTATGTGTTTCTTACATTGTGCATGCACGTTGAACAGTGAACATGCATTAATATTGTGGCTACTAATTTATTATATTTGAGAAGTGTGTATTTTGTATGCAGATATACATGAAATAGTGATTACACATTATAAATGATTAATGGATTAATGGATTAATGTTGTACCGTCTGTTTGTGCCTCGGATTTCTCTATTTCACTGCTGCATTGTGGAACATACGTATCACATTGTTCTACTTCAGCAATATATGTACGAGACCAATAAGTGGCACCTCACACAGATTCTGTCAAACCTACCATCCCAGTTTATTTTACAACACATTGCTCTGCGTCAAGTATTGCTCTTTTCAAGCAAATGCAGTTCTGAAGCAATTAGAACAGTGTCAACCAGGTGGGTGGGAAAGTATTTGACTGCGACTGATCTGTGGTGGACTAACTACTTTCAAGTATTCATCTCTTTCTGATTTGTACATTTTCCAGATTTTACCCAATTAATACAGTCTCACCACCCTGCCTGCATAACATTGACTTGTTCTCAGTATGATAGTAGGGGGGCATTATTCATCAATACATGGTCAGTGTATTAGCTTCTGAGAAATTTTTACCACTGACGTGTTGCACCACCTGTTGGTCTGCATGCTTCAGCTACTGCCCCTACAACTTGCAGGACTCATAGACAGTAATATTTGCCCAGCGCCACCTATAGGTCGGAAACACTGACCATGCATTACAAGCACAATGCACCACTCATACACCGCTATATTTCCCCAGTGCCACCTATAGGTCAGATACACTGAAGAGTTGTTACAAGGAGAATGGTGATTTTTTGTGTTTCTGTCTTACATAACGCGTGTTCCCAATCTCTGCACTATCCAGTTAAGGGTTGCTTTTCACAGTCCACAGCACTGCCATGCATATCTAAGGAATCAATGCATGGCTACATTTTGGTCATTTGATGTGTTTCATCCAATTACTTTTTAGTATTTCCACTGTTCTATTAATCCCATGTTACAACAGTAATTAAGGAACAGCACAAGTGCAGCAGTATAGTAAATGCACCAATAGTGGTAGAAGTGTGTCTGTCTTACTCAGTGGGATATATCAGTAACCCTGGAACAGCACAGGTGCAGCAGTATGGTAAGTGCACTAAACGTGACACATGTGTAACACTCTTACTTAATGAGAAATATCTGTAACCATGGAACCACACAGGTACAGCAGCATGGTAACTGCACCAGTAGTGGCAGATGTGTATCAGTAAGCATGGAACAGCACAGGTGCAGTAGAATGGCAAGTGCACCAGGAGGTCCAGATGAGTATGTCTCTTGGTTATTGGAAAATATCAATAACCATGGAACAGCACAGGTGCTGCAGCATGGTAAATGCACCAATAGTAGCACATGTGTTTCTCTTTTAGTCAACTGGAAATATTAATAATCATGGAAAAGCACAGGTGTGGCAGCATGGTAAATGCACTAGTAGTGGGACATGAGAATCTCTATTACTCAATGGGAAATATCAGTAACCATGGCACAGCACAGGTGTAGCAGCATGGTTTGTGCACCAAGAGTGGCAGACATGTATCTCTCTTACTCAGTGGGAAATACCAGTAACTATGGAACAGCACTGGTGAAGCAGCATAACAAATGCACCAAAAGTGACACATGTGTATCTCATTTACTCAATGGAAAATATCAGTAATTATGGAACAGCACAAGTGCAGCAGTATAGTAAGTGCACCAGTGGTGGCAGAAGTGTATCTCTCTTACTCAATAGGAAATATCAGTAACCATGGAATAGCACAGGAGTAGCAGTATGATAAATGCACCAACAGAGGCAGCTGGCTATCTCTCTAACTCAAAAGGAAATATCAATAGCCATGGAACAGCACAGTTTCAGCAGCTTTGTAAATGAACCAAAAGTCACACATGTGAATCTCTCTTACTCAGTCTGAAATATCAGTAACCATGGAACAGCACAGATGTAGCAGCATGGCAAATGCACCAATAGTGGCAGATGTGTATCTCTTTACTCAAGGCAAAATATAAGTAATCATGGAACAGCATATGTGCAGCAGTATTGCATGTGCATGAATTGTGGCAGAAGCGTATCTCTCTTACTCAATGGTAAATATCAGTAACCCTGGAACAGCACAGGTGCAGCAGCATGGTAAGTACACCAAAAGTGGCACATGCACACTTCTCTTACTTAATGGGAAATATCTATCACCATGGAACAGCAGCATTTTAACTGCACCAGTAGTGGCAGATGTGTATCTTTCTTACTCAATGGAAAATATCAGTAACCAAGAAATAACATAGGTGTAGAAGCATGGTAAATGCACCAATAGTGGCAAATGACTATCTCTCTTACGCAAGAGGAAATATCTATAATCATGGAACAGCTCACATTTAGCAGCATGGGAAATGCACCAATAGTGGCATATGTGTATCTCACTTACTCATGGGAAATATCAGTAAGCATGGACCAGTACTGGTGCAGCAGCATGGGAAGGGCACCAATAGTGGCACATGTGTCTTTCTCTTAGTTAGTTTGAAATATTAGTAGCCATGGAAGAGGACAGGTGTGGCACCTTGGTATATGCTCCAAGAGTGGCAGATTTATATATATCTTATTCAATGGTTAATATCAGTAACCATGGAAGAGCACAGGTGCAGCAGTATGGTAAATGCACCAAAAGTTGCAAATGTATATCTCTTTAACTGAAATGGGAAATATTAGAAACCACAGAAGTGGCACATTTGTGTTTCTATTACTGAATGGGGAATATCAGTAAGCATGGAGCAGCAGAGGTGCAGCAGAATATTAAATACACCACTAGGTACAGATGGGTATCCGTCTTTCCCATTGGGAAATATTAGTAACCATGGAACAGCACAGGTGTAGCAGCATGGTTTCGGTGCCAAGAGTGGCAGATTTATATCTCTCATATTCAGTGGGAAATATCAGTAACTATGGAACAGCACAGGAGCAGCAGCAGCATGGCAAATGCACCAAATGAGGCACATGTGTTTCTCTTTTACGCAATGGAAAATATCACTAATCATAGAAGAGCACGTGTGCAGCAGTATAGCACATGCACAAATAGTGGCAGAAGGGTATCTCTCTTACTAAAAGGGAAATATCAGTAACCCTGGAAAAGCACAGGTGCAGGAGCATGGTAAGTGCACCAGAAGTGGCACATGTGTAACTCTCTTACTCATTTAAGCAGTAAGGCATGACAGGGTGTATGTTATCCTGTAATAACGTCACTCCTGGGGTGGGTTGAAGCACGAGGTGAAGCCGGTGCTTCCCTACCAGGGTGATGATAATACGATAACACACATCTCTGGAGTGCCTTATTGCTATTATATAATGTAGTTTTTTAATGAGACAAGAATAATTGTATAAAAAAACAGTTTTTGTCCTTCTTTCCCCATTTTTGATGTGTGGAGGTATATGTTTTAAAAAAGAAGTTTGTTACATTTTTCTACCAGTAGGTGGAGCTGCTGCCTGACCTGCTGTCTGAATGATCCTGTGTGTGGAACCTCCCGATCTGTGCCTGTGTTTTCTGACATGAGCCCCCCCAGCTGATTCCTCTGCAGTGGACCTGCCTCTTCCAAAATCCCCAGCCGACAGCAAAGTAAGTTAGTTTAAAAAAACAATTTGTAAAAAAAACACTGCAACATGCTGTACTCAGGCCTCTTTACAGTCCATGCTCCTACCATTTGTTGTGCGCGTGGTTAGACTGTTTTGGCATCGGGCAGGAGATGTAAATGCCGTGCCCCCCCCCGAGACGTTTGCGAGTCGACTGTCTAGGAGGATCACTGTGTGGATAGAGGGGTGATGTGTGAGTTTCATTGAGCACAATTATAATTTTGCTGTGTGTTTTGCCAGAATGCACTGTCTTACGGTAACTGCACCATTGGCAGTTACGGACTGTGTCATGCAGTTCACAGAGGCTGCTCCGTTATAGAAAAACAAAACTGTCATGAAAGTGAAATATATTTTGTAGGCTTATGGCATTTTTTTAGTTTTCTGAGTGGTGAAATGAGGGACAAAACTGTCATATGGGGGGGATGTAAGGGTTCAGGGAACTGTACGCTTCACGGTGGCTTGTTTGTGGCGGGAAGTATTTCACTCAGTGTTGTGTGGTCAGCTGTGTGCCTGCCTAATACAGTGATGTTATTGTTCAATAACATCACTGTTGCAGGGCACATACTGACCAATCAGAAAGTAAGAAATTTTCTTGCCATTGTATAATTGGTAATATCTGTAACCATGGAACAGCACAGCAGCAACAGCATGATAACTGCACCAGCAGTGGCAGATGTGTATCTTTCTTACTCAATGGGAAATATCAGTCACCATGGAATAGCACCAGTACTGGCAGATGGGTATCTCTCTTAATCAATTGCAACTATCAGAAACCATGAAGCAGCACAGATGCAGTAGCATGGTAAATGCACCAGTAGTGGCACATGCATATCCCTCTTACTCAAAGGAAAATATAAGTTACCATAGAAAAGCACAGGTGCAGCATCATGGGAAGTGCTCCAATAGTGGCATATTTGTATCTCTCTAACTCAGTAGGAAGTATCCATAACCAAGTAAGAGGGAAGGTGAGATGCATGGTATGTGTACCAAGAGTGGCAGAAGTGTGTATCTCTTACTTAAAGGGAAATTTCAGTGACCATTGAACAGCACAGGTAGAGCACTATGGTAAATGCACCAATAATGGCAGATGTGTATCTGTCTCACTCAATGAGTAATATCAGTAACCACAGAACTGCACAGGTGCAACAGCATGGTAACTGCACCAATAGTGGCAGATCTGCATCTTTCTTACTCAACAGGAAATATCAGTAACAATAGAACAGCACATGTGCTGCAGCATGGTAAACGCACCAGTAGTGGCAAATGTGTGCCTCTCTTACTGAATGGGAAATATCAGTAACCATGGAACAGCACAGGAGCAGCAGCATGGTAAACGCACCAATAGAGGCAGATGTATGTCTCTCTTTATCAATGGGAAATATCAGTAACCATGGAATAGAATAGGGGCAGCGGCATGGTAAAAACACCAGCAGAGGTATTTGTGTATCTCTCGTACTCAATGGAAAATATCAGGAACCATGGAAAAGCACAGTTGCAGCAGCATGGTAAGTGCAGCAATAGTGGGATATGTGTGTCTCTCTTAATGGGAAATACCAGTAGCCATATAACAACACATGTGCAGCAATATACCAAGTGCACTAATAGTGGCACATGTGTCTGTCTCCTATGGGAACTGCTCCATTAGTCGCACCTGTTTATCTCTCTTACTTACTGGGAAATATTAGTAACCATGGAACAGGACAGGTGTTGAAGCATAGTATGTGCTCTAAGAGTGGCAGATTTGTATTTCTCTTACTCAGTGGTTAATATCAGTAACTATGGAGCAACACAGGTGCAGCAGCATGGTAAATGCACCAAAAGTGGCACATGTGTATCTCTTTTACTCAATGGAAAATATCAGAAACCACAGAACAGAGCATGTGCAGCAGTATAGCAAGTGCACCAATAGTGGCAGATATGTATCTCTCTTACTCAATGGGAAATATAAGTAACCATAGAAGAGCACAGGTGTAGCATCATGGTAAATACACCAATAGTGGCACATGTGTATCTCTCTCTTTCTTAATCAGAAATACCAGTAAGCATGAAACAGCACAGGTGCAGTAGAATGGAAAGTGCATCAGGAGGTACAGATGGGTATGTCTCTTAGTTACTGGAAAATATCAATAACCATGGAACAGCACAGGTGCTGCAGCATGGTAAATGCACCAATAGTGGCACATGTGTATCTCTTTTACTCAAATGGAAATATCAATAACCATGGAAAAGCACAGGTGTGGCAGCATGGTAAATGCACTAGTAGTGGGACAAGAGAATCTCTATTACTCAATGGAAAATATCAGTAAGCATGGCACAGCACAGGTGTAGCAGCATGGTTTATGCACCAAGAGTCATAGATTTGTATCTCTCTTACTCAGTGGGAAATATCAGTAACTATGGAACAGCACAAGTGCAGCAGTACAGTAAGTCAGGGGTTGAAATAAGGGGGCGTTGAGCGCTAAACAGCACTACAAATGTGTAATTCAGCACCTGCTTCTTGCTGTGTTCTGAAGCAGGTGCGCTGCACCTGGTGCTGAGCGAGCGATAGGGTAATCTGAAGGGCCGCGGCTAAGTGGCATTTAAGCGATAGCATTATCTGAAGAGCCGCGGCTAAGTGGCATTTAAATTGCCGTTCCCGGAGTGTTAAGAGGGTGACTTAGTGGGATGGGCTGGTAGCAGCAGTGGTGAGAGGTGAGCGAGTCTCCTTGTGGACGGACATCGAGGGATAGACTGCGGGTGGGCAGACGGTTATCAGGCTGCTGCTTGTTTCTCCAGGGTTTGGCTGTTGCTGTCAGCATTGGATGCACAGCCGAGTCCCAGAATCGCTTGGCGAATTTTTCATTTTGAAAATGTAGCTCTGCTGTCCTGCTGAGTGTAAATAACTAGTGATGGACACCTATGCAGTCAGTGTTAAGGTGAGGTACCCATTTGGTGGGCGGGTGGCCGAGGATCTTTCACATAACGATGGACCGAACTCATTACACCTCGCTCTGTTTAGTAATTATATTGACTTTTGAATTTCTTTGTCAAAAACTGAACTTTGCTATGTGGATTTTCTTTAAATAAATAAGATGGCATTGACTTCTTGTGGCTAAGTACAGCTCGGTTAGTTGTGATTGGTGTTTAAATATCAGCCTCTCTTCTAACCATTTTTTGTTTACTTTACATAGAGAAATAGGTGCTGTTAAACTAGGTTTGTGACTGTTGCACTGGGCTTCCTTTAGGGATGGAGAGGTTGCTGAGTGTCCCCCCTTCCATTTCCTTGATGCATTTACTACTAGGTAACAGGTTAGGACGGACTGGCAAACAAGCTTATTTACACATTTGAATTGGGTTGGGGTTACAATCGGATACCAGTGCTCATGCTGCCTGAGCATACTCAAGTCAATTAAACACATTCTCAATAATATTGGTGAAGTTAGTGTGTTGTCACCTGATTCTCCTGTCTGTGTGTCACGTGGTTGCAGCTCAGTCTGCCAGAGGGGCATGTACATTCATCTGTTTGGGACCTGCCTATTTATACTTGACTGGCAGGTCATGACTCAACAATCCTTGCATCACATGATGGCCTGTGGTGCAGGCCAATCGGGTGGCTATTCAGACAGTGTTTGGTTGTTCATTGGCTAACTAGCCTGTCACACAATGTGTTTTCGCCAATGTGCACAGAGGGTTGGACAGTGTGAGGGTGTCTGTTAAGAGGCAGCTGCTTGCCTCGTTATTTGAGAGAAAACTGTCAGAGAAACGAGTTGCATAATACATAGCTCAAATACTTCACTTGAAAAATGGATTAACTTTCATATTTGGTGGAAATACTACATTAAGGCACTCAGATTTGTGTTAAATCTAATCTGCCCTTTTTGCTTTGGTGGAAACAATTTTGAAATAATTATTGGGGGGAGAGGGAGAGCATTTCAATTTAGAAAGAGCAGAGAATTGGCACGTTTTGGCTGATTTTTTTCTGTAAAGCTAAAGTTAACTATTATCCAGGTGGGAGGGGGAGAGATCAGAAATAGCGTCTGACTCAGATAGATTGATTTTCAAGTTTAGCACCTAAGCTTTAATTCCAGAATCCTTTCAAGTTATAATTTATTTCTCAATCAGACCTTCAGTAAATCTCATTTCTGTTTTACACTCTGACTAAGTCACTTTTGTTCTGCTGAAATTCTGTTCTTGATAACTGAACACTGTTGCTTAGCTAAAATAAATACTGTGATTACTTATTAGTGTGTTTATGAGCTAAGTTTCAGGTGTAACCAGTCAGACTTTAAAGCTCCTCACAACGCCCTGAACCCTGTGTGAACAGCATTTTTGTTCCTTTTCAAACCTGGGGATATTTGTTAACTGTTAAAAAAATTATCAAGCTTGACTAGTGGTCCCAGGACCCCCTGAACATTAGCATGACTACATTGCAAGGTAGTTTAGCCTTGTGTCTGCTTATTAACTGTTGTGACCTTGATTAAAAAAATTATCAAGCTTGACTAGTGGGTCCCAGGACCCCCTGAACATTATCACAACTACATTACAAGGTAGTTTAGCCTTGTGTCTGCTTGTTAACTGCTGTGACCTTGATTAAAAAAATTATCAAGCTTGACTAGTGTCCCCGTGACCCCCTAAACATTAGCACCACTTGATTGCAAGGTAGTTTAGCCTCGTGTCTGCCTGTTAACTGTTGTGACCTTGATTAAAACAATTATCAAGCTTGACTAGTGGTCCCAGGACCCCCTGAACATTAGCACGACTACATTGCAAGGTAGTTTAGCCTTGTGTCTGCTTGTTAACTGTTGTGACCTTGATTAAAAAAAACATCAAGCTTGACTAGTGGTCCCAGGACCCCCTGAACATTAGCATGACTACATTACAAGGTAGTTTAGCCTTGTGTCTGCTTGTTAACTGTTGTGACCTTGATTAAAAAAATTATTAAGCTTGACTAGTGGTCCCAGGACCCCTGAACATTAGCACGACTACATTGCAAGGTAGTTTAGCCTTGTGTCTGCTTGTTAACTGTTGTGACCTTGATTAAAAAAAATATCAAGCTTGACTAGTGGTCCCAGGACCCCCTGAACATTAGCATGAATACATTACAAGGTAGTTTAGCCTTGTGTCTGCTTGTTAACTGTTGTGACCTTGATTAAAAAAATTAAATCTAGCTTTGATGACTGGTCCCTGGACCCTGTGAGCATCAGCATGACTTATTACAAGGTTTTTTTAGCCTTGTGGTCAGCTTGGTAACGTTATATACCAGATAAAAAAAATCCCTGCATTGTAGTTTAACAAAAAAAGAGACGGAGCCAGTGAAATCATTTTCTTCATTTTATTATACCCTCTGTCCCTCAACTACAACACAACATCTCAATTCATCACATTCAGAGGTTGTACTGAACATTCTGAGTTAATTACATCAAGGCCCAACCTATCTCCTTCCTGGGTGGTGGTAATCATGTCACTTCTAAGTTTCGGATTCAGTGCTTCACGTAAATGCAAGCAGCCTGGACCGGATGAAACAGGACAACGTCCTCCTCTTTGATGCCATTGACCATAACACCAGATAGTACTACTGTCAGTGAGGCTGCTATCACAGTAACTAAGGAAAGGAAAAAACAGGCCCATTCCTGTCATGTATCCACAGTGCGCTCATGGCAGTGCCAAAAGGAAAATTCAGATTTGACATGGCTACGGTTTGAAGCAAAGATGGTATTGCAACCAAGATTTGGTGCAAGTTTTGTAGAGAGAAACCAGATGTATTCAAAAAGTGGGCAACTAGAACTGGTACAATGAGCAATGTGGATTCGTGCATCAGTGGAACTAACAATGTTAAAAAAACAAACTGTGAGAGGCATGCTGTATCAGAAGGCCATACACAAGCAATGGCTGCTGCTTTAGCTGCTACTATGCCCTCAGGTGGTGAAATAGAGAAATGTATATTAAAAATGAATAAGAAGTCTCTATACAAATTAGAGAAACTTTTTGATATTGCCTACTACCTGGCCAAGGAAGAGGACCCCTTCCTGAAATTCAAGGGACTAATATCACTAGAAAAGAGACATGGTGTTAACCTTGGTGATGCTTATGCCAATGAGAAAGCGTGCGCTATATTCGTCACAACTATTGCCGATCACTTAAGAAAACCAATTGTGAGTCATTTCACAGGAGAAGCAACTCCATACAGATATCATTCAATCTTTATGGATGGGACAACTGACAGGACCACCACGGAGAAGGAGATAGTTTATGCCAAAATTCTCGAGGTTGCGCAACCTACTATGAAGTTCATTGGATTAATTGATGTAGAGTCTGCTGATGCAAGTGGTTTGAGGTCTGCAATGACTACCGCATACTCTCAATTGTTGGGTCAGGACACGGTTGACCTAAAACAGTTATCCTGCATTGGTGCAGGAGCAGATGTTGTGTCTGTCAATTTTGGATGTAATAAGGGTTTGATGGCATTATTGAAAGAAGAGTGCCCATGGCTTCTTGCCATTCATTGCATTTTGCACAGGCTTGAATTAGCAGCTAAAGATGCTTTTAAAAACACCCATTTTTCCCAGACCATTGACAACATGTTGATGTCAATATTCTATTTTTATGAGAACTCACCAAAACGTTACAGAGAGTTAAAAAGAGTGGCTGAAGCCAATCAAACCACCTGCATCACATTTAAAAAGTCACAAGGAACACGATGCCTCTCACATAAAAAGGATTCTCTCCACACTGTGCTTCATCATTTCAGCAGCATATTGGCTCGTTGGGATGAGCTTGTGTCTGACACCAGACGGGATATTCCACCAGCAGACACGGCGAAAGTTAAGGGGTTTAGAAAACAGACATGCAATGTAAAATTTCTGCTACTCTCTCACTTCTATTTTGACATACTCTCAGGTCTTTCAACCACCTCCTGTGCATTTCAGGATGCCCATATATCTCTTCCCATTGTAATGGATACTGTAAGTACAGTACTGTCAGAAACAGAAAATCTAATGGCAGAGGATGGAACCACACTAGCCAAGTTCAGGAGAGAAGTGGTTATCAATGAGGAAGGGACAGCAGTGTTTAAAGAAATTGTGCTCCAAGGGGAATAGGAGATGCTGTTTTAGCCCTTGCCAAGGAATGTGAAGTGATTGTAAACAGTGTAATGGACTGTCTCAACCAGCGCTTCTTGGGCTTTGCAGAAGACCCACTGTTAACGAATGGCACTGTCATTGACCCTGCAAATTGGCCTGACAGTTCTAATGAGCTTTCTGAATTTGGAAATGAGGAGATCCAGTTTCTTATTGACCACTTCTCTCCTGTCTTGCTGCAGAATGGATGCAATGTACATACTGCAATGACAGAATGGAAACTGTTGAAACAGAATATTAGCAAGTATCACAAGCAGCTCTCATTCCTTAAGGTATGGCGTGTAATCTTCCAGAAAAAATCTCTATACTTCAGAAACATTCTTCATGTCATCATAGCTATAGTACTAGTGTGTCCAATATCCAATGCAACACTAGAAAGGGCATTTTCTGCTATGAAAAGAAGTTTTTCTGACTGGAGAGCTAATCTGAAGACCAGCACCATAGCGGACTTACTTTTAATCTCCATGGAGGGCCCAGAACCACAAGATTTTTGTTGCACACCATCAGTAAAAGAGTGGTTTGTAAAAAAAAAAAGTAGGTTGGGAGCAAAACCTCATAAGTCCTCGTCAGCAGGCCAAAGCAAAGTCTCAGTAGTGGAGGACATTCAAATCACATCTTCTAGTGAAAGTGAGAATGACGAGGACCTCCATCATCATTTTGAACAAAATTCAGATGAATGAGTGATTATAATTTGTGGGGAATTCTTAGCTGCTTGTGATACTCGCATGATTTGAAACTATTTGACCCCCCAAACCTTGAATTGCATTACACAATCTTTAACAAAAACAATGTGTACAACATGCAAAAAAAAAAAAAAAAGACAACACACAAAATAATATATCTTTATTTAATGAGAGTCTAGTGTCTCCTTGTGAAGTTTTAATCTTCAAAGCAGGTTAGGTTTTCTACCCTGTTCCTTTACTCGCTTGCCTTCTTCTACATATTCTGTCTCTGTCTGTCATTATTCTGTCCCAGATCTTGTCTTCTGCTGCCTTTCTCTTTTCTGTCTTCCTCTTGGTACTATATTCTTGCTCTGCCTAGTACTATAGTTATTTGTTTGTCCCTGCCAAGGCAAAACAAAAACAAAAAAAATTACAAATTGGCATTTTTCATATGGACCTCTTTTTCTTCAGTTTTAGGCAATAGCTCCAAAAATTGTCGATGAACAGGAGCTATCCCTGGCTCCCCATTGCCAAAACCGTATTTTTACCGCTGTAAGTGCACCAATAGTGGCAGAAGTGTATCTCTCTTACTCAATAGGAAATATCAGTAACCCTGGAGCAACACAGGTGCAGCAGTATGTAAGTGCACCAAAAGTGGCACATTTGTAACTCTCTTACTCAATGGGAAATATCTCTAACCATGGAACACCACAGGTGCAGCAGTATGGTAACTTCTCCAGTAATGCCAGATGTGTATCTGTTTTACACAATGTGAAATATCAGTAACCATGGAATAGCACAGGAGTAGCAGTATGGTAAATGCACCAACAGTGGCAGATGGCTATCTCTCTAACTCAAGAGGAAATATCAATAACCCTGGGACAGCACAGGTTCAGCAGCATTGTAAACGAACCAGAAGTCACATATGTAGTAGTAGTAGTACTGAAAGTTTTATGCATTACTACAGTGATGAATGAATTGGATAGCTCAACTGAGACAAGCTCATTTTCAGTGAGGTCCTGTTTCACAAATACACAAATATTCAAAATTACAAATGGAAGAATAACATACAGACATTGTAAAAAAAAAATCAATAATTATGCAATAAGTAAATCTGACTTGCCAAATCAAATTACTTCAAAGCCTCCTTCCACACTAATATAAATTGCCCAATGAAATTCTGGAAGGTGGTAAAATACCATCCCCTCCTCCCTCCCAAACTGGCTCTAAATGTAGGCGGAACTATCATAAATGACCTGGAAACAGTTGCCTCTGAATTGAATGCCTCATTTACAAGCTGCACCTCTACACTCCTCTCCACTCCCCCACCCCAGCCCAACCCTCCCTCCTGCTCTCCCTAAACCCTGATAAAGGTAAATGCCCCTCTGGTCTGTACTCTAGGATGCTAAACCTGTGCTGCCCCAGCTATCGCCGCCCCCTTGGCTGACCTTCTAAACCTCTCTTTCCCCTTAGGATCCATCCCCAAGGACTGGAAGCATGCAACAGTCATCCCACTCCACAAGGGTGGTGATACCTCAGTCCCTGGCAACTACTGGCCTATCTCCCTCCTACTTATTATGGCCAAGCTACAAGATCACATAGTCCGCTCTCAACTCTCCACCTTTCTTAACTCTTCTTCCTTCTTCTCACCCTACCAGTCTGGATTCAGGAAATCACACTCTACTGCCACCTCCGCTCGTCAGGCTCTCTGATACATCCTCGGAGGTATGGACAAAGGCCTTATCACCACATCCATTTTTGTTGATCTAGCAAAGGCTTTCAACATGGTCTCCCATGTCCTCCTACTTGAAAAACTCTCCCAGGCTGGACTCCCTATCTTGGTCTCTAGCTGGTTCAGCTTCTACCTGGTCAACTGCTCCCAGGCGGTAAAAATGGGAAGCACCAGCTCACCTCCCCTCCATGTTACCTCTGGGGACCCCCAAGGCTTGGTCCTGGGACCTCTACTGTTCTCCTTTTTTCTGAATGATCTGCCCTCCACCTGCCCTCACTCATTCATCCAAATGTACGCAGAAGGCACAGTCTTATATACATCTGGGTTTATGTTCAGTCCAGGCTACAGCAGGATTTTAACTATATTCAGCACTTGTTCTGTGCCAACCAGCTTTTTTTCAATGCGAAGAAGTCGGTCTCCTTGACCTTCGGCACAAGGCAGAGATACTCTAGGCTCCCACTTACTCCCTCCTTCCACACCCTGGATGGGATTACTCTGGAAGGCTGCTCCTCCTTCAGATACCTCGGGGTATGGCTCGACCAGAATCTTAACTTTTCCGTACATGTCAATGCCATACACAAAAAGCTACACCCTAAACTGGGCGCCATCTATTGAGTCGTGGATGCTTACTGCCGCCAGCTCGCCATGGACTGATACAGAAAATGATACTCCCTACTTTTGACTATGGTGACGTAGTCTACAGTGCCATGCCCAAGTCCATATTTGCCAGACTGGGCCCTCTCTTCCACTCTTTCTGCTGCTTCACACTGGATAGCCCGCCCTCCACTTACCACTGCATGCTCTACAGGTCCCTCTCCTTTACCTCACTCCACGACCGCCGCCTGTCCCACTGTGCCAAACTCACTGCCAAATACTGGTCCCTGACCTTGCCCACCTACCTCTCTGATGTGTTGGCTATTCCTACCCCTCCTGTTCACCTCCTTAGGAACTATGACACATGCATATTGGTAGTGCCGTGGGCAACCTCCTCTAGTGGCCAAGCATCCTTCAGATATTGGATGCCCAAACTGTGGAACTTCCTCCCGTCTGCCATCAGACATATGTCCTAGACTAAGCACTTCAGCTCTCTCGTCAGTTCCCATTTCACGTCATCTTGTGCCTGTGGGTAATATGTGTCTAATAATCATATAGCAGCAGACAGTCAGTTTAGGGCTTCCAGTCTCCTATGGTCACATTACCTGATGCTTTCTGCAGTATTTCTGTTTTATTTCTGTATTATTTGTATTACTAAGCATGATTTTACTTTACCACTGTTCCTGATTTTGCTCTAAATTAGTGTGAACTGCTCCGCTTATATGCTGTCTGTATACTAGCTTCCTGTTAAGTACGTACTGTATTACCCCTTGTTTATTGCAAATTATTGGATGTTTATTGCCTTTTGTATGTACTGTTTCCTCTGTCACTTCCCCCCAGGACACACCTGGAATCGAGCACCACTGCTCAGTATGCCTTCCTGGTAAAAATGTTAAATAAATAAATAAAATAAGAATCACATATACGCAAGCTACCTCAAACAGTTAAATACAACATTACTTAACACCTAGACAGATATACCTACATGTTACTGCCTACAGTCCCTAATGATATAATCATAATACTCTATTTCTAATAAGGTACGTTTCATTGCTTCTTTAAAAAAACATTTATTTATATCCCTCTTTCTGATTACTTCTTGTTTTAATCACAGTTCAAGTGGTAGACAATTCCACAACTTCGGCCCCCTGTAGAAGAAAGATTTTCCCACTGATGTATTATATTTTAGTAAACATAATTCCTGTCCCACAGCTGATCTCAATCCTTTTCTTATAGTCCTAGGTGTCAGGTCATCTAAAATATACTCTGGTGCCTTCCCAAGTACACATTTTGTCATAAATTTAGCCATTGGAGATTTCCATACAACTCAACTCTATGTGTTCTTTTTGGGGCATTTAAAACAAATCTTGCCAGCTTATAATGAAGTATATCAGGTCATCCAGACTGGTTTGTGTAGCAGCCGCAGAAACCACATTGCCATAATCAATCAGGGGCATAATCAGTGTGTTAACTAAGTTCCTTCTCGTCATCTCATTGAGACACAATTTTTTCTATATAGATATCCCAAACATTTCCCCACTTTTTGTTCTATTAATTCTATATATAAATTCCATTTTAAAGCTGAATCAAAAAGAACTCCTAGGTATTTATAACTATTAACCTGTTCTAAGAGAGTATTTTCAAAAGTTGTAATCTGTAGGTTAGATTTAGAAATCTCTTGGTGCCTAGAAAAGATCATTACCTGTGACTCTTTAGGATTCAAAATCAAACTCGACCTCAGCAGGTAAACCTGTATTTCATCAAAAGTCTGCTGGAGTACTGATTGTATGTCCTCAACTGAGACCCCTTCTGTATATATTGCAGTGTCATGTGTGTATCAGTGTGTTTTAACCCTAGAGTCTGAAACATAAATATTATTCATATAAATGTTGTACAAAATAGGGCCCAATATTGAGCCCTGTGGTACCCCAGATTCAATAGTTCTTATACCCCTATTCCTCGATGGCCACTATTTGCTTTCTTTGTGTGAAGTACTGTTGAAACCAATTTAGCGACCGTTCAGACATTCCAATAGTTTCAAGACTGGACAGGAGGATGTCATGGTTCAAGATGTCAAACGCTTCAGACAAGTCTATGAAGACTGCTCCCACTGACATCACCCTGTCCAGTCTCTCTGAAATGTCTCCTGCCATGCTAACCAAAGCTGTAGAAGCTATGTAGAGGCCTAAAGCCTGACTGAAATTTATTTAATATTTTCTTATCTTTCAGGAAATGTTGAAGTTGATTATTCACTAATCTTTCAAAAACATTTGCTACCACAGGAAGAAGGGATATAGGGTGGTAATTTTCTATAAGGGTTTTTGTACCTTTTTAATAAATAGGTATTACTCTTGCTGTTTTCCATTGAACCAGAAAGACAGAATGCATAAGGGAAAGATTAAAAATATTCACCAGAAGGAAAGTTATAATGGGAGTTACATGTTTTAGGAGCACTGATGGGATTTCATCTGGTCCACATGCTTTCTTAATATCTATTTTAAGAAGTGCATCCCTTACTTCCTGTACACTAAATGGATGAAAAACAAACTCTTCATCCCTGTTTAAAGATTTGCCTAAACTCTTACCCATATTACCTCGACAGTTTAAACCGTCATTTTGAATTACTTGTTGTGTTCCAGTGGATGTGAAATATTTATTAAATTCTTCTACAACCAAAAGACCTACTGGAATTTTACTATTACTATTCCAGTGGGTGTATCTCTCTTACTAAATCTGAACTATCAGTAACCATGGAACAGCACAGATGCAGCAGCATGGCAAATGCACCAATAGTGGCACTTGTGTATCTCTTTTACTCAATGCAAAATATAAGTAATCATGCAACAGCAGATGTGCAGCAGTGTTGCATGTGCACCAATAGTGGCAAAAGTGAATATTTCCTTCTAAATGGGAAATATCAGCAACCCTGGAACAGCACAGGTGAAGCAGCACATTAAGGGCACCAAAAGTGTTGTATGTGTAACTCTCTTACTCAATTGGAAATATGTAAGCATTAATCACTGAGACAGGAGGCATTTCCCAGGAATTAATGCATGGTTGGGGGGTGCCTGAGGCAGAAGGCTGAGGGCTTCCCACCACCCAACCATACATTAATTCCTGGGAAATGCCTCCTGTCAAGGGGATTAATGCATTTGTAACATGGCAAGTGCAATCAGACTATTCTTTCACTGCCATTTAATTTATATAATGAAAGTAATATGTGCAGAAAGAATTCTGCAATTTCTTAAAAGATGGTTCACTTGTAAGGTGTATGTGTTTCTTTCATTGTGCATGCACGTTGAACAGTGAACATGCATTAATATCGTGGCTACTAATTTATTATATTTGCAGGGGTAGAAATAAGGTTTTGGCAATTGGGAGCCAGAAATAGCTCCTGGTCATCGGACATTTTTGCTTAACCAGGAGCTACTTAGGCCGACCAGGAGCTATTGCCTAAAAATGAAGAAAAAGAGGTCCATATGGAAAATGCCAATTTGTAATGTTTTTTGGTTTTTGTTTTGCCTTGGCAAGGACAAACACATAACTATAGTACTAGGCAGAGCAAGAATATAGTACCAACATAGAAACATAGAAACATAGAATTTGATGGCAGATAAGGACCGCTTGGCCCACCCAGTCTGCCCATTTCCCTACCTACTGGATAAGCTGCAGATCCTAGTTAACCAGCAGCCTACTTCTTCCTACCCCCACCCCCCAGAACTGCCTTATGACTATCCCATGCATGCTTGAATTCCACCACTGATTTTGACTCCACAACCTCCTTCGGAAGGCCGCTCCATGCATCCACAACCATCTCTGTAAAAAAATACTTCCTTAAATTACCTCTGAGCCGCCCCCCCCATTTTCAAATTGTGCCCTCTTGTTCTTGTCCAAGAGGAAGAGAGAACAGAGAAATGCAGCAGAAGACAAGATCTGGGACAGAATAATGACAGACAGAGACAGAATATGTAGAAGAAGACAAGCGAGTAAAGGAACAGGGTAGAAAACCTAACCTGCTTTGAAGATTAAAACTTCACAAGGAGACACTAGACTCTCATTAAATAAAGATATATTATTTTGTGTGTTGTCATTTTTTTTTTTGCATGTTGTACACATTGTTTTTGTTAAAGATTGTGTAATGTAATTCATGGTTTGGGGGGGTCAAATAGATTCAGATCATGCGAGTATCACAAGCAACTAAGAGTTCCCCAAAAATTATAATCACTCAGTCTTCATCTGAATTTTGTTCAAAACGATGATGGAGGTCCTCATCATTCTTACTTTCACTAGAAGATGTGATGTGAATGTCCTCCACTACTGAGACTTTGCTTTGGCCTGCTGACAAGGACTTGTGAGGTTTTGCTCCCAACCTACATTTTGTTTTTACGAACCACTCTTTTACTGATGGCGTGCTACAAAAATCTTGTGGTTCTGGGCCCTCCATGGAGATTAAAAGTAAGTCCGCTATGGTGCTGGTCTTCAGATTAGCTCTCCAGTCAGAAAAACTTCTTTTCATAGCTGAAAATGCCCTTTCTAGTGTCGCATTGCATATTGGATACACTAGTACTATAGCTATGACATGAAGAATGTTTCTGAAGTATAGAGATTTTTTATGGAATATTACATGCCATACCTCAAGGAATGAGAGCTGCTTGTGATACTTGCTAATATTCTGTTTCAACAGTTTCCATTCTGTCATTGCAGTATGTACATCGCATCCATTCTGCAGTAAGACAGGAGAGAAGTGGTCAATAAGAAACTGGATCTCCTCATTTCCAAATTCAGAAAGCTCATTAGAACTGTCAGGCCAATTTGCAGGGTCAATGACAGTGCCATTCGTTAACAGTGGGTCTTCTGCAAAGCCCAAGAAGCGCTGGTTGAGACAGTCCATTACCATGTTTACAATCACTTCACGTTCCTTGGCAAGGGCTAAAAGAGCATCTCCTATTGCCCATTGGAGCACAATTTCTTTAAACACTGCTGTCCCTTTCTCATTGATAACCACTTCTCTCCTGAACTTGGCTAGTGTGGCTCCATCCTCTGCCATTAGATTTTCTGTTTCCAACAGTACTGTACTTACAGTGTCCATTACAATGGTAAGAGAGATATATGGGCATCCTGAAATGCATGGGAGACTGTTGAAAGACCTGAGAGTATGTCAAAATAGAAGTGAGAGAGTAGCAGAAATTTTACATTGCATATTTGTTTTCTAAACCCCTTAACTTTCGCCGTGTCTGCTGGTGGAATATCCCGTCTGGTGTCAGACACAAGCTCATCCCAACGAGCCAATATGCTGCTGAAATGATGAAGCACAGCGTGGAGAGAATCCTTTTTATGTGAGAGGCATTGTGTTCCTTGTAACTTTTTAAATGTGATGCAGGTGGTTTGATTGGCTTCAGCCACTCTTTTTAACTCTCTGTAACGTTTTGGTGAGTTCTCATAAAAATAGAATATTGACATCAACATGTTGTCAATGGTCTGGGAAAAATGGGTGTTTTTAAAAGCATCTTTAGCTTCTAATTCAAGCCTGTGCAAAACGCAATGAATGGCAAGAAGCCATGGACACTCTTCTTTCAATAATGCCATCAAACCCTTATTACGTCCAAAATTGACAGACGCACCATCTGCTCCTGTGCCAATGCAGGATAACTGTTTTAGGTCAACTGTGTCCTGTCCCAACAATTGAGAGTATGCGGTAGTCATTGTAGACCTCAAACCACTTGCATCAGCAGACTCTACATCAATTAATCCAATGAACTTCATAGTAGGTTGCGCATCCTCGAGAATTTTGGCATAAACTATCTCCTTCTCCATGGTGGTCCTGTCAGTTGTCCCATTCATAAAGATTGAATGTTATCTGTATGGAGTTGCTTCTCCTGTGAAATGACTCACAATTGGTTTTCTTAAATGATCGGCAATTGTTGTGACGAATGTAACGCACGCTTTCTCTTTGGCATAAGCATCACCAAGGTTAACACCATGTCTCTTTTCTAGTGATATTAGTCCCTTGAATTTCAGGAAGAGAGTCCTCTTCTTTGGCCAGGTAGTAGGTAATATCAAAAAGTTTCTCTAATTTGTATAGAGATTTTTTATTCATTTTTTAATATACATTTCTCTATTTTACCACCTGAGGGCATATTAGCAGCTAAAGTAGCAGCCATTGCTTGTGTACGGCTTCTGATACAGCATGCCTCTCACAGTTTGTTTTTTTAACATTGTTAGCTCCACTGATGCACGAATCCACATTGCTCATTGTACCAGTTCTAGTTGCCCACTTTTTGAATACATCTGGTTTCTCTCTACAAAACTTGCACCAAATCTTGGTTGCAATACCATCTTTTGCTTCAAACCGTAGCCATGTCAAATCTGGATTTTCCTTTTGGCACTGCCATGAGTGCACTGTGGATACATGACAGGAATGGGCCTGTGTTTTCTTTTCCTTAGTTACTGTGATAGCAGCTTCACTGACAATAGTACTATCTGGTGTTATGGTCAATGGCATCAAAGAGGAGGATGGTAGTCCTGTTTCATCTGGTCCAGGCTGCTTGCATTTACGTGAAGCACTGAATCCGAAACTTAGAAGTGACATGATTACCACCACCCAGGAAGGAGATAGGTTGGGCCTTGATGTAATTAACTCAGAATGTTCAGTACAACCTCTGAATGTGATGAATTGAGATGTTGTGTTGTAGCTGAAGGACAGAGGGTATAATAAAATGAAGAAAATGATTTCACTGGCTCCGTCTCTTTTTTTGTTAAACTACAATGCAGGAATTTTTTGTATCTGGTATATAACATTACCAAGCTGACCACAAGGCTAAGAAAGCCTTGTAATAAGTCATGCTGATGCTCACAGGGTCCAGGGACCAGTCAGCAAAGCTAGATTTAATTTTTTTAATATAGGTCACAACAGTTAACAAGCAGACACAAGGCTAAACTACCTTGCAATGTAGTCGTGCTAATGTTCAGGGGGTCCTGGGACCACTAATCAAGCTTGATAATTGTTTTAATCAAGGTCACAACAGTTAACAAGCAGACACCAGGCTAAACTACCTTGCAATCAAGTCGTGGTAATGTTCAGGGGGTCGTGGGGACACTAGTCAAGCTTCATAATTTTTTTAATCAAGGTCACAACAGTTAACAAGCAGAAACAAGGCTAAACTACCTTGTAATGTAGTTGTGATAATGTTCAGGGGGTCCTGGGACCACTAGTTTAGCTTGATAATTTTTTTAATCAAGGTCACAACAGTTAACAAGCAGACACAAGGTGTAAACTACCTTGCAATGTTGTCGTACTAATGTTCAGGGGGTCCTGGGAGCACTAATCAAGCTTGACAATTTTTTTAACAGTTAACATATATCCCCAGGTTTGAAAAGGAACAAAAATGCTGTTCTCACAGGGTTCAGGGAGTTATGAGGAGCTTTAAAGTCTGACTAGTTACACCTGAAACTTAGCTCATAAACACACTAATAAGTAATCACAGTATTTATTTTAGCTAAGCAACAGTGTTCAGTTATCAAGAATAGAATTTCAGCAGAACAAAAGTGGCTTAGTCAGAGTGTAAAACAGAAATAAGATTTACTGAAGGTCTGACTGAGAAATAAATTATAACTTGTAAGGATTCTGGAATTAAAGCTTAGGTGATAAACTTGAAAGTCAATCTAGCTGAGTCAAACGCTGTTTCTAATCTCTCCCTCCCCCTCCCACCTGAATAATAGTTAACTTTAGCTTTACAGAAAAAAATCAGCCAAAACGTGCCAATTCTGTGCTCTTTCTAAATTGAAATGATCTCCCCCTCCTCCCCCCAGTAATTATTTCAAGATTGTTTCCACCAAAGGAAAAAGGGCAGATTAGATTTGACACTAATCTGAGTGCCTTAATGTAGTATTATACAATGGCAAGAAAAAATCCTGGACTCTGATTGGTCAGTCTCAGGCTGGACCCGTGATGTAAACCAGTACAACATCACGGGTCTAGTCTCAGCCTCACTGTGAACCTGCTGATGAGTTTCTGGATGATGAGCTGGATGACCTTATGGCAGATGATCCCTTTTTTTGCATCTCCTCTTAAGAAACAAAAATATTTTTCCTCACTAATAAAAACATTCTCTAAAATTATTTTTTTACTCTATATATAACAACGAGCCATTGTATAATAGCAATAATGCCCTCCAGGGTGTGTGTCGTTTGGGATAACGTCACGCCTCAGTTGTTGGATGCACTCGGCCTGCGGCCTCGTGCCCAACCACCTGAGGCATGACGTTATCCCAGCACGACACACACCCTGTTGGGCATTATTGCTTAATTTCCACAAAATATGAAAGTCAGTCCATTGTTCAAGTGAAGTACTTGAGCTATGTATTATGCAACTCATTTCTCTGACAGTTTTCTCTCAAATAACGAGGCAAGCAGCTGCCTCTTAACAGACACCCTCACACTGTCCAACCCTCTGTGCACATTGGCGAAAACATATTGTGTGACAGGCTAGTTACCCAATGAACAACCACACACTGTCTGAATTGGCACCCAATTGGCCTGCACCACAGGCCATCATGTGATGCAAGGATTGTTGAGTCATGACCTGCCAGTCAAGTATAAATGGGCAGGTGCCAAATGGATGAATATACATGCCCCCACTGGCAGACTGAGCTGCAACCACATGACACACAGACAGGAGAATCAGGTGACAACACACTAACTTCACCGATATTATTGAGAATGTGTTTGATGGACTTGAGTATGCTCAGGCAGCATGAGCACTGGTATCCGATTGTAACCCCAACCCAATTCAAATGTGTAAATAAGCTAATTTGCCAGTGCATCCTAACCTGTTACCTAGTTGTAAATGAATCAAGGAAATGGAAGGGGGGACACTCAGCAACCTCTCCATCCCTAAAGGTAGCCCAGTGCAACAGTCACAAACCTAGTTTAACAGCACCTATTTCTCTATGTAAAGTAAACAAAAAATGGTTAGAAGAGAGGCTATTTAAACACAAACCACAACTAACTGAGCTGTACTTAGCCACAAGAATTCAATGCCATCTCATTTATTTAAAAAAAATCCACATAGCAAAGTTCAGTTTCTGACAAAGAAATTCAAAAGTCAACATAATTGCTCAACAGAGTGGGGTATAATGAGTTCGGTCCATCGTTATGTGAAAGCTCCTCGGCCGCCCGCCCACCAAATGGGTACTTCACCTTAACACTGACTGCACAGGTGTCCATCGCTAGTCATTTACACTCGGCAGGACAGCAGAGCTACATTTTCAAAATGAAAAATTCGCCAAGTGATTCTGGGACTCGGCTGTGCAACCCACACTGACAGCAACAGCCAAACCCTGGAGAAACAAGCAGCAGCCTGACAACCGTCAGCTATCCCTCGATGTCCATCTACAAGAAGACTCGCTCACCTCTCACCACTGCTGCTACCAGCCATTCTCACTGAGTCACCCTCTTAACACTCCGAGAATGGCAATTTAAATGCCACTTAGCCGCGGCTCTTCAGATTACACTATCGCTTAAATGCCACTTAGCCACGGCTCTTCAGATTACCCTATCGATCGCTCAGCACCGGGTGCGGCGCCCCTGCTTCAGATCACAGCAAGAAGCAGGTGCTGAATTACACATTTGTAGCGCTGTTTAGTGCTCGCCGCCCCCTTATTTCGACCCCTGTATTTGAGAAGTGTGTATTTTGTCTGCAGATATACAATAAATGGTGATTACACATTATAAATGATTATTCCCATCAGCTGGATTACTGTTGTACCATCTGTTTGTGCCTCAGATTTCTCTATTTCACTGCTGCATTGTGGGACATATGTATCACATTGTTCTACTTCAGCAATATATGTACGAGACCAATAGGTGGTGCCCTACACAGATTCTGTCAAACCCTACCATCCCAGTTTCTTTTACAACACATTGCTCTGTGTCAAGTATTGCTCTTTTCAAGAGAATGCAGTTCTGAAACAATTAGAACAGTGTCAACTAGGTGGGTGGGAAATTATTTGACTACGACTGATCTGCCGTAGACTAACTACTTTCAAGTATTCATTTCTTTCTGATTTGCACATATTCCAGATTTTACCCGATTAATACAGTCTCACCACCCTGCCTGCATACCACTGACTTGTTCTCAGTATGATAGGGGGTGTACATTATTCGTCAATACATGGTCAGTGTATTAGCTTCTAAGAAATTTTTACCACTGATGCATTGCGCCACCTGTTGGTCTGCATGCTTCAGCTACTGCCGCTACAACTTGCAGGACTCATAGACAGTAATATTTGCCCAGCACCACCTATAGGTTGGAAACACTGATCACGCATTACAAGCACAATGCACCACTCATACACAGCTATATTTCCCCTGCGCCATCTATAGGTCAGACACACTGAAGAGTTGTTACAAGGAGAATGGTGATTTTTTGTGTTTCTGTCTTACATAATGTGCATTCCGGATCTCTGCACTATCCAGTTAAGGGTTGCTTTTCACAGTCCACAACACTGCCGTGCATATCTAAGGAATTAACGTATGGCTACATTTTGGTCATTTGATGTGTTTCATCCAATTACTTTTTAGTATTTCCACTGTTCTATTAATTCCATGTTACAACAGTAATTATGGAACAGCACAAGTGCAACAGTATAGTAAATGCACCAATAGTGGCAGAAGCGTGTCTGTCTTACTCAATGGGATATATCAGTAACCTTGGAACAGCACAGGTGCAGAAGTATGTTAAGTGCACTAAAAGTGGCACACATGTAACACTCTTACTTAATGAGAAATATCTGTAACCATGGAACCACACAGGTGTAGCAGCATGGTAACTGCACCAGTAGTGGCAGATGTGTATCAGTAAGCATGGAACCACACAGGTGCAGTAGAATGGCATCATTAGGTACAGATGGATATGTCTCTTGGTTATTGGAAAATATGAATAACCATGGAACAGCACAGGTGCTACAGCATGGTAAATGCACCAATAGTGGCACATGTGTATCTCTTTTAGTCAATCGGAAATATCAGTAACCATGGAAAAGTACAGGTGCGGCAACATGGTAAATGCACTAGTAGTGGGACATGAGAATCTCTATTACTCAATGGGAAATATCAGTAACCATGGCACAGCACAGGTGTAGCAGCATGGTTTGTGCACCAAGAGTGGCAGACATGTATCTCTCTTACTCAGTGGGAAATACCAGTAACTATGGAATAGCACTGGTGAAGCAGCATAACAAATGCACCAAAAGTGACACATGCTTATCTCATTTACTCAATGGAAAATATCAGTAATTATGGAACAACACAAGTGCAGCAGTACAGTACATGCACCAATGGTGGCAGAAGTGTATCTCTCTTACTCAATAGGAAATATCAGTAACCATGGAATAGCACAGGAGTAGCAGTATGATAAATGCACCAACAGAGGCAGCTGGCTATCTCTCTAACTCAAGAGGAAATATCAATAGCCATTGAACAGCACAGTTTCAGCAGCTTTGTAAATGAACCTGAAGTCACACATGTGTATCTCTCTTACTCAATCTGAAATATCAGTAACCATGGAACAGCACAGATGCAGCAGCATGGCAAATGCACCAATAGTGGCAGATGTGTATCTCTTTTACTCAATGTAAAATATAAGTAATCATGGAACAGCACATGTGCAGCAGTATTGCATGTGCACCAATAGTGGCAAAAGTGAATCTCTCTTACTAAATGGGAAATATCAGTAATTAAGGAACAGCACAAGTGCAGCGGTATAGTAAGTGCACCAATCGCAGCAGAAGCATGTCTCTCTTACTCAATTGGAAATATCAGTAACCCTAGAATAGCACAGGTACAGCAGTATTGTAAGTGCACCAAAACTGGCACATGTGTAACTCTCTTACTCAATGAGAAATATGTGTAACCATGGAACCACACAGGTGCAGCAGCATTGTAAATGCACCACAAGTGGCACATGTGTATCTCTCTTACTCAGTGGGAAATACCAGTAAGCATGGAACAGCACAGGTGCAGCAGCATGGCAATTGCACCAAAAATGGCACATATGTATCTCTTTTACTCAATGGAAAATATCAATAATCATAGAACAGCACATGTGAAGCAGTACAGCATGTGCATGAATTGTGGCAGAAGTGTATCTCTCTTACTCAATGGGAAATACCAGTAAGCATGGAACAGCACTGGTGCAGCAGCATGTCAATTGCACCAAAAATGGCACATATGTATCTCTTTTACTCAATGGAAAATATCAATAATCATAGAACAGCACATGTGCAGCAGTACAGCATGTGCATGAATTGTGGCAGAAGTGTATCTCTCTTACTCAATGGGAAATATCAGTAACCCTGGAACAGCACAGGTGCAGCAGCATGGTAAGTACACCAAAAGTGGCACATGTGCACTTCTCTTACTCAAGGGGAAATATATATATATAACCATGGAACAGCACTGGTATGGTAGCATTTTAACTGCACCAGTAGAGGAAGATGTGTATCATTCTTACTCAATGGGAAATATCAGTAACCAAAAAATAACACAGGTGTAGCAGCATGGTAAATGCACCAATAGTGGCAAATGACTATCTCTCTTACGCAAGGGGAAATATCAATAATCATGGAACAGCTCATGTTTCACAGCATAGGAAATGCACCAGTAGTGGTATAAGTGTATCTCACTTACTCATGGGAAATATCAGTAAGCATGGACCAGTACTGGTGCAGCAGCATGGGAAGGGCACCAACAGTGGCACATGTGTCTCTCTCTTAGTTAGTGAGAAATATTAGTAGCCATGGAACAGGACAGGTGTGGCACCATGGTATATGCTCAAAGAGTGGCAGATTTGTATTTCTCTTATTCAATGGTTAATTTCAGTAACCATGGAACAGCACAGGTGCACAGCATGGTAAAAGCACCAAAAGCTTCAAATGTCTATATTTTTAACTCAAGGGGAAATATCAGAAACCACAGAAGTAGCACATTTGTATCTCTCTTACTGAATGGGAAATACCAGTAAGCATGGAGCAGCAGAGGTGCAGCAGAATATCAAATGCACCAGCAGGTACAGATGGGTATCTGTCTTGCTCATTGGGAAATATCATTAACCATGGAACAGCACAGGCACAGAAGCATGGTAAATTCACCAATAGTGGCAGATGTGTATCTCTTTTACTCAATGGGAAATATCAGTAACCATGGAAAAGTGCAGGTGCGGCAGCATGGTAAATGCACTAGTAGTGAGACATGAGTATCTCTCTTATTCAATGGGAAATATCAGTAACCATGGAACAGCACAGGTGTAGCAGAATGGTTTCGGTGCCAAGAGTGGCAGATTTATATCTCTTATATTCAGTGGGAAATATCAGTAACCATGGAACAGCACAGGAGCAGCAGCATGGCAAATGCACCAAATGAGGCACGTGTGTATCTCTTTTACTCAATGGAAAATATCACTAATCATAGAAGAGCACATGTGCAGCAGTATAGGATGTGCACAAATAGTGGCAGAAGTGTATCTCTCTTACTAAAAGAGAAATATCAGTAACCCTGGAAAAGCACAGGTACAGGAGCATGGTAAGTGCACCAGAAGTGGCACATGTGTAACTCTCTTACTCATTTCATAATACAGTAGACCCTCGATTATCCGACCTCCATTCATCCAAACTCCCTATCTAATGGACAGTTGGATTGTCCCCCACTCCATACTAAAGGTACTGCAACCACAAGTATCCTGTACACAGACCTCTTCAGGCAAGGAGGGGTAACAAGTAGCGCAATGGAAATTATTCTTTGCGTATGTGAAAACAATTTCTTGTACTGTACAACTTTATTTTAGTAATCACAGTACAGTCCTCCTGTTGCAACAGCTGTTTTTGCCTCTACATGGGGCTGACATGGCTAGAGTAGCACTGCATGCGTCTGAGCGCGGAGGACAATGATGAACCTAGCCAGCCCCTTCACTAGAGTGTCCCAGGATCAGCACTCACATTATACAGCAGTACTGGGTATTCTATAGTCACAAGCAGGACAAGCAATCCCCACCACTGCGCACCTGACCGATAGGACTCACATTATACAGCAGGACTGAGTATCCTAAACCCAGAGACAAGACAAGCCATCCCCTTCACTAGAATCCCTACCATCAGGGCTCACATTATACAGTAGGATGGGGTTAACCATGGTATCCTATTGAAACGTTTAACAAAAAAATAAACTCTTAGTGTTGATAAAATATAATTTTGACCAGCTTTAGTTTTGAATCATTAGGGTTTAAGTTACTATGTGTCTTAAATGCCTGTAAGAGTAGCGCTACATGCATGTGAGCTGGCTTAATGCTGGGTGGAGGGAGTATCAGAACAAAAAAAAACATCCATGCTGTTTACATGGCTAGCACTCTTGGGGTCCCCCCCTTCCCCACACCATATGGTTCTCATTCGGCATGATCCCCTTGGATAGCGGTAATTGGACTGACTTCTCATTTATCCAACCTCCCGATTATCTGACCATTTCAGATGTCTCTGAAGGCGGTCAGATAAATGAGAGTGTACTGTATCTGTAACCATGGAGCAGCACAGCAGCAGCAGCATGGTAACTGCACCACCAGAGGCAGATGTGTATCTTTCTTACTCAATGGGAAATATCAGTCACCATGAAACAGCACAGCAGCAGCACCATGGTAACTGCACCACCAGTGGCAGATGTGTATGTCTCTTAATCAATTGCAAATATCAGAAACCATGGAGCAGCACAGATGCAGGAGCATGGTAAATGCACCAGTAGTGGCACATGCATATCTCTCTTACTCAAAGGAAAATATAAGTAACCATAGAAGAGTGCAGGTGCAGCAGCATGGGAAGTGCTCCAATAGTGGCACATTTGTATCTCTCTAACTCAGTGGGAAGTATCTGTAACCATGAAAAAGGGAAGGTGAGATGCATGGTATGTGTACCAACAGTGGCATAAGTTGTGTATCTCTTACTCAAAGGGACATTTCAGTGACTATTGAACAGCACAGGTGCAGCAGTATAGTAAGTGCACCAATAGTGGCAGATGTGTATCTGTCTCACTCAATGAGTAATATCAGTAACCATGGAACAGCACAGGTGCAACAGCATAGTAAGTGCACCAATAGTGGCAGATCTGCATCTTTCTTACTCAACAGAAAATATCAGTAACAATGGAACAGCACATGTGCTGCAGCATGGTAAACACACCAGTAGTGGCACATTTGTGTCTCTCTTACTGAATGGGAAATATCAGTAACCATGGCACAGCACAGGTGTAGCAGCATGGTATGTAAACCAATAGTTGCACATGTGTATCACTTTTACTCAATGGGAAATATCAGTAACAATGGAACAGCACAGGAGCAGCAGCATGGTAAATGCACCAATAGAGGCAGATGTATGTCTCTGTTTATCAATGGGAAATATCAGTGACCATGGAATAGAACAGGGGTAGTAGTATGGTAAACACACCAGTAGTGGTATCTGTGTATCTCTCATACTCAATGGAAAATATCAGGAACCAGGGAAAAGCACAGTTGCAGCAGCATGGTAAGTGCAGCAATAGTGGGAGATATGTATCTCTTTTAATGGGAAATACCAGTAACCATATAACAGCACCTGTGCAGCAGTATACCAAGTGCACTAATAGTGGCACATGTGTATGTCTCTTACTCAGTGGAAAATATCAGTAACCATGGAGCAGCACAGGTGCAGCAGCATGGGAACTGCTCCATTAGTGGCACCTGTGTACCTCTCTTACTTAGTGGGAAATATTAGTAACCATGGAACAGAACAGGTGTTGAACATAGTATGTGCTCTAAGAGTGGCAGATTTGTATTTCTCTTACTCAATGGTTAATATCAGTAACTATGGAACAACACAGGTGCAGCAGCATGGTAAATGCACCAAAAGTGGCACATGTGTATCTCTTTTACTCAATAGAAAATATCAGAAACCACAGAACAGTGCATGTGCAGCAGTATAGCAAGTGCACCAATAGTGGCAGATATGTATCTCTCTTACTCAATGGAAAATATAAGTAACCATAGAAGAGCACAGGTGTAGCAGCATGGTAAATTCACCAATAGTGGCACATGTGTATCTCTCTTTCTCAATCAGAAATACCAGTAAGCATGGAACTGCACAGGTGCAGTAGAATGGCAAGTGCATCATTAGGTACAGATGGATATGTCTCTTGGTTATTGGAAAATATCAATAACCATGGAACAGCACAGGTGCTGCAGCATGGTAAATGCACCAATAGTGGCACATGTGTATCTCTTTTACTCAAACGGAAATATCAATAACCATGGAAAAGCACAGGTGTGGCAGCATGGTAAATGCACTAGTAGTGGGACATGAGAATCTCAATTACTCAGTGGAAAATATCAGTAAGCATGGCACAGCACAGGTGTAGCAGCATGGTTTGTGCACCAAGAGTCATATATTTGTATCTCTCTTACTCAGTGGGAAATATCAGTAACTATGGAACAGCACAAGTGCAGCGGTATAGTAAGTGCACCAATAGTGGCAGAAGTGTAGCTCTCTTACTCAATAGGAAATATCAGTAACCCTGGGGCAGCACAGGTGCAGCAGTATGGTAAGTGCACCAAAAGTGGCACATTTTTAACTCTCTTACTCAATGGGAAATATCTGTAACCATGGAACAGCACAGGTGCAGCAACGTGGTAACTTCTCCAGTAATGCCAGATGTGTATCTGCCTTACACAATGTGAAATATCAGTAACCATGGAATAGCACAGGAGTAGCAGCTTTGTAAATGCACCAACAGTGGCAGATGGCTATCTCTCAAACTCAAGAGGAAATATCAATTACCATGGAACAGCACAGGTTCAGTAGCTTTGTAAATGAACCAGAAGTCACACATGTGTATCTCTCTTATTCAGTCTGAAATATCAGTAACCATGGAACAGCAGAGATGCAGCAGCATGGCAAATGCACCGATACTGGCACATGTGTATCTCTTTTACTGAATGGAAAATGTAAGTAATCATGGAACAGCACGTGTGCAGCAGTATTGCACATACACCAAGAGTGGCAGCAGTGAATCTCTCTTACTCACTTGGAAATATCAGTAACCATGGCACAGTACAGGTGTGGCAACATGGTTTGGGCACCAATAGTGGCAGATGTGCATCTCTCTTACTCAATGGGAATTATAAGTAAACATTTAAGAGCACAGGTGAAGCAGTGTGGTAAATGCACCACTAGTGGCACATTTGTATCTCTCTTATTCAACGGGATCTATCAGTAAGCATGAAGCAGCACAGGTGAAGTAGAATACTAAATGTACCAGTAGGTACAGTAGTAGCGCCGAATTTGTCAAGCAATTTTGTGAGATTCCCTATTTGTCCTTCACAAAATATAGGGAAAAAATCCTCTAAAATTATTTTTGTTATACCTACAAAAAGAGGCTAGTTCCTATTACAGTACTTAAGTGCCATCTGGTAGATTTTCAACTACATTATCAGATGAGACAACCCTCTCTAGGTAGCAGTGAACACACTAACAAACACAACAAAATCCCTAACTAAAGGTTTCACAATTCTCAATAGGGATTTTTAAAAATCCTTTGACTAATTTGGTGCTACTACTGTATAGATGGGTACATATCTTGCTCATGGGGAAAGATCGGTAACCATGGAAAAGCAGAGGTGTGGCAGCATGGTAAATGCACTAGTAGTGAGACATGAGTATCTCTCTTACTCAATGGGAAATATCAGAAACCATCACACAGCACAGGTGTAGCAGCATGGTTTCAGCACCAAGAGTGGCAGATTTGTATCTCTCATACTCATTGGGATAATCAGTAACCATGGAACAGCACAGGTGCAGCAGCATGGCAAATGCACCACATGTGGCACATGTATATCTCTTTTACTCAAAGGAAACTATCAGTAATCATAGAAGAGCACATGTGCAGCAGTACAACACGTTCACGAATAGTGGCAGAAGTGTATCTCTCTTATTCAGTGGGAAATATCAGTAACCCTGGAACAGCACAGGTGCAGCAGCATGGTAAGTGCACTAAAAGTGGCACATGTGTAACTCTCTTACTCAATTTGGTAATATCTGTAACCATGGAACAGCACAAGTGCAGCAGCATTTTAACTACACCAGTAGTGGTATCTGTGTATCTCTCGTACTCAATGGAAAATATCAGGGACCATGGAAAAGCACAGTTGCAGCAGCACGATAAGTGCAGCAATAGTGGGAGATGTGTATCTCTCTTAATGAGAAATACCAGTAACCATTCAACTTTTACTCAATGGAAAATATCAATAATCATAGCAGAACACATGTGCAGCAGTATAGCATGTTCACAAATAGTGGCAGAAGTGTATCTCTCTTACTCAGTGAGAAATATCAGTAACCCTGGAACAGCACAGGTGCAGCAGCATGGGAAATGCACCAGTAGTGGCATATGTGCATCTCTCTTACTCAATGGGAAATATCAGTAACCACAGAAAAGAACAGGGGCACCAGCATGACAAATGCACCAGTAGTGATATTTGAGTATATTTTGTACTCAATGGAAAATATCAGGGACCAAGAAGAAGCACAGTTGCAGCAGCATGATAAGTGCAGCAATAGTGGGAGATGTGTATCTCTCTTAATGGGAAATACCAGTAACCATATAACAGCATATGTGCAGCAGTATAGCAAGTGCACTAATAGTGGTACATGTGCATTTCTCTTTCTCAGTGGAAAATATCAGTAGCCATGGAACAGCACAGGTGCAGCAGCATGGGAAGTGCTCCGATAGTGGCACATGTGTATCTTTCTTACTCGTTGGGAAATATTAGTAACCATGGAACAGGACAGGTGTAGAAGCATAGTATGTGCTCTATGAGAGGCATATTTGTATTTCTTTTACTCGGTGGTTAATATCAGTAACTAAAGAGCAGCACAGGTGCAGCAGCATTGTAAATGCACCAGAAGTGGCAAATGTGTATCTATTTTACACAATGGAAAATATCAGTAACCACGGAACAGCGCATGTGCAGCAGTATAGCAAGTGCACCAATAGTGGCAGATATTTATCTCTCTTACTCAGTGGGAAATATAAGAAACCATGGAAGAGCACAGGTGCAACAGCATGGTAAATGCACCAATAGTGGCACATATGTATCTCTTTTACTCAATCAGAAATATCAATAACCATGGAAAAGCACAGGTGAGGCAGCATGGTAAATGCTTTAGTAGTGGGACGTGAGAATCTCTCTTACTCAAAGGGTAATATCAGTAACCATGGCACAGCACATGTATAGCAGCATGGTTTGTGCACCAAGAGTGGCAGATTTGTGTCTGTCGTACTCAGTGGGATAATCAGTAACCATGGAACAGGACAGGTGCAGCAGTATGGCAAATGCACCACATGTGGCTAATGTATATCTCTTTTACTCAATGAAAAATATCAGTAATGATAGAAGAGCACAAGTGCAGCAGTACAGCATGTGCATGAATAGTGGCAGAAGTGTATCTCTCTCTTACTCAATGGGAAATATCAGTAACCCTGGAATAGCACAGTTGCAGCAGCATGGTAAGTGCACCAAAAGTGGCACATGTGTAACTCTTTTACTCAATTGGTAATATCTATAACCATGGAACAGCACAGGTGCAGCAGCATGGTAACTGCACCAGTAGTGGCAGATGTATATCTTTCTTACTCAAAGGGAAATATTAGTAACCAAGGAATAGCACAGGTGTAGCAGCATTGTAAATGCACCAATAGTGGTATATGGCTATCTCTATTACTCAAGAGGAAATGTTAATAACCATGGAACAGCTCAGATTCAGCAGCATGGTAAATGAACCAGTAGTCGCTCATGTGTATCTCTGTTACTCAATTGGAAATATAAGTAACCATGGAATAGCACAGGTTCAGCAGCATAGTAAATGCACCAGTATTGGCAGATGGGTATATCTCTTAATCAATTGCAAATATCAGAAACCATGGAGCATCACAGAGATGCAGGAGCATGGTAAATGCACCGGTAGTGGCACATGTGTATCTCACTTACTCAATGGAAATTAACAGTAACCATAGAAGAGCACAGGTGCAGCAGCAGCATGGGAAGTGCTAAAATAGTGGCACATGTGTATTTCTCTTACTCAATGGTAAGTATCCGTTACCATGGAACGGGGCAGGAGAGCAGCATGGTATGTGTACCAAGAGTGGAAGAAGAGTGTATCCCTTACTCAAAGGGAAATTTCAATGAACATTGAACAGCACAGATGCAGCAGTATGGTAAATGTGCCAATAGTGGCAGACGTGTATCTCTCTTACTCAATGAGTAATATCAGTAACCATGGATCAGCACAGGTGCAACAGCATGGTAAGTGCACCAATAGTGGCAGATCTGAATCTTTCTTACACAATGGGAAATATCAGTAACAATGGAACAGCACATGTGCTGCAGCATGATAAATGCACCAGCAGTGGCAAATATGTCTCTCTCTTAATGAATGGGAAATATATGTAACCATGGCACAGCACATGTGCACCAGCATGGTATGTGCACCAATAGTGGCACGTGTATCTTCTTTTCTCAATGGAAGATATCAGTAACCACAGAAGAGCACATGTGCAGCAGTATAGCAAGGGCACCAATAGTTGTACATGTATATCACTTTTACTCAATGAGAAATATCAGTAACCATGAAATTGCACAGGAGTAGCAGCATTGTAATTACACCAATAGTGGCTGATGCATGTCTCTCTTTCTCAATGGGAAATATCAGTAACCAGGAATAGTTCAGGTACAGCAGCATAGTAAATGTACCAGTAGTGGTATTTGTGTATTTCTCATACTCAAGGGAATATATCAGGAACCATGGTAAGTGCAGTAATAGTGGGACATGTATAGCTCTCTTAATGGGACATACCAGGTATCATATAACAGCACATGTGTAGCAGTACAGCAAGTGCACTAATAGTGGCATATGTGTATGTCTTTTACTCTGTGGAAAATATCAGTAACCCCAACAGCTGCAGCAGCACGGGAAGTGCTCAGATAGTGGCACATGTGTATCTCTCTTACTCAGTGGGAAATATTAGTAACCATGGAACAGGACAGGTGTAGAAGCATAGTATGTGCTCTAAGAGTGGCACATTTGGATTTCTCTTACTCAGTGGTTAATATCAGTAAAACTGGAGCAGTGCAGGTGCAGCAGCATGGCAAATGCATCAAAACTGGCAAATTTGTATCTCTTTTACTCAATGGAATACATCAGTAAACATGGAACAGCGCATGTGCAGCAGAATAGCACGTACACCAATAGTGGCAGATATGTATCTCTCATACTCAATGGGAAATATAAGTAACCATGGAAGAGCACAGGTGCAGCAGCATGGTAAATACAAAAGTAGTGGCACATGTGTATCTCTCTTTCTCAATTGGAAATGTCAGTAAGTATGGAACAGTACAGGTGCAGTAGAATGGCAAGTGCACCAGGAGGTACAGATGGGAATGTCTCTTGGTTATTGGAAAATATCAATAACCATGCAACAGCACAGGTGCAGCAGCATGGTAAATGCACCAGTAGTGTCACATGTGTATATCTCTTACTCAGTGTTAAATATCAGTAACCATGGAACAGGACATGTGCAGCAGTATAGCTAGTAAAACAACAGTGGGACATGTGTATAGCTTTTCCTAAATGAGAAATATAAGTAGCCATTAAATAACACAGGAGCAGCAGCATGCTAATTATACCAGTAGTAGCAAATCTGTGTCTTTCTTACTCAATGGGAAATATCAGTAACCATGGAAGAGCACAGGTGCAACAGCATGGTAAATGCACCAGTAGTGGCACATGTATATCTCTCTTTCTCAATGGGAGATATCAGTAACCATGGAACAGCACAGGTGCAGCAGCATAGTAAATGCACCAAAAGTGGCACATGCATATCTCTGTTAGTAAATGCAAATTATCAGTAACCACAGAACAGCACATGTGCATTAGTACAGCAAGTGCACCAATAGTGGCAGATCTGTATCTCTTTTACACAATGGAAATATCAGTAACCATGGAAGAGCACAGGTGCAGCAGCATGGTAAATGCACCAATAGTGGCACATGTGTATCTCTTTTACTCAATCGGAAATATCAATAATCATAGAAAAGCACAGCTGTGGCAGCATGGTAAATGC
This sequence comes from Neoceratodus forsteri, assembly GCA_016271365.2. Lineage (NCBI taxonomy): Eukaryota > Metazoa > Chordata > Ceratodontiformes > Ceratodontidae > Neoceratodus > Neoceratodus forsteri. The sequence continues at coordinate 144,545,878 of CM028132.1, forward strand.
ACTAGTAGTGGGACATGAGAACCTCTCTTACTCAATGGGAAATATCAGTAACCATGACACAGCACAGGTGTAGCAGCATGGTTTGTGCACCAAGAGTGGCAGATTTGTGTCTCTCTTCCTCAGTGGGAAATATCAGTAACCATGACACAGCACAGGTGTAGCAGCATGGTTTGTGCACCAAGAGTGGCAGATTTGTGTCTCTCTTCCTCAGTGGGAAATATCAGTAACTATGGAACAGCACAGGTGAAGCAGCATGGCAAATGCACCAAAAGTGACACATATGTATCTCTTTTACTCAATGGTAACTATCAGTAATTATGGAACTGCACAAGTGCAGCAGTATAGTAAGTGTGCCAATAGTGGCGGAAGTGTATCTCTCTTACTCAATGGGAAATATCTGTAACCATGGAACAGCACAGGTGCAGCAGCACGGTAACTGCACCAGAAGTTGCAAATGTCTATCTTTCTTACTCAATGTGAAATATCAGTATCCATGGAATAGCACAGGAGTAGCAGTATGGTAAATGCACCAAGAGTGGCAGATGGCTATCTCTCTAACTCAAGAGGAAATATCAATAACCATTGAACAGCACAGGTTCAGGAGCTTTGTAACTGAACCAGTAGTTGCACATGTGTATCTCTCTTACTCAATGGGAAATATCAGTAAACATGGAGCAGCACACGTGTAGCAGCATGGTTTGTGCACCAAGAGTGGTGGATTTGTATTTTTCTTACTCAATGGTTAATATCAGTAACCATGGAAGAGCACAGGTGCAGCAGCATGGTAAATGCACCAAAAGTTGCAAATGTGTATCTCTTTTACTCAATGGAAAATATCAGTAACCATGGAAAAGCACATGTGCAGCAGTACAGCAAGTGCACCAATAGTGGCACATGTGTATCTCTTTTACTCAATGGGAAATATCAGTAACCATGCAAAAGCAGAGGTACGGCAGTATGGTAAATGCACGAGTAGTGAGACATGAGTATCTCTCTTACTCAATGGGAAATATCAGTAACAATGGCACAGCACAGGTGTAGCAGCATGGTTTAGGTTCCAAGTGTGGCACATAGATACATAGATACATAGACAGTGTCGGCAGATAAGGGCCTATGGCCCACCCAGTCTGCCCATTTGAGCTTGTAAGTTCAGTTTATGTTTTCCTAGAAGTCTGTTGCCCCTTACCCCTGACCTCCACAATTCCTTTATGTCTATCCCATGCATTCTTAAATCCCGTGATTGTTTCAGCCCCCACCACTTCCTCTGGCAGGGTGTTCCATTTGTCCACCATTCGTTCTGTGAAGAAATTCTTCCTCATGTTTCCTCTGAATTGTCCTCCCTCCAACTTCATCCCATGCCCTCTAGTCCTGGAACATCTTTTTCACTTAAAAATAGCGTATTCCTGCACCCTGTTCCTCCCTGTGAGATACTTGTATGTCTCTATCATATCCCCTCTCTCCCTCCTCTCCCTCCTCTCCTCCAGGGAGTACATGTTCAGTTCCTTCAACCTGTCCTCATAGGACTTGTGATGCAATCCATGCACCATCTTTGTTGCCCTCCTCTGAACCTTCTCTACCCTGTCTATGTCCTTACGTAGGTATGGTCTCCAGAACTGTACACTGTATTCCAGGTGAGGCCTCATTAGTGTCTTATATAGCAGAATTATGACCTCCCTTTTCCTGCTGGTGATGTCCCTGCCTATACATCCCAGCATCCTATTTGCTTTACCTACTGCCTTGTCACACTGTTTCCCTACCTTGAGATCATCAGAGATGATAACCCCAAGATCCCTTTCCTGCTTGGTGCATGCTATATCCTCACCCCCAGCTGATATATTGTGCCAGGGTTTTTGTGCCCCATATGCATTATCTTGCACTTCTTTGCATTGAATTTCAGCTGCCAAACCCTGACCATTCTTCAAGTTTCTGCAGGTCCTTTCTCATTCTGTCTACACCTCTGGTGTGTCTACTCTGTTACAGAGCTTTGTGTCATCAGCGAACAGTGAAATTCTGCCTTCTAGGTCCTGTGCAATGTCACTGATGAAGATGTTGAATAGGACCGTCCTAGCACTGATCCCTGTGGTACCCCACTGGTCACTCTTCCTCTGTGGAGTGACAGCCATTTACCACCACCCTCTGTGTCCTGCCACCCAGCCAGTCACCTACCCACCACACTACTGTCCTGCCCACACCCATATTCCCCAGTTTGTGTAATAGTCTTCTATGTGGCACAGTGACAAAGGCCTTGCTGAAGTCCAGATAGGCCATGTCCACTGCCCTCCCCTGATCCACCTCTCTAGTCACCCAGTCAAAAAATTCAACGAGGTTGGTCTGACATGACCTCCCCCTGGTGAAACCATGCTGCCTTGGGTCCTGTAGTCCATTGACAACCAGATGTTCCACCAATCTCTCCTTCAGTAGTGCTTCCATGATCTTCCCCACTACCGAGGTGAGGCTGACTGGTCTGTAGTTCCCTTCTTCCTCTTTGTTCCCACTTTTGTATAAGGGGACTACATCTGCTGTTCTCCAGTCTTTGGGTACCTCCCCTGTTTCCAGTGATCAGCTAAACAGGATAGCCAGAGGTTCAGCCACCACCTCTCTTAGTTCTTTATGACCCTGGGTGCACCCCATCTGGCCCCATTGCTTTACCAACTCTTATTACTTCCAGTTCCTTCAGGACTCTTTCTCGTGTAAAAGGACTTGTGTCCATTTCCTTACCATTCTCACCCTTTGTACTCCTTCAGACCCATTATCCTCTTCCTCAGTAAAGACTGAGCAGAAATACCTGTTCAATATGTCAGCTTTACTGTTGTCATCCTCCACGCGCCCCCATCCTCCCCTTCAGTCTCACTATCCTCCTTTGTCTTTCTTTTTCACTTATGTACCTGTAAAGGTTTTGTCCCTCTACCCGCTGATTTTGCAATGTGTTCTTCTGTCTGAGTTTGGCTTCCCTTACTGACCTTCCTGCCTCCCTTTGCTTCTCCTGGTACTTCTTCCTATCCCCTTCTGCCTGTGTCTTTTTGTATTGCCTGAATGCAATCTTTTTGGCTTTCACTTTCTTTGCTACCTCTTTGGAAAACCATAATGGTCTCCTCTTCCTTTTCCTTTTGCTAACCTGCTTAATGCATAGTTCTGTTGTTCTTGTAATCCCAATTTTAAATACTGCCCACTGTTTCTCAACCCCTGATTCCTGTCCCATTCCCCTTAATGCCTCTTTCAAGTATCTCCCCATTTTCCCAAAGTCTGCCCCCCTAAAATCCAGGATACATGTTTTTGTGTGGTTTGGTTCTGCTCTTTCTGTGATTTCAAACCACAATGACTGGTGGTCACTGTTCCCCAGGTGCTTCCCCACTGTTACCTCCATCACACTGTCCCTGTTTGTGAGCACAAGGTCCAGTATTGCCTTCTGCTGAGTTGGTTCCATGACCAGTTGCTTGAGGAAGGCACCCTGAAGGAGTCCAGGATAAATCTGCTCCTAGTTGATCCTGCTGCTGGGATGCTCCAGTCCATGTCTGGAATATTGAAGTCTCCAACCAGTACTACCTCACCTTGTCTGCCATCCTTTGGATGGCTAGCATCAACTCCTATCTGTTTCTTCCTCCTGGGCTGGTGGTCTATAGACCACACCTGTGTGGATGGCTGTTCCCATTTTCCTTTCCAGCTTAACCCACAGTATCTCTCCCCATTTTGTTCCTCCTGGATCTCTGTGGCCCTTATGTCATTTTTCACATACAGTGCCCTCCTCCTCCTTCCTGCCTGCTCTGTCTCTTCTGAATATGTTGTAGCCAGGTATGGCCATCTCCCAGTCATGCTTATCATTACACCAGGTTTCAGTGATGGCCACAATGTCCAGGTCTGACTGCACCATGACAGCCTCCAGATCTTCCATCTTGTTGCTAATGCTCCTGGCATTTGCACACATGGCTTTCCATGATTTGACCTCCCTAGACTGTTTCACTATTCTACTCCAGCCCCTTCCTTGGTTGTCCTTTATCCCTGGTTCTCCTTGCTGTCTGCCCTTCTGCTAAATTTTGCCCCTTTTCTGCCTATCCACCTCTTGGTCACTAATCTCCATCTTTTGCACACTGCTTTGCAGAGATAGCCACTCCTCTGGTTCACTGGTTCCACTGCTAGCTGTGGGGGGTGAGCAAGTAGGTACCCTCCTTGCTGGCCTGCCACCCCCCTTGCTAGTTTAAATGCTTGTCAATGTAGCATTTAAACTTCTCATTGCATGCTTGGATTCCCCTCCAGGATGGATGCAGGCTGTCAGGCTTGAACAAACCTCCATCCCTCCAGGTTGGTCCCCAGTCACCAATGAATCCAAACCCTTCCTCACAGCACCAGTTCTTCAACCATGAGTTAAATTTCCTGGTGCATGCACTCCTATGCTCTCCCTTGCCTCTCGCAGGTAGTACTTCTGAGAAAGTGACAGAAGTAGCTACTTGCTTGAGACCCTTCCCCAATTTCCTAAACTCTTCCTGAACTTCCTTTGGCTCCCCATTTGCCAGGTCATTAGTACCTAGGTGGATAATGACATCTAGCTCACCCTCCCATCTTGCCTTCCCAGTGATCCCCAGGATCTTCCTTCCATCCCTCCATGCCGTGGCACCTGGTAGGCACCTCACCTCCCTGTCCTCCTCCTCCTGTGTTCCTAGCTGGATCCCTCTTATGATGGATTCCCCCACCAGGATTCACTTCCTCCTCCTCTGGGGTCCACTGCTTTCCCCGCTGAGGTCACCTCCTTGGCTAACCTCCACATCCTTTCCTTCCACTTCTCTGGGTACCTCAATTTGGTTGTCCTCATTTGCCAGTGTGGCATATGAGTTCATGAGTGGAATAGGATCTGGGTTGTGCCTCTGCCTGACTGCTCTAACCCTCCCTGAGCCCACTGTCATCCAAGTGCTCCTCGTTCTCGGCATCCTTTGAAGCAGTTGCATTAGACTGGGTGGTCTCTGGATAGGGGTGATGGTACTCCTGACCCAGTTTACTTCCGCTCTGAGTCTGGCTACCTCATCCCACAGTCCAGAGAGATGCATGCAGATAGGGCAGCACCTCAGTGTCCAGAAGGTCTGCCTGAATATGGCTGCCCCACAGCCACTGCATTGCACCACTCCCCACATTATACTGCAATTTCACTACTTGTCTGCTACTGAAGCTCTCCTAGTTCCCTTTTTATTAATTTTCTGTCCTAAAAATCCTGCCACTGATCCTCAGATAATTTTCTTAAAAAAAAAGAAACCAATAAATAAATAAATGAGTCAAAACACTTGTCGTGCTGAGGGTGGGCTTCTTCCCCCTTATGCCCCTCCTACTTCATACCCCTTACTATACTCTGTGTTTAGCTCCTGTCAATCAGATTTAACAGGGCATATAATTAAGAGTTGGGGAGGGTGAAAATTGCAGCAATTAAAGACAAGCACAGAATTACACCACCACTATGTTTTAAATTTTCAACAGCCCAAAAACAATTATAAGTAAAGACAACAAAGAAAGTACAGTGTCACTAAAGGCCCACAATCTAAGTTTAAAAGAAAAATAGCAATTACCAGTTACTCTAAAGCACTGAATTGAATATGTTTCCTTCCTTCCCCTTCTGGCTTCTTCTGAGAAAATAAAACTCTACTTGCTACCTCAACTCTGACTAAGCCCCACCTCCAGTTATCACATAGCTGAGGTCAGAGACCAGACAATTAACACCCTTCACCCAACTACAGGGCAGTCAGACAAGCCAAGGTAAAATTTGCAGCAATTAAAGACAGCAAAGAATTACACCACCACTATGTTTTAAATTTTCAACAGCCCAAAAACAATTATAAGTAAAGACAACAAAGAAAGTACAGTGTCACTAAAAGCCCACAATCTAAGTTTAAAGGAAAAATAGCAATTACCAGTTACTCTAAAGCACTGAATTGAATATGTTTCCTTCCTTCCCCTTCTGGCTTCTTCTGCAATGGATTGCTGGAGGAGGTGGTGCAGCACAGTATGGTGGATTGTTTGTGGCACATGTTTATCTCTTTTACTCAATGGAAAATATCAGTAATCATAGAAGAGCACATGTGCAGCAGTATAGCATGTGCCTGAATAGTGGCAGAAGTGTATCTCTCTTACTCAATGGGAAATATCAGTAACCCAGGAACAGCACAGGTGCAGCAGCATTGTAAGTGCACCAAAGGTGGCATATTTGTAACTCTCTTACTCAACTGGTAATATCAGTAACCATAGAACAGCACAGGTGTAGCAGCATGGGAAATGCACCAAATGCACCAAAAGTGGCACATGTGTATCTCTTTTACTCAATGGAAAATATAGGTAACCATGGAACATCACTTCTGCAGCATTATAGCAAGTGGAATAATACTGTCAGATGTTTATCTCTCTTAGTCAATGGGAAATATCAGTATCCACAGAACAGCACAGGTGCAGCAGCATGGTAAATGCACCAGAAGTGGCACATGTGTATCTGTCTTACTCAGTTGAAAATAGCAGTAACCATGAAACAGCACAGGTGCAGTAGCATGGTAAGTTCAATAGTGGCAGATAGGTGTCTCTCTTACTGAAATGGAAATATCAATAGCCATGGAACAGGACAGTTGCAGCAGCATGGTAAATGCACCAGTAGTGGCACATGTGTATCTCTCTTACTGAATGAGAAATATCAGTAACCATGGAACAGCACAGATGCAGTAGCACTGTAAATGCACCAGTAGTGGCACATGTGTATCTCTCTTACTCAATGGGAAATATCAGTAACCATGGAACAGCACAGGGGCAGCAGCATGGTAAGTGCACTAATAGTGGCACATGTACACCTCTCTCTTTCTCAATGGGAAACAGCAGTAACCCTGAAACAATTTAGGTGTAGCAACATCGAATGTGCTTGAAGTGCGGCAGATTTATCTCTCTCTCTCTCTTACTGAATGGGTAATATCAGTAACCATGGAACAGCACAGGTGCAGCGCCATGGTAAATGCACCAAAAGTGGCACATGTATATCTCTTTTACTCACTGGAAAATATCAGTAACCACTGAGCAGCACATATGGAGCAGTACAGCAAGTGCAACACTAGTGGCAGATATGTACCTCTTACCCAATGGAAAATATCAGTAACCATGGAACAGCACATGTGCAGCAGCAGCATGGTTAAATGCACCAGTACTGGCAAATGTGTGTCTCTCTTACTGAATGGGAAAGATCAGTAACCATGGCACAGCACAGGTGCAGCAGCATGGTATGTGCACCAAAAGTGGCACATGTGTAGTTCCTTTTCTCAATGGAAAATATCAGTAAGCATGGAGCAGCACGTGTGCAACACTGTAGCAAGTGCACCAAAAGTTGCACATGTGTATCACTTTTACTCAATGAGAAATATCAGTAACAATCAAACAGCACAGGAGCAGCAGCATGGTAAATGCAGCAATAATGCCAGATGTGCATCTCTCTTCATGGGAAATACCAAGAACCATATAACAGCACATGTGCAGCAGTAAAGGAAGTGCACTAATAGTGACTCATGTTTATCTCTCTTACTCAATGGGAAATATCAATAACTATGGAACAGTACAGGTGCAGCAGCATGGTAAATGCACCAGTAGTGTCACGTGTACTGTATCTCTCTTACTCAATGTTAAATATCAGTAACCATCTAACAGGACATGTGCAGCAGTATAGCAAGTAAAACAATAGTGGGACATGTGTATCTCTCTTCCTCAATGGGAAAAATCAGTAACCATTAAATAACACAGGTGCAGCAGTATGTTAAGTGTACTAGCAGTAGTACATGTGTATCTTTCTTACTCAATGGGAAATATCAGCAACCATAGAAGAGCACAGGTGGGGCAGCATGGTAAATGCACCAGTAGTGGCACATGTATATCTCTCTTTCTCAATGGGAGATATCAGTAACCATGGAATAGCAGGTGCAGCAGCATAGTAAATGCACCAAAAGTGGCACATGCGTATCTCTGTTAGTAAATGCAAATTATCAGTAACCACAGAACAGCACATGTGCAGCAGTGTAGCAAGTGCACCAATAGTGGCAGATCTGATCTGTATCTCTCTTACACAATGGAAAGTATCAGTAACCATGGAACAGCTCATGTGGAGCAGTATAGCAAGTGCACAAATAGTGGCAGATGTGTACCTCTCTTATTCAATGGGAAATATCAGAACCATGGAACAGCACAGGTACAGCAGCATGGTTAGTGCACCAGTAGTGGCACATGTGTATCTCTCTTTCTTAATGGGAAATATCAGTAACCGTGGAACAGCACAGGTGTAGCAGCATGGTTTGTGCTCCAAGAGTGACAGAGTTGTATATCTCTTATTCATTGGGAAATATGAGTAACCATGCAACACTACAGGTGTAGCAGCATGGGAAATGCACCAAATACACCAAAAGTGGCACATGTGTATCTCTTTTACTGAATGGAAAATATCAGTAACCATAGAACATCACTTCTGCTGCATTATAGCAAGTGCAACAAAACTGTCAGATGTTTATCTCTCTTGCTGAGTGGGAAATATCATTATCCATGGAACAGCACTGGTGCAGCAGCATGATAAATGCACCAGAAGTGGCACATGTGTATCTGTCTTTCTCAGCTGAAAATAGCAGTAACCATGAAACAGTGCAGGTGCAGCAGCATGGTGGCTGATAGGTGTCTCTCTTACTGAATGAGAAATATCAACAGCCATTGGAAAAGGACAGCAGCAACAGCATGGTAAATGCACCAGTAGTGGCGCATGTGTATCTCTCTTACTGAATGGGAAAAATCAGTAACCATGGAATAGCACTGGGGCAGCAGCATGGTAAGTGCACTAACAGTGGCACATGTACATCTCTCTTTCTCAATAGGAAATAGCAGTAACCCTGAAACAGTTTAAGGTGTAGCAACATCGAGTGTGCTCGAAGTGTGGCAGATTTATATTTCTCTTACTGAATGGGTAATATCAATAACCATGGAACAGCACAGGTACAGCGCCATGGTAAATGCACCAAAAGTGGCACATGTGTATCTCTTTTACTCAATGGAAAATATCACTAATCATTGAATAGCACATGTGCAGCAGTATTACAAGTGCACCATTAGTGGCAGATGTGTATCTCTCTAACTCAATGGGAAATATCAGTAACCCTGGAACAGCACAGGTCAATCAATCAATCAATCAATAAATCAATCAAGTTTTTATTTAACCAGGTGATCACCACTGAACAAAATCTCATTTTCAAGATGGACCTGGACACATGATATTTAATACAAGGAATAATAGGACATACAAAGTATATATACATACATACACAATAACTACAGACAGATACATACACATTAAACATGTTCCACACACAGAGATGGATATGCAAACAGTATACAGAATCAATACATAGAGTAATTTTCCTCACAGTGCATATGTCCAAGCACACAGGGTTGGTATACAAGCAGTGTTCATGGTCAGCACACAGGGTACATTCTGCATACAGTGAACATGAGCATAGCACAGAATTGACTATACTCAGACAGTTTACAGCAGGATAAGGTCCAAGGAGGGATTATAACCTGGGACTATAAGCAATGAACAGGAAATATAGGGAAGACTGATACCTAGAGAGTATTATATACAGGACGAACATGGAATAGGATGGTAGCCATGGATTAAGGGAACTAAGGAAGAATGGATGGAGAGGTTATGTAACGTAGGGCTGAAGCAAAAGCAAGTGGGGGAGGGTAGACAGAAATAGATGCTTGTAGAGGAGGAGGACTAGTTCACTGAGACTTGAAGGGCAGGGGACAAGTGACAGCAGACAGGAGGGAGTAAGTTCAGGGTGTCATGGCAGAATACTTGTTAAGATCTGGAAACCGATGGAGAAGGAGGAGGTAGTGGGTAAGGTATGTAACAGGGGTCTGGTATGGTTGCCTGACTTGCATTCTACTGACGAGTAGTTGCCCGCTGTCGGTTGCCTGCATTCTTTATTCCTGCAATAGATTATGCCCGTAATACTCTTTACCAACACCTAGCCTCATCAAGCATCACATCAAACAAGTGCGATTATGCAAGCTACATTTTTGCGTCGCTGACCCACATAGCAAGGCCACATCTGAGCTTAGAAGTGGAGATACCAGTCTAGCTAGAAACACAGTTTGCTTGTTTTACTTACCTTATGTTGTCTAAATTGCACTAAAAAGTAAACCGAAGCCGGAGCAGGACCATAACTATGTGTTCATTCTACAGTTGCCAATGCCTGTGCAGGTGCATCTCTGACATCGGGAGTAAGTTGAGGTGGTTGACTGTAATTACACCTATTTCTGTATGGACACTACAAAAGAAATGGTTGACATGCAACACCTTTTCTGTCCAGTGTAATTTTGCAAGCAGTTTGTAAGCATGAGTGGTGAAGAGGCTATTGTTTGCTCAGTGGTTCCTTCAAAATGCAGACATGACAAGCTGTCTGTTGCTGGATAATTATATATTAAAGAAAGGAGCTGGGGTGATTTATGTTATTGGTGCTGCCAGCAAAGAAAATTGGCAGATTCTCATGGACGTGCATCCACTGTCCTGGTTGGTGGGCAACATAATTTATGAAGCACTGCCGACCACAACCATTCCCCTGATGTAGACGACAGTCATATCGCACTTGTGGTTACATCACTTAAATGACGAGTGCTGACAAAAGATGATACTCCTGCACGACTTATACAAAATCAACTATCTAAAGTGTCTGAGGAGGTGCAGCACAATATGCCTAGCTGCCAGTGTCTGCAGCAAGTTGTCAAACGCGCTTGCAGAGAAAACATGCCCGTACAGCCCAAAAGTTTATCAGACATAAATATTCAGCCTGAGTTACAACTTGTAAATGGTCACCAATTCCTACTGAAGGATTCTGCATGTGGCACAGATAGAGTGTTGCTCTTCAGTACTAAAAAAAAAAACATTGAGAAACTAAGTGCTGCAGATTTGTGGCTCATGGATGGGACATTTAGAACAGTTCCGACACTATTTCGCCAGCTTTACTCCATCCATGCCCCTGTTGTACTGCAGAAACATCTAGCATTGTACCACTAGCTTATGCACTGATGTCTGCAAAGTCTAATGAATACTATTTAAAGCTATTCCAGGACTTAAATGATGCTGCTGATGAATTTGACTACAGCCTGTCTCCAAAATTCATACTAACAGATTTCTAGCAGGCTGCAATAAATGCTGCTAAAGTTGAATTTCCAGATGCGGCAAACAAGGGTTTCCTCCATACTATCTGGGAAAGATAGTGTGGAGAAAAATCCAGAGCTATGGGCTAGCAACTACATATGGCTCTGACCCTGACTTCAGTTTGTTGATGCAGCAACTAGTTGCACTTGCCTTCCTTTCACCAGACAATATTTTGACTGTGTATGGAGGAATGAAAGCTGAAATGCCTCCTGTAAGTGTACCAGTGCAGGAGTGGTATGAGGAGACATATTTGTTTGACTGAGTACGCCGTTAGATGAGAAATAATACTGTCATCACAGTGAACTCCTTTACCCTCCGCAATTCTGGTCCGTATATGATCTTACACTTAATGGGATGCCCAGAACACCGAACAATGTCTAGGTACGGCATCGACGACTGGGAACACTGATCGGCAGCTTGCATGTGGGGATAACAAGATTTATAACAGAACTGAGACACGAGCAGTTGTTAACTGAATCCACTACAGAGAAAATTAATCGTGGATTGCCTAAATCAACGTTAAAAAACAAACTATGCAAAGAGTAAAGAGAAGATCTGTAATATTCTTGCAGACCGGGAATCACAATCTGGAAAAGTCTTCATGCAAGGCATTGCACACAATATGGTGCTGTAGGTGGTGCATATGAAATTTATTTGAGAAGAGGTGCTGGGATTTTCATTATTGTTTTTAAAGAAGAATGGATTTTAACTTTTTGAATATCATGGCACATGGATAACTTAACAGATTGAGCTTTGGGATTGATTTTCACGGCTTGAGCATCATGTCGGAATCTACTATGGCTGGTAAGATGAGCTCTGTTTCATCTGCTTCATTTACATAATTACTTTAGTAATGCTAGACTGGTATCTATTTACTAATGCTAGATTGGTATCTGCTATGCTACGCTGCTTGCTATATGGGACAGCTGGTGTTTGTTTGTAATCAAAATGCTGTGTATCTCAACGTGGGCAAATGTCGGGCAAATGGTGAATGGGCAGAAATTTTGCGGTAAACATGACATGTCGTGCAACTATAGTCAGTGTGATAAATGTTGGGAAAACACATTGCGGGCAACTGTACGGATCCTGTAACAGGTGACAGGGTGTCTCCGTTACTCTGACGAATAATGGCAGGGTGCAACTCAAGAGAAACAACTACATAATTCCTTGACGGAGCAAGCAAAAAGCATTTTGAATGTTAGGAAGTTGATAGGGAGGACCAATTTCAAGGTTTTTTGCAAATTATTCCATACTTGGGGTAGTATATAGCTTATGGATGACCTACCAAAGCACGATTTGACTCTGGGTACTGCAAGTGAGATATAGGAGGCACTTCTTAGGGCATATTTACCTATCTCACTTAGTGGAAGGCAGTCTGATATGTATTGGGGTAGTTTTTTAGTAATAGCTCTATAGGTAAGTAAGTGGCTTTTCTCTGCCTTCTGTACTTAAGGGATGGCCACCCTCCTGCAGAATATAAGGAGCAGTGATGAGTGGAATATGGAGCACCAGTGGTAAATCTTATGGCTCTATGGTAGAGCGTATTGAGTTTGGGTAGTGCAGAAGTGGGGTCTTGGCAGTATAAGAAGTCGGCATAATCCAGCAAGGATTTATTTTATTTGTATTTTGGATGACACCTTTGAGCTGAGGGCTCTTTTACAAAGGATCCAGGTCAAGGCAATAAGGACTATAAGGTACAAAACATAACATGATCATTGCAATGGAACTTACAAAAAAGACAAGTAAGGTTACAATAATAGCAGCCAAAAGCATTGTCAGGAATTGTGTTGCGAGTTAATTATACAAGTCAAGTCAAAGTTTATTGTTGTTCAGTTAAAAAACCATTACAACATTGAGAACATCAAAAAAAACAGCTGAGAACTATATAATGTATCAAAAAAATATATGGATAAAATACTGTGCCGGAAATCACATTCATCTACATCCCAATTTATGCCCTCAGCACTTGGCATGATATAAACACCTCCTATTAAAGGTTCGGGCAACAGAAGCCGTGCCTTGACAAGGCTCCAATAACACAAAAGCCCACTATTTGGTCTAATAGTTTAGAAGTTTCAAAGCAGAAAATCATGCCATCAGAGGTTATTAGGGATGCAAAATGCTATATCTAAAAAGAGACAAGTAGTATTTTATATCTTAGCAAACAAACAGATAATCAAAAATTAATTTCAGCCTTATAACGATTGTGGCCAATGGCTCCACATCTAGGAGTCCTCAGATAGCACTTTCTGTAATCCCATCAGAGATCAGTCGTAACTGTTAATCCCAGAGGGAAAAACGTCTTCAGCCAGGCCCTCATAATGATATGCAGTCATGGGGACCATTAGATTTGAGAATCAGGTCATTTCCATTGCCACTGACTGGCCACAGGGCTAACATGAAATAGTACTACTCCTTTTATAAAGACAAGGCAGTCTCTCAAACTCAAGAGTTCATACATCTAAAAAGCACAGCATCATTTTATCACTGTAAAAACCTTTCCAACACGGTGTCAGCACTCCAGATGGTAGTAGAGTTACTGTCTAGGTACACACAGTATCACTGTTATTTTTAAAGGCAAATAAACATAATTCAATAGTCCTTTCTTATGCCAATTTAAAGAGCCAGTACAAATTTTCCTTGCAAATTTACACAGGAACAAGGGCACAGGGTGAGATTTGTATGGATCAGAATGTGCACTTTTAGAGGAGTGCCTCAAATGCCATGAAGGTAAAAATGTATGCATTAAGTTCGGAGAGCAATGCACTTAGCTCAAAGCGTCTTTACTGCTATTACCATTTGGAGAAAACCTCTCCAGAAATTCACCCCACAATCACTTTAAACAGCGTTCGTATGTGACTACTTTAATCAATAACTGTAATCTACTTTCCTTTCCTTATCCCAAAGCATTACTGAAAACTTTTCCTTTTTCAAGCCTGGAACTCTAATTCGCACAGCTTCCCTTCCAGCTCTGTGAGTAACCAAACCTGTGCGTAAGTTTTCCATCGCTCCTTTTTCCTTTTTCCTGATTTAGAAGGGGGAAGCATAGTCTGGGCTGGTTTGGCTCAATATTCCACCAAAACCTGCTGCAGGTCCTCCTCTTGTCAGTTCAATATACTTCAATTTCTTAATACTGGAAAAGCTGGAAAACAAATATAAAAGAGAAGTGCTCCACTAAACACAGTAAATACACACTTCCTTGAGTATACTTGGTATACTTGGTATTATAGGACAAAAGTAGGCCAATGGCCCATTGAGATTGTCCACCACCACCAAGGTGGGAAATTGGTTAGACCAATAATGTGTTTGTCTCCATCCAATGGTCTAGATTCTTTTTAAAGGAGGAAATCGAAGAGCTATCCACTAAATATTGCGGAAGGGTATTCCACAGTGTTGGAGTTCTTACAGTAAAATAGTTTAATCTCTTAGTAATGTTAGGTTTTCTTATTTCAATCTGTTTGTTGTTAAGCCTTGGAGAGCTCCTTCTATTAGTAAATTTTAGGCCACACTGATCCATTTGATCCTGTGAGTTAAGAATTTTGTACAAAAGGAGTAAATCACCTCTAGTTCTTCTATTCTGTAAGAAGTGCAGTCCAGTTTCCTGCAGTCTAAAGTGATAATCTCTGTTAGCTAATCTAGGTAATAATTTTGTTGCCCTCCTCTGAATCCTCTCGATTTTATCAATATTATATTTCTGGCATGGGTTCCAAAAGGGAGACCCATAATCAGAGTGTGGCCTAACATGGGTCCTAAAGAGGGGAATAATACATTCCTGGGTCCTAGCTACAAATGTTCATTTGATACGAGTGAGTAAGGCATTAGAAGTTTTAGCTACCTTATTGCAGTGGTCAGTAGATGAAAGCTTATTATTGACAATAACTCTGAGGTCTCTGTCTGGTGAGGAAGCTTTAAGGGGCTGATTGTTTAGGACATAACTTTGTTTGGGATTGTTTTTCCCATAATGTAACACAGTACATTCATCAGAATTGAGGAACATCCTATTGTCCACTGCCCAGGATTCTAAGGTTTTTTAAGTTGTTGTTCAGAATAATTCTATTTGCTTCTGTTAATACTGCCCCATCTAATTTAGTATCGTCAGCAAATTTAGAGAGAAAATTTTCCGTACTGACCTGCATATTGCTAATATAAACATTAAACAAAGTGGGTCTAAGGACTGACCCTTGGGGGACCCCACTGGTAACATGCCCTATGTCAGATAGTGAGCCATTTATACTAACTTTCTGGTGTCTATTTGACAACCAGCCAGAAACCCATCTAACTAGGACTTTAGAGAATCCTAAGTTGGACATTTTATCCAGGAGCATACCATTTGGCACCTTATCGAAGGCTCTGCTGTAATCAAGTAGTATAACATCCATAGGAGTCCCACTATCAAGTCATAGACTTATATAATTATAAAAGGAGACTAGGTTGGTTGTACAGGAGTACCCAGGCCTAAAGCCATGCTGTGTTGGATCAATTATGTTTTTAGTAATTGAGTCCCTTTCCAGTAATTGTTTAATTATTTTTTCCATAACTTTCCCCACTATGGATGCTAAGCTTAAAGGGTGATAATTCTCTAGGTTTGAGTGATTGCCTTTCTTAAAGATAGGTATTACTGTGTCATTTGTCCAATCATATGGTATTACTCCTTGTTGAAGAGATTTATTAAAAATTAGTGCCAGGGGTTTAGTAGTAACTTCTGCTGTTTCTATTAAGAATCTTGTGCTAATTTTATCAGGTCCTGGACTAGATGTCTTTTTGAGGGATTGCAAAGCTACCAATATATCAATATCAGCAATATGATAACCTGTAGATATTCTGTTTGGACCCAGGTTTATTTTTGGATGATCTTTTATAGAAAATACAGAACAGAACTGTGTATTAAAGGCATTAACCATTTCCTTGTCATTAGTAATTAACTTATTGTTTACAAATAGGGGACTAATGTACCTATTATTCCCTTTTTTATTATTACGATAAGAAAAAAGTGATTTATAACTTTCTTTACAGTGAGCCAGATGAAATTTGAGCTTCTTTTGTGACTGTAAAATAGATTGTTTTAATTGTTTTAATGCATTTTTGTATTGTATTAATAAATGTTCTTTATCAATGCCTTCACTTTTTTATAAGAGAGAATATCATTTTTTTATTTTAAATTTGTTTCTTAATAGTTTGATTAAGCCATAATGGAATTTTTCCCTTTTTATTATATTTCTTTTTTTGCGGACAAAAAGTTCTTCAAGTTCATAAATCTTATTTTTTAAGTATTCCCAGGCCATTTCGAGAGATAGAGGGGATAAAACTTCCTCCCAAGAAATTTTATTTAAATGCTCTTTAATAATGTCAAAATCAGCATAATCATAGTTTTTGAATTGTGTATATTTTATGTGTTGTACAGTATTAACAGTAAGTGATAAAGTTATAGAAGAATGGTCACTAGTACCAAGGGGGTCACTATTACCTACACTAGATATTATATACCCTATATTAGTTATGACCAAATCTAATAAATTATCTCCCTGTGTTGGTTCTGTAACAAACTGTTCCAAACCTCAATCAACAATAAGTGATATTAAATCCTTTTCATAATAATTTTTTTCCAGATAGCATGCTCCAGTTGATGGTAGGCATATTAATGTCGCCCAATACTAGAATATTACCGATTTAGCTAATGATTTTATTTTTCTGCTCCCTTTGTCCCATCTCCCTATATCTAAACCTCCCCAATCTGTTTTTTTTCTCTTCAGCTCCTGAGCCCTTGATTGGGCCACCATCTGCCCTGAAGCAGTAATGACTAGAGGAACCAGCCGGCTGCATGCACCTCGCCTGCCCGCAAGGGAGCCTCCTGTGCTGGGTAAGCCTAATCAGTAACTCAGGAGCTTAGAGAGAGCCCTGATTGGAGAAAGGACTCCCAGGATCACTAGCGACTGGCTGCTGCCTTTACGACTTATTCTGCCATTGGCCCCACAGACACACTGCTCCCTTCAGCTTGATTCTGTGCCATAGCCCGCCCACACTTATACCTGATATAAATTATCTTCCCACACTGCCTGCCCCAACCCTGGCCTCTATTAAATGCTCTTTTGTTACTGAGCCAGCCTACCCACTATTAGCTGATTGGATGCTCTACGACCAGCCACGCCTATTGTTCTGCCCACTATACCTGGAGCTTAGCTGTGTTAAAGGAGAGCGCTTAGAGGCTTGCTGCCCTGGTGCATATTCCTTGCTATTGCTGACATTTACCCCTCCCGCAAAAAATGCCACACTCCATTAATGCCCAATGAAAGTACTAATTCTTGCACTGTTTATATTGCCAATTCCTAAACTGATCAAAACCCAAAACACAACTGCGGATAATTACAAGGACCTGCTTCCCTCTAGTTCATTAAGGCAATCCAGAACAGGGACATCTACCTCTTGGATATTTACTCACTTAAACCAAATGGTACCAAGAAACCTTGTAAAAATGCCTTTGTCCTCGTCGGCTCTAACTATTATATATGAATTATCTTTACATAGCTATGACAATACCCAAACAGAAGCCTTCACTAAAGAACAAAATACAAATACAAGACATTGTAAAAAAAGATTTCTTAACAGGCTAAGCCAATACCTTAAAAAATTACTATTACTTCTTCTACTCTGCTCAGGAAATGTTGAGCTAAACCCAGGACCAGTTACTCCTTTGGAAACCCCTGCAAATCTCCCCCAATATAAAGGCATTAGCTTTCTACACATCAATGCGTGTAATGTGCTGAAAAAGCTGGACCAGATACAGATCTGGCTATACATGCAGCCCCTGACTTCCTCATGAACTCGGAATCCGGGCTTAAACCATCACTACCAGATAAATCCATAAACATTCCGGGCTACAATACATACCGTTGTGATAGACAGACTAGAGGGGAAGGGGTCTTAATATATGCAAAGAGCAAATTTGTACTGACGGTCACAGATGTTACTAGAAAGCCCAAAGAATTTGAATGCCTGACCCTTAAACTATTCCTTACTAAGGAGAAATTGCTTCTAATTATAGCCTGCTACCATCCTCCGTCTGGTGGTATGGCCCTCCTTCCTCATCTTAAAAACACTACTGCCTCCGCTAATACAGAGTGTATCATTCTAGGGGACCTTAACATGAATTGGGATGATGACAGTTCTAAAAGTCTGAAGGACCTTTGTGACACTGTGGGATTGGCACAAATGACTCCTACAAACACTAGGCCAAATAGAAAATTCCCAGAGCGTAGTTCCCTGCTGGACCTTATGCTTGTAAATAAGCCCCTCAACATTTCACATGCAGGTGTGTTCTTCAATGATAGAAGTGACCACTGTGCTACTGTCTGTATTAGGCACCCACTGCAATTAAACCAGACCACAAAATTTATACTGAAAAGAAGCATGAAAAAGTTCTCACAGAACTAATTTCTGGAAGACCTAAGCAGGATCAGATGGCAGGGCTTCTATCTAGCCTCCTCCATTAGTGAGGCGTTCGATATCTTTCATAGCCTCCTAACTAAGCTAATCGATAAACATGGCCCAGTAAAGCCGATTAGATCTAAGAAAAGATCCCCTGGGTGGTTCTCTTCTATTTTGAAGAAGACACTTAGAGACAGGGATTACTGGTGGAAAAGAGCAGGAAATCACAATTAGAGGCAGACTGGTTAGAATTCCGTATGTCTAGAAATGCCTGCATTAAATTAGCTAGGTCAGAAAAAAACAGGTACTTCCAAGCTGAACTAGAAGCCAGTAAAAACATCTCTGCCAAATTCTGGAACATACTTAGAGAAGTTGAAGGAAACCTGACTGAATCATCCCTGCCAGCCAAAATATTGTCCAATGGGCATACCTTTACTGACAGAGCCAAAATTCTTGGACAGCTAAACGATCACTTTGCCACTGCAGGACTTGCTTTTGATACCTCACCCATTAATAAAATTACTCCTCAGGGTGACCCTGCTGTCGACTTTAGTAACATTACTAATCCTAACATACTGTATTCTCCTGTATTTACCTTCAATACAGTCACTTTTAAACAGGTTGAGGACTTACTAGAAACAAAGAAACATAGAATTTGAGGGCAGATAAGGACCGCTTGGCCCACCCAGTCTGCCTATGTCCCTACCTAATGGATAAGCTGCAGATCCTAGTTAACCAGCAGCCTACTTCTTTCTGCCCCAACCCCCTAGAATTGCCTTTTGACTGTCCCATGCATGCTTGAATTCCACCACTGTTTTTGACTCCACAACCTCCTCCGGAAGGCAGTTCCCTGCATCCACAACCCTCTCTGTGAAAAAATACTTCCTTAAATTACCTCTGAGCCGACCCCCCTCTATCTTCAAATTGTGCCCCCTTGTTCTTGCACACCTCTTGTTTTGAAAGATGCTACCCTCTTGGACTTTGTTAATTCCCTTGAGGTACTTGAAAGTTTCTATCATGTCCCCCCTCTCCCTCCTTTCCTCGAGGCTATACATATTAAGCTCCTTAAGTCTCTCTTCATATGTCTTCTGGTGCAGACCCTGCACCATTTTAGTTGCCCTCCTCTGGACAGCTTCCATCCTGTCTATGTCTTTGTGAGATTGGGTCTCCAGAACTGCACCTAATACTCCAGATGGGGTCTCACCAGCTGTCTGTACAGAGGATAATAACGTCCTGTTTTCTACTGGTGATGCCTCTCCTATGCATCCCAGTATCCCCCAACCCTCCTTGCTGCCCTCTCAATTGCTTGCCCACCTTTAGGTCATCTGATATGACTACCCCGGTCCCTTTCCATTTTTGTTGTTGTTAGTATCTCACCCCCCATTGTGTACTCTTCCCCTGGGTTTTTGTTTCCCAGGTGCATTACCTTGCACTTCTTAGCATTGAATCTAAGCTGCCATACATTTCACCATTCCTCTAACCTTGCCAAGTCCCTTCTCATCCTTTCCACCCCACCTTGTGCATCAACTCTGTTGCAGATCTTTGTGTCATCTGCAAAGAGACATACTTTTCCTTCCAGTCCCTCTGCAATGTTGCTTATAGACATTGAAGAGGACCAGTCCTAATACTGAACCCTGCGGTACCCCACTAGTAACCCTCCTTTCTTCTGAGTGGACTCCATTTACTATTACTCTCTGTGTCCTATTCTCCAGCCAATTCTTTATCCAGGCTGTCATCTTGGGACCCCCTCCCATGCTGGCTAACTTGTATATTAATCTTTTGTGTGGGACTGTGTCAAATGCCTTGCTAAAGTCTAGGTAGGCCATGTCCACAGCCCCTCCTGATCAACTACTTTGGTCACCCAGTCAAAGAAATCTATCAGATTCATCTGGCATGACCTTCCCGCTGTGAATCCATGCTGCCTTGGGTCCTGTGCCCTCTGGCCTCTAGATAATCGACAATTTTTCCTTCAGAAGTGATTCCATCATTTTCCCTACCACTGAGATTAAACTAACAGGTCTGTGGTTTCCTGCTTCTGCCTTGCTCCCACTTTTGTGAAGGGAATCACATCTGCCCTCCTCCAGTCCTCGGGTACCCCATCCTCCCATGATTTGTTAAAGAGGGTAGTCAGTGGTGTCACTAGTTCTACCCTTAGTTCTTTTAGAATTCTGGGATGAATCCCATCAGGCCCCATTGCTTTGTCCACCTTCAGTTTTAAGAGTTCTTTCAGAACCCTTTCTTCTGTAAATGGGCTGGTATCAACTTCTGTATCCAGAGTGTTTCTACTGTTTGTTTTAGGTACCTCCCCCTCTTCCTTTGTAAATATTGAACAAAAATATTTGTTTAGTATCTCTGCCTTTTCACAGTCACCCTCTGCCCACCCTCCCTCCCTCCCTCCCTCCCTTTATTAAGCCTCACTATCCTCCTTGGTCTTCCTTCGCTCCCTGATGTACCTATAAAAGGTTTTATCCCCCTTCTTAACTGAGTTGGCTATCTTTTCCTCAGTTTGGGCCTGTGCTGTTCTGACTGCCTTCCCAGCTTCCTTTTGCTTTAACTGATACAGTTCTCTGTCCTGCTCCTTCTGTGATTCCTTGTACTTCCTGAATGCTTTCTTTTTCTCTTGAACCTTCACTGCCACTTCCTTTGAGAACCATAGTGGTTTCTTACATCATTTCATTTTGTTTATTTGCTTCACAAAAGGCTTGTTACCTCTGTGATGGCAGTTTTATTATTCCCATTGTTCTTCACCCCTCCTTCCTGCCCATTTGCTAGTGCATTCTTTAGGCACTCACCCATTTAACAAGTCAGCCCTCCTAAAGTCCAGTACTTTTGCCTTTGTATGACTTGACTCTATTGCTGTGTTTATTGTGAGCCATACTGTTCGATGGTCGCTAGTTCCCAGATGGCTCCCACTTCTACATCAGTGATCCTCTCTTCATCTCCATTTGAGAGAACCAGGTCTAAGATTGCTCCCTCTCAAGTGGGCTCCAATACTAGTTGTCTAAGGAATGCCCCCTGTAGGGCATCTAGAATAACCCCACTCTTCGAAGTGGTTGCTGCAACTGCACTCCAGCTAACATCTGGCATATTCAGATCACCCATCGGCAATATCTCCCCTTTTTCTGCCATTCTAAGTATACTTTCTATGATTTTCTTGTCCATTTCCTCCCCCTAAGAAGGGGGTCTGTATACAACCCCTGTGCGGATTGTGGTTCCATTGCTGGTCTCCAAATTTACCCACAGTGCTTCTTCTCCTCCCTGTTTTCCCTTTTGTTCTGTTGCTTTGATTCCTTCCCTTATGTAAAGAGCTACTCCTCCTCCTCTTTTACCATCCCTGTCCCTCCTGTAGATAGTGTATCCTGGTATGTTTATGTCCCAGTCATGGTTTTGTGTGTACCATGTTTCTGTGACTGCCATGATATCAGATGTTCCTTCTCCATCAAGGCCACTAATTCAGGAAGCTTGTTACTCAGACTACGGGCATTGGTACTCATTGCTCTCCATTTTTTGATGGCTTTACCTTCTGTTGCAGTATCCCCCACTGACCTTTCTACTTCGGTCTTTTTCTCATTTAGTACCCTGTTTTGTAGGGAGAGGCTGGGATTTTCCTGCTGCTTATCAGTGCCTCCCCCCTTG
The DNA here is from genome assembly GCA_016271365.2 of Neoceratodus forsteri. Lineage (NCBI taxonomy): Eukaryota > Metazoa > Chordata > Ceratodontiformes > Ceratodontidae > Neoceratodus > Neoceratodus forsteri. The sequence goes on from CM028132.1 coordinate 144,568,139, forward strand.
ACTAGTTTAAAAGCTTGCTTACTGTCACTGGATACTAAAAAAAGCGCAGGTGCAGACAACTTGGAACCATACTTTCTTAAACTTGGATATCATTACTTGACCGCCCCATTACACATCTATTTAATTTGCCATTAATGCATGGAGAACTTCCCCAGCTGTGGAAAACTGCTCATATTCTACCTCTATTCAAGTCAGCAGACCCATGCGATCTGAATAATTATCGACCTATATCTATACTGTCTGCACTGTCGAAACTACTCAGAAAAATTGTTAATGCCCAATTGAGAGAACACCTGGATATGCATAACTTATTAAACACAGCACAATCTGGCTTTAGAGCCAAATGCAGTATGGTATCAGCACTTGTGAAAGTAACCACAAATAGACAAACTGCACTAGCTACTAAGAACTATGTGGTTGCTCTCTTCCTGGACCTGAGCAAAGCTTTCAATACTGTGGAGCACAACATACTACTTACGGCTCTGAGCAGCTTTGGACTTGACACCTCTGCAATCAAATGGTTCTCTAACTACCTCACTAATAGACTGCAACAAGTCAAAGCAGCAGGTGACCTGTCATCTCAAAAAAACCTTCTGCGAGGCATTACCCAAGGCTCCATATTAGGCCTGATCCTATTCGCAATTTATATCAATAACCTGGACAGTCACCTGCAAGCAGCTAATGTACACTTATTCGCAGATGATACTGTACTATATACCGTGTACTATGTACTATATGCTTCCTAACAACCATGAAGAACATAATGGAGTCACTGAACAACAACACAATACAAATGGGCACCTTTCAGTTGTTAATTTGTCCAACCACACACTGACTACTGGAGAACTAAAAGTACTTTCAAAGGGCCTCACTTTCTGCCCAACAAAACCACTGGATAACAAACAGTTTTGTGGTAAACTGGAGGAATACTTCCGTAGATTGAGACTTAAATAATTCTTTCATGGCAAGCAAGAAATCACTGATAGTGAAGACAGTGCAAACAGCAATAATGTAATGGATGAGAAAAAGAAATCTGAATTTACCCCCTCAAGTGGGCATAACCAAAAACTAGACAATTACATTGTTTCCGCCAACAAGTCAGTGGTCAGATCCTTACTAAGCAAAAACAGACCCATTATAACCTTTCTCCATTGGAACGGAGAGCTATAGGGACACTGAAATCAAACAACAACATTGTCATCTAAAAAGCTGATAAAGGCTCTGCAGTGGTGATTTTAAACAGAGAGGATTACATTAATGAAGCTAATAGACAGCTAACAGATCTTACATACTACAGAGAACTAGAGAGTGACCCCACTACAAGATATAAAGTTGAACTACATGGCTTAATTAGAACTTTTCCAGACCATGTCAGAGAAAAACTAACTGACCTCATCCCTGCTGAACCCAGGCCAGGGACATTCTACATGCTGCCTAAAATACATAAACCTGGCAATCCGGGGAGACCCATAGTCTCTGGTAATGGTACCTTAACTGAGGGAATCTCAGGGTTTGTAGAGACCATTTTGAAACCGCTGGTTATGGAAAGAGACAGTTATATCCAGGACACTACGCACTTTTTGCATGTACTTTCTGGTTATAAGGATTTACCACCTGATACCATTTTAGTGACAATGGATGTAACATCCCTCTACACTAATATTCCACACACAGATGGAATTGCAGCATGCCTTAAATACATACATGAGAAAGGAATGGAACAAAACATCAACCCTGGAGTGGTGGGGGAACTTATGGAATTCATTTTGACACATAACAACTTCAACTTCAATGGTAAACATTATGTTCAAACTATGGGAACAGCAATGGGCACCAAAATGGCTCCACAGTATGCTAACCTCTTTATGGATGACTTGGAGGAGGGTTTTTAAGGCAGTATCCCACAAACCACTAGCTTATTTCTGTTACATTGATGATTTGTTTATCATCTGGACGGAGGCACAGATTCACTCAAGATTTTCATCACAAACTTAATAATCTCCACCTACCATAAAGTTTACCCTGGAGTACTCTACCAAGGTTAACTTTCTGGACACCTACAGTTACCGTAAGGATGGGACCTTACATACATATATTTACAGGAAGCCAACAGACAGACAGAGATACCTACACAAGAAAAGTAATCACCCAAACCATACAAAAAAATCTGTCATATACAGTCAAGCACTCCGATGTCACCGTATTTGTTCCAATGAGGATGACAGAGATACACATTTGGCTATGTTGAAAAACACCTTTATTGAGCAGAGACACTCTTCCAGGGAAATTGACAGGATAACAGAACAGGCAACGCAAGTACCAAGACAACAACTACTTCAATATAAAGAAAAGACAGCTACAGACAGAATACCCTTGGTAGTCACATATCCAGAGCTTGAATGTCTGTGTAAGATTATTAAAGACCTCCACCCAATATTTAGTCAGGATGAAACCCTTAATTGTATTTTTAAGGAATTCCCATTACTATCTTTTAAACAACCACCAAATTTATCCAGCCTAATTATTAGGGACAAACTTTCACCAGAACAGAATACCATGTCACACAATGGCACACGACCCTGTAATCAATGCCCCTGTAAGACCTGTGGGCTCATTTCTACCTTGGACTGTGTGGTTACATCACAAAACAGACAATTCCAGGTGCATGGGAGTTATACATGCATGTCACAACATGTTGTTTATTTCATTCAGTGCAAGAGATGTCCACAAACAGGTTATGTTGGAGAGACACGCCAACAGCTCCACACTAGCATGAACTTGCACAGACATACTATTACAGCAAAGAAGACTGAAAAAACAGTGGTGCACCACTTCTCCAAGCCTGACCACTCAATCTCAGATATGTCAGTAATGGTCTTAAAAGAAAATCTCAAAAATACACAACAGAGACAAGCTTTTGAGATTAAACTTATTTTACATCTCAATATGGTAGCAGATGGGATGAACATTGATCTTGGTTTTATGGGACACTACAGAAACTAACATCCACAGACCTCTTCTTCTTCAGACTGACATATTATAGGACTTCAGCATGTGTGGGATGTGGGTGCATGTGTGTATGTATGTGTGTGGGTATGTGTTGTGAGGTATGTGATATAACAGATGTGGGGCTTGCTGTCACATTGAGGTAGGTCTCTATTTAGATATATGGAGTTATAGTAATACTATTCTTACTTCACACACATAATGAATATTAATTCCTCCTTACTTTTTATCTTTGCCAGGGGGTGGGATTGATTCCACTGCACCATATTCAGATTAACTAGCCTGCTACTGTACATACAGGAGTGTTATCATATACTGTCAAATATTATTTTTTTAACTCTGTACATATTGGGGTGCATGATCTCATTTGCATGGGGGTCCTGGACAGATCTTTTTACATTAGACTAATATTGTAGTAATTTGTGGATATGTAGGTATGTTAGACCTTGGGTCTTACACACATACTTTATATTTACTTCCAGTTACCTTATCCTGGGGAGGGTGGCAGGTTTATTTCATGGTAGTTCTATCCAGAATCCTTGGAAATGTTACTATGCAGATAGTACTATGGTTAAATAGTGTCACATTTTTGCTCTGTAGGTATTAGGAGATATAAGCCCTTTTACTTAGGATTTCATGACAAGTTGAATTCCTTTGGGGGAACAATTGCAGTGACTGAAGTGAATAAAGGTTCACTAGGAGAGAGAGAGAGAGAGAGTGTGTGTGTGTGTGTGTGTCTTTGGAAGAGAGAGAAGGAGAGAGAGAGAGAGAAAAAAAAGGGGGAGAGCGAGACAACATCTCCTTAAAGCTATGTATCTCCCCCACCCAAATTATGGTGATGTGGGGTGGGTTAGGGTGTATTGCTTGTATGAAGAGGAGGAGAGAAATTACATTTTTATCTCTTCTTCAGATTCCTTAGACACTTGTGGTACATCAAGTTGTTACATTCTCAGTGTATATTGACATCAGTACACATCAGGCTATATGGTCTTAATTCCGTGAGGTTCCTCGACTAGAGTTTTTTTGTTTGACACTAATATTGTCAATTTATATTTAAATTATCATTTATATAGTCCTGTCACTACACTAGAGGTTTTTGAAATGTCTTGGGCCTTATATCTAGCTTGAGAGTACAGCTGGGTGACAGGTCCAGCTAGGTTATACACATCACACAGTGTGCACTGATGTTTTTAAGACAACTTTACTGGTAAATTCTTGTCTATAATGCAGACATTGAAACTTCATGAGCCCTATAACAATCTTAGTTTGTCTTTAATCTGGGGGGGGGTTGCCTTTCAGTAATCACATCGTTATACAAACTGTGACACTCATAGCTTGATTTAGGAGTTATCTGCTTCAGCAGTGTTATCTCATGTCAATTAAATTGATATGCAGTAGGATTCTTTGTATGTGTGTTCCACCAAGCACCTTTGATCCAGGGTTCCTCCTGGCTGAAGGCAGTATGGTACTGTTAAACTTCTCTGACATCATCTTCTGTTTTTTTTTTAAATGAGTATTTTAAACCAATGGGGATCTTTTTTCTGTTTTTTTCTGCATTATCTAGCTGTTATAAGTATTGTATTTTCTAAACAATTGCCATGAGCTTCTGAAGAAGGACTGGTTGGTCCGAAAGCTAGAGCACTTTGTTCTTGTTGTTACATCTATGTTGGTCCATTGAAAGGTATCAAAACATTTGCTTCTGGATCTGTACTATATACCATAAACCCCTCCTTAGATGTGGTGCAGAAGAAGCTGCAGCAAGACTTTATTATGCTTCAACATAATCTGATTGAACACAAACTTCTCAATCCAAAAAAAACTAAAGTTATGGTTCTCGCACCAAAGGCTGGCCTTGGATTGACATCCACTTTTCGGATTCTAACACTCCAAGATGAACCTTCTTGAATTAGTCAAAACCTTTAAATACCTAGGATTCTGGCTGGACAACAAACTGAACTTCCAATGCCACGTGAATTAAATCACGAAGAAAGTAAGGCAGTGGTTAGGCCTATTTTATAGGCTTAAACATCTCCTAACAGTAGATGCTAGAAAGAGGCTAGTACAATCTACGTCCTTACCTAATTTCGATTATGCTGACTTGATGTATTCTCGTTGTCCACTAATGTTGTTCAGTAAATTTGACACCTTATACCACCGGGCCCTCAGATTTATTCACAATCTACCCTTACGTACTCATCATTGTCTACTATACTAAGAATTGGGTTGGCCGTCTCTATCAGGTAGGAGGAAAAGAAATGCTCTTCTTTGGCTCCACAGAGCACTGTGAAACAAGCTCCCTTCATACATATCTAGCTTATTCGTGTGTGCCAATGGTTTTTATGGACTAAGACGCTTCTCTATGCTCTGCTTTCAGATTCCTAGAGTGAATACAAACTATTGCTCGGCAGCAATTAACTTCTCTCTTCCATCCCTATGGAACTCCATGCAAAGCACACTAAAACTGCCATCACTTCCGGGCCCAACCACATTCAAAAAGCTAGTTACTACCTTTCTGAGTGAAAATTGCAATTGTTTCAGACAAAGATGACCCTCCATACTTTTTTCCTATTAATCTGGAACCAGTATGTTCTTGTACCTACCCTGGCTCTTTTTTTCTCTCTCCTCCTTCCCTCCATAGCTGCTTCTTGCTTCTCCTATCATGTCTATTAACAGAGGTGGTTGTTGAGACTTATTATTTTTCCACGCATCATATACTTTAATTGCCTATCTTGGAATATTGACAAGTTAGCTGTTGCTGACCATTTTGTGTACATCCTGTAAAATTACTGTATTCATCTTTGCTTATGTACTTATTGTATTGTATGTAATGTTCTTTGTTTCTTGTCCAGGACCACCTTGAAAATGAGCTTGCTCAATGGTGTTTATGCCTGGTAAAATAAAGTTATTGATTGATTGACTGATTACCTTTACTTGCCATATCAGATATCTCCTTATGGAGCATAAAGGTATATTTAAGCAATAATGCATGACAGTGTGTGTGTTGTGCTGGGATAACATCACGCCTGGGGTGATTAGGCATGAGGCTGCAGGTCGAATGCAACTAATCACCCCAGAAGTGATGTTATTCCAGCACAACACACACCCTGGAGTGTATTATTGCTATTATAGAATGACTTATGTGTAAAACTAACAAAAGATGAGGAAGTACATTTAAAGTTTTATTTCTGTCATTTGTTTAAGTGGGTAGGAATACTTTATAAAAAAAATAGTGCTGATTGTTTTAGCCAGTAGGTGGAGCTGCTGGGTTTTCCATGGGAGTCTTTTCTGTCCATAGGAACCTTTTTCAGTGCTTCTTCAACTCTTATTAATTTGCTCTGTTCCATGAGTGTTTACATTGCCTTTTCTTATGGTTTTTATTTTCTTTTTTGCCTGTCTTTGTGTTTCCTGATGATGTTCTTTTGCCATTGGAGATTGCGGCTCTACCCTGTTTACAACGGCATGCCCTCTGCCATGGGGATGGAGGTAGGAAGGCGATATGGAGGGTTTCATTGTTTTGATGTTGTGGGGTTTAAAAAAAAAGAAACAAGAAATTTAATTGAAGATGACCGAATGAGCACTATAAAAAGAGCTGTGTGGTGAAAGACGCCCTTGCTCATTCATTTGTTCAGTCTCGTCATTTAGTCGCTCGGTCTGGTAGTTCATTCACTCAGATCTCAAGACTGACGTGAGAGGGATCACTGTGTTTTACTGTTTCAATAGGCAGAAAGGTGGTAGGGGAGGGTTTTTAAAAAAATACAATAAAAATAGAGAGACATGCCTGAGGACTGAGCGAGCATTATGAAACAGCCGCACAGTGACTATTTAAAATACTCGCTTGCTCACTTGCTCTGGTCCAAAAGGAGAGGGATCACCACACAGTGGGTTTTTTTTCTTTCAGATAACCTAGCCGTAACATTTATGTCAGCCTTCACTGAAAGACAGTGTTGTCAGTGTCAGTGTTTTTTTCTTGTGTCATTTGTTTAGGGGCAGACCAGGAAGTTAAGCTAATCATGGTGTTTTCGAGGAGGGTAGTGGGGCAGCCAATTGCTGTCGTGGAGTGATTCTGTTTCTTTTTTCTTTACATTTGATGTGGTCTTTTGTGTGCTGGGACTAGACCCATGATGTTGTTCTCGGATAACATCATGGGTCCAGTCCCAGACTGACCAATCAGAGTCAGTCTTTCATTCTTGCCATTGTATAATCGGCATTTGCTGATGGAGGTCTGTAACAAGTATCGACCATTATTTGTGGTTGATCCTTAAGCTGAATATTGACCCATATAGTTTCAATGTCATTAGTTGGAGGGAGCTGAAAAGAAGTTATATCTTCTCTAACATATAAACAAACCCCCCTCCTATTTGACCTACACAGTGTTTATGATAAAGCCTATAGCCAGCTATTCTTGTTGCCCATATCGAGTCAGGGTCCCACCATGTTTCAGTTACTGATATAAGCGCATAATTATTCAGTATGCATTTAGCTTCTAATTCTGCCATTTTCCCTTGACCTAATGCTCTTGCATTCAGTGAAAGAATTTCATAAGAAGTGATATTGCAACTTGATTTTTCTAGAGGACAGGTAAAAACCCTGTTCTCCCCCTTAGCATCTAGCTTAAAAGTTTATCTTTTAGCAAAAAGAACACTCTTGCCCAACAAAGAAGTACCCCTTCTGTTGAGATGTAGTCCATCCCAGCAGTACAAGGGGTTGTTTTGGTAGAATTGTTCCCGGTGAGTTAGACATAAAATGCCCTGTTGGAGGCACCATCTCCTAAGCCAGTCATTAAAGGTTTTTATTTTGTTTGTTATTGCAGTTGTTGCTCTAGGTACAGGCAGAAATTCTGAAAAGCAGACAAGGCTATCCTTGTCGGTCAGTATGTTGTTAAGTGCAATGATATCATACTTAAGATCTGCCAGACTTGATTTATTGATATCATTTGTGCCTGCATGTATAACAAACAGAGGTTTATCACCTGCCCCTACTAGTACTGCCTTAACCACTGTAGTAATATCTGTAACTCTTGCTCCTCTTAGGCTAGTACAGGTTCAATTGAATTTATCCACATTACAGATTGGATTATCTAGGTGTTTAATTATGGAATCACTAATAACATAGATCTGTTTATCTTTAGTTTTGAAAATGATCTTCTGACTTACTGGAGTCAAATTATCCTCAGTGACTGGGACAAATTTAGTATCTATATTAAGTGTGGACATTTTTTGACTATTGGTCTTCATTTTATTTTTTTCTACAGGACCTTTATCTAGTGGTGGGCAGGCTGCAATATCAGTTCCCAAGGAATCATAAATCTTCTCTGTTTTGGGAGACTCTGTAGATTCTATAGTCAGGTACCCTCCTGGATTGGGTCCTCACCACTCACCCCACAAGGATTTCTCATATGACCATTCTCCCAGACTCTCTCAATGACTACTCCCCAGTCATATGTGCATGGTCTAACAAATTCCTCAAGCCTCCTCCCAAAATTATCGCTAGCAGAGTCCTTCCTCATGGAAAACTTCCACATCTCAAACAATACCTGCTTCTACAAGACTGGCTACCCATCTACAAAGCAGCAGATGTTAACATGGCTCTTGATCACTTCATCTCAATTTTCAACGAAGCCTGCGACCTCTTTGCCCCTGCTAAAAGGCACAAAACAAAATCTCTCTCTAACCCATGGCTCACTGCAGTGCTTCTCTCACAGCTGGAACTAAGGGACCACCTCTGGGTAGTTGCTAGGGCCACTGGCAAAGAACTGGACATCCAAAATTACAAACAAGCATGAAATGCCTGCACAAAAGCCATCCAGCTCATGAAATCCACCTATTACAAAGACTCTCTCACCAATACATGGGGAAATGGTCGTGCTTTCTGGGACAATATCAAGGATGTCACGGGGAAGCAGCCAAAAACCTCACCGGCCATGTTAATGGTAGATGGATCCTCAACCCTCGACACCAAGGTGATCGCAAACATCTTTAACAAGGCTTTTTCAGACCTTAGTGCTGTCCTACCCCACGACTTTTTTGAAAACAGGGCCTACTCCCCAAATACCTCAGCTCCACAGTCTAACCATTCCCTCTTCTACTTCAGGGAGGTAAGGCTGAATGTAGCTCACTGCTATATTACTGCAGCTATCTCTAAATCTAGATCTAGTAGCGACACCCTGGACTTTAAGCTTCTGTTGCTCACCCTCAATGAGGTAATTACCCATTAACAAAAATCCTAAACCTCTCTCTCAGCTGTGGAAAATTCCCAGACTTATGGAAAAGAGCCACCGTGACACCTGTCCATAACAGTGGGGATAAGATGAATCACTCAAATTATCGCCCTATCTCCATACTGCCCCCACTCTCTAAGGCAGTCGAGCGCATCGTGGCTGATCAACTTACCGACCACTTGGATAAATACAATATACCTTGTCCAGAACAACACAGTTTCCAGAAAGGTCACAGCACCACCACAGCCCTTCTTCAGTTCACGGGAGCTTTGCACAAATCCTTTGACAACAGTCTTCTCACAGGGGATGTTTTCATCGACCTCTCCAAGGCCTTCGACACAGTACATCATGGACTACTAATTGACCATCTACTGAATGCCGGGCTATCACCTGACTCTTCTCTCTGGTTTAAAAGCTACTTAGAAAACCGGTTGCAGAGAGTAAAAATTGCTGATGTTCTTTCTGACATCCTGCCTGTTCGCTCAGGGATCCATACTGGGCCCCCTCCTTTTCAGCCTTTTCTTAAACTCCCTCCCTTACCACTGCTCTGAGCAAATCATACTATATGCCGATGATGCTGCTGTATTCTTCACTCACAAAGATCCTGCAACTCTTCAACACAACCTTCAACTTGGTTTCAGTTCTGTAGAGACATGGTTTCTTAATCATAAACTGGTCCTCAATGGCAAGAAAACCAAATCCATGCTCTTCTGCAGCTCTCATAACCCACACAAGCTACACCACTTGGCTATCTCCACCACTCAGGGGAACACTCTAGATCAGGTGGGGTCCTTCAAATACTTAGGGATACAGCTTGACCCTAATCTCTCCTATAGATCTCATGTAGTTAATGTAGCTAGAGCTGCTAATACATGGCTTGGTCTCCTCTACAAACACAGACAACACCTCACGCCAGAAGCTTTGAAGGTTGCAGTCCTGAGCTCTGTGATCTCTGTAATAGACTATGGTCTCATCATTTATGGCTCGGCCACAACCATAACCTTTAGATGCCTCTCAACTGCCTTAAATAAGGCATGTCAGCTCATCACTGGTGCTCACCATCTCACCCACATGTGTGACCTGTACACTCAGACTGGCTGGCTCCAACTATCAAACCACATAAAGTTTCTCACCTGCTCCATGGTGAAAAAAATCTACCTTGGCCTTGCACCTTCTGGGGTCTCAACATTGTTGCAACACCGAACCAACAAATGGTGCCTTTGGAGATCCACGCTACAGCTACTGGAAGTCTCCCATTGTCACACTTCACAGGGACAATGGTCTTTTGCTTAACGAGTGCCACTCTGGTTCAATGGCCTCAGTCCCACCATCGCCTGAGCCCCAACAGTTGGTATGTTTAAAACTAGGCTCTGGGACTATCTCACTACCAACAGCTCCTGTGACTGCCCAACTTAACTTTGTTTCTACACTTCTCTGCCTGCTCGGAGTGGTCCCCACCCTCCCCTCCTCACTGGATTCTACCCTCACATCTTGGTATACCCAATGCTGCACTTTTCACCCTCTCCCCACCCCGCCTACATTCCTTCTTTCCCCTCCCCCTCCCTTCTTCCATCTCCCTATGACTCTGGCATTTCTTATCTCTTGTCTGTTTTCTCTGACAAATGTCGCTGGCTGCCTTGCTTACAATGTTACCCTTGAATTGTATTAATCTGTAATCTATTTGCAATGTCCACACTATTGTAATGTCTGTCTTGATGTTCCCCATAATTTGTATTTCTCTGACATGGAACCTTTGTAAAAGAGCCTTGGCTCAAAGGTATTTGTAATCCTAGACTTGATAAATAAATAAATGTATTTATTTATTTGCACATCAGTTTACAACTTTTGAGCCAGAGGCTCATTTCCAAAAGGTACCTCATCACATAGAGGACAAATATAAAATACAAAACATTCTCGGTTGGATATAAGATACAAAGTACAAAACATTCTCAGTTGGATATGAGATACATAGTCTGTAGGATCACGTGATAATGAACATGACAAATATTTATACAAGCATTGTGGGTTCCAGGATATGGGTTACATAGATAGCAGGCATATGTGATAAAGACAATTATACAGATAAGCCAGTATGGTTACAATGGCACATAGTAGTATGACAGTATGAGGAGGCAACAGTGTAACAGCAGTTTAAATAAAAATAAATAGGGCTTCATAGCTGTTGGATAAGGGTACTAGAGGTGCACTATGAAATATTTGTCCTTCCCTACATTTAGTTTTATGTTTGGAAACCACAGACTAGTTGTCTGCTTCATTGTCTGGTCAATTATTATTAAAGACATTACTTACTAAACCAGGGATTTCATATTTATTTATTTTATCTATTTCAATCTAAGATTACAATACCTTTGAGCCAAGGCTCTTTTACAAAGGTTCCACGTCAGCGAGTGCAACAGTCATCATTTTTAGTTACAAACATATAGTCATTGACTTACAGACATGTAATAACCAGTACAAAGACTTGAGCTATGAGCAAAACAAGGGAAGGGAGTGGGTGGTGGGGAAGTGAGGGTAGGAGATCAAGGGGAAGGATGTCAGGGTACAGGGGAGTACAGGAGGTGGTTGGGATGGGGCAGGAGTGGAGATACGGGGGGGAGGTGGGCGAGTGTGGGGGACAGTGCGGCCAGGGGGCCTTGTCGAGGGACTATGACAGGTAAGGTGCTAGGGTTGCGAAGACTGATTGTAAGTGCTGGGTACTGGGGAATTTGCAGCTGGAATGGTGGAAATGTTAAGATGGGCAATTGCAGCATACAAGCAATGAGAGGCGCAGCTTGGACTTGAAGAGCCGAGTGTTGGAGTGGTCACTATGTTGCAGCCAAGAGAGTTGAGCCAGTTGGATGCCCGATAGGGGAATGCTCTTTGTTCTTGGGTCATGCGACATCGTGGGATATGTAGTAGATGGGAATTGGATCTCCTTGTAATGACATTCCTATGTCTAGCATTAAGGAGGGTACAGACACCAGGTGGGGCCAGACCCATTATAATTTTCTTGGCCATGATGCAGGTTTGGTATTTTATGCGTTTGTCCAGTTGAAGCCATCCAGATTGGGAATAAAGGTCACATGTGTGGGTACGGCAATGTGAGCCAGTGATGAGACAACAGGCCTTATTCAGGGAGGTTGCGAAACGTTTGAGAGCAGAGGTAGTTGTAGACCCATACATGATAAGACCATAGTCTATGATGCTGATGCTTTGGGCAGCCACTGCCAGTGCTTTTGGGGTTAGGTGTTTTCTATGCCGGAATAATATGGCTGACCTCTCATTGGCAGACTTTGCTACATTGCTGATATGGACAGCATATGACAGGTGGGGATCAAGGGTGATGCCGAGGTACTTGAATGATTGTGTTTGCTCTAGGATGGGTCCTTGTTTGGTTGCAATGAAGAGGTAGAGTTGTTTGTTTTTGTTGTGGGGACTGCAGAAGACCATAGACTTTTTTTTTCTGATTGAGAAGCAGTTTATGATTTAGAAACCAGGATTTGATGGAGGAAAAGGCCTGCTGAAGTTTATTTTGTAATTGGATTGTATCAGGCTGAGGATCACAGCATCATCGGTGTAGAGAATTATTTGTTCTGGGCAGCTGTCCAGTAGTGAGTTTAAGAATAGGCTGAAGAGAAGGGGTCCCAGAATGGAGCCTTGGGGGACTCCCGAGCGGATTGGTCTAGGGTCCGAGAATGTATCAGTGATTCTTACTGTTTGGGACCATTCTAGAAGGTAGCTCTTAAACCAGGCAATGGAGTCAGTTGACAGCCCAGTGTTCTGAAGCTGAACAAGCAGGAGGCGGTGATTGGTGGTGTCGAAGGCTTTAGTTAAGTCAATGTAGATTGAGCCTAGTAGTTCACCGGAGTCAAGTGCATTGTGGACTGCGCCGGTGAATTTAAGTAGGGCTGTAGAGGTGCTGTAACCTTTGCAGAACCCGTGTTGCTGCTTGCACAGGATGTTGTACATATTCAGGTATTCTGTGAGCTGGTCCGAGATGATGCGTTCTAGTGCCTTGGAGAGTGGGGGTAGTAGGGAGATAGGTTAGTAGTTATTGTGGGCAGTTTTGTCACCACCTTTATGAATTGGGGTGACAGTGGCAGATTTCCATCTGTCCGGGAATTGGCTAAGGCTGAGGGAGAGGTTGAAAATTCTGGTCAGAGGACTAAGCACTTCATCAAGTGTGAGAGACAGGATTTTGAGATCGAGGGATTCATTACTGAATCTTGATTTACCAAGGGCTTTGGTTACATATTTGCCTACTTGGTGGGCCTTGACTGCTTTGAAGTAGAAGTGGGGGGAGCTGGTGGGAGTATTGTTCATTGCAGACAGAGGGGCTTCACCATCTTTGAAGTAGTCCTGGGGTAGGACAGCACTGAGGTTGGTAAAGGCTTTGTTAAAGGTATCCACAATGGTTTTTGGGTTGAGGGTTGTGGTTCCGTTGATGTTGAGTATTGATGGGGGGTTTTGGGTGGATTTCTGGTGAGTTCCTTTATGTTCTTACAGAATTCCCGACCATTGCCCCAGGAGTTTGTGAGGGCACTGCTTATAGTAGGCAGACTTCATTTGCCGGATGGTTTTGGTGCAGTCATTGCCGGCACGTTTGTAGTTTTAGATGTTGTTTTGCCTTCCAGAGTTTCTGGCCAGCTCCCATAGGTGGTCTCTTGTTTTTAGCATCCTGAGGAGGTCACCTGTGAGCCAAGGGTTACTGAGTGATTTGACTTTGTGTTTCTTAATAGGAGCATATGTGTCACAGGCCACAGTGAAGATGTTTATGAAGTGGTCAAGGGCAGTGTTTACATTGGTTGCATTGAAGATAGAGGACCAGTCTTGATGGAGGAGTTGGAATTGGAGTCGAGGAAGGTGACCACTGGATAGAACCCTGCTGGTGATAGTTTTTGGTGGTTGTTTGATGAATTTATTTGACCAGGTGCAGCTAACAGGGGAGTGGTCGCTGAGAGAGTCAGGGAGGACATTAGTGTTTGATATCCATGATGGATGACTGGTAAGGATCCAGTCCAAGATTGTGCTGGTGCCAGTCCTGTAATTTTTCCTGGTTGGTGAGTCAACTATTTTTGTGAGGTTCATCACAGCAATGGTATCCCTGTGTGCACCAGCATTGGCCGCAGGCCAGTTGATGTTGAAGTCGCCTAGGAGGATGGATTCGGTGTCTGGTGGGAGTGACTTTACAAAGTCAAGAACAGCTGTTAGACCAGTTCCGTGTTCTTTGGAAGGGATGTAGATGGTGGCAACAGTGAGAGTTTTGTTTTGGGCTCTGAGGAGGATTCTCACTGGCAGTATCTGAGCAGTTGTGGGTTGGAGTGAGGCAATGATGTGGTGCCCCTGTATGGAGTCTTTTAGGTAGACAGCACAGCCCCCACCTCTTTTGGAGAGGTGATCCAGCCTAAAGACATTGTAGCCAGGAAGGCTGATTGCATGGTCCAGTAGCGATGGTGTGAGCCAGGTTTTGACAACTGCCAAAATGTCAGGGCTGTGCTGGCTGGTGAAGGCCTGTAGGGCATCCATTTTAGGAAGGAGGCTGCAGATGTTGATTGATATGAATGAGAGGGCACCCGAAGGCTTACTCAGATTAATGGCTTTAGAGCAGAATGGGCCAGGGTTTGGGTGCACATTGCCTGACAGCATTAGGAGAAGGAGGAGGACTATCCTCAAGAAGCTGTGGCATATTTCTTTAAGGGAATGCTTTCACCTGCTAGCATCTTGGGAAATTGCTGAGCATCGACGATAGTGGGTGAGGGTAAGCATAGACAGGGGGACCAGAGTGGAGGGCTAGGACCAGTGTGGGTGTAGGACAGTTTCATGGCGGTAGGATGGACCCTGGACAAGGGGCAGTGACCAGTGTGCAGCATGCCTAAGTGGAGGAAGGATGTAGGAATGTGGAAGCTGAGGGGGAAGGAGGGAAAGCAGGCTTTTGGGGCATGCAGTAGGGGAGGAAGATAGGCAAGAAGAAATAGAATAGGGATTAGAGAACGGTGAAGGCGCATGATTAAGGTAGGATTCAGGGTAGGTGGAAGGAGGGGTTAAGGCAGGCTGGCGGGGCTAGGAGAAGGGGAAGGAAGAGCAGTAAGAGCATATGGAATGTTAATGGTCTCAGGGGGAACTATTTGGCCCAACATTTGATCTATATAGTTTTCCAGTGCCTCAATTTCTGGACTTGTAGCTCTGGCTGACTGTAACTGTAATATTTCAGATCGCAGAACCTGCAACAGCAAATATTTATCGCAGATAAAGTCAGTGATTTGAGGCCCCCAACCAAACGTCTGACAGGATGAACAGAAGTTGTTTGGGACCTCCATATTTCATGTAATACTGTATAAGTTGATTTATTCAAACTTTTTACATTCAATTTATGTATTACCTGGTCCCCTTCCCCTGATGCCTCAGTGAACACAGCAGACAAGGGCAGATGCGCGTGTCTCTGCATGCATCACCGTGTGTGGCCCTGTGCGTGCTTGCCCCGCTCACTAGAGGGGCTGTTTATGTAGTGAGAAACTGGAAGTTAGCGGCCATTTACTTCCGGTTTTGTCGCTAACTTTAAAAGTTTAAAAAAGCCTGTGGACTGCACTATACAAGTGCAACAGGCACCTCAAACCCAATTCTAGGGCTGAATTTGATAATTCTGTGCCCCACATCTAGCTAGATGGCTAGATAGACTTGAGCCCTGCTAGACCTGGATTAAGCCCTCCAGTATATGAACCCCAGACCCTTGACAACAATAGCATACCTGCTATAAACTTTTAGCAAACTTATATACACATAAAATATGCTCCACATTTTTCTGCATTTTTCTGTCTCCTTAAGACTGTTCCACAGACCATCCCTCTTTTTTCACCTTGCCATTCCTCATCTGGAGCCCTCCAAATGAACAAGGAATCTTTAAGGGCACATTGATCTGCAAATTTGTCGCCGGTCCAGTTTAAACAGCAGACCGTTCAAACACTGAAATGCCAAGAATAACATACCCTCAGCAGGAAGATTGCCAAAAATTTCTCAGCACAACAAAGACACTGAATGCCAGACATGAAGTACAACAAACAGTCGCTTTGCAAATTTACTTAAACAGTCTTACTGATGGAAAGTGTTGTATGAAACTCCATTGAACAAATATATTCAGAGTTTCATTCATTAACCGGATAAAAAAACCTCCCATGTATGTATTTTAAACTAGAACTGGGCTTAGGCGGAGAAGCGACCGGGAGCAGAGCAGCGCTACGGACATCTTGCTGCTCTGCCCCGCCCCCAGCAGATGTCCTAATTATACAGTACAAATCCTAGGTGACTCAGTGAAGCTTTGTTAGTAGTGGGTTAGTGGGAAAAGAGAAAGAAGGGTGGTGGTGAGGGGGTGGTATGGGGGAGAGAGAGAGGGTGGAGGGGAGAAATAGGGAAGGCATTGCTTTGGGTATGTGGTAGATGGGAAACAGCAAGGGAGGAGGAATGAGGGGATGAAAAGGAAGAGGAGACAGGTAGAAATGTGGTTTGAACCAATCTTTTCTTGCCATCCTGGGTGAGCAGATGTTTGATTCTGTAAAAGAAGCCAAGCCTTTTCCTGAGCTTTTCCATCAGTTCCTCCATGTGATCGCAGAAGGAGAGTTTCTGGTCAATCCACACCCCCAGGTATTTAAATTTGGATACGAATTCTAGAGGTTCACCTAAGAGTGTGATAATCTGGGGTATGGTTCCTAAAGTTGCAGGGTTGCTAGCACTGATAAGGAGTGAAAAAAGCATAGCCTTTGTTTTTTTGCATTCAATAGAAGTTTCTGTTTTAGTAGTTGCACTTGCAGTTGATTAAATTCTTGTTGTAAATCCATACATGCAGTTTCAGGAGTAGGTCTGCCAACGTAAAGTACCGTATCATCAGTGAAAAGATGAATACTAGCAGACTTAATCCCAATGTTGATATTATTTATATAGATTCCAAAGAGCAGTGGGCCCAGAATGTAACCTTGTGGTACATCCCTCAGCCAGGGTTTCAGAGGCAAGAGTTCCCCTTCTGCTTTTACCTGCTGTTGGTGTCCTGAGAGATAGTCTGAAAACCATCTCAAGGATGAGGAATCCATGCCAATATTATGGAGGGATACCAAAAGTAAGTCATGGTTGACAGTGTTGCATGCTTTGCTTAGGTCCAGAAAGACTGCACACGTGAGGTTCTTTGTGTCCAGAGCCCCCTGCCAATCATTAGTCACCTTTGCAAGGACTGAGATAGTGCTATGGTGTGGACTAAATCCTGATTGTAGAGGGTTTAGCAGATTTGCAGATTCTAAGTGGTTCCTGAGCTATACACTCACTATTTTCTCTAACATTTTAGATAGAATAGGAAGTAATGAGATTGGTCTATAGTTATTGAGATCATAATGGTCACCTGTTTTAAATAAGATGATCATATGGGCAGTGTTCCAAATGGGAGGAAAGTCACCATGTTGGAGAGATAGGTTGAAGAGATGCGTAACTGGCACAGCCAGGACATGAATACTAATTTTTAGGAAAAAGGGGTCTATGAGGTCTGCTCCAGCACTCTTTCTGGTACATAGGTGTAAAAGTAGATCTTCAACTTCCTTCAGGGAAGCAGGCTGTAAAGAAAATGCTGCATTAGTGACTAGGGCTGCTAGGTAATGCACACCAAGTTGCAAACTAAGGTTATTGGCTGGGGAAGTATCAGAAGCAAGCCCTGCAGTTGCGAAATGATTATTAAGATGACCAAGAAAAGTATGTTTATCTGTGACAGTGATGCCACCATTGGTGACTTCTGCGGGTAGGGAGTTGGGAGATGCATGCCCTTCAATATCCTTAAGGGTTTTCCAGAATTTGGCAGAGCTACTGGAGGATGCATCAAGTTCAGCCCTGTAAAAACTTGCCCTGGTCTCTCTGACCATCTTAGTACAAAGGTTTCTGGGCCTCCTAAACAATGTTCAGTCTGCCAGAAGTTTGGTTCTCCAAGCTTTTTTAAAAAGCAGTTCTCTGTTATATAGAGCGGCCTTCAATTCTGCTGTGAACCGTGGGCATGATTTTTTTCTTGGTGCAAATTTTCACCAGGAATGCATGTTTGTTGAGTGCCCCAGCACAGTTTCCTGAAAAATATCATAAGCCATGTTTACAGTTTTTGCTAGATAGAAATCTTGCCATCTCAGAGAGTTCCACAGGTCAGAGAGATATGCACATGGATTGAATTTACAACGACTCCTCTTGACAGAAAATGTGGCTGTAGAGGCTGATTTTGTAGCAGATCTGACACAGACCATGAAACAGTGATTGCTGATGTTGGAAAAGAACACACCACCACCATGGGAAAACTTAAACTGGTGTAGTTTACTTACTAGGATAAGATCCAACAATGTGCTATTGTTTGGGTTCTTCCTGTTTGGGCGAGGTACTTCAGTTATGAACTGGAATAAACCGAAGCAGTCACAGAGGTTTTGAGGGGTTTGGAGACACTGGAAGATCAGTAAATGTTAAGGTAACCCAGTACAATAACTTCTGAGGACAGGGACCCCATCATACAATTTAAATGGTCTAATATTTGCAGACCAGCCAACGGAGCTTATAACATCCTATGACACAGAAGGAAACCAACGAGAAAAGCTCAATTTTGAGAGTCAGGCTTTCAAACTTTTTGGGAATTGAGGCTGACTTAATTACAGTGGCTGATAATTTATCATGGACATAGATGACCATTCCTCCACCTCTTGTTTGCCTGTCTGTTCTGAAAATGGTGTAGGATGGGATGTTCACCTTGAAGTCTGTGGTGCTTGGTCTGAGTCAGGATTCAGAGACCACCATGACATCAGGCTTAGTATGAATGATCCAGGCCTGTATAGAATCAAGCTTCTTTAGTATGCTGCACACATTAACGTGCATGATACTCATGCCTTTAATATGGGCAAGGTCGTCAGGTGATGGAATAGTCACAGAAGGACCAGGGTTCAGCTCTATATTGGCAGAGCACAATGATAAAAGCAGAAAGTGTTTCTTTAATGCCCCTAGAAGTAGTCTATGGGCTCTAATCCATTCTTGTTTACACAGATAATCAAGTAGGATTAGAGGGTCACCGAGGCAGACACCAAGGGAGCCTAATGATGTATAGACAAGCACTCAGGTCAAATAAGGCAGGGAGAGCTGGGGGAATGTCAATGACAAGGGAGATACACCCTCTATGGCCCTTCCAGACAAGGTACCAGTCCACCAGGGCAGCTGCACTGATGGTTCCAATATGGGTAACTGAATTACCTGAGTACAGTATTCTGCAGTGCCCAACATACCCAGTCAGTCCACGGTAGAGCCGTGGTAATTGGTGGTGGAAGGTTAGGTAATTGGTGGTGGAAGGTTAAGATGTTAAGGAAGCATAGCAGAATAAGACAGTGAGATAAATATGCGGCTGCATTTTTAAGATTGTACGCAGAGCTGGTTCTGGCAGATAACTGATGCTTGGATCAGTTCAGAATGAGCTAGGCAAGATTACTGTGACTTTAAGTCCGAGTAACAGAAGGGTTGACTTTTTCTTGTTGCCTAATTCAGAAGAGCAAGAATACTGCAACTCCATGTCGAATCACTGAAGGACAGACTTTATGATGCCAACTTCAGAAGGGAAGACATTTTCTGGTGTTTAATTCAAAGTGTAGACATGTTTCTGTTGCCTGATTCAGTACTGAATAATGTAGGTAAGACTACTACAACTTCAGATCCAAGTCAGTGAAGCAGCATGGTAAATGCACCAGTACTGGCACTTGTGTATCTCTCATACTCAATGGGAAATGTCACAAACCATGGAAAAGTAAATAAGCAGCAGCATGGTAACTGCACCAATAGTGGCACATCTGTATCTTTCTTATTCAATGGGAAATATCAGTAACCATGAAATAGCACACGTATAGCAGCGTGGTAAATGCACCAGTACCAGCACATGCCTATCTCTCTTACTCAATGGGTAATATCAGTGACCATGGAACAGCACAGCTACAGTAGCATGGCAAATGCACCAGTAGTGGCACATGTGTATCTCTCTTACTCAATGAGAATTATCAATAACCATGGAACAGCAGAGGTGCAGTAGCATGGTAAATGCACAAGTAGTGGCACATTTCTATCTCTCCTACTCAGTGGAGAATATCAGTAACAATGGAAGAGCTCAGGTGAAGCAGCATGGTAAATGCAACAGTAGTGGCACATGTGTACATCTCTTACTCAGTGGAAAATATTAGTAACCATGGAACAGCATAGGAGCAGCAGTATGGAAAATGCAACAATAGTGGCATATGTGTATCTCTCTTACTCAATGGCAAATATCAGTAACCAAGGAACAGAACATGTGCAGCAGTAAAGAAAGTACACCAGTAGAGGAACATGTGTATCACTTTTTCTCAATGGGAAATATCAGTAACCATGGAACAGCACAGGAACAGCAGCATGGTAAGTGCAACACTAGTGACAGAGGTGTATCTCTCCTGCTCAATGATAAATATCAGTAACCATGGAAGAGACCAAGTGCAGCAGCATGGTAAATGCACAAGTAGATGAACATGTGTATCTCTCCTACTCAATGGAAAATATCACCAACCATGGAACAGCACAGGAGAGGGAGCATGGTAAAGGCACCAATAATAGCATATGTGTATCTCTCGTACTCAATGGGAAATATAAGTAAACATTGTAGAGTACAGCAGAATGGTAAATGTACCAATAATGGCAGATGTGAATCTAACTTCCTCCAAGGGAAATATCAGTAACCATGGAACAGCACAGCAGCAGCAGCATGGTACGTTTTAGCAGTGTCAGTGGCTCAGTAGGTAGCACACTCCCTCTGAGGCTGGGAAAGCAGAGGGCTGTGGGTTCATTTCTCACATCTAGCACTTGGATTAATATATCCCAGTACTGACACTGTAGTGCAGCATGAGAGGGGTGCTGCACTTCTGAGGTGCCATCTTTCGGATGAGACTTTAAACCGAGGTCCCATCTGCCTGGATTGATGGTAGTCTAGGTGGATGTTAAAGATCCTATTGCACTTATCGAAAAGAGTAGGGGAATGTTTTATTGAAAACTAAAAACATAATATACAAAATTGTATTACAGCATACAACATCATAAGACAGAAAACAGAAAAACATTAAAAAGAAACATAGCATCCAGAAACTAGTAAACAGGAATAATTTGTATATGCACACTACCCCCATCCTATTCACACTAAAAGAGTAGGGGAGTGTTTAAATAGAATAACAAAATACCAGAAAAAGACAGTATACCCAGATAGAGAAAAAAAAAATAAAACATAACAAAATCAAAGTTGTATTGTCGTTATACATTTCATAAACACACCAACTGATAGAGAAATAAAAACCCCAATCCAGTAGACATAAAACACAATGCAAGTCAGAAAAAAGAATAATCTCAAAATAATGATATAATGCACAGATATAAGGAGAAATAATACACAAGTAGAAGAAAACATAATCAAAGCAAAAAGCAAATGTAGAGGTAAAAAAAAAGGAAAACAATTCTCAGCAGAGACCTCGTAGTTCTAAATTCACTGTAAAAGGTGAAAAGAGAAGAACAAGTGTCAAAATCAAAACTGAGAGACAGTACAAAAGCCCCACTGAAGGGACATAAGTCAACCTGTGTCCAACCACCGGATCACCTTCCATTTCATTTGGAATTTTCGTTTTGATAAAGTACGAAAATCTGTATTCCAAAGTCCTAACAGCCAATTATGAATTCTCAAAAATAATTGTTCTGGAGAAATAAATAAAGCTTGCAAGGACCATGTGTACTGAACCTGCCAAACGTGGTATTTTATACCTCCAAAAATTAATCTGACAGTGTCTGCATTGAAAGACTTCTACTTCTACTCCAGGAAACAACAGTCAAAACTATCTCTCAAAGAGCTGCGACTCTGCTCCTTAAAACTCCTACTCCTCCACCTTCTCATCTCAAGCAGCATCCATCCCAACCCTGGCCCTAGAAGCTCAGGCACACACAAACTCCAGGTACCCTTATCCTTGCAACCATTAATATCTGCAGCCTACTACCAAAGCTGGATGCACTCCAAGCCTTCATATGCCAACACAACCCTGACATCCTTGCAGTGGTGGAAACTTGGCTGACACCTAAAGTTCCTGACTCAGCAGTAACAATACAGGGCTACAATGTCCACAGGCTGGACCGGATATCCAAAAAAGGCGGTGGTTGTGCAATCTATATCAAAGACTCCCTGTCTTGGCACCCTGTAGCAACTCCATCACTTTCTGCCTCAGCCCAGATTCTGCCAATAAAAATCATCCTAGGTCCCAACCATAAAGCCCTGACTATTGTCTCTGTATACATCCAGCCCAGGGAACCTGAACATGGATTCAACAACGTCCTAAACTTTATCAACTCTCATCCTCCTGAAGCTGAACTTATTCTACTAGGGGATTTCAACATAAACTGGTTAGCAACGAGTGCCAGTGCCTATAAAGACTCCATCTCAGCTGCTAACCTCACGCAAATGGTAAATTCCCCTACTAGGATTAACTACAAGACTGGCACCAGTATCCTCTTGGATTGGGTCCTCCCCACTCACCCCACAAGGATTTCTCGTACAACCATTCTCCCAGACTTACTCAGTGACCACTCCCCAGTCATGTGTGCATGGTCTAACAAATTCCTTAAGCCCCCTCCCAAAATTATTGCTAGCAGAGTCCTTCCTCATGGAAAACTTCACATCTCAAACAACACCTGCTTCTACAAGACTGGCTACCCATCTATGAAGCAACAGATGTTAACTTGCCTTGATCACTTCATCTCAATTTTCAACAAAGCTTGCTACCTCTTTGCCCCTGCTAAAAGGCAAACAAAATCTCTCTAAATCATGGTCACCACGGCTCTTCTCTCACAGATGAAACTAGGGATCACCTCTGGCAGTTGCCAGGGCCACTGGCAAACAACTGGACATCCAAATTACAAACAAGCATGAAATGCCTGCACAAAAGCCATCGGCTAATGAAATCCACCTATTACAAAGGCCTCCTCACCAATACATGGGGAAATGGTCATGCTTCTGGGACAATATCAAGGATGTCACAGGAAGCAGCTAAAACCTCTCGGCCATGTTAATGGTTTATGGATCCTCAACCCTTGACCCCAAGGTGATTGCAAACATCTTTAACATGGCTTTTTCAGACCTTAGTGCTGTTCTACCCCATGACTTTTTCGAAAACAGGGCCTACTCCCCAAATACCTCAGCCCCTCAGTCTAACCATCCCCTCTTCTACTTCAGAAAGGTAAGGCTGAATGAAGCTCGCCGCTGTATTACTGCAGCTATCTCTAAATCTAGACCTAGTAGTGACACCCTGGACCTTAAGCTTCTGTTGCTCACCCTCGATGAGGTAATTCATCCATTAACAAAAATCCTAAACCTCTCTCTCAGCTGTGGAAAATTCCCGGACCTATGGAAAACAGCCACTGTGACACCCTTCCATGAAAGTGGGGACAAGACGATTCACTCAAATTATCACCCTATCTCCATACTGCCCCCACTCTCTAAGGCACTTGAGCGCATCGTGGCTGATCAACTTACCAACCACTTGGATAAATACAATATACCTTGTCCACAACAACACGGCTTCCAGAAAGGTCACAGCACCACCACAGCCCTTCTTGAGTTCACTGGAACTTTGCACAAATCCCTTGACAACAGCCTTCTCACAGGGGCCGTTTTCATCGACCTCTCCAAGGCCTTCGATACAGTACACCATGGACTACTAATATACCAACTACTGAATGCTGGGCTATCACCTGACTCTTCTCTCTGGTTTAAAAGCTACTTAGAAAACCGGTCTCAGAGAGTAAAAATTGTGGACGCTCTTTCTAACACCCTGCCTGTTCGCTTGGGTGTCCCACAGGGATCCATACCCCTCCTTTTTAGCCTTTTCTTAAACTCCCTCCCTTACCACTGCTCTGAGCAGATAATACTATATGCCGATGATGCTGTTGTATTCTCCACTCACAAAGATCCTGCAACTCTTCAACACAACCTTCAACTTGGTTTCAGTTCTGTAGAGACATGGTTACTTAATCATAAACTGGTCCTCAATGACAAGAAAACCATATCTATGCTCTTCTGCAGCTCTCATAACCCACACAAGCTACACCACTTGGCTATCTCCACCACCCAGGGGAGCACTCTAGATCAGGTGGTGTCCTTCAAATATTGAGGGATACAGCTTGACCCTAATCTCTCCTATGGACTTCATGTAGATAATGTAGCTAGAGCTGCTAATACACGGCTTGGTCTCCTCTACAAACACAGACCACACCTCATGTCAGAAGCTTTTAAGGTTGCAGTCCTGAGCTCTGTGATCTCTGTAATAGACTATGGTCTCATAATTTAAGGCTCGGCCACAACCACAACCCTTAGATGCCTCTCAACTGCCTTAAATAAAGCATGTCAGCTCATCACTGGTGCTCACCGTCTCACCCACACATGTGACCTGTACACTCAGACCGGCTGGCTCCGACTATCAAACTGCATAAAGTTTCTCACCTGCTCCATGGTCAAAAAAATCTACCTTGGCCTTGCACCTTCTGGGGTCTCAACTCTGATACAACACCGAATTAACAAATGGTGCCTAAGGAGATCCACGCTACAGCGACTGAAAGTCCCCACTGTCACACTTCACAGGGACAATGCTCTTTTGCTTATCGAGCACCACTCTGGTTCAATGGCCTCAGCCCAACCATCTCCTCTGCCCCAACTATTGGTATGTTTAAACTAGGCTCCAGGGATCTCACTCACCAACAGCCCTGTGACTGCCCAACTTAACCTTGTTTCTCCACCTCCCTTTCTGCTCTAGTTGTCCCCCTCCCTCCTCACTGGATTCTACCTCACATCTTGGTATACCCAATGCTGCACTTTCACCCTCTCGGCCACCCTTCCTACATTCCTTCCCCCTACCCTCTTCCCTCTCCCTATGACTCTGGCAATTTTATCTGTTGTCTATTTTCTCTGACAAATGCTGCTGGCTGCCTTATTACAATGCTACCCTTGAACTGTATTACTCTGTACTCTGTTTGCAATGTCCACATTGTCGTAATGCCTGTCTTGATGTTCCCCATAATTTGTATTTCTCTGACGTGGAATCTTTGTAAAAGAGCCATGGCTCAAAGGTATTTGTAAGCCTAGACTTGATAAATAAACAAAAAGATCCCCAGTCTGAGCTTAAAACCCCAAAAAACAAACTCTGAGGTCCAATAGTTGGAAAACAAAAGGTAGTCCATCTGACCGAAAGGATCGACCAAAATTGTAAAATATAAGAGCATTCAAAAAATAAATGAGCATAGTTTCAAACTGATGTAGGCAAGTAGTAGTTCTCGGACAGTATCATTCCTCCTTACTCTTGTGTTTTAAATTATTTTTTACATTTAATTTCCCATGAGCAGTAAGCCAGGTAACATCCCATGTATAATTTGGAAGACAGAGGTAAGCATAGAAAAAACTTGAAGTAAGTCCGAATCTGCCATATCCTGAAACACAAAGCTGTCCAAAAAATGTTGATCTAATAATAAATAATACATACGTTTCCTAGAATATTGAGCGATGGAGGTGTAAGAATCGTTCCATTTCTTAAGTTTGCCAAAACAGGAATGAAAATAAACAGGCAATTAAGAAATAGGTTTTTGTTTGTGAATTACACTGCCTCTAGACCACCCATCCAACCATGGGAAACATGGTCTAAAGCCACAGTCCATACTCTAGATGTACCTGTACCAGTGAGCAATATTCTTATATAAAATACTGAAAAAATAGAACAGCATTAATCATATTTAATCCACCAAGTTTTATGGAATTATATAAGACATTTCGTTTTACGGGGTTCAAACGATTACCCCAAATTGTATGAAAAAAATACCATAAAGTGTCATTTCTTTAGAAACCGTTAAAGCAAAAACTGCACTTAAATGTAAAAATAAAGCGATAAGAAATGTATTAATCGTATATATCCTTTTTTTCTTGGACATATTCCATTTATTCCAAAGTGACACTTTCCAATTTGCAGTTTGAAGTAAATTATCCCAATTATAGGCAGCCGTATCTGTCCCACAAAAAAAATAAATCCCCAAAATTTTACAGACCTGCGTGGTGACAGGAATCCCCATAATCACTGAATGCGTAGAGCTATGGCTACCAAAAAAAAAAACACTGGCTTTTAGATAAATTAAAAGAGGCACCAGTTCCTTTCACATATGCAATAGTCAATGATTCCACAGCAGTACAGGAAGGAACATCTGCTAAAAATAGACATAAGTCATCTGCATAGGCTACGACTTTGATTTCCATATCCTCTGATCCCAAAGATGGACCCCTAATAGTGTCCATACCTGTGATTGCAGAGAGCAGTGGTTCTAAAAATAAAATGTAAAGAATAGGGCTTAAGGGGCATCCTTGACGTACGCCTTTACCACAAGGTAGTTTAGAACCAAACCAGCCATTAACATAAGGAATAACTGTTGCATGTAGATAATACTGTCGTAACCAATTAATGAAGCAAGACGGAAAACCCATCAATGCCATGCAATTCCAAAGATAAAGATGCGACACGTTATCAAAAGCTTTCGCTTGATCTAAGATAACACAGATCCCTGCCAGTTCATCCCTACCACCTCGTTCGATAACTTCCCTAATAAGAATCAAGGCATCTGTTATGGTACGCCCAGGCAATGAGCAAAATTGTGTGGGAGAAATGATGTCAGATAAAAGACAAGAAATTCGTAGACTCAAAATCTTAGTAAAAATTTTGCAGTCAGAATTTAAAAGTGTAATCAGACGCCAATTATTTAAATCACCCTTATCTCCAGATTTATGAAGAAAAATCAACAATCCCTCCTTCATACTAGGTGGAAATGTACCTTGGAAGAGACAGGAATTAAAAATGTCAACCATATGGCGTTCCAGATTTGTACCAATCAATTCATAAATTTCGTTAGGAAGGCCATCCTTACCAGGAGATTTATTTTTCTGAAGATTTTGAATAACAGTATGAAATTCTAGTAATGTAATAGGAGTCAATAAAGAAATCAAAAATTTGTCAGGGAACTGTCTCAGGGAACTATGTTGTAACCAATCATCAATAGAATATTGTGAAACGTTCAAATCCTCCGAAAATAATGAACAAACATGAACATCTATAATCTGGAAAAGATCCTTTCGGTCAGTAACCCTTTCACCTGAAGAATTTAACAGATCATGCACATCCTTTTTTTTACGTCTGAACATACTGCTGTCAAAAGGATTAGTAAAAGCGGAAGGACCCTGTGTCCCAAATCTCTGTTCTCTCTCCAGTTGTAATTGTCTAGAAGAATGTAATTGAACCAATTCAGCTTTAACTTTATTGACAGTAGGAACATCAACCTGAAGACCCATATTAATTTGGGAATAAAAGTCATTCAACATTGATTGTAAGGACAGCTGATAAGATTTACGGGATGCACCCAATATATGACCAACTTCCGTAAAATATTCCTTAAAAATGAGTTTAGAATCTTCCCACCATGTTTGTTGGGAATCATACAAAAAAAACACAGAGTCACATGCTTTTAGAACATCCATAAAACCAGTTCTCACAGCTGGAATATCTAAAAGTGACAGATTCAATTTCCAATAGCCGGGGCCTTTAGAAGTCTGTCGGAAATTGGAAAGTGAAAAACTAAGGAGACAATGGTCAGAAGAAGCAACTAAAGTAAACCTGAGGGGTGAAAATTTGAAGGGAGGGAGAAACAAACCAATAATCAATCCTTGATTTCCTACTATACTATAAATACTTAAAGGAAGGAATATTCTCAAAAACATCACAGAGCCCTGTAACCTGTAGTAAAGCGTTCAGGTAAGTCATATCGCAATAGGTTTTAGAAGTAACTGATTTAGTAGTCCACGAAATATTAAATTCCCCCCCAAATAAAATATTCCTACTAGAAAATAAATAAGGCCGAATAAGGTGTAACAGTTGAATACGTTCCCATTTACTTTGAGGGGCATAAATGTTAATCAAACGAAACGGGACCGCATCAATACTAACATCCAACAGCAATACTCTCCCCAAGGAAAGATGAACTACATCCGTAACTGTACAGACATTGGAGATGAAACATATCCCAATACCGGAGCATAAGTCAGTGCCCCCTGACCAATAACAAGGACCCCAATCCCATAAATCAGTAGCCACCGAGAATTCCAGAATTGTGTACAGCCGAGTATCTTGAAAAAATATATCGTAACGTAAATCCACAAAGGCAGCAAAAGTAACCCCTTTCTTAAATAAAGATCGAAGACTATTAGCATTAAGACTAGCCACCGAAAGATCAAATCCAGAACAGAAAGAGTGAGAAATAAGTTAAGAGTGAGAGTGTAATTTCCTATTACTTTTACATAAACCCACACGGGTAGTTTTTTTCGGTTTACACTTCGCCCCCACCCTAGGATCCAAAACTGACTCCTGGTCAGAAGTCATGTCCACTTGGGAAGGATTCTGAGAGGTAGAATCAGAATCACAGTCCCCAGTATCTATAGAAGCCAAAATTTCAAATTTATTTGAAACAGACACAGGAGCTGGAGACTGAGCCCAATCCAGCACTGAACGATGTGAAACATCTTCCGGAATAGGGGACTGGAAAACAACTTCATCAACCACAGGGGTCTCCGAGGAGGACAGTATCAGAGAACTATGGGGAATCACCAAAGGGGTTACAGAAACTGGAGGGGCAAAAGCAACAGGACTGGGAAAGTCAAGGTCAGCAACTGGCGGAGGGGGAGTCTGCTTAGATGGACGAGAAAAAGCCACGGGGGGTTTGGTAGCTAAAGCAGCAGAATATGACATAGGTCTTTGGGGAGTGGCAGGCCTAACTCCTTCTAAAAGAGCGCGAGCTGCCTTAAAAATAATCAGGTCTTGCATAGCATAATCTGCGTCTTCAGTGTTGTGAGCTGCTCGTGGACAATCTGAAAAAGAGTGCCCTAAGTCTTCACAAAAGTTACATCTAACTGAGTTCTCACATTGATAACCAGAATGTCCGCCCTCCCCACATAGAAAGCAAAGAATTTTTTCACAAGACGTACTAATATGTCTTGGAGAGCCACATTTATAGCATCGCCTGGGTTGACCAGGATAGAACAGAAAACCTTTATCCTGGCCAATGAGGGAGATGCACAAAATCATCTTGAATACATTTAAGTTTAATTTTAAACTTCCATCCCCCATTCCAAAACCCTTCCCCATCTAAAATCGGATCAGGCATGCCTTGAACCTCCCATCTTTTATTTAACCAAAAAAGAATATCAACCAAGTTTACTCCCTCACTACGAAATAACACAGTTGCCACTTGGAAAGGTTGTTTCGTCAATGGAACTACCTGAAAGTGAGACCATAATGGGCTAGTTTTTAAAGAGGCATATTGTAACCAAAAGGTTTCTAAATGTGCAGGAGTCCTGAAACTAACATCAAAAGAATGTTCTCCAGGAGCATGAATAAGGGCATAAATATCTGATGGGGTAAAGCCTAAGGACTGTTTAATTAATACTCTGCCCACATAGAAGCAATCTGGAAGTTCAGCCATTCCACCCAAATAACGAAGCCTGATGGCATTTTGTCGTTTTGCCAACTCCAAGGGTTTCACAAATAAATCTGCAGAAGTACGGGAAGGAGAATCAGGTAATGGAGGAGTAGGAGTAGCCGAAGTATCCACAGCTATGCCCAAAGACTCCACATCCAGCATGTCAAAAGATGTACTACCTGAATCAAGAGGTCGTTGTGTAGCAGCCTCCACAAAGTCCAGAATTCTGTTTTCATCAGTAACACTAGTCACTTCAACGGAATGGGTCAACACATCCGTTGAAACATTTGGATCAGCCACCCAGGAACCATCTGTACATTGCTTCCATCCCGCGTTCGAAAGGGCAGATTCAGGGGACCAAGGTTCCTCCATTAAGCAGTCGACTGAGTCTCCAGTAGCAGCCAAGACAGATTCCGGCGCAGAGGAAACCATGTCATCAGTAGTGCCCGGCCCAAGTTTGAATGTCCGACGAAGTACCTCAGGAGAAACCCCAAGCAGGCATTTCCTCTTCTTTTTATCCAACAACTCGGCTCTCACTGAGGTAAGAGCCACCTCTGTTTGCAACAATTGATTCTGTAAAGCATTTCTTTGTTGTATTATTGTGGTAACCGCATCATCCTCAATGCCACTTTCCACCATTTCCAACACTTTAGGCGTGTCCACAGAATGAACTGCAGAGTCGGGGGTTAACAATGGGGTAACTTGCGTAGTAGCACCATCTACCTCCCCGACTTCCAAAACACGACCGTCCTCCTCCATCACCGACAGCAAACTGCTCATCTCCAGAGATGCCATGTATGGGACAACGCCCCCTTCCAGAGTAGGGGAATTTCCACGGTGTCCTGGCCAAATTTCCCTCATTCACTACAAATACCACCAACAGCTTAATCTGGTTCAGGGTCAGTTGGCATTCATCTGTATCCCCCTCCCCCAGGTCATGCCTGAAAATAGGCAGAATTTGTCTAGTGCACTTACCCGGTCAACAAAAGCTAAAATAAAATAACAAAATAAAAAAAGTGCACCAATAGTGGCTGGTGGGTATCTCTCTTACTCAAAGGGAAATATAAGTAACCATGGAACACCAGAGGTGCAGCAGCATGATATGTCTACCAAGAGTGGTAGATGTGTATCTCTCATACTCAATGAGAAATATCAGTAACCATAGAACAGCACAGGTGCTGCAGCATGATAAGTGCACTAACAGTGGCAGATTTGTAGCTCTCTTACACAGTCGGAAATATCAACAACCATGGAACAGCACAGGTACAGCAGCACAGTAACTGCACCAAAAGTGGCACATGTGTCTCTCTTTTACTCAATGGAAAATATCAGTAACCACAGAACATAATATGTGCAGCAGTATAGCAAATGCACCAATAGTGGCAGATGTGCATCTCCCTTTCTCAATGGGAATTATCAGAAACCACTGAACAGCACAGGTGCAGCAGCATGATAAATGCACCAACAGTAACACATCTGAGTCTCTCTCTTACTCAATGGAAACTGTCAATAACCATGGAACAGCACCGTTGGTGCAGCAGCATGGTAAATGCACCAAAGGTGGCACATGTAATATCTCTTTTACTCAATGGAAAATATCAGTAACCACGGAACAGCGCATGTGCAGCAGTATAGCAAGTGCACCAATAGTGGTAGATGTGTATCTCTCTTACTCAATGGAAAATATAAGTAAGGAAAATATAAGTAAACATTGTAGAGCACAGGTGCAGCAGCATGGTAAATGCATCAGTAGTGGCACATGTATATCTCTCTTACTCAATGGAAAATATCAGTAAGCATGGAACAGCACAGGTGCAGTGGCAGGGTAAGTGCACCAATGGGGCAGATGGGTATCTCTCTTGCTCGAAGGAAAATATCAGTAACCACTGAACAGCACAGGTGCAGCAGCATGGAAAATGCACCAATAGTGGCACATGTGTATCTCTTTTACTCTATGAGACATATCAGTAACCTTGGAAAAGCACAGGTGTGGCAGAATGGTAAATGCAGCAATAGTGGTACATGAGTATCTCTCTTACTCAATGGGAAATATCACAAAACCATGGGGCAGCACACATGCAGCAGCATGGTAAATGCACCAAAAGTGCCATATGTGAGTCTCTTTCCCTCAATGGAAAATATCAGTAATCATGGTACAGCACATATGCAGCAGTATAGCAAGTGCACCAATAGTGGCAAATGAGTATCTGTCTTACACAATGGGAAATATCAGTAACCCTGGAAAAGCACAGGTTCAGTAGCATGGTAAGTGCACCAAAGTGGCACACATATAACTCTCTTACTCAGGGGGAAAAATCTTTACACTGGAACAGCACAGGTACAGCAGCATGGTAACTGGACCAGTAGTGGCACATGTGTATATCTCTTACTGAATGGAAAATATCAGTAACCATGGAATAGCACAGGTATAGCAGCATTGTAAATGCACCAGTAGTGGCAAATGGCTATCTCTATAACTCAAGAGGAAATATCAATAACCATGTAACAGCACAGATTCAGCAGTATGGTAAATGAACCAGTAGTGGCACATGTGTATCTCTCTTACTCTATGGGAAATATCAGTAACCATGGAATAAAACAGGTGCAGCAACATGGTAAATGCACCAGTAGTAGCACATGTGTATCTCTCCTACACAATGGAAAACATCAGTAATCATGGAAAAGCACAGGTCCAGCAACATCACATGTGCACCAAGAGTGGCAGATGTGTATTTCTCTTACTCAATGGGAAATATCTGTAACTATGGAACAGCACTGGTGCAGCAGCATGGTCAATGCACCAATATTTGCAGATGTATATCTAACTTACTCAATGAGAAATATCAGTAACCATGGAACAGCATAGGTACAACAGAATGGAAAATGCACCAATAGTGGCAGATGTGTATCTCTCTTACTCAAGGGCAAATATCAGTAACCATGGAACAGCACATGACAACAGCATGGTAAGTGCAGCTATAGTGGCCGATGTTCATCCCTCTTACTGAATGGGAAACATCAGTAACCATATAACAGCCCATGTGCAGCAATATAGCAAGTGCAGTAATAGTGGCACATGTGTAAATCTCTTTCTCAATGGGAAATATCAGTACCTATGAGACAGTACAGGTGTAGCAGCATGGAATGTGCTCCAAGAGTGGCAGATTTATATCCATCTTACTGAACTGCTAATATCAGTAACCATGGAACAGCACAGGTGCAGCAGCATGGGAAATGCACCAGTAGTGGCACATGTGTATCTCTCTTACTCAGTGGGAAATATCAGTAACCATTGAACAGCACAGGTGAAACAGCATGGTAATTGTACTAGTAGTGGCACATGTGCATCTTTCTTACTCATTGGGAAATATCATTAACCATGCAAGAGCACAGGTGTGGCAGCATGGTAAATGCATCAGAAGAGACACATGAGTATCTCTTTTGCTCAATGGAAAATATCAGTAAACATGAAACAGTACAGGTGCAGCAACATGAAATGTGCTCCAAGAGTGGCAGATTTATATCTATCTTACTGAATTGCTAATATCAGTAACTATGGAACAGTACACAAGCAGTACCATGATAAATGCATCAAAAGTAACACATGTGTATCTCTTTTACTCAATGGAAAATATCACTAACCACAGAATAGCACATGTGCAGTAGTATAGCAAGTGCAACAACAGTGGCACATTTGTATCTCTCTTACTCAATGGGAAATATCAATAATCAAGGAACAACACAGGTGCAGCAGCAGCATGGTATGTGCACCAAGAGAGCTAGATGTGTATCTCTCTTACTAAATTGGAAATATCAGTAACCATGGAACAGCAGAGATGCAGCAGCATGGTATGTGCACCAAAAGTGGCATACATGTATCTCTCTTACTCAATCAAAAATATCAGTAAACAAGGAACAGCATGGGTGCAGCAGCATGGTAAGTGCACCGATAGTGACATATGTGCATCTCTCTAACTCAATGGGAAATATCAGTAAAAATGGAACTGCACAGGTGCAGCAGCATGGTATGTGCAATAATAATGGCAGATGTGTATCTTGCATACTTAATTGGAAATGTAAATAACCATGGAACAGCACAGGTGCAGGAGCATGTTATGTGCACCAACTGTCACAAATGAGTATCTTTCTTACTCACTGGGAAATATCAGTAACAATGTAACAGCACAGGTGAATCACCATGGTAAGTTCACCAAGAGTGGCAGATGTTTATCTCTTTTACTCAATGGAAAATATCAGTAACCACGGAATATCACATGCACAGCAGTATAGGAAGTACAGCAATAGTGGCAGATGTATATATCTCTTTCTCAATGGGAAATATCAGTAAACATTGTACAGCACAGATGCAGCAGCATGGTAAGTGCACCAATAGTGGCACATGTGTATCTCTCTTACATAAGGGGAAATATCAATAACTATGGAACTGCAGAGGTGCAACAACACGGTATCTGCACCAAGAGTGGCAGATGTGTATCTCTCTTACTCAGTGGGAAATATCAGTAAGCATGTAACAGCCTAGGTGCAACAGCATCATATGTACACTAAGTATCTATCTTACACAATGGAAAATGTCAGTAACAATGGAACAGTATGAGCTAGCCTGGTGGTGCTGAGGGTTGAGGCGCTGGAAACCACACCTCATGTCATGTGGTGACCTGCGTTTGTAAATGAGGGTGGGCTGCCAGGGTTTGGCAGGGAGGAGAAGGGTTGAGCATCAGGAGGACAGCTCTCTTTCTCTGAGGAGGGGGGATTTCGGCTGTTGGCATGAGTCTGACCCCTAGCAGCAGCTGGGAGGCTGATGCATGGACTCTGAAAGTTGGGGGGTTGGGAGAGGTGCTTTTGCTTGATGGCAGCATCCACAGGAGCGCACACAGAGCCATCACATGTGTCATTGCACATGCCGCCTCAGCAGGCAGGGAAAACACAGAAAAACATATGCCCCCAGAGGATGAAGGAAGTGAGCTCACAGGCCCTGTACCCAGCTAGCCACAGCACAGAAAACCTCTATCTCGTCCTGGGGGAAGGGCCCCCTTCGACCCCACTGGGGGGATAAGCTCTGGAGCCTACTGTACTGTATGGTAGATGCCGGGGTCACGGGGATGGAGCTCCCTCCAGATCATGAGGGCTGAGGGGGTAGGAGCATAAAATATAACACAAAACAAACAAACAAAAAAACAATCGAACAGCACAGGTGCTGCAACATCGTATGTACACCAAAAGTAGCACATGTGTATCTCTCTTACTCAATGGGAAATAACAGTAACAAGGGAACAGCACAAGTCAATCAATCAATCAATCAAATCTTTATCCAGGCGATCACCATTGAGCGAGTTCATTTGCAAGGTGGACCTGCTGTTGGCAGGGAAAATTGTGCAGTTACATATAAATATACATAATACAAAAGGAACAACATGTTTACAATACTGATAGGAGCAGAGTATTTACTTTCCAAGTCACATGTACAAGAAAGATATACATAACACAACCCGAACGTTTTATATATATATATATATATACACACACACACATATATACAGTTCCCACAGAAGGAGGATGTGTATGGATGTCATATACAAACCACAGAAGAAAAAAGAAAGATTATTTATATTCTTGTCCAGCAGAAACACGTTACAGGCCTGGATGGAAATTCCTGAGCTATGGAAGTGAGAATAACAGTGTGTAAGCCTTATGTAAATGTGGCAGAAGGGGGGTGGTGAATAAGAGGGATGCAGAGGGCGCTAAGGGCAAGTGGTGCAGAGGAGAGGAGAGGAGAGTAGCAGTGGCAAGGGCTGATTTGGATAAGCAGCTGGGACTAGTGTTGAAGAAGAGAGGAACAATAGTCATGCTGTTAGGAGCAATAGAAGCAATTACAGGTTTCAGCAAATGTTTTGTCATAGAGGGTCTTAAAGAAGGCAGGACTGACAGGTGAGCTAAGTCTCAACAATTTTTGTATCCTATTCCAGAGAGTAGGCAGTGCATAGCTTATGGCGGCTCGTCCAAAGCGAGTGTTGGCCCTTGGGACAGTCAAAGAAATCTGCGATTGACTTCTTTAGGCATAGTTCCTAATAGGACTAAGAGGGAGACAGCCAACGGCGTATCGTGGGAGTTTGTTGGCAAGGGCTCAGAGCGTCCATAGGGCTGCATTTCTATAACGCCTGTATTGAAGGGAGGGCCACCCTACGGCTGTGTATAAAGAGCAGTGATGTGTGGAGTACGGGAGGCCAGTTATAAATCTCAGTGCTCTATGATATAATACACCCAGTTTTGCAAGATATGAGCAGGGCAATGGCCATAAATGAAGTCAGCGTAGTCATTAATGAAAGGAATGTAGATTGGACAAGCTGTCTTTTTGCATCTGTGGTCAAGAGGTGTTTAATTCTGAAAAAAAGACCAAGTCTCTGCCTCAGTTTTTTCAGCAGTTCTTCTGTGTGTTCCATAAAAGAGAGTTTGTTGTTTAGCCAAATACCAAGATATTTGAATTTAGTCACAAATTCAAGATTTTCTCCTAATAGGGTAGAGATTGATGGTAATGGACTAGCGACAGCAGAGAAAGACCCTTGGCGTGATGGTGAGAAAAGAATGGCCTTGTTTTCTTTTTTGCATTTAGCAGTAACTTTTTGCTAAGGAGCTGGTACTGCAGAGTATTAAAGTCAGCTTGTAACTCAGCACAGGCAGCTTCAGGAGATTCCTGGCTTAAGTAGAGCACCGTGTCATCAGCAAACAAGTGAATACTGGCATCTTTGATGCCTACGTCCAAGCTGTTGTTATAAATAGCAAACAGTAATGGGCCCAGTATGGAGACCTGGGGGACACCTCTTTATATCGGTTTAAGTGGAGAAATCTCTCCATCAGTCTTAATTTGTTGCTGTCTATCAGAAAGGTAGTCTTGGAACCATCCCAGTGTGATTGGGCCAATGCCTATAGTTTTTAAGGTGGAGAGGAGCAGGCAGTGGTCGACAGTGTCAAAAGCCTTACTGAGGTCCAGAAACACGGCACAAACAAATTTTTTGTTGTCTAGGTCCCGTTGTCAATCATTAGTAACTTTTGCCAGTGCTGTAATTGTTACTATGCTTAGCTCCAAAGCCAGACTGCATTGGGCTGAGTAGTCTAGCGTTGTCTAAGAAAGATCTCAGCAGCGTAGCCACAATTTTTCCAGAAGTTTTTAAAGTATGGGAAGAAAGGAGATTGGTCTGTAGTTATCTAGATCACAGGGGTCCCCTGCTTTAAACAGGGGAATGATGTGAGCAGTTTTCCATACCTTGGGGATGGAGCCTTGTGCTAGGGACAGATTGAATAGGTGTGTTATAGGTTTAGCAAGTATATGGTATGCTATTTTCAAGAAATATGGGTCGAAGGAGTCGGCCCTAGCACTTTTTTTAGTATCTAGTCATAGAAGAAGATCTTCAACTTCTTTTATGGTGGTAGGTGAAAAGGAGAAGTCCATGTTATTGCTACTTGGTTCTGACGGCTGGGTGTTGGTCTGAGGAAGAAGGCTACTTACAGGTGCATTATCAAATGCTAGGCCGGCAGTGGCAAAGTGATTGTTGAAAGCCTGCAGTATCTCTAATTTATTGTTAATGATAATATTATCAGTGGTAATTTTGGAAGGAAGTGCACTTCCTAGAGAGTGGCCAGATAGCTCTTTTATGGTGGACCAGAACTTGGTAGGGCAGTTTGATGCAGAAAGTAGCTCGGTTTGATAAAAGTGGGCTTTGGCCTCTCTGACCAACTTAGTACAGACATTTCTAGATGCCCTGAAAAGACACCAGTCTGCGTTGGTACGAGATTTATGAGCTTTTTTCCAGAGGTAATTTCTCTTCAGTAAGGCAGCCTTCAGATCCGGTGAGAACCAACGACAGGTTCTGGCTTATATTCGTGCTTTAACCAGGGGAGCATGGCTGTTTAGGGTGCTGGATATGATTTCATGAAGAACGTCATAGGCATCACTCACTGACTTAGCCAGGTAGAAACTCTGCCATAGCAAAGAGTTTTTTAAATCATTGAAGTATGCAATAGGATCAAAGTTCTGTCTGGATCTTTTAGTGGAAAACTTTGATGTAGATAGAGGTTTGGTAACAGTTCTCATGCCACCAATAAAGCAGTGGTCACTAACGTCCGCTAAGAGGATACCAGCATGGTAAAAAGGAATGAGGTCTGTTAACAAGGAGAACATCCAAAAGGGTGCTTCTTATTGGATTTTTTTTTTGTTCATGTGAGTAGGCTCAGTAATAAGTTGAGTGAGTCCATGAGAGTCACAGAATTCTTTCAGGGGTAACGAGACCTTAGTCAGCCAATCATAGTTAAGGTCACCTAGTATGATTGTTTCCCTTGGGGTAGTATCCAGGTGGGATGACAGGTGTGTCAGAAGTTGCAGTCCTACTGCTGGAGGTCTATAGCAGCTTATGATGCAGAATGCCACTGATGGGGAAAGCTTGACTTTAAGAGACAGGCATTCAAATCCAAAGGCAATGGAGGTAGCATCTAATATAGATACTGAGAATTTGTTTTTAACATAAATGGCTACTCCTCCACCCCTGGTCTGCCTGTCGGTTCTGAAGAGGAGGTAGTTAGGGATGTCTACTACTCTGTCTGGGGTGGATGCCCGGAGCCACGTTTCCGAAAGCACGAGTACATCTGGTGCAGTATGAATAATCCAAGCCTGGACTGAATCGAGCTTCTTTAAAAGACTACACACATTAGTATGCAACAAGCTAATTCCTTTCAAAGTTGTGAGATCAGAAGGAGATGAGAGCACTTTCGTAGGGCCAGGGTTAAGTTCGACGTCACCTGAACATAGGAGTAGAAGGTGCACAATTTTCCTCAGGGCAGCAAGGAGAAGTTTAAAGGCACTAGTCTTTCTATGTCTGGTATAGGTTTGAGTACATAGGTCCAAAGACTGAATCATCTTACTGTGCTACCCTATGGATACATATCCTAGGTTCCATGTAGAATAGCACCAAGCCATACCTAGTTTGAATGGATAGGGTATAGGACCATGTACAGGATTAAGGTTAGCAGTTCCACTTCGAGGAGACTCCACAAACTGTGAGGCGATCAAAGGCGTACAGTGGCAGCATAATTTGTTCATAGTGTTGGTATATGGGGAGACTAGCATGGTACAGCATGCACCTTTGCTGGAATCAATTCTGTCAGGTTGCCTAACCACATAGGGTATTATACAAAGGCTGGTGAATAAGCGTAGCCAAACAAGGCCTGTCATGGTTGCCCTTTATGTAAGTAAGTAGCTTACTGCTATCTAAGTTATATAGGTCCCAGGGGTCGT
Source organism: Neoceratodus forsteri (assembly GCA_016271365.2). NCBI lineage: Eukaryota > Metazoa > Chordata > Ceratodontiformes > Ceratodontidae > Neoceratodus > Neoceratodus forsteri. Next base: position 144,607,252 of record CM028132.1, read on the forward strand.
TGTTCCATATGCAACTGTTTAGAGAAGTTTAAAAATGGAGTAACGCAAGGTAAATGCTAGAGAAAGGAGAGAGTAGCTAGAATTAATAGTGGGACAACACAAAGGCTAGCAGTCTAAGTGAAAACAGCTCAATTAGCAAATGAAAAGCCTGCAATTTCCTTGGCGCCTTGCAGTCTGGAGAGAGCTACAAAGTCATGAAGGGGTTGTAACACTTGGTTGCTGGGAACATTTTTAGACAGTAAACACAGTTTTTTGGCAAATCAGTCACAGTTCAATGATTTGTAGTACAATTTTCAAGTAAAACAGTGCCTTAGCAAGACAGGATATGCTAGTCAGCAATAAGCAAACCTGAAGTACCAAAACGGTATGCCTCAGCAAGACAGAATAAGATATAGCTGCTAGAAGGCTTAGTTGCAAAAAGGGGATGGGAGGAATTGCAGTTGTTGACAGTAAGTAACCAATAAATTGAAACATCAGATAGGAGTGGGTGGAGACTCTGTGCATTTAAAGAAGGCCTGGGTGGGTGGGATGAAAAATCAAGGGGAAGTTTGCAGAGCTAGCACTGAATCAGTGCACATACAGTTGGAGAGAAACTGCAGCGGGGGGGAATGGTAAGTTACTTTACACAGGCCGAGCAGAACAGGCTAAATTAAAATATATCAATTAGAAGCAGAGTACAGGGATGCAGGCTTACATTAAGCCACACGTCTCAGGTGCTCCTGTCTCAGGTGAGTGAGACCAGCCAATCAGGGAGCTCTACACGGGCATGGAGCCAACAGCGCTACCCTGAGAAGGCACTGAAATTGAAAACAGCAAATTGCAAGGGATGATCCGGTTCAGTGTTCACACAGCCCAGAGAAATCATGGCAATTTTTCAAGCGTCGTACTTTATCTATCTCTTTGGACGGTTGGTGGATCAGGCTCCTTGCACCATAGAGGTGCTATGGCTGGATCATGACTGCTGCCCAAGGGGGCAAGTGGAACCTTAGCTATCTCTTAGGGGGGTAGGTGGATCAGGCTCCTTGCACCATAGAGATGCTATGACTGGATCGTGACTGCTGCCCAAGATAAGAGCATCAGCATGGTAAGTGCACCAATTGTCACAAATGTGTATCTCTTTTACTCAGTAGGAAATATCAGTAACCATGGAATAGCACAGATGCAGCAGCATGGTATGTGCACCAAGAGTGGCAGAGGTGTCTCTCTCTCTCTCTCTCTTACTCAGTGGGAAACATCATTAACCATGTAACAGCACTGGTGCAGCAGCATGGTAAGTGCACCAATAGTGGCACATGTGTATCTCTTTTACTCTATGGGAAGTATCAGTAACCTTGGAATAGCAGAGGTGCAGCAGCATGGTAAACGCACCAACAGTGACATGAGTATTTTTCTTACTCAAAGGGAAATATCATTTATTTATTTATTTTATTTAAACAGCAGTTTGGAAAACCTTTGAGCCAAAGGCTCATTTACAAAGGTACCTTGTCTCAGTAAGACAAACCAAAATACACAGTATAGCAGTACAACACATAAGTATAACAGTAAATTAAGACATAGATACAAACAAGCTGGTACAGGTAGGATGGATGCAAACAATACCAGAGTTATGTTGTCCTTAGCAGCTTAGTAATAAGCTTTGTCATAAGTATTGAGTACGGCTTTGACTAGGGGCAGTTACAGCATCGGTGTTAATAAGGTGGTTACGTGAGGAAGTTTTGAAGCACGTATAGTTGGAGCCGAGATGGAGGGGCAGTGTGTTGAACCAGGAGGGGCCCTAAAGCTGAAGGCTCTTTGGCCATGAGAGGTCCTAGCTCTAGGGATAACAAGAGAGGTTTTCCAGAGGTCCGAGTATGAACTAGAGGGACAGAGCGCGTGTGGTGGTGGTCAATCCTGGTGGGAAAGCCCAAGGAGGGTCTTTGTAAGGGTACAGGTAAGATATTTGAGGCACTCGTCGAGATTAAGTACCAGCGCTTTAGCATACAGTAGACAGGTGTGTGTCATCCTAGGTGCTCCAGAAATTAACCTGCAGGCCTTATTCAGAGAAAGTGACTTTTATGGAGTGCGGTCCTGATCAGCAGCACCATACACCGGCAGTCCATAGTCCACTAGGGACAGGATAGAGGAGGTGATCATGAAGTCAAAGAGCCCGGAGGGAGGCAGTGTTTATACCGGGCGTAAGATGCCCAATCGGATATTAGTGGCAGTGGCTAGGCAGTGATGTGTCCATCAAGGAGGGAGGGGTCAAAATGGATCCCTAGGTATTTATAGGAGCAAACTTGTTCAAGTGGGAATGAGGACCCAGAGTGAATGAGGAGTTTGAAGTTGCAGGACTTGTTTTGGGGATGAGTGAAGAACATGGTTTTTGTTTTTTTAAGATTTATCACCAATCTATGTTCCTTGAACCAGCCCTCGGCTTCAGTGAAGGACTTCTGCAGCAAGTCCTGGAGGGCAATAGGGTTACGACTTGAGGCAAAGATGACCGCATCATCAGCGTACAATAGAATGTTCCCCGAGCAAGAGCGTGGAAGGGTGTTAAGGTAAAGGGAGAATAGTAAGGGGCCCAGAATCATAAATCATGGAGCAGCACAGATGCAGCAGCATGGTAAATGCACAAAAAGTGACATATGTGAATCTCTTGTCCTCAATGGAAAATATCAGTAGTCAGGGAACAGCACATGTGCAGCTGTATAGCAAGTGCACCAATAGTGGCACATTTGTATCTCTCCTTACTCAATGGGAAATATCACTAACCATGGAACAGCACAGGTGCAGCAGCATGGTAAGGGCACCAAAAGTGGCACATGTGTAACTCTCTTACTCAAAGAGAAATATCTGTAACCGTGGAACAGCACAAGTGCAGCAGCATGGTAAATGTATCAGTAGTGGCAGACATGTATCTCTCTTACCCAAAGGGAAATAACAGTAACCATGGAACAGCACAGGTATAGCAGCATAATAAATGCACTAATAGTGGCAGATGGCCATCTCTCTAACTGAAGAGGAAATATCAAGAAAAATTAAACAGCACAGGTTCAGCAGCATGGTAAATGAACCAGTAGTGGCACATGTGTATCTCTCTTACTCAATAGAAAATGTCAGTAACCACGGAACAGCACAGGTGCAGCAGCACAGAAAATGCACCAATAGTGGCACACATGTATCTCTCTTACTCAGTAGGAAATATCAGTAACCATGGAACAGCACTGGGGCAGTAGCATGGTAAGTGCATCAGTAGTGGCAGGTAGGTAGCTCTCTTACTCAATGGGACATATCAGAAAACATGGAACAGCACAGGTGCAGCAGCATGGTAAATGCACAGGTAGTGGCACATGTGAATCTCTTTCAGAATGGGAAATATCAGTAACCATGAAAGAGCACAAGTCAATGGCATGGTAAATGCAGCAGTAGTGGCACATGTGTATCTCATTAACTGAATAGGAGATTGCAGTAACCTTGGAACAGCACAAGTGCAGCAGTATAGCAAGTGCATAAATAGTGGCACTTATCAATTAACTTTACTCAGTGGTAAGTATCTGTAACCATGGAACACCACAGAAGCAGCAGCACGGTAAGTGCATCAATAGTGTCAGTTTGGTATCTCTCCTACTCTAGGGAAATGTCAGTCACCATGGAACAGCACAGGTACACCAGCAGAATAGGAAGTGCTCCATTAGTGGCACATGTGTATCTCTCTTTCTCAGTGGGAAATATCAGTAACTATGGAACAAGACAGATGCAGCAGCACGGTGTGTGCACCAAGAGTGGCAGAACAGTATATATCTCTTACTCAATGGGAAATATCAGTAACCACTGAACAACACAGGTGCAGCTCTATAGTAAATGCACAAATAGAGGCAAATATGTATCTCTCTTTCTCAGTGGGAAATATCAGTAACTATGTAACAACATAGGTGCAGAAACATGGTATATGCACTAAGAGTGGCTGAAGAGTGTATATCTTACTCAATGGGAAATATCAGTAATCTTTGAACAACACAAGTGCAGCTGTATGGTAAATGCACCAATAGAGGCAGATGTGTATCTCTTTTATTCAATGAGAAATATCAGTGACCATAGAACAGCAGAGGTACAGCAGCATGGTAAGTGCACCAATAGTGTCAGATGTGCATCTCTCTTACTCAATGGGAAATATCAGTAACAATGGAACAGCACAGGTGCAGCAGCATGATAAATGCACCAGTAGTGGCAAACGTGTGTCTCACTTACTCAATGGGAAATTTTGGTAACCACGGCACAGCACAGGTGTAGCAGCATATTATATGCACCAAAAATGGCACATGTGTATCTCCTTCACTCAATAGAAAATATCAGTAACCTAGGAACAGCAGATGTGTAGCAATACAGCAAGTGCACCAATAGTGGCACATGTCTCACTTTTACTCAATGGGAAATATCAGTAACCATAGAACTGCATAGGAGCAGCAGCATGCTAAACACACCAATAGTGATGGATGGGAATCTATCTTACTCAATGGGAAATATCAGTAACCATGACATGCATAGGTGCAGCAGCATACTAAATGCACTAGTAGTGGCACATGTGTATCTCTCCTACTCAATGGAAAATATCAGTAACCATGGAAAAGCACAGATGCAGCAGCATGGCATGTGCACAAAGAGTGGAAGATATGTATTTCACTTACTCAATGGGAAATATCAGTAAACAGGAAACAGCACTGGTGCAGCAGCATGGTAAATACACCAATATTTGCAGATGTGTATCTAACTTAATCAATGGGAAATATCAGTAGCCAAGGAACAGTACAGGTGCAGCAGCATGAGAAGTGCACCAATAGTGGCACATGCTTATCTCTGTTAATCAATGGGAAATATCAGCAAACATAGAACAGCACAGGTGCAGCAGCATGTTAAATACACCTGTAGAGGCACACATGCATCAATCTTACTAAATGGAAAATATCAGTAACCATGGAACAGCACAGGTGCAACAGCATGTTATGTACACCAAGAGTGGCAGATATGTATCTCTCTTACTGAATGGGAAATATCAGTAACCATTTGGCAGCAGAGGTGCAGCAGCATGGTAAGTGCACCAATAGTGGCAGATGGAAAATATCAGTAACCATTGAATAGCACAGGTGCAGCAGTTTGATACATGCAACAGAACTGGCAGATATGCATCTCACTTACAGCAGCACGGTAAGTGCATCAATAGTGGCAGACATGCATCTCTCTTACTCAATGGGAAATATCAGTAACAATGGAACAGCACAGGTGCAGCAGCAGCATGATAAATGCACCAGTAGTGGCAAAAGTGTGTCTCTCTTACTCAATGGGAAGTTTCAGTATCCATGGCACAGAACAGGTGCAGTAGCATGTTATATGCACCAAAAGTGGCATATGTGTATCTCCTTCACTCAATGGAAAATATCAGTAACCACGGAACAGCACATGTGCAGCAGTATAGCAAGTGCACCAATAGTGGCAGATGTGTCTCACGTTTACTCAATAGGAAATATCAGTAACCATGGAACAGCACAGAGGCAGCAGCATGGTAAATGCACCAATAGTGGCAGATGGGTATCTCTCTTACTCAATGGGAAATATCAGTAACCACGGAATAGCACAAGTACAGCAGCATGGTTAATGCACTGGTAGTAGCATATGTGTATCTCTCCTGCGCAATGGAAAATATCAGTAACCATGGAAAAGCACAGGTTCAGCAATATCACATGTGCACCAAGAGTGGTAGAAGTATATTTCTCTTAATGGGAAATATCATTTAGCATGGAACAGCACTGGTGCAGCAGCATGGTAAATGCGACACTATTTGCAGATGTGTATCTAACTTACTCAATGGAAAATATCAGTAACCAGGGAACAGCACATGTGCAGCAGTATAGCAAGTGCACCAATAGTGGCAGATGTGTCTCACTTTTACTCAATAGGAAATATCAGTAACCATGGAACAGCACAGAGGCAGCGGCATGGTAAATGCACCAATAGTGGCAGGTGGGTATCTCTCTTACTCAATGGGAAATATCAGTAACCACGGAATAGCACAAGTACAGCAGCATGGTTAATTCACTGGTAGTAGCATATGTGTATCTCTCCTGCGCAATGGAAAACATCAGTAACCATGGAAAAGCATAGGTTCAGCAATATCACATGCGCACCAAGAGTGGTAGAAGTGTATTTCTCTTACTCAATGGGAAATATCAGTTAGCATAGAACAGAACTGCTGCAGCAGCATGGTAAATGCTGCAATATTTGCAGATGTGTATCTAACTTACTCAGTGGGAAATATCAGTAACTATCGAACAGCACAGATGCATCAGCTTGGGAAGTGCATCAACAGTGGTACATGAGTATCTCTCCTACTCAGTGGGAAATATCAGTAACAATGGAACAGCACAGGTTCAGCATCATGGTAACTGTACCAAGAGTGGCAGAAGTATATCTCTTTTACTCAATAGGAAACATCAGTAATCATGGAACAGTATAGATGCAACAGTATGGAAAATGCACCAATAGTGGCAGATGTGCATCTCTCTTACTCAATGGAAAATATCAGTAAAAATGGAACGGCACAGGTGCAGCAGCATGGTAAGTGCAGCAATAGCGGCAGATGTTCATCCCTCTTATTGAATGGGAAATATCAGTAACCATATAACAGCACATGTGCAGCAGTATAGCAAGTGCACTAATAATGGCACATGTGTATATCTCTTTCTCAATGGGAAATAGCAGTAATTATGGTACAGCCCCGGAGCAGCAGCATGATAAGAGCACTAGATCTGGTACATGTGTATCCCTCTTACTCAATGGGAAATATCAGTAACCATGGATCAGTACAGGTGAGACAGCATGGTAAGTGCACTAATAGTGGCACATGTACATCTCTCTTACTCAATGGGAAATGTCAGTATACATGAGACAGTACAGGTGTAGCAGCACGAAATGTGCTCTAGGCATGGCAGATTTCTTTATGTCTTACTGAACTGGTAATATCAGTAACCATGGAACAGCATAGGTGCAGCACCATGGTAAATGCACCAAAGGTGGCACATGTGTATCTCTCTTACTCAATGGAAAATATCAGTAACCATGGAACAGCACAGGTGCAGCAGCATAGTAAATGCACCAGTACTGGCACATGTGTATCTCTCTTAGTCAGTGCTGAATACCAGTAATCATGGAACAGCACAGGTGCAGTAGCACAGTAAGTGCACCAATAGTGGCAGATGGGTATTTTTCTTACTCAGTGGGAAATATCAGTAACTATGGAACAACACAGGTGCAGCAGCATGGTAAATGTGCCAAAGGTGGCAAATGTGTATCTCTCTCTCTCAATGAAAAATATCAGTAACCATGGAACAGCAGAGGTGCAGCCTGATGGTAAGTGCACCAATAGTGGCAGATGTGAATCTCTCTTAATGGAAAATATCAGAAACACTGGAACAGTACAGGCACAGCACCTTGATAAATGCACCAGTAGTAGCAAATGTATGTATCTCTTACTCAATTAGAAATATCAGTAACCATGGCACAGCACAGATGCAGCAGCATGGTATGTGTATCAAAAGTGGCACATGTGTATCTCCTTTACTCAATGGAAAATATCAGTAACCAAGGAACAGCACATGTGTAGCAGTATAGCAAGTGCACCAATAGTGGCACATGTGTCTCACCTTTACTCAATGGGAAAAATCAGTAATCATGGAACACCACAGGACCAGCAGCATGGTAAGTACACTAATAGTGGCACATTGGTATCTCTATTACTCAATGGAAAACAACAGTATCCATGGAACAGCACAGGTGCAGCAGCATGGTAAATGCAAAGGTGGTACAAGTTTATCTCTCTTACTCAATGGGAAATATCAGTAACCATGGAGCAGCGCAGGTGCAGCAGCATAATAAATGCACCAGTACTGGCACATGTGTATCTCTCTTACTCAGTGCTGAATACCAGTAATCATGAAAAAGCACAGGTACAGTAGCACGGTAAGTGCACCGATAGTGGCAGATGGGTATTTTTCTTACTCAGTGGGAAATATCAGTAACTATGGAACAACGCAGGTGCAGCAGCATGGTAAATGTGCCAAAGGTGGCAAATGTGTATCTCTCTCACTCAATGAGAAACATCAGTAACCATGGAACAGCAAAGGTGCACCAATAGTGGCAGATGTGCATCTCTCTTATTCAATGGGAAATATCAGAAACAATGGAACAGTACAGGTACAGCACCATGATAAATGCACCAGTAGTGGCAAATGTATGTATCTCTTACTCAGTGGGAATTATCAGTAACTATGGAATAACACAGGTGCAGCAGCATGGTAAATGTGCCAAAGGTGGCAAATGTGTATCTCTCTTACTCAATGGGAAATATCAGTATCCATGGAACAGCACAGGTGCAGCAGCATGGTAAATGCTCCAGTAGTGGCACATTTGTATCTCTCTTACTCAAGAGAAATGTCAGTAACCATGGAACAGCACAGGTGCAACAGCATAAGAAGTACTCCAGTAGTGCCACATGTGTATCTCTCTAACTCAAGGGAAATATCAGTAACCATGGAACAAGACAGGTGCAGCAGGATGGTATCTGCACCAAAAGTGGCAGAAGAGTATACCTCTTACTCAATGGGCACATGCGTCTCACCTTTACTCAGTGGGGAAAATCTGTAACCATAGAACACCACAGGACCAGCAGCATGGTAAGTGCACCAATAGTGGTGGATTGGTATCTCTCTTACTTAGTGGGAAGTGTCAGTGGCTCAGCAAGTAACACACTCACCTCTGAGGCTAGGAGATCAGAAGGCTGTGGGTTCTAGTCCCACACCAGGCACTTGCGTTAATATCCCAATACTGACATTGCAGTGCAGCATGAGGGGGGTGCTGCACTCCTGAGGTGCCGTCTTTCAAGTGAGACATTAAACCGAGGTCCCATCTGCCTGTTCTGGTGGTGGTTCAGGTGGATGTTAAAGATCCCATGGCACTTCTTGAAAAGAGTAGCGGTAGTTTTATTGCAAGAACATTGCATACATAAATGTAACAAAAACAAATCAAGAATTTCTTACTAAACAAAAAAGGAAAATTAATACTCATACATAGATTGTAATCAATTCCTTTTTCCATTCCCTCCCCTCCCCATATGAGAAAATTATTTTTTCATAATTGAAACTTGTTTTCCAGTCCTATTGACAATACCATTACATATTCACTGTTATGATCCACTATTTCATTTTACAGTGATTCTCTGTTTCCCTATAATCCATATTTTAGAAAATACCTTAGCTACTCAAAAAGTTAATTATACTTTATAAAAAAAGAAAACCCTTTCCACCATCTTTCTACTTTCTGAGGAGAAGAAACCAGTACATCTTTTTCTATACACTTGCATCATAGCTTGGTGCACCAAAACCTTCACTGTGTCATACGACATATTACTTTGGTTTAACACCCACCTACATCTAGCGTGTCATAAATAGAATTAAAAACAACAAAGACATAGTGGCACATGTGTATCTCTCTTCCTCAATGTAAAATATAAGTAACCATTGAACAGCACAGGTGCAGCAGTTTGATATGTGCAACAGAAGTGGCAGATATGCATCTTGCTTACTCAAAAGGAAATATCAGTAACAATGGAATAGCACAGGTGCTGCAGGATGGTAAATGCACCAGTAGCGGCAAATGTGTCTCTCTTACTCAATGGGAAATATCAGTAACCATGGCAGAGCACAGGTGCAGCAGCATGGTATGTATACCAAAAGTGGCACATGTGTATCTCCTTTACTCAATGGAAAATATCAATAACCATGGAACTGCACATGTGCATCACTATAGCAACTGCCCCAGTAGTGGCACATGTGTATCACTTTTACTGAATGCGAAATATCTGTAACCATGGAACAGCACAGCAGCAGTAGCATGGTAAATGCACCAATAGTGGCAGATGGGTATCTCTCTTACTCAATAGTAAATATAAGTAACCATGGAATAGAACAGGTGCAGCATCATGTTAAATGCAGTAGTAGCACATGTGTATCTCTCCTGCACAATGGAAAATATCAGTAACCACGGAAAAGCACAGGTCCAGCAACATCACATGTGCACCAAGAGTGGCAGATGTATATTTCTCTTACTCAATGGAAAATATCTGTAACTACGGATCAGCATTGGTGCAGCAGCATGGTAAATGCACCAATATTTGCAGATGTGTATCTAACTTACTCAATGAGAAATATCAGTAACCACAGAAAAGCACAGGTGCAACAGAATGGAAAATGCACCAATAGTGGCAGATGTGTATCTCTCTTACTCAAGGAAAAATATCAGTAACCATGGAACAGCACATGACAACAGCATGGTAAGTGCAGCTATAGTGGCTGATGTTCATCCCTCTTATTGAATGGGAAACATCAGTAACCATATAACAGCACATGTGCATCAATATAGCAAGTGCAGTAATAGTGGCACATGTGTAAATCTCTTTCTCAATGGGAAATATCAGTACCCATGCAGGGTTTTAAATAATTGATTAGCAGTTTTTTTTTTCTTGGGAGAATGTTAACTGTACAGAAAGTATTTATATAGGTTTTCTAGAAGTGTTATGTTGGTTAAACACAGTGAGGCAAGTGCTACGCATTTTCACAATGTTTTAGCACTTTTATGTGCAAAACGCTAATCAATTTTTGGTGTTAAAGAAAACTCTGCCATGAGATAGTACAGGTGTAGCAGCATGGAATGTGCTCCAAGAGTGGCAGATTTATATCTGTCTTACTGAATTGGTAATACCAGCAACCATGGAACAGCACAGGTGCAGCAGCATAATAAATGCACCAGTAGTGGCACATGTGTATCTCTCTTACTCAGTGCTGAATATCAGTAACCATGGAACAGCACAGGTGAAGTAGCATGGTAAGTGCACCAACAGTGGCAGATGCGTATCTCTCTCACTCAATGGGAAATATCAGTAACCATGGAACAGCACAGGTGCAGCAGCATAATAAATGCACCAGTAGTGGCACATGTGTATCTCTCTTACTCAGTGCTGAATATCAGTAAGCTTGGAACAGCACAGGTGAAGTAGCATGGTAAGTGCACCAATAGTGGCAGATGCGTATCTCTCTCACTCAATGGGAAATGTCAGTAACCATGGAACAGGACAGGTGCAGCAGCATGGGAAATGCACCAGTAGAGGCACATGTATATCTCTCTTACTGAATGGAAAATATCAGTAACTATTGAACAGCCCAAGTGAAGCAGCATGGCACGTGCACCAAGACAGCTAGATGTGCATCTCTCTTACTCAATGGGAAATATCAGTACCCATGAGACGGTACAGGTGTAGCAGCATGGAATATGCTCCAAGAGTGGCAGATTTATATCTATCTTACTGAATTGGTAATATCAGTAACCATGGAACAGCACAGGTGCAGCAGCATAATAAATGCACCAGTAGTGGCACATGTGTATCTCTTTTACTCAGTGCTGAATATCAGTAACCATGGAACAGCACAGGTGAAGTAGCATGGTAAGTGTACCAATAGTGGCAGATGCGTATCTCTCTCACTCAATGGGAAATATCAGTAACCATAGAACAGCACAGGTGCAGCAGCATGGGAAATGCACCAGTAGAGGCAAATGTTTATCTCTCTTACAGAATGGAAAATATCAGTAGCTATTGAACAGCCCAAGTGAAGCAGCATGGCATGTGCACCAAGACAGCTAGATGTGCATCTCTCTTACTCAATGGGAAATATCAGTAACCATTGAACAGCACAGGTGAAACAGTATGGTAATTGTACTAGTAGTTGCACATGTGCATCTTTCTTACTCATTGGGAAATATCACTAACCATGCAAAAGCACAAGTGTGGCAGCATGGTAAATGCACCAGAAGGGGCACATGAGTACCTCTCTTACTCAGTGGGAAATATTAATAAACATGAAACAGTACAAGTGCAGCAGCATGGAATGTGCTCCAAGAGTGGCAGATTTATATATGTCTTACTGAATTGCTAATATCGGTAACCATGGAACAGCACACAAGTAGGCCCATGATAAATGCATCAAAAGTGGCACATGTGTATCTCTTTTACTCAATGGAAAATATCACTAACCGCAGAATAGCACGTGTTTATTTATTTTATTTATTTGTACATAGGTTTACAACCTTTGAGCCAGAGGTTCATTTCCAAAGGTACCTTGTCACATTGGGGACAGACAGAACAACTTTAGGTTACGGCATAAAAGTCACTGACTTACAGTTACACAGAATGGTTTCATACATTTATACAATTTAGTAGCAATTACAATGAGACAGCTGAGCACATGCTGGTAAATAACAGAGGCAAGATGCAATGGGAAGAAGTGGGGGGGTGAAGTGGAGTGCCGCCCAGTGGGCATTGTCAAGTCTACATGTGTAGTAGTATAGCAAGTGCAACAATAGTGGCACATTTGTATCTCTCTTACTCAATGGGAAATATCAATAATCATGGAACAGCACAGGTGCAGCAGCATGGTGTGTGCACCAAGAGAGCTAGATGTGTATCTCTCTTACCAAATTGGAAATATCAGTAACCATGGAATGGCACAGATGCAGCAGCATGGTATGTGCACCAAAAGTGGCATACATGTATCTCTCTTACTCAATGGAAAATATCAGTAAACAAGGAACAGCGTGGGTGCAGCAGCATGGTAAGTGCACCGATAGTGGCAAATGTGCATCTCTCTAACTCAATGGGAAATATCAGTAAAAATGGAACTGCACAGGTGAAGCAGCATGGTATGTGCTATAATAATGGCAGATGTGTATCTTGCGTACTTAATCGGAAATGTAAGTGACCGTGGAACAGCAGAGGTGCAGCAGCATGTTATGTGCACCAATTGTCGCAAATGCATATCCTTCTTACTCACTGGGCTATATCAATAACAATGAATCAGCACAGGTGAATCACCATGGTAATTTCACCAAGAGTGGCAGATGTGTATCTCTTTTACTCAATGGAAAACATAAGTAACCATGGAATATCACATGGACAGCAGTATAGGAAGTACAGCAATAGTGGCAGATGTGTATCTCTCTTTCTCAATAGGAAATATCAGTAAACATTGCAGAGCACAGGTGCAACAGCATGGTAAGTGCACCAATAGTGGCACATGTGTATCTCTCTTACATAATGGGAAATATCAGTAACTATGGAACCGCAGAGGTGCAACAACATTGTATCTGCACCAAGAGTGGCAGATGTGTACCTCTCTTACTCAGTGAGAAATATCATTAAGCATGTAACAGCCCAGGTGCAACAGCATCATATGTACACTAAGAGTGGCAGATGAGTATCTATCTTACACAATGGAAAATGTCAGTAACAGTGGAACGGCATGAGCTAGCCCGGTAGTGCTGAGGGTTTGAGGTGCAGGACACCACACCTCACCTCATGCAGTGACCTGCGTTTGTGAATGAGAGTGGGCTGCCAGGATTTGGCAGGGAGGAGAAGAGTTGAGCATCAGGAGGACAGCTCTCTTTCTCTGAGGAAGGGGGAATTTCGGCTGTTGGCATGAGTTTGTCCCCTAGCAGCAGCTGGGAGGCTGACGTACGAATGCCGAAAGTTGGGGGGTTGGGAGAGGTGCTTTTGCTTGATGGCAGCATCCACAGGAGTGCACACAGAGCCGTCACATGTGTCATTGCACATGCCGCCCCAGCAGGCAGGGAAAACACAGAAAATCATACGCGCCCAGAGGATGAAGGAAGTGAGCTCACAGGCCCCACACTCAGCTAGCCACACCACAGAAAACCTCTATCTGGTCTCTGGGGGAAGGGCCCCTCTCCGACCCCACTAGGGGGGTAAGCTCTGGAGCCTACTGTGCTGTATGGTAGATGCTGGGGTCACGGGGCTGGGGCTGCCTCCACATGATGAGGGCTGAAGGGGTAGAAGCATAAAATATAACACAAAACAAACCAAAAAAACAATCGAACAGCAAAGGTGCTGCAACATCGTATGTACACCAAAAGTGGCACATGTGTATCTTTATTACTCAATAGGAAATAACGGTAACCAGGGAACAGCACAATGCATCAGCATGGTAAGTGCACCAACTGTAGCAAATGTGTATCTCTTTTACTCCTTGGGAAATATCAGTAACCATGGAATAGCACAGATGCAGCAGCATGGTAAGTGCACCAATAGTGGCACATGTGCATCTCTTTTACTCCATGGGAAGTATCATTAACCTTGGAATAGCAGAGGTGCAGTAGCATGGTAAATGTACCAATAGTGACACATGAGTATTTTTCTTACTCAAAGGGAAATATCATAAATCATGGAGCAGCACAGATGCAGCATCGTGGTAAATGCACAAAAAGTGACATATGTGAATCTCTTGTCCTCAATGGAAAATATCAGTAGTCAGGAAACAGCACATGTGCAGCTGTATAGCAAGTGCATAAATAGTGGCACATTTGTATCTCTCTTACTCAATGGGAAATATCACTAACCATGAAATGGCACCGGTGCAGCAGCATGGTAAGGGCACCAAAAGTGGCACATGTGTAACTCTCTTACTCAAAGAGAAATATCTGTAACCATGGAACAGCACGAGTGCAGCAGCATGGTAAATGCATCAGTAGTGGCAGACATGTATCTCTCTTACCCAATGGGAAATAACAGTAACCATGGAATAGCACAGGTATAGCAGCATAATAAATGCACTAATAGTGGCAGATGGCCATCTCTCTAACTCAAGAGGAAATATCAATAAAAATGGAACAGCACAGGTTCAGCAGCATGTTAAATGAACCAGTAGTGGCACATGTGTATCTCTCTTACTCAGTAGGAAATATCAGTAACCATGGAACAGCACGGGGCAGTAGCATGGTAAGTGCATCAGTACTGGCAGGTGGGTATCTCTCTTACTCAATGGGACATATCGGAAAACATGGAACAGCAAGAGGTGCAGCTGCATGGTAAATGCACAAGTAGTGGCACATGTGAATCTCTTTCTGAATGGGAAATATCAATAACCACGAAAGAGCACAAATACAATGGCAAGGTAAATGCACCAGTAGTGGCACATGTGTATCTCATTAACTGAATAGGAAATTGCAGTAACCTTGGAACAGCACATGTGCAGCAGTATAGCAAGTGCATAAATAGTGGCACTTATCAATTAATTTTACTCAGTGGTAAGTATCTGTAATCATGGAACACCACAGGAGCAGCAGCACGGTAAGTGCATCAATAGTGTCAGATTGGTATCTCTCCTACTCTAGGGAAATGTTAGTCACCATGGAACAGCACAGGTGCAGCAGCATAGGAAGTGCTCCATTAGTGCACATGTGTATCTCTCTTTCTCAGTGGGAAATATCAGTAACCATGGAATAAGACAGATGCAGCAGCACGGTATGTGCACAAAGAGTGGCAGAACAGTATATCTCTTACTCAATGGGAAATATCAGTAACCACTGAACAACACAGGTGCAGCTCTATAGTAAGTGCACAAATAGAGGCAAATGTGTATCTCTCTTTCTCAGTGAGAATATCAGTAACCATGTAACAAGACAGGTGCAGCAGCATGGTATGTGCACCAAGAGTGGCTGAAGAGTATATCTCTTACTCAATGGGAAATATCAGTAACCACTGAACAACACAAGTGCAGCTGTATGGTAAATGCACCAATAGAGGCAGATGTGTATCTTTCTCTCTTATTCAATGAGAAATATCAGTAACCATAGAACAGCAGAGGTACAGCAGCATGGAAAGTGCACCAATAGTGTCAGACATGCATCTCTGTTACTCAATGGGAAATATCAGTAACAATTGAACAGCACAGATGCAGCAGCATGATAAATGCACCAGTAGTGGCAAAAGTGTGTCTCTCTTACTCAATCGGAAATTTCAGTAACCATGGCACAGCACAGGTGCAGCAGCATATTATGGGCACCAAAAGTGGCACATGTGTATCTTCTTCACTCAATAGAAAATATCAGTAACCAAGAAACAGCACATGTGTAGCAATATAGCAAGTACACCAATAGTGGCACATGTCTCACTTTTACTCAATAGGAAATATCAGTAACCATGGAACTGCATAGGAGCAGCAGCATGCTAAACATACCAATAGTGATGGATGGGAATCTATCTTACTCAATGGGAAATATCAGTAACCATGGCATCCACAGGTGCAGCAGCATACTAAATGCACCAGTAGTGGCACATGTGTATCTCTCCCACTCAATGGAAAATATCAGTAACCATGGAAAAGCACAGGTGCAGCAGTATGGCATGTGCACCAAGAGTGGAAGATGTGTATCTGACTTACTCAATGGGAAATATCAGTAAGCATCGAACAGCACAGGTGCAGCAGCATAGGAAGTGCATTAACAGTGGCAGAAGTGTATCTCTCTTACTCAATAGGAAACATCAGTACCCATGGAACAGCATAGGTGCAGCCATTTGAAAAACGCACCAATAGTGGCAGATTTGTAACTCTCTTAATCAAGGGGATATATCAGTGACCGTGGAACTGCACAGGGCAGCAGCATGGTAAGTGCAGCAATAGTGGCAGATGTTCATCCCTCTTACTGAATGGGAAATATCAGTAACCATTTAAGAGCAGAGGTGAAGCAGCATGGTAAGTACTCTAATAGTGTCAGATGTGTATTTCTCTTACTCAATGGAAAATATCAGTAACCACTGAGCAGCACAGGTGCAGCAGTTTGATATGTGCAACAGAAGTGGCAGATATGCATCTCGCTTACTCAATGGGAAATATCAGTAACAATGGAACAGCACAGGTGCTGCAGGATGGTAAATGTGCCAGTAGTGGCAAGTGTGCTTCTCTTACTGAATGGGAAATATTAGTAACCATGGCCCAGCACAGGTGCAGCAGCATGGTATGTACACAAAAAGTGGAACATGTGTATCTCCTTTACTCAATGGAAAAAAACAGAAAGCATGGAAATGCACATGTGCATCAGTATAGCAAGTGCACTAACAGTGGCACATGTGTATCACTTTTACGGAATGAAAATATCAGTAACCATGGAACAGGACAGTAGCAGTAGCATGGTAAATGCACCAATAGTGTCAGATGGGTATCTCTCTTACTCAATGGGAAATATCAATAACCTTGGAATAGCACAAGTGCAGCAGCATGGTAAATGCACCAGTAGTAGTACATGTGCATCTCTCCTACACAACGGAAAATATGGGTAACCATGGAAAAGCACAGGTGCAGCAACATCACATGTGTACCAAGAGTGGCAGATGTGTATTTCTCTAACTCAGTGGGAAATATCAGTAACCATGGAACAGCACTGGTGCAGCAGCATGGTAAATGCACCAATTTTTGTAGATGTGTATCTAACTTACTCAATGGGAAATATCAGTAAGCATCGAACAGCACAGTTGCAGCAGCATATGAAGTGCATTAATAGTGGCACATGTGTATCTCTCCTACTCAGTGGGAAATATCAGTAACCATGGAACAGCACAGGTGCAGCATCATAGTATGTGCACCAAGAGTGGCAGAAGTGTATCTCTCTTACTCAATAGGAAACATCAGTAACCATGGAACAGCATAGGTGCAGCAGTATGAAAAATGCACCAATAGTGGCAGATTTGTAACTGTCTTACTCATGGGGATATATCAGTAACCATGGAACAGCACAGTGCAGCAGCATGGTAAGTGCAGCAATAGTGGCAGATGTTCATCCCTCTTACTGAATGGGAAATATCAGTAAGCATATAACAGCACATCTGCAGCAGTATTGCAAGTGCACTAATAATGGCACATGTGCATATCTCTTTCTCAATGGGAAATAGCATTAATTATGGTATAGCACCGGTGCAGCAGCATGGTAAGTGCACGAGATGTGGCACATGTGTATCCCTCTTAATGGGAAATTTCAGTAACCATAGAACAGCACTGGTGCGACAGCATGGTAAGTGCACTAATAGTGGCACATGTACATCTCTCTTTCTCAATGGGAAATATCAGTCACCATGAGACAGTAGAGGTGTATCAGCATGGAATGTGCTCCAAGAGTGGCAGATGTATATCTGTCTTACTGAATTGGTAATATCAGTAACAGTAGAACAGCACAGGTGCAGCACCATGGTAAATGCACCAAAGGTGGCACATGTGTATCTCTCTTACTCATTGGGAAATATCAGTAACCATGCAACAGCACAGGTGCAGCAGCATAGTAAATGCACCGGTGGTGGCACATGTGTATCTCTCTTACTCAGTGTTGAATATCAGTAACCATGGAACAGAACAGGTGCAGTAGCATGATAAGTGCACCAATAGTGGCAGATGGGTATCTCTCTTACTCAGTGGGACCTATCAGTAACCATGGAACAGCACAGGTGCAGCAGCATAGGAAATGCACCAGTAGTGGCACATGTGTGTCTCTCTTACTGAATGGAAAATATCAGTAAATATTGAACAGTGCAAGTGAAGCAGCCTGGTTTGTACACCAAGAGAGCTAGATGTGTATCTCTCTTGCTCAACAGGAAATATCAATAACCATGGAACAGCACTGGTGCAGCAGCATGGTAAATGCACCAACATTTGCAGATGTGTATCTAACGTACTTAATTTGAAATATCGGTAACAATTGAACAGCTCAAGTTCAACAGCATGGTATATGCACCAAGAGCAGCAGATGTGTATCTCTTTTACCCAATGGGAAATATCAGTAAGCATGTGACAGTTGTCAGAGAACACCAGGACAAGCAGCTGCTGTTGTGACTGGTCTTCTCTACTGGGACTAAAGAAGCAGAACTCTACTACTGGTACCTTCAATTTACTGGAACTTTAGAAGTAGAACTCTACTATGGGGACCATCAGTTTATGGTTAAAAAAAGTTAGTGTGTTTGTCTGAGTTGACGGAAGTGAATGCTCTGAGCAGTTATCTAGGTGTTAATCTCAGGTGGCTGAAGGGGATTGTTATCTGTGCAATTTAACTAAGTGTGGAAAGAGCTGTTAAGTAGGGGGTGTGGCTTAGCTAGAAGGAAGCCAGGTTAAAGCCAGATTTAAACACTGTCCTAGATAGCTTCTGCCAGAGAACTGTCAGAGAAAACCAGGACAAGGAGCTGCTGTTGTGACTGGACTTCTCTACTGGGACTATATTGCCCTCCCTCCTTCCCTCCCCCACACTCCCCTACCCAAAGCCAGTTCTACTTTTATAGGTACAGGATTTGACTGACAATAGGAACTTCCTTTTTGGGAGCAGGAAGTGAGTGATCACAGAGCCACCAAAGAATCACCATCCAAGAAGGCCAAGAGTAGCTCTCCACCCCCCCCCAGCTGCTGGAGGTCTGCCTCTGAGCAAATAAGGGGACTACTGAGAAATATAGGATCTTCTTGTCTTAGAACAGGAAGATCAGGTGCTTAAAGAGCACAGAGGCAGTAACTAAGTAGGGAGAAAAAAAGGTAAGAGTAAGTATTCCAAACAACAGTGAAGGGGCAAGAAATAAGACATGATGGGAGTGGTGCAGTGGCTGGGGAGCAGCAGTCTTCCAGGAGATGTTCTGGAAGTTGCGGTGTTGTCCCATCTGCAGGCACCTCTCTGGTCTGAGGGAGGAGGTTGCTCATCTCCAGACTGAGTTGGCCAGGATTTGTGGGACCTCCTCTCCCATCCAGGGACCACTAGGGCCACTGCCATTGCCTCAGAGGTTGCCAAGAAAGAGGAGCGGTTGGATCACAGTGGGCTCAGGGAGGGTGAGGGTGGTGGAACAGAGGTGTGTCCCTCCAGTTGTACCTCTTCACAATTCATATGCTGGTCTGGCAAAGTGTGGTTCCTCTGTGCAGACAAGGAGGATGCTGGGAACCTCCACAAAGGAGACCCACAGGAGGGTGGCATGGGACCACACATGGGAAGGAAACAACTCCTGGTGGGGGACTCCATTGTTAGGAAGGTAGAACTGGGGCAGGCAGGAAGGAGAGAGGGAGGTAAGGAACCTGCCTGGTGCATGACTTGGAGGGACAGGGAGCTAATCCTGAGGATCACCGGAGCAGCTGCACAGGGGAGGGAGCTGGATGTCATTGTCCACCTAGGGACAAATGACCTGGCTAAGAAAAGGATCAGAGCAGTGCCGGAAGAGTTTGTGGAGTTGGGGAGGGGCCTTAGACAAGTAGCACACACAGTAACCTTCTCGGAGGTGCTGCCTGTCTATGGCGTAGGTGAGGGTAGGGTGCTCCACACCATGGAATTCAATCAGTGATTGAAAAACCGGTGCAGAGCTCAGGGATTTGGCTTCATTGGGGACTGGGGGTCCACCTGGAGTGATGCAGGCCTGTACTGGAGTGATGGTCCGCATCTGTCCAGAAGGGGAAACAGGATCCTAGGTGATAGGTTTAAATGCTTCATTGGCAAGCATTTAAACTAGCCAAGGGGGGAAGGCACTTGAAAGGAGCAGGGAATTACTAGCCCCCCCCAAAAAAAGTCAGGGTAGTAAGTGAGGTAAACACCAAGTTAGAGATGTCAATAAGGAGAAGGGCAGGGGTGAATGGAGAAAGTGACAAAGGCAATAAGAACAGGGATGGGGAAAAAAGGGGTAAGGCCATCAGAAAATGGAGGGTAATGAGTACCAATGCCTGTAGTCTGGGCAACAAACTCCCTGAACTAGTGGCCTTGATGGAAGAGGGATGCCTGGATATCACAGCAGTCACAAAAACATGGTACACAGAGAATCATGACTGGGATGTTAACATACCAGGGTACACAACCAACAGGAGAGACAGGGAGGGGAGAAGAGGGGGAGGAGTAGCTCTCTATGTTAGGGAAGAGATAAAAGCAACTGAACAAAAGAATAAACAGGGAGGAGAGGAGGCACTGTGGATCACCTTAGAGACTGGAATTGGCACCACAATCCACACAGGGGTTGTATACAGACCCTCATGTCAGGGGGAGTGAATGGACAAGGATATGATAGAAGGCATTCTTAGGATGGCAGAGAAAAGGGAGATACTGTTGATGGGAGACCTGAATATGCCAGATGTTAACTGGAGCACATTTGCTGCAGCCACATCCAAGAGGAGGGCCATTCTTGATGCTCTACAGGTGGCATGCCTCAGACAGCTAGTTTTGGAACCCATTAATGAGGGAGCAATCAGACCTCATACTCTCAAATGGGAACAGTGAGAGGATCTCAGATCTAGAAGTGGGTAGCCATCTGGGAACAAGTGACCACCAAACAGTGTGGTTCATGATAAACTCAGCTACAGAGTCAAGCCATACAAAAGTGATGGTACTGAACTTCAGGAGGGCTGACTTTGGCAAGATGGGAGAGTGCATTAGAAAAGCACTAGCAAATAGGCTAGAAGGAAGGGTGGAGCAACAATGGGGAAACATCAAAACTGCCATCACAGAGGCAACAAGCCTTTGTGTGAAGCAAATAAATCAAAATAAAAGAAAAAGCCACTATGGTTCTCAAAAGCGGTGTCGGGAAGGTCAGGGAGAAAAAGATAGTATTCAGGCAGTATAAGCAAACACAGAAGGAGCAGGAGAGAGAGAGCTGTACCAGTTAAGGCAAAAGGAAGCAAGGAGGGAAGTAAGAGTAGCAAAGGCCCAAACTGAGGAAAAGACAGCCAACTCAGTTAAGAAGGGAGATAAAACCTTTTATAGATACATCAGGGAGTGTAGAAAGACAAAGAGCCGGATAGTGAGGCTGAACAGAATGGACAGTGGGTGGGCAGATAGAGACAGTGAAAAAGCAAGGATACTGAATGAATATTTCTGCTCAGTATTCACAAAAGAGGAGGAGGGATGGTGCCTAATTCAATTAACAGAAGCACTCTGGATAGTGGGGTCAATCCCAGTCCTTTCACAGAAGAAAGGGTTCTAGTTTAAGGCTCTGAGCTGCAAATCTGGAGACCTGGGTTTGAATCCCACAGCCCCCACTTGCATACTGTGAGACCCTGAACAAGTCACTTAACTTCCTCATGCTCCCAGGATGCACCTGTAAACAAGGTTTCAGCTTAGTGTATCTCACCTGGTTAAATAATTGGGAAAAAAAAAACCTCCTAAAACTGAAGGTGGACAAAGCAATGGGGCCTGATGGAATTCACCGCAGAATTCTAAAAGAATTAAGGGGAGAACTAGTGAAACCACTGACTACCCTTTTTAACAAATCATGGGAGGATTGTGTGGTGCCTGAGGACTGGAAGAAGGTGGATGTTATTCCCCCTTCACAAACGTGGGACCAGGACAGAGGCAGGAAACCACAGACCTGTCAGTTTGACCTCTGTGGTAGGGAAAGTGATGGAATCACTTCTGAAGGAAAGAACTGTTGAATACTTAGAGGCCTGTGGGGCACAGGACCCAAGACAGCATGGGTTCACAGCAGGAAGGTCATGTTAGATGAATCTAATTGATTTCTTTAACTGGGTGACCAAAGTAGTAGACCAGGAAGGGGCTATGGACATGGCCTACCTAGACTTTAGCAAGGCATTTGACACAGTCCCACACAAGAGATTAATAGTCAAATTAACCAGCCTGGTAGTGGGTCCCAGGGTGGTTGCCTGGGTAAAACATTGGCTGCACAAAAGGACACAGAAGGTAATTGTAAATGGAGTCCACTCTGAAGAAAGAGGGGTTACTAATGGGGTACCGCAGGGTTCAGTACTGGGTCCAGTCCTTTTTAATGTCTTTATAAGTGACATTGCAGAGGGACTGGAAGGAAAAGTATGCCTCTTTGCAGATGACACAAAGATCTGCAACAGGGTTGTATTACAAGGAGGTGTGGAAAGGATGAAAAGGGACTTGGCAAGGTTGGAGGAATGGTCAGAAGTATGGCAGCTTGGATTCAATGCAAAGAAGTGCAAAATAATGCACCTCGGAAGCAAAAACCATGGGGAAGATTACACAATGGGGGTGGGAGGTAATAACAAGAACAAAAATGGAAAGGGACTTGGAGGTAATCATATCAGATGACCTTAAGGTCAGCAAGCAATGTCAGAAAGCAGTAGGAAGGGCTTGGGGGATACTGGGATGTATAGGGAGAGGCATCACCAGCAGAAAACAGGAAGTTGTTATCCCTTTGTACAGACAATTGGTGAGACCCCATCTGGAGTACTGTGTCCAGTTCTGGAGACCCTATCTCCGTAAGGACATAGACAGGATAGAGGAAGTCCAGAGGAGGGCAACTAAAATGGTGCATGGTCTGCAAGAGAAGCCATACAAGGAGAGACTAAAGGAGCTTAATATGTATACCCTTGGGAAAAGGAGGGAGAGGGAGGACATGACAGACACTTTTAAGTACCTCAGTGGAATCAACAAAGTCCAAGAGGGTAGCATCTTTCAGAAAAAGAGATGTGCAAGAACAAGAGGACACACTTTGAAGGTGGGGAGGCGGTTCAGGGGCAATGTGAGGAAGTATTTTTTCACAGAGAGGTTGGTGGACGCATGGAACAGCCTTCCTGAGGAGGCTGTGGGGTCTAATACTGTGGGGGAATTCAAGGATGAATGGGACAGGCATGAGGCAATTTTTGTGGGGGGTAGGAAGAAATAGGCTGTTGGTTAACTGGGAGCTGCAGCTTATCCTGTAGGTAGGAAAATGGGCAGACTGGGTGGTCCTTATCTACCGTCAAAGTCTATGTTTCTATGTTTCACGTAACAGCACAGGTGCAGCAGCATCATATGTGCACTAAGAGTGGCAGATATGTATCTTCTGTCTTACACAGTGGAAAATATCAGTAACAATGGAACAGCATAGGTGCAGCAATATAGTATGTACACTGAAAGTGGCACATAGGACTCTCTCTTATACAATGGAAAATATCAGTAAACATGGAACAGCACAGGTGCAGTAGCATGGCAACTGCACTAATAGTGGCAGATGAGCATCTCTCTTACTAAATGGGACATATCCGCAACCATGGAAAAGCAGAGGTGCATCAGCATGGTATGTGCACCAATAGTGGCAGATGTGTATCTCTGTTACTTAAAAGGAAATATCAGTAACCATGAAACAGCACAGGTGCAGCAGTTTGGCAAGTGCACAAGTAGTGGCACAAGCTAAGTCCTCATAATTCTGGGACCTCCAGGCTAGTCACCTAAGGGATCCCAAGAAATTCTGGGACCACATAAACCTGCTACTTAAGGGTGCCCCCAATGCCCAGGAAGGATCTCTACTGGTCGGGAATACCTTGACCAATGACCCCTCCTCAATAGCAGAGGTGTTCAATGCCGCTTTTTCTAACCTCGATGGCCTATCTCCCCCATCCTGCCTGGGGCTACCCAGTATATCAGTCCCAAAAGGGAACCTGCTTGGCCCCAGTTTCACTTGAAACTTGTTAAACCCTCAGAGGTTCTCCCACTCCTACTCAAAATTAGACCGGACTCCACCCCGTGACATGACCTGTTTGAACCAAGGCTGCTGAGGGCTGCGTCCTTGGGCCATCACCCTCCCTGTCACCTGGCTCATCAACAAGTCCCTCCTTGAGGGAACAGTTCCCAGTAAGTGGAAACTTGCAACCGTAGTCCCAGTGGACAAAAAAGGGCCCCGTGATAATGTGGGGAATTTCAGGCCCATCTCCAGTCTCTGTCCCGTAGGGAAGATGCAGGAGAGGCTAGTCTATAACCAACTGCTGAACTACCTTGAGACGCACTAGGGTTGTCAGAACTAGTTCGTGAAAGATTCGAACCCTCCTCAAACCCTGGTGTTCGAGTTCTAACTTAGAACTCGAACACTAAACGGTTCGCAAAAGGGTTCGAATCACCGCGAGACGCGAGACGTTGTCTGTTTGCACTCCATGCACTGGCACGCACGGGCAGGTGGGGGTCGGCAAGCCAGCGCGAGCCGCGGATCTGTGGGGGTATTTAGGCAGATGCCGCGAGGAGAAGTGCCATTTGCTGAGGATCGGAGCGGAGGCAGCAGCAGCCTAGCTAAACTATAGCATTAGCGGTTAGCGTATCGCTACTCTTGTCCAGTGGCCACTTCCATCATCCATTTTCCTGTGAGACCGAGAACAAGAGAAAAGCTGAAAAAAGCTCAGAATCGGGTGGGAGTGGGACTAGGGGAGGTTCAGGACAGGTGGAGGATTAATCAAGAATTGGGAAGGGACTGGGAATAGGGAGGATCGAGACCGAGATCAATCAATATCAGGACTGGAGGAGGACCCAGGAGGACTCGGAGAGAATAAAAAAAAATAAGAAGAGAAGAACCTTTGTGAAATGTGATTATTTGAAACTGCAACACTGCTCAGTCAGTGGTGCACACTGCACACTCAGCAGCTGCCAGCAACAAGCATACAAGGGGGCCAAAAAAAGGCAAATAAATCTGAACCCTTCCCAGTGTAGTGTGTGTGTCACAGAGAGAAGCCCAGTGTGTGCCCCTTGACTGCACTGTACCCTACCCAGTGTGTGTTACAGAGAGAAGTCCAGTGGCCAGTTGTGTGGTGGCATTAACCTTCATGACAGAAACATAGAAATATAATTCTCATTCCCTGGGTTGCGATGTGACCTGTCTCCTGTGGTCAGCCCATCACCCTGCTGCTGTGTGCCCCTTGACTGCACTGTACCCTACCCAGTGTGTGTTACAGAGAGAAGCCCAGTGGCCAGTTGTGGTGGCATTAACCTTACATGACAGAAACGTAGAAATATAATTCTCATTCCTGGTTGCATATGTGACCTGTCTCCTGTGGTCAGCCCATCACCCTGCTGCTGTGTGCCTTTGACTGCACTGTACCCTACCCAGTGTGTGTTACAGAGAGAAGCCCAGTGGCCAGTTGTGTGGTGGCATTAACCTTACATGACAGAAACGTAGAAATATAATTCTCATTCCCTGGGTTGCGATGTGACTGGCCTCTGTGGTCAGCCCATCACCCTGCTGCTGTGTGCCCCTTAACTGCACTGTACCCTACTCCAGTGTATGTTACAGAGAGAAGCCCAGTGGCCAGTTGTGTGGTGGCATTAACCTTACATGACAGAAACGTAGAAATATAATTCCTCATTCCTGGGTTGGTGATGTGACTCGGTCTCCTGTGGTCAGCCCATCACCCTGCTGCTGTGTGCCTTTGACTGCACTGTACCCTACCCAGTGTGTGTTACAGAGAGAAGCCCAGTGGCCAGTTGTGTGGTGGCATTAACCTTACATGACAGAAACGTAGAAATATAATTCTCATTCCCTGGTTGCGATGTGACTGGCCTCCTGTGGTCAGCCCATCACCCTGCTGCTGTGTGCCCTTTGACTGCACTGTACCCTACTCAGTGTATGTTACAGAGAGAAGCCCAGTGGCCAGTTGTGTGGTGGCATTAACCTTTACATGACAGAAATGTAGAAATATAATTCTCATTCCCTGGTTGTGTATGTGACTCGCTCCTGTGGTCAGCCCATCACCCTGCTGCTGTGCACCCCTTGATTGCTATGTGTGTATGCCTATGCCCAGCAGCCCAATCATTCTGTAAGCCTTGAACCTGGGATCCTTTAGTTGCAAACTGTCATATTCTTCAATTACTTTCAGTCCACGCTATCACAGTGTCACACAACCAAAATAAAATTTTGGAGTTGTAGCCAGCGATCACATATCACATTGCTTTGTTACACAGGAATTGTTTGGGTGGGGTGTGTTCACATGCATATACTGGTAGTACTGGTATTTACTGTCTGTTATGGCTGACACCAACATAGATGAAGCATCTAGTGCTGGTGTTGGAGCAGGTGTTGGTGGTAGTGGTAATCTTGGTGCTAACAGAAATAACCAAAATGTTTCACGTGATAAAAATTCAACAAACAGCAAAAGAGCAACAGTGAAGTGTGGTAAAGGGGGACCTTTTAAGAAAACCTGTACAGCTGCTGGGGTCACACGGAGAGGCACCATAAGGTATGTCATTCATGCTGTTAAGATCCCTGTGACTAGCAGCAATAATGCAAGTGACAGTGAGTCCCTCTCTGACTCAGACAGTAGCTCTTTGTCTCAGTCCGACACTGTTGTGTCTCGTGACAAATCATTACTTCCTCAACAAAGTGAAATGAGCAAGTCTGCTGACAATGAATCAGGTAGTGCACTTGCAAATACATCCAGCACTGTTGGCAATGAAAAGGACATATCCATTGAATCCACCACTTCTGTGTTGGCCAGCAATGAAAATCCATCAGAGTCTTCTGTCCACTCTTCTAGCACCAAGGCGCATGTCCCAGGTTCTGTTAGGACAGGTGAAAAGACACAAACAGTCTTTAGCTACCTTCCTAGCACTCGAACAAAATCTGTCACATCTGAGGTGTGGAATTATTTCTCTGTCAGTAAAACTGATCCATGCAGAGCAATTTGTTCCTGTGTAAACAGAGGTAAGCCGTGGTAAAGTTGTGTCATGCCTGGCACTATAGCTCTTAAACGCCATCTGAAAAGCATTTGGTTTTGCTTGATCATCCAAACTCATGTCCTCCATCTTCCAGACCGCATGTGAGAAGGGTCAGGAATCTGAAATGGATACTGAATTGTCTGAACTTGATGTGGGCAGAACCACTGCCAGCCCTAGGATCACTGTTACCACCAATGCCAGCACCATTAGTACTAGTTGCACATCCAGTGATGGCACTGAATGTATAAGTCCTAGTCCACCATCTCTGCGTCCATCTGCCCATCGAAGCACGGTGTATAATAAACCAGCAGGGACATGTTGCAAACAGCTAACACTGTCTCAGGCATTTGAAAGGAAGAATACCTTTACTAGAAATCATCCAAAGACCCTTCATCTTAATCACCGAATTGGTGAACTGTTAGCCGGAGCCCTTCTCCCATACTCTTTGGTAGATCATGAGGATTTTAGGGAGCTCATGACATTAGCAGAGCCTCGTTACAATGTTCCTCATCGAAGGTACTTTTCCTATGTTGAAATACCAAACATTTATCAGGCTTTAAAAGCGACAGTGATGCTTGCACTTAAAACTGCAGAGGGTGGGGTTATTCATGTCACAACAGATATGTGGACCAGCACTCAAAACATAGATTACATGTCCTTACTGCTCATTGGGTCACGTTTTCTTGTGCTTCTTCAAAACAAAGACACCCCAAAAGATGGCGCTATGGTATAAAGAAGTTTGGGCAAAGTCATACTGCTGCAAACATCTTGCAGGAACTAAATGACCTCCTTGACGAATGGGTTTATTCTCACGGTCTAAAATGTGGCTTCATAGTAAGTGACAATGGAGTCAACATCTTAAAAGCAGTACAGGATGGAGGATTTCTGCATGCTTCTTGCTTTGCACATTGCTTACACTTAATTATCACGGGATTTCTCGGCAACGAAACACGAGTGGATGGTATGATTGCTGTTTGCAAAAAAATTGTGACTCACTTTTCACATTCAACCAAGGCTATACGGACATTGTCCGAACTGCAAAAAAAACACAAGCTGCCCCAGCAAAAGCTGATTCAAAATGTTTCCACTCGGAACTCAAGGCTTTATATGCTGCAGTGCCTCTTGAAGCAAAAGCAAGCTGTACATGAGTACTGCTCCAGTTACATTATTGGAGATGGCATTATGCTGTCTGTGCTGCAGTGGAAATTAATGGAGACAGTGTGCTGTATCCTAGCTCCTTTTGAGACAGCTACAAAGGACATGTCTTCTGAAGGTGCATTTGTGAGTCTGGTTATCCCACTCATAATGCTCATTTCACATCATCTTAGTGTTCTAAATCTACAAATAGAAAAAGACAGATCTGAAGCACAGACAACATGTCACCTGTATCATGGGAATCTCGTAAAGAGAATGAGCGAGCGCTTCAAAACCAATGACAAATTAGTTGCAATGACGAAATCAAGACACTACATCCTTGCAACTCTCTTAGATCCCAGGTTCAAGGCTATACATCTTCCAAAAACAGATGATATAGAGCAGTACAACTGTATGTTGCTAGATGAGCTGCAGCACTCACAGGAGTCAAACACAGACACGCACAGTACCCTCAGGTTGTCATCACCACAACATGCAGGTTCATCTTCACAAAGGGATACAGAACTGGAAAAGTCACCAAACATTAACAGTAGTTGTTCCACAACTGCCACTTCTTCAGCCCTTAGCAGCAAGCTAAATCTGTGGCAAAACCTTTCCCAAATTGCTGCCATACCAGCTGCTTCTGCTGATTCCTCTTCTGAGCGGTCTCTGTCCAACATGGTAGACAGTTACCTGCAAGAACTGCCTATTCCTATTGATGCATGCCCTTTTGAATACTGTAGATCAAAAAAGTCAATTTGGACAGAGCTGTATGATGAAGCCTGTAAATATCTTGGTTGTCCTGCAACAAGTGTCTCTTCAGAACGCATGTTTAGTACAGCTGGCAATATTGTGACAGACACCAGAAATAGGTTGCTGCCAGAAAATGTACACACGTTAACTTTCATTAAAGTTCATAAGTCAAGATTTTCGTATCCCTACAAGAGTATACAAACTGATCCTGAAGTGATTGATGTTGTGGATGTTGATGGTGATGACAACTCAGATGGTGGTGGCTGGTAACTACTGTGTGGGACGGAGTCTCTCTGCACCAAAAAGGAAACTTTTACAGACTGTGATGACTTTGGTTGTTGTCTCTCTCCTTTCTCGATCTACTACCTTGGACTATATACCCCCCAAAACTTTCACCATTTCATGGCAAACTGCTTTGTAGCTAGGGTCTAAACTAAAGTCAACAAGTTTTATATACAGGGCAATTTTAACATCAGTGGAACAGGCCCAAATTTGGCATAAAGGGACACTGTCAGTCAATCCTTTCTGTATCATATTATTTATAGTTAAAGTGCAAACATAAATTTTGGATTTACCTTCTGTGACTTTGTGGTGCATCAGTATGGGCTGGGACAGGAGACGGTCTATTTTTCAATTTTAAAGAGGACAAAACAATGAGTTCTAATTGGTAGCTGTTTATTATTTTTCAATTACAGAAATGTTAGCCATAAACGAAAAATGGATGCTAGTACATGGGTGAGGGTTGTGGGTTGGTTTTAACATGGGTGTAAGGGTGGCATGAGTGCTACTGCACAGATGAGGTGGTGGAAGAAAAGTGGAATGGGTGATGGGGTGAAAGGTGGGTGTTGTTTTAGTTCTTTCATTTACAGATTCGTGATCAGCTGGGGATGGTGAGGAAAAAATGATGACAGACCGAACCTACTGTACACATAATATATATTCTTATTAAATACATTGCAAACTGCTGCCACCTAGCACAATTGTCCTGTCCCCTTTAAAAAGAATAAAGGAATTAGAAATAAAGAAAATCTGCATCAGCAGTTTTCACAGAATGTGACGTATCATAAAGTGTTTTTGCTTTACAAGTAGTGATAATTTGATACATAATGGGGTTGACAGACGCTGTCCCTTAAACATCACATGCCAACTGCTGCAGCTACATTAAATGTTCCTTAGTATGTGGTGAGGAAACCACTTTTTTTATTTATGTGACTGAAATACAGATTTTATTGAAGTATCAGCTGCAAAAATGCATCATCTTAGGAAGTTGTATGTATTACTTCAATTTGCCAACAAAAATGTTGGTATATGTATGCATTACCTTAGAAAATTGTATGCATTTTTGCCAGCAACAATGACTGGCATATTTTTTTTATTCAAATGTCTTGACTGACTACGTTATGACATAATATGTTTTGCAACAGTTCCACATGCTGCTGCTGTAGTACTTGGCTTGACTTTGTTATAAAAGCTTTCTTTTAAACATAGCAACTTTTGATTTATTCATTTAAAACAGAAACCAGCAAATAGCTGAAATTAGGTAATATCAGTTATTTTTTCTCATAATTCATGACGATGAGTATATATAACTGAGTACATAAATGGCTAATGTGCTTCTTTCTTCACTAAGGATCTATGATGCAGCTGCAGCAGGAAAACTTTACATATGGGTGGGTGGGTGGGCCTGTTACGTATTAAGTTGCTGGCTTTAGCAAACAGAAGAAACCATAAATAAACCTAGTTGTATTCCTATCAATGTCATACATGATAATTTCTCTCCCCCTTATATTGAACAGTTTTTCCTTTACATGTATTTTATTACTATCTTTGTTACTGGCAGCACAATAAAAAAATAGGGTTCGAGTTCTAAAATGTTCTAAAAAAGATTAGAACCCTAGAACTTTTTCAAAAGTTCTAGACTAGAACTAGAACCCAGAACTTCAGAGGGTTCTGACAACCCTAAGACGCACTCTCTCCTAGCTGACATCCAACATGGCTTTAGGAAAGGCCATGGCACGGACATGGCCCTTATTCAGCTCATGTCTGATGTCCTCGAGGCAATGGACAATGGCTTCCTGACAGAAGCCCTGTTTATTGACCCATCCAAAGCCTTTGATCATGTCTCCCATCAACTTCTTCTCTCCAAATTCCACCTCCTTGGACTAGATGGGCTCTCACTCTCCTGGTTTAAGAGCTACTTGCTTAATCAAAGCCAAAAAGTTGTCTGGAAAGGTGTCCAATCTGGTATCCGACCTGTGGTCTCTGGGGTACTCCAGGGCTCAATCTTGGGACCCTGCATTTTCCCTCTTTGTCAATGACATTGAAAGGGGTTGTGGGCCATGCAATCTAATTCTCTATGCAGATGACACCGTTGTTTACTGCAGTGACCCTCAACCTAGTGTTATCACTGCCAAACTGCAAGCTAGCCTCTCAGCATTTGAAGCCTGGTTCTCCACCAACCTTCTAGTCCTGAATGAGGAAAAGACTAAAGCAGTTCTGTTTGGAACAAAGGCATCTGGGGGCCATCAGAGCTGACCTGCTCAAACTCCAAACAGCCCAGGGGAAGAGAGTCGAGGTCCTTGGCAAGATCAATTACCTTGGAATCCTCCTTGACCAGGAGCTGCCTACAAACCTCATATTGACACTTTAACTAAGACCATCCACCAGAAGATTGGACTCCTCTACCACCTGGGACACTCACTCTCTGATGAGGCTTGGCGAGCTAACGCCAATTGCACTCTTCTCCCCATCCTCCTCTATGGGGCCCACCTCCTCCAGTCCCTTAGGGAAGGGGAACTATGTACTCTCTCTCTCTGAGCTTTACTATCGAGTGGCATGCTTTGCAAATAAAGACCCCCCTAGGAGACATCACTCTGAGGTCCTTGCAGACCTTAATTGGTCCACCTTAAAGCACAAACTGGCCTAATCCTCCATCTGCCTGACCTACAAATTCTCCACCGCAGGCCCCCTCCTCACTTGCGGGGCCTGCTCAACCCTAGGGTACATGACCGTGACACGAGGTCCTCAGCTGGCTGTCCCCTGACCATCCCTCAGGTCCGCACCAATTCTAGCAGACGTTCCTTTAAATACTCTACCCCACACCTCTGGAACACCCTCCCAACTTAGCTGGTCAACAAGCCGTCTCTCCAAAGCTTCAAGTTGGGCCTCAAAGTTTACCTCCTGGAACTCAGCCTCTGTGGCTGCAATCGCTAGCCCCCACATATCTTCCCCTCCTACACAGGTCTTACCCATGACCATGGTACTCCATGCTCATTTTTATGATAGTATACTCCATGCTCATTTTTATGATAGTATCTACCATGTCTAATGCTACTCCCATTGCATAGTATCAAAGGTGTAACTTATACTGTCATTTGTAATTACTGTCATTCCAATCTATGTAACAATTGCAACCACTGTATGTTGTCCAATGTGTGAAAGTATGTTTTTATGTAACTAATCCCGGGTCACCCCTGAAAAAGGGACCTCTGGTCTCAGTGGGCTCACCCGGTTAACACAATTTAAATAAATAAATAAAATGTGTATCTCTCATACTCAATGGGAAATACCAGTAACCATGGAACAGCACAGATGTAGCAGCATGGTACATTCACCAATAATGGCACATGCGTATCTCTCTTACTCAATGGAAAATATCAGCAAACATAGAACAGCACAACTGCAGCAGCATGGTAAATGCACCTGTAGTGGCACATGTGCATCTCTCTTACTCAATGGAAATTATCAGTAACCATGGAACAGTACAGGTGAATCACCATGGTAAGTTCATCAAGAGTAGCAGATTTGTATCTCTCTTATTCATTGGGAAATATCAGTAACCATATAACAGCACAGGAGCAGCAGCATGGTAAATGCACCAAAAGTGGAACATGTGTATCTCTTTTATTCAATGGAAAATATCAGTAACCATGGAACACGACATGCACAGCAGTATAGGAAGTACAGCAATAGTGGCAGATGTGTATCTCTCTTTCTCAATGTGAAATATCAGTAAACATAGCAGGGCACAGGTGCAGCAGTATGGTAAGTGCACCAATAGTGACAGCATGGTATATTCACGAAGAGTGGCAGATGTGTATCTCTCTTACACAATGGGAAATATCAGTAAGCATGTAACAGCACAGGTGCAGCAGCGTCATATGTGCACTAAGAGTGGCAGATGAGTATCTGTCTTACACAATGGAAAATGCCAGTAACAATGGAACAGCACGAGATGGCCCACTGGTGCTGAGGGTTGAGGCGCTGGAAACCACACCTTGCACCATGCCAGCAACCTGTGTTTGTGAATGAGCACGGGCTGCCAGGGTTTGGCAGGGATGAGAAGGGTGGTGCATCAGGAGGACAGCTCTCCTTCTCCAGGGAGGGGGGGGATTTCGGCTGTTGGTGCAAGTCTGGCCCCTAGCAGGTGTCAGCTTGGGGGCTGATGCACTGATAATTAAAGTTGGGGGTTGGGAACGGCACTTGCACTTGATGGCAGTGTGCAAGGGAGTGCACACAGAGCCATCGCAGGTGTCAGTAACCATGGAACAGCACAGGTGCAGCAGTGTGGTAAATGTGGCAATAGTGGCAGATGTGTATCTCTCTTACTCAATGGCAAATATCAGTAACTATGGAACATCACAGGTGAAGCAGCACATTATGTGCACCAATAGTGGCAGATGTGCAGTTCTCTTTCTCAATTGGAAATATCAGTAACCATGGAACAGCACAGTTGCAGCAACATGGTATGTGCACCAAGCATGGCAGATGTGTATCTGTCTCAATGGAGAATATTAGCAAGTATGGAACAGCACAGGTGCAGCAGCAGCATGGTAAATGCACCAATAGTGGCAGATGTGTATATCTCTTACTTGATGGAAAATATCATTAGCCATGGAACAGCACAGGTGCATCAGCACGGTATGTGCTCCAAGAGTGGCAGATGTGTAACTCATGTATTCAATGGGAAATATCAGTAACCATGAAACAGCATAGGAGCAGCAGTGTGGTATGTGCTCTAAGAGTTGCAGATGTGTACCTCTCTTACTCAATGGAAAACATCAGTAGCCATGGTACAGCACATGTGCAGCAGCATGGTATGTGCACCAAGAGTGGCAGATGTGTAACTCTCTTACTCAATGGGAAATATCAGTAACCATGAAACAGCAGAGGTGCAGCAGCATGGTATGTGCACTAAGAGTGGCAGATGTGTACCTCTCTTACTCAATGTAAAATATCTGTAGCCATAGAACAGCACAGGTGCAGCAACATTATAAGTGCACCAATAGTGGCACATGTGCATCTCTCTTACTCAGTGGGAAATATCAATAAGCATGGAACACGACAGGTGCAGCAGCATGGTAAGTGCACCAATAATGGCAGATGTGTATGTGTCTTACTCAATGAAAAATATCAGTAACTATTGAACAGAACAGGTGCAGCAGCATGGTATGTGCACCAAGAGTGGCAGATGAGTATTTATCTTACTCAGTGGGAAATATTAATAATCATGTAACTGCACAGGTGCAGCTAAATGTACCAGCAGTGGCACATGTGTATCTTTCTTACTCAATAGAAAATATCAGTAACCATGGAACAGCACAGGTGCAGCAGTATGATATGTGCACCAAAAGTGGCAGATGTATCTCTCTCTTACTCAATGGAAAATATCAGTAACCATGGAACAGCACAGGTGCAGCAGCATTGTAAGTGCATTAATAGTGGCACATGTGTATCTCTCTTACTTAATGGAAAATTTCAGTAACCATGGAACTTCACAGGTGCAGCAGCATTGTAAGTGCACCAATAGTGACACATGTATATATCTCTTACTCAATGGGAAATCTGAGCCCTTAGGTGTTTAGCAACGAAACAGCAACTGGTTCATGCTTAAGATTTATGTTGCCCATAGTAGGAAATCACTTGCCATCGCCCATAAGATGCCCCTGGAATGGAAACATACAGGAGTGGAAATGAAATTATTAGTTTGCACCTTCCTACCCTTGCCCAAATTAACTAATTTCCATCCATTTAATGGCTGTTTTTGTGTAATTTTCTGAATGATAAACTTGCATAGATATTAGAGACACGCACTGCTTTTATGCAGATGCACACAGATGTCTGCATCCTATCCAGACATACATCAGGAGGCATTTGTTAAAATTAAGGGAGTTTGCTGCAATTGACACTGCAGCTGCATGACTGTCACTCTTTTACAGGATGCAGGTGTGGAATTCCATACTAAATTTGTTGGGTATTATAAAGCTGATTTCAACACTTGCATTTGAAAAGTGCGGCAGAAAATATTACACACTATCTGTATTGCTCTATACTGTGTCACTTAATAAATATTGTTCATCTTTGTAAAGTTTAATTTTGTTTTATGACATGTTGCCATCCATTTCTGCCAAACATTCTGACACCTGACTCTCCCCTTATCCACTAATGAAAATCAGATATGTAAATGATTCTCTGTACTGTTCAGGTGGTACACTAATGTGTATACTATTATGTGCAGTGTCTTGGAGTACACTGGTTCTGGCTCTGTTGAACTCTAACACCTATACTGTAAAGAGGCCGTTCAGGTTACTGAGTAAACAAGATATGCATTACATCATATGGAAATCATGAATAAGAGGAGTTTCTTTTCTGGATTGAACAATTAATGAGGTAGTAAGTAGATAAGATAGACTTAGCCAGATGGAGAAATGGGACCAGCAGAAGAAGAGGGATAATGGATGCATGGTGTGGGCAGAAAATGCAAGAAGTCTAAGAGGAGATGACTCAAAGGGAAGTAAATATTAACATTCACCTGGTTCAGCATCCCATAGAAGCATGTGTCAGATGGGAATCATGAAGAAGAGACCATAGCCATGGAGGAGCAGAGTCATCAGATCCAAGGAAGAAGAGAGAAACCATGCCAGATGAGGTAAAAGTGTTTGAGGAAGTTAGTATCAGAGAGAATGACAGCAAACTGTGTTGCACAGACAGATAAAATACTACAGTGATGTGCTGAATGGGAGTTGAAAAGATGGACATTCAGGAGAAAATTGGTACAAATTTGGATAGAATTCCAAACCAATTATTTGTGATGGTTCAAGTGGGAATGAACAATATGGGCCAAGTGGACTCTTAATGGATGATAGGACACAACATGGACGTCAAGTAGAGGACTGGGAGGCTGATCACCACTGAGATTCTGCTGGTTCCCCAGATAGTGAAAAAGGACACAGCTATAGTACCCTTAAGACAGAACAATGTATGACACAGGACAGGAAGCACAGCACAACATCACTTTCTGAGAATATGGAGCAGCTTATGTGGATGAAATAAGCTATATGATGGATTGCACCTTAGCATGCAGGGAATGCCAACTATTCATGATAGATAGAAAAGTGAGGGGAATGAAGCTGTTTTAAACAGAACACATTGGGAGAAGGTACATGGTACGTGCCAGAGGTGATGAACCAAGGTACTGTAAGACATGCATCAGTGTGTGTTAAAAGTTATGGAATATTTAACAAGTAAAAACTTGAGTTCAAATGTATATCTACTGCTGCTGGGAGTCTTTAAAATAAGACTGGTATGTTAGAAGCACTAATGATGGATAAGGGATATGGCACTATCCTAGAAATGGAAACTTGATTTGGGAGGAGGAAAAGTAATGGGAAGCAGGAGATGTTAGGGTAAACATTGTTTGGCGCATGAATGAGAGAAGTGGGAGCATTACTGGATCAAAACTATGTCATGAAATAGCAGCTGGCACCCTGTTAGGCTAGCAAACAGTTGCTTTATTTGTAGCATATAAACTTGTGGTTGGAACATGTTAGTGGTTGTCCTATCAAGGAACAAACAGTATGAGTAAATGCCAGACTAGGTTATAGCTGGAACTGCCAGAATGCATAACTAGCAGGTTCAAGACCATTCAACACTCATATTATACAGCAACTAGTTACAGAATCCTAAAGAGGTCCTGGAAATAGCTGGAATGCCTAACTGTACTTAACTGTACAAATGTAAAATCAAAAGCCCCAGGATCGATGACTAATAACGTGCACATTTTTGCTTGTTTCCTGGGTTTCCATTCAATCATTTCTGGCTACTCACAGCCCCCCTCCCCCCTCACACACACACATATGCACACTTTTTGTGGTGACATTCATAAAAAAAAGGTGCAGCCCCTGGTGGTAGTATGGTATCATTGAGAACAAAATTGAGCGACTTAGAAATGAGCACTTCAATTTGGTCGCTTTCAGGATCAGCGATGGGGAATGTATAGCGAGGGGAGGGAGTAGCAAGGGAGGATGGGAAGAATGGTGAGGGGATGGAACAGTGATGGAGGAGGCAGAAGAGGGATGGGCTAAATGGGGATGTGGAGCATGATGCTGCTGAGCGACCCACCTAGCATAGCATGTAGGGACACCCTCTGCAGTGCTGGTGGTACTGGGTTCAGGACTGCATACAGGTCTGTTTTTTGATTTAGCAGGTGTTTTGTATTTTGTTTTAAGTTATTGTCATTATCAGTCCCTCGTCGTTCCTCCAGTGTCTGCCCTCCCACTCCCACCCGCCACCCCCATCGGAGATGATTATTTAAGTTTGGGGAGTGCAGGGGCACTGAGTTCGTCATTGGTATTTTTTGTTCTGTGCAGAATTGTTTTTTGGCAGGATGTACTCACTGTATTGTGAGTCACCCAAGAATTTTCACTGTTATGACATGGAACCCCACTGGTTAAAAAAGGTCACCTTACAAGGCTAACGTGCAAAGTACAAGCTAAACCTTAAACAAACAAGACACAGATAAAACTGTTCACCATTTTAAGCATAGAAAGGTGCCATGACAAATGCTCTGAATCTGTAAATAGAGATGATGGGTCAGAAAGTAAAACCTGTCTATTTTGTGCTCTGCAGTAGGTGATGGACAGTGAGCTGCAAGCAGCAGCCACTGATGGACAATGGATTGGTGGTGGCAACCACTGAAATGTTAATTTCTGTAAAAAAGCAAGTGAAGGACATACTACAATAATGAAGGTACCACCTGTCCTTCCTGTCAATCATACACAGAGACCCTAAGCCTGAAATTGTTTGTAGGCTCTATTATCAAGAGTTCTATGGGGAAGTGAAATGGGATAAAGAAGAATCAGTATTACCTGTAGCAAGCTCTGCTGTTTTTTTTTTTTTTGTGGGGCCGGGGTAACTTTCCTGAGGTGTGTACGCTTTTCAGAGAAGGGCAGCCACAGTAATACTGCCAGAGCCAAAAAGTGAACACAGACTGGCACTCCGCATCGGGACTCAGGTGGAGGAGCTGAAAGATAAGACAGTCAGTTTGGGTCTGGTATGAATGGCAGTGTGCGCGACCTGCAGATTGAAGGTGGCCATTCCGCTTGGCTGTTTGCAAAACAAGGAAAAAAAGAAAAAGAAATGGACTGGGGGCAGGTGTGCAGTTGTATACAACCCCCCCCCCAAACACCGGCACTGTATCCATTAGTGTTTGGGACTATAGGACAATAATAATAGTGCTGCTTGTGTACTGGTCAGTTTTAGGGCGCATTGGGAAGGAGTGTGAGGTTAATGAGAGTGTACCACAGATGGAAGTTGGGTCACATACTGGGAACATAATGGCACAAAATGCAAAAAGGGGTTTAGTTTTCATGGTTAGGTAGTCATCCACTTCTCAGTTACCAGGTGGCTGTATGAAATAGTTTTATAGTCTATAAAGCAATATCACATGCTTCAAATCACTAGATGCAGAAGAAACAATTTTCTCATGCAATCAGTTCATGAGTCAGCTATAATTGATTATTTAATATAATTTTTTTATAGTACCCCACAAATCCACAAAAATAATGAACCTGTTTCTTAGAGGAACTAGTCCATTCCCACAGAGCATGAAGGGTATTTTGATTTTCGTTTTGCCAACAGTCTTATAGGGCATCGTGGAGGGGTGAGAGGTTTATGACACTGGCCATGGTTGACATAGACAAGCTAAGTAATCTGTAAACTGGGAAAGAACACAGTCTCTGTAGACAGAAGCATGCAGCATGAGGAATTAGTCATCCCAATATTTCCACAAAATAATAGGCGACATGGAAGAGCAGTCTTTCCTAAATCCACCATTTAAACACAGGGACTGAACTATGTTGTCAAGTTTGACTGTGGCTCTGGTTCTGCATCCACTGCCATAAAAGACTGTGCCCATTTGTGTTATAATTACTTTAAATCTTTGTGGGACACAGAAATGGGGCAGAATGTAATTTGTTAGCCCACAGCTGATTGAACTGACATGGACTGTTTTGACATTTTGAATATCAGAGTGTCTAGTTCCAAAGAGCTCATTGTATCCTTCTAGTTGATTGCTAGTGTGATCTGTGATTGAAGTCTACTGTTATCAGTGCCTTGGTGGATTTCATTTGATCCTCCCTATTCCTACTTGTGGAGCAGCGGTTACTAAGGACTGCTTTCATCCAGTGTGGTCCAAATCAGCCTCCCGCCATATTCTCTGAAATGATACTGATATGATATAGTAATAATACATTTACATATGAACATACAAATTAACCATCAGAAGAAGGCTATTTGGTCTATCTAGTCTGCTCATATTGCAGGGTCCAGAGTTTGAGCTACTGTCCCTGCCCCTTTCCCATCCTCCCTGCCCATGATCCTTACATTCTCCCTATGCTTATCCCAGCCTTTCTTGAAGCTGCCCACTGTCTTCAGTGAGATCACCTCTTCTGGCAGCACATGCCAAGTGTCCACCACCCTCTCTGTAAAGAAGTGCTTCCTGATCTCCCTCCTAAACCTCCCAAAAAGTAAGAGAGAAGCTTTTCTCAATTGGTTTTATATGTGGTCATAATTGGGAACAGCAAACAGTCTGAGATTGTGAGGGCAGTGGTAGTAGTGTCAAGTATATTCCCCCACACCTAAAGCAAAAAAGCATAAGTGAATACCGCATGAAGCACTCAAGATGTGCATCATACCTGAGACAAGGGTTCCTTTGCTAGGCTATAGGAGAACTGGGTACCTTATAGGTCATCCCAAAAGTAGGGAGTTACTGAGTGCTGTTGTGCCAGTACTCTGATGCTAGGAATGCCAAACCCACACTTCATTGAAGAGTGCTGGGTGCCAGGGTTACGGTGAGAGACTTTTACCAGAGATGTCAGCTGTTCTATACTTTAGCTTGGAGGAATTCTGGCAGCACACGGATGTCTATGACTGTCCTTTAAATATAGGATACATTTAGCTGTCACACTTATGGTAATTAACAATTGACATGCGAGAATGCATAGGAACTGTACCGTTGATGAAAGTTCGGCCACATACCAGGAACATACAGAGAAAAGATTGAAAATTGGACCAACAAAAACAACAAAAAAAGTCACATTCATAGCACTTACTCTAAACTCACCTTTGGTAAAGAAGCCTGCCAACTTTTTCTATATTCATCAAGAGGCATTGACTGGGGACTGAGATGTGGGTTGAAATACCAACATGAACTGAAGAAGAAATGAGTCAAAATGAAACACAGTGCGCTGGCAGGATTTTATATTTTGCTGCAATGACTGAGATGCTGGGAACTCAGCCAATGAAATGAAGGGGACAGCAGAAACCAATTGAAGAGGTCTAAGAGTGACCGATTGCAAGTGCTTGCTTTGTTGTCTGCTGCAGGCTGAACGTCCGGCAGCTGTCAAACTAATGTAACAATGTGAGAATAAGGACAATAGGATTTGTAGTGAGGGCTGAGGTGACATCATAATCATGCTCACTAGCAGGACTGTGAGACAATGGGGTAGCAGCTGCAGATGAAGATGGCAAACAGCAGTCTAGGACATGGTGGCTCCACAGGCCCTCAAGCCACAGGTAACAAGGGTGTAGTGGGCCACTAAGGTTACAGGATTTTTTTAATTTCAAAAATCATTTGTGGAACACATAAGGCAGAATCTGGGTTTACTTCTCCTCTCCTTTAAGTAAATAAGCAAGAGATAGTTCAATACTACTGAGACTGCACAGAGGTAGTACATGACCTGGTCAACAAATCTTAACAAAAATACCACAAGGTACCACTAGATGGCAGTAGATACACAGAGTTAACCTATAGTTTTCCAAGCTAAAGGTCTTGTCCCAAATTACTTTCATGCATTCTGTTAGAATGCTAGGAAGCATGGGTTCAGATATATTAGCAGATACAAAATCCACATGTCATCTAATTTAAAGAGCGTAGCTAA
This sequence comes from Neoceratodus forsteri, assembly GCA_016271365.2. Classification (NCBI taxonomy): domain Eukaryota; kingdom Metazoa; phylum Chordata; order Ceratodontiformes; family Ceratodontidae; genus Neoceratodus; species Neoceratodus forsteri. The sequence continues at coordinate 144,648,660 of CM028132.1, forward strand.
TGGGATTTGCCAATATAGGGATAGTACACTCAGTTGTTTTAATATACAAAAGTCATCAAGTTACACAAATCAAATAACCAAACATTGTATTTAAAAATGCAGTGTACATTCAAAGGGTACTCAGATGTCTCAATGCCAATCAATAACATTTGTTGTGGGTTCTGTATTGAGGGCTGTAGCCTGTAAAGTCAGTGATAATATGATTAATTTCTAGCAATATATATATATCAGACTACTTAGGTAAGTTGCAGGTGAGCTGCTTAAAAAGGCCATCTAATACATCTCAGACTCTTAAGGCATTCCCCTATTGCCGAACCATGATTTATAATCACTATCACCGCATCAGAATACATAATTGGAACTACAGTATGTTCCATAACAAACTGTCACTTTAGATCATAACCTCCGCAACTAAGAACACAAGTGACATGATCATTGCAATTAACACATACCCTATTAAAGATGTTTCTGAGTTTATTTAGGTGACAAGTGCATTGAACAACCTCATGTCAGGGCTCATTTGGGAGATCAGTATGGCAAAAGGCATACTCAGGGAGGCAGTATAGTGCAGTGGTTTAAGGCTCTGAGCTGCAAATCTGGAGACCTGGGTTTGAATCCCACAGCCCCCACTTGCAAATACTGTGTGACCCTAAGCAAGTCACTTAACTTCCCTGTGCTCCCAGATCACACCTGTAAAAAAGCTTTCAGCGTAGTGTGTCTCACCTGGTTAAACAATTGAAAAAGAAAAGGCAGTGGCAGTAACTGAATCAACCAGGCATTCAAACATTTTAAGATATGTGCAAACTGAAAAGTTTACTTGTTAATCTGTCCAACTTGTCTTTCTCTCCTGGGTGTGAATTTGCTGATGTCTTGTGAAAGTACTCTGATCTGTAAACCTCTTGTCATAGCAGAACCTTTTGTATGGTGTCTCCCTGGGTTAATGTAACCAAATGTTCATGGATTTCTAGTTGGTGAGTGCCAACATGGCTGATTCAGAACAATCAATCTGAGTCAAAACTACTGAAATGTCCTACTGCAGCTGACGGTGTATTTGCACTGGCTCAACAGAAACATCTGCCGAGAATTTTGTGGCCACCGAAATTGGATTTAGACTTTCTGATTGCTTCCAAATAGATATAATGTGTTGGAAAGACCAACCCCATTGGTTGGAGGGTTGCCTTTTCATTGTTGGTGCTGTTTTTGTGAGGAACAGACAATGTACAGAGGTGCTGAAAGAAGTTTGCAGCGGTAAGAGACTAGCAGCATGAGCAGCTGCCATTCCATAGTGAAGCACACAGAAGTGACAGACTCAGACTGCTGCACCTGTGTTAGGACCCAGGAGCTTGAGAGCCTGAGAACTGCGTCAGGTGGCACCACAGCTACAAGTAAAAAAAGAATCCCTGATCTGCAGCCCTGATAGACATCTGATGCTACAATAAAAATTCTACACCTTGAAGTAAGGGCTAAAGGCTGTGGTTGGTTAGGGGTAACATGAATGAGATGTGTCCAATCATGCTGGCAGACAAACTCTCTTTAAAAAGTACTGTATGCTGAAATACGAATCCACTAACAAAGGTACTTATTGAATGATAGTAGACAATTGGGTGTTTGGTTGATTGTAATTCATGTTGAATATACAGTGATCCCTACAGTACTACAATACAATAGTAATATAAATCTACAAATATTGTTGACTGAGTGGAAATTTTAGATAAGTAAAAAACAGAGGGAGGCACTGTTCCCTTTCTCCTGCACTTTTAGATTAGCAGAACATGGTAGGGCAAACAGTGGGACTTTGCACATTGTTTGCACTCAGGACTCCTGTTTTTGAAGCCTCAGCCAAGAAATTGTGTCAGCTGGCTGGAGGCTTGATGTGGTTAAGTCTAGAACTCTGCTGCTGCATGCCAGCTCTGCCATAGTTTGGTTGGGGGTCATACAGTCCTCAAACTATGTGTAGAACATCTATTTTATCAATATATACTGTATATACAATACTAAGTAGTAGTTTTATGGTTTAAAGTAAAAATACCCATTTTAGAAAACTGCTAATCAAAACCATCAGACTGCTAATCATTTTTCATTTTGGTTAGCACAGGCAGCTAATGAACTCTCCAACACTAATTTATGCCTTGGAACAAGGACTAAAGGACAGGCAGCTAAAATAAAATGTCAATTTCGATGTATTCAAAACCCACAAGAAGGCTGAAGATTAACGACCAGGATAATCAAAGGTTAAGACTCAAATGTTTTACAAGGTAATCTGAGAGCAGGGGGAAATGGAAGCAATAAAAAGCCAACTAAAAAGGCACACAACTTCATTAACTATGTAATTATTATAAATATATTTGTTTTAAAGACACATTTTGTGGAAAATCTACACATATACCACAGAATCAGGTAAATATGCAGCAATAAAAATTATGAGCACATATTAGGAGCAATCTCTTTAAAGACAAAATCTTGTAATGTTGAATCAAGCTGAAGCAGACTGGAATGCTACTACACAGTGGAATGCAGTGCCAGAGTGCAGAGAAAGAAGTGCAATTGAAAGGAAATCATATTTTCATTGTTTATGGAAGTTAGCTGTTCCAAAGCTATTTATCTTATATGCCCTTACAATTATGAATATGTTTCAATAGAAATTACAGCCATTACTGCCTTAAGCTCTTCACAGGCACAATTATTAGGGGGGGGTCTAGAAATAGTGATATCTATGCAGGCAGGGTTGCAGACACAAACACTACTGTAGTAAATGGAGAGAACAGCAGAGTAATAAGACTTTTATTTTAGGTTTAAGTTTATTGTTCGGTCAAAGACCTTGACAATTAAAATACTAGTCATTACATCTTATAAAATCACTTTAAAAATGTTTATACAATATCCCCAAAGTTTTACCAAACTCTATGTAAATATGTGTAAAATAAAAATGCATATTAACAGTGTATGGTTAAAAGCCAACATTTCTAGCACTTCTTGATATCCATAAATATTATAATAATACTAGTATTATTGTATTGCAGCTAACATTATTCGATATACCACATTATAAAAACATGAAGTGCCTCATTTATACATAATTTACTGCTGCCTTTGTTTTTAACCAGTAAACAGATTTTTACAATGTTTACTAAATACCTTGCAGTTGATTTAACAATTAATTCATCATTCATTGTAAACAACAGTTTCAATAAGAGATCTAAATCATCAGAAATAATTGAATTGCAAATTGGTGTAATCCATTTGGCTCTAGGCTCTTTGTACCATTGGCACTTGAATATTGCATGCTTAAGATTTTCTAAGCAGCTTCTTGTACAAGAACAAAGTCATGCATCCCTCCGATTCTCACTCCTATACCTAGCATCCAATACATTATTGGAAAACAGTTCTAACTTGTATTTTTTATACATGATCCTTTGATATGGGTCAGTAAGAATCTCATAATGATATCTGAAAAAGTGTTTATTATCATTTATTCTATACCAGGGAGAGATTTGTAACTTAGAAATATTCTCCAAATCCCTAACTTTATAAAATTCCAGTAACCTGGATGTGATGTAGGATTGATATCTGAGACTTATAATGATGCCTTTCTCCTCAATTTTCCTTAAATACTCCAAACCGGTTTCCTACAGGATTTGATATACTGAATTCAGCCAACTAGATTTTAAGTGTCCACGATTTGACCATTTATATTTTTCCTTCAAACAGCAATAAGTTAATCTATGGGCTTTGTGTTGCTGTATTTTTATCCAGTAATTAACTTTTCTTGCTGCAAAATATGCACCCAAGGAAACTAATCCTAACTCTGCTCTCAAAATGCAAGTGGGAACAGATTCCCTAACCCTAAACTTGAACGCAGTACTTTGTTTATAGGTATTTCTATTTTGTTTACATCTTTCGGTTGCCAAACTTCCCCATTACATAATGCCTATGCATTGTATTTGGTCTTAATAGGTATTATAAGGGGGTTGATTGAATTTCCTCCATATTTTCTATTAAACCTATGCAATGAATTGGATGTTTTTTTTTCAAATTGGGGATCAATTTTTCTGTATGTTTGACCCATTTCCCTTCACTAGAAAGCTGAAGGCCTAAGTATGTATTTTCTTTAACTGTGCCCAATTTTTTTTGCCAATCTTCCATCTAGATGAGCTACCTCTAGCTCCGAAAATTTGAATTTGACTTTTTAGTTCATTAACTTTTAAGTCATATTCAGTTGAAAAATTGTCCAATATGTTCAATTTTGCTTATAAACCTGAGCTTGTGAGTGTAAATAACACCAATTCATCTGCCTAGGCAAGGGATGCACACTCTCTCCCTAAGATTTTCAGGGAATCTGTATTAGCTTTCTCCAACTCTCTCAGTAGTACATCAATATAGACACAAAACAAGGTCAGTGCCACGACACAACCTTGTTTAACTCCCCTATTTGTTGGAAAGGGGGATGAGAGTTGTCATGTTGAGCCTAATTTTACTTGTGCCCAAGTATGGGAGTAGAGCTCTCTTATAGTTGCTATTAACCCATGTGGAAGTCCTTTATTTATCTTTATTTCCCATAGCTTATTGAGAAATAAAGTATCAAATGCTGTACTGGAGTCTATAAAAGCCGAGGAAAAGTTTTTGTTTTCGTAATATTATATATTTGTTAAATAAATGCCAAATCACAAAGCAGTTGTCCATAGTTGAATAACCTGACTGAAATCCTGCTTGGGCTTCTGATAAGTTGCCCAATTTGGACATATGCTCTCTTAACCAATTTAAAATTAATCTAGCAAAATTTTCCCCATATGGTCTAGGAGAGGAATTGGTCTATACATGGCTGGATCAGACCTATTGCCTTTTTTGTGTAATGAAATAATTATAGCACCTTTCCAAGATGGCGGTAACTTTAAATCCTTGCCACATGCATTAAATAATACAGTCAGGAGCTTAGCCCAATTTGCAGGGGAATTTAGATAGACCTCCAAAGGAATTTGGTCTGGACCTGGATCTTTATGTAATTTTAACAAAGCAATTGCTGATAGACCTCTTTATACACAAAAGGTACAAACTGATTTTCATCATAATTTAAAACTACCTGTGTGTCCTCACAGACTTTACTGTAAAATGTTTTTATATAATATAAGATCCAAGAACACAACGTAATGTATGTATCAATTTCAAATCTTATCTTATTCGTTCCTTTCGCCACTAAAAGCCAAAATGAGCTATAATCTTTTTTATTTATAACCCACAGCATTTCCTGCCATTGATTCTGTTGAAAATCACTCTTTTCCTTCATTAAAAAGGCCATGTATTTATCTCTACTTTTGTTTAAGTCTTTAAAGGTGAGGCCATCTCTTTGTGCATTGACACATCTTAAAATATTATTGAGTACGTTTTTTTCTCTACAACATTCTGTGTCAAACCAAGATGTTACTCATGTATCCTGCCTTTGTTTTTTTAGCATGTGGCTTACTTAATAAGGATTTGATTTCATCCAAGCAAGAGATAACATGCTGTATAATAGTCTCACTGTCATAAATATTTTTTAGTCCATTTTCTAATCTAACTGATAATAAAATTTGTATCTGATCAGCAACTGCATTATTCCATTTAATTTTACTTTTGCGAATCTCTACAGTCGATGGTAGGGAATGATTACCAGTGGAGCTGTCATCTATCTCTCTGGATGTTAATAACAATGGGAAATTATCGCTATCCACTTTTTCAAAGATTGTTAAAATTTCCCATAGTGACACATCCCCATTCCAAAATATGAAATCTTTTAGGGATGGTCCTCTAGATGAAACATGGGAGAAATTTCCAGATTTGTCGCCCTGAAGATGACCATTTAATGGGACTAAATTGAACGTATCTAGAATCTTAATTAGATTCCTTCCCATCCTTTTAATCCTTGCATCCTTTGAACTCCTTGGAAAATTGATGGACTCCTTATAGACCTAATTATGATACTCATTATCAGCACATCCATCATATCTACCTATTCTTGCACTGAACTCTCCACAGTAAAACTTCCTCATAATTAAACATTACCCAGCTTTTGTAAAGCATGTCTTCTAATTGTTCCAAAATGGAATGATCATAGAATTTTGAGTTTGGAGCAGGAATATAAACATTTGCTAAGCAAAATGATAAACTTTTCTGTTTGACCTGTATTATCAGAATATTATTACTGAAGCATAAAAAAATTGCTTCAGTATTTTCCTCTATTTTAATCCACGTAATTAGCCCTCCAGCTATTCTGCCTTTACTTGCTTTTTTAACCCCACTAGAGTGAAACATGCTATAACCATTGAGAGAAAAATCAGAGTCTGTCAAAATTAGAAATATGATCCATCCACTGTTTGTCTACTAACTTGTTTGTTAAACTGGAGATATTCCATGAAACCATCCCTAACCTTTTGTTAAGTTTCAGTCCAGTAGTTTGGTCAAATTTGTGCAGTCAGTCTACACATAATGGTAGCTCTTGGAATTAATTTGATGTAGCTATATTGTATGTTAAGGCTGAATCTTGTTTTTCATTATTTGGCCCTTTTTCTAAATTTTTATGATTTTTCTGCGAGACTGAGCTTGCTGTTTTTGAGGAAGTTTAATCTTTAACTGGCACTATGTGTAGACCTAGAGCATCCATCAAAGCCAGGTTATCAACTATCTTTTTGTATAGGTACATTTGATTAACTGTTAAAATGATTGTGTCACAATCTAGATCACCTCTCTGTCTCTCTACCAACAGTGCTTGGGAGTCCTTTATTGAAACTTGTAGTAGCTACTCCAAGTCCATCACAGTATTTTTCAACTTGATATTGTTCTCATTTTTGATTCTGCCTAGGCCATAAAATTGCAGTAGCTTAGAATATTTTTTTTCTGATGTTCTTTACTTTTTTTTGAGTTATGTTAGTTTTAAAATCACTTTCGGCCTCCCCATATATTATATGTACCCCTGCTTTATCTAATAATGAAACCTTCTCCAGAATCATATCTGCCAATTCTTGTGATTGTGGTAATACCTCTACTCGACCTAATCTGAACTCATTTTCTCACTTTCAATATTCTTATTTCATTCTCGGGGTCCTTAGCACATGAGAAAAAAGATTCATTAAGATTTTTTTCAACTTAAAATCTGTGACGTTTGGTGAAGCATTTAATCCAAAAATGGAAATTTGAGCTGAATGAGGTTTGGGGCATAATTTTGTTTTGTTTAACATATCTCTATTAATGTACACCAGAGTGTAGCCCAGTTTTTTCAGAGATCCCCTGTTAATCCAGATTTGATTCACTATCCTTGGGACTGTGCAAAAAATAAACAAACACTCTACTCAATCATAATCTCTGTCCTCCCAGATTTGAGACATATCTGTATTCACAATATCTGCTCATGTGACTGCCCTAAACAGGTTCACAATCTTTACTCTTAGCATCACATTTGTCCATTTTGCTTCATTTTGAAAACCATACAGATTCAATATTGCACAGTCGGTGAAATTAATAGCTGCATTATTTACTGTATTGTTTAATAAATTTGTCGTAGACATTTGTGCTATGATGCCTCTATCATTAGTACTTCCTTCAGAAATTGCAACTGCATCATTTACCATGTTGACATTTTTCCACTCACCCCTATCTTCCTTAAACTGATTTAAATTAATTTCAGGCTCCTTCAATTGTGATCTAATGCTCCAGTGCCTTCATTGTGTGTATTGGGGTCTGAATAGATCTGGTTGAGATGTGGATATTCATGCTCTTTTTGTGCTTTATTTTCCTTGGATGCAAAACAATGTTGCATTTCCATTTGAAGTAAAGTGTTGTCAGAAATGCTGTCAATTGTTATCAAGGCTTTCTCCATTTTTTCCAATATTCTTCTCTATCTTTCTATTAACTTTCCCCCTTTTTCTTTCATTTTTCTTAAATCATTTTTGTACTGGGGTTTCAGGAAAAATAATGGAAGGGAAGTTTGGTCTCATTTGCTCATTAGCCACCTCATAGTTATCTAGGTTGTCTGTAACTTTAGATAGAGAACCCTCCTGGGGGATGATTTTATTTAACTTCTGCAGCACTTCATCCAATCTACCTCCATTGCTAGCTAGATTTTATTTTAAAATGTCAAGCTCAAATTTAAAATTAATTAGATGATCTATGATCATCAAATGAGCTGTATGTGGATTTTGCACAAATATCTTTAGCTCTTCACTAAGGGCAAATGGATAGGTGGAATTAGAGTTGCTCATCAGTTCTGTCTGGGTCTGAAAATGTTGTCTTGATTGTTTCAAGGCCATAAATTGTCTGAGACCATTTATAGTATCCTGTAGTTCACTAGCAATGTTTCTCAAATCTCTATGCCATAATGGTTTAGGATTAGATTCAGAAAAATAATCAGGCGAGAATTCTAATGAATTAGTTATATTTGAATAGTCATCCTGGTTCACACTCCTGAATGCCTCTAATGTTATGTGCGAATCTGAACCTACTACTTCTTCTATTCCGTCATTACCTGAAACAGTATCCACTTTTTCTATCTCTTTTGAATCCTCTCCTGCTATTAGCAAACAACAATACCATTTTTCTTTACTTTCTTTGTTTTTGAATTCTTTCTAGGGACTTGCAGTATGATTTAACTGCTTACAACTTTCCTTATTGTCAAGTAACTCAATACTTGCCATGTCATCAGGTGTGGAGTGGGCAGATTGATGGAATCCCCTTCCTACAAAATGATCTTTAATTTTGGTCTGTTTAATCTTTTCTTTATTGCCCTCCCCTTTTGCTTTCTTCCCAGTTTTTACCTTAGACATTAGATCCCCAACTCTTTTATTCAAATCTTTCTGGGACTGTTTTTTTTTTAGATTGTACTGGGGCTTTGATCTTGTCCCCAATCTTCTCCATTTTATTTGCTTTCCTTTTATTTTGTAAGGTGACTTTTTGTTCCTCTAGAGTATATGAAGTGCTGTTTCTGGAAAGGCAATTGGAAATATTAGTGCTTTCTCTGTAGCTAGTGCATGCATCTAGCTTATTATCGTCTGCACCATAGTATATGGACAAGTCTATGGTTTTAGGAGAGTTGCAAGATCTGGAAAAAATATTAGTATCTGTGCTCCTCAACCCTTCCTTTCCCTGCATCCGGCGTCTAGTTTAAACCATGATCTATAAATCTATAAATAAGAGTTTCCAAAAAAAAAGCACAACACTAACAAGACACAAAACAAAATGATTTACACTCTGTTATATTCTAGCTGCTCATTTTTTAACAACTTTTTTTAGCAATTTTTGCTATATAAATATCATACTCAATAAGGCAATAATGGCAGTAATGACAATAATGGCAGTAATGGCAATATAAAAACTTGGGTCATAGACTCAAGGCCTGAAACCTTTGATCAAATAAACACTTCTTTACCAACTTTTATAAATAGCATTCTAGCCTGTGGGCACACGATGAACAAGTACAAGCGCACCTTCTCTAAGATATACGGTAAACCAGTCCAATGGGTTTTCAGCTTTCTTCTCTCCTGGATTTTTGCAGTGCATCAGATTTCGCAGTTTTCACAATTTTCATGAACAACTTAACCCTGGGTCTTTTTCCTGGTATAGCTGGTCACGCTTGACAATGAGACAGATAGACAGGTATAAAATACTCCACACACCACTTCTTCTTCCCCCAAACAAAATCCGTCCTGTCCCAGACCACAGTCAGAGTAAAAAAAAGGGTCTTTCTCCTTCTACCAGCAGATAGCTCAGCAAGTGGCAAAGTAACCGACCCAGCTGATACAGATCTCTAAGTAAAGGATCTCGTCTCAGCTTGTTAAAAGCAATGAAGCAGCAATGAATTTTTTGCAGGCTTCCACAACAAATTATATTAAAAAGACTGCAACAAAGCAGAGTAATATGAGTCATGCAGCTGAACCAACTACTAAATGGAAGACCACACACTCACAGTCCTCAATCCTCTACTCACAGCAATACGTCAGCATGGTGACATCACCATGCAGCTGTAAAAGTCAGGAAATCAATACTGTATTGGGAGGGAATTGTTTAACCAGGAAAGGCACACTAAGTGGAAGCTTGTTGCCTGGTGTGACCTGGGAGCACAAATAAGTTAAGTAACTTGCTTAGGGTCACACAGTATGAAAGTGGGGACTGCGGGATTCAAACCCAGGTCTCTTGCTTTAGAGCTCAGTGTCCCAAACCACATACAGAATACTGGATGGATAACTATGCACAACCAGTGTGTTCTGCCACAGAGGGGGTTCCGATTCCCTCTGACCTCAAGGGCAAAGCCCAAGACATCTGTGGGAATCAGAACTCTGAGGTAGCCGAACACACTGGTTATGTATAAAATTGCTCATCCTGCATTTTGTATAGTGTAACGAATTACATGAAATGTGTGCTTTGTACTTTTTTTGCTTTCACAATGAAACTGACTTGTGCAGTCTCTAGAGGTTCTAGAATGCTGTTCTACCACAGAAGGGTACAATCACATTCCATGACCTTTTAACTGAGGTACAACAGCATTTTGAAAAGGATGGATCTCTACATAGAACAATGCTCTAATATACACTAAAGTGCTATTCTGCCTCCTATGTTGATCTTTGTCCTTAGATGTTTGCTGAGAGCAGTCTTCTCAGCATGCAAAGCCTCCCCCAGGATGGCTTCCTTTTCCAGTTCACAGGTGTCACAGATATTGGTAGCATATTTAGATGTGCCTGAAAGTTCTTTTTGATTAGCCTCATTGCTCTGAGCACTATTGGAATGATTTAGTTTCTGTATGCATATCTCGGTGTTTCATGATTTTATGTCTCTCTGTGTGCAAGACACTGTGGTTGCTAGGGATGGCCATTATGATCAGCAATACTACATTTGTTCCTTTTTCTTGCAATACAATGTCTATTTTGTGTTTGTTTTTTTTGCCACCACTTTCTTGGTAGTTGGTTTTGGGTGATCCCATGTGCTCATTACTTGTTCATAGAATTCATAGGAAGATACTGAGCTAGATGGACTTACGTCCTATATGCTCGCCATGATCATCTAATTTCTAGTCTGGTACATATTTCTATCCCACTTTGCTTTAAACTCAGCAATAGATTTGCTGGCTACAACCTCCAATGGCAGTGCATTCCAAGCATGCACTACCCTATGGTTAAACCACCATTTAGTTCTCGCTTTGTTGCATTTAGATGCTGTTAGTTGCAATGGGTGGGACCTAGTTTTATACATACTGCTATTAAATTGTAGTCCCGTAGCATCCCACAAATCATCATTTTGCCAGGCACTATATACCAAGCACATGTTCGTTCACTGTGATTTTTTGTGGTTCATGTTTCCAGTGTTTTTCTGTTACCTATGTGTTGTAGTATTTGCAAGTCAAAGTCAAAGCTTATCGATTGAAGGTTAGGTCTTTACAATGAAATTGAATATACAACATATTTCTGTATTTAATTATTTTGCGTGTCTCTGTGTGCAGGACACTGTAGTCGCTAGGGGTGGCTATTACAAAGAGTAATACTACCTTTGTTCCTTTTTCTTCTATTACAATATCTGGCTTTCTTGCCACCATTTTCCTGGCATTTGGTATGAGGTGATCCCATATACTCATTACTTCTTCATTGTCTGTGATTCTTTGTGGTTCAAGTTTCCAGGGTTTCTCTGTTTCCTGTATGTTATAGTGTTTACGTAGTTTCCAATGGATCAAGCTCACTTTGTTATTGTTTCTTTCAGTACAGAGGCCTTCTGCCATGAGTACTTCACATCCAGCCACAAGATGTGCAACTGTTTCTACCTCTGTACTACAGAACCTATACATTTTTGTTTTTCCTGTGGATTTCAAGAACCATCTTGTGCGTAGTCCACTATCTTGGGCTGCTGTTACCAACTTCTCATTTTGTGGCTTAAATTCTCTATTTTTAACCACTCATGGGTCAGTTCTTGATCAACCTGTGGTTGTTCCAGCAGCTCCCTGTACTTTGTGCTGTAATTATGGGCTTTCTAGTCATCCTTTCTTCTCTGTTGATCTTTGTCCATATATGCTTTTTTCTGATTCTTTGCATTGACTGTTGTTGTTCCTTAACTACTGGTGACTTATGTTAATATCCAGCTCTGTTGCCTTCCTGAAGGCTTCTCCTGTCTTGATAATGGAAATAATCTTAGGCTTGCTTTCTTCATGATGCTGGACATTGACTATGTTTGGGTCCAGGGATGTCAGTAGGCATGCCTGCAGCCCCACAGTTGTTTACATATATGTGAAATCAATGTTTAGGAGCCCATGCCTCCCTCAGACCTTGGAATAGAAACACAGAAATTGACAGCAGATAAGAATCACTAGGTCCATCAAATCTGACCATTTTTCCTGCCTACTGTAAAAGTCACAGACCCTACTTGATCGCCAGCTTTACCTCCTCATTCCTACTGCTAGGTTTCTCCTATGCCTGTCCCATCCATGTTTGAATTCCCCAACTGTGTTTGCTCCCTCCACCTCTGCTGGGAGTCTATTCCATGCATCCACCACCCTTTACATGAAAAAATATACTAACCCATAATCAACCTCATGTCATGCGTCCTCATTCCTGGACATCATCTTTTCTGAAAGATGCTACCCTCTGGAACCTTATTTATGCCTTTTAGATATCTGTAGGTTTCTATCATATCTCCCGTCTCTCCTCCAGGGTATACATGTTGAGGTCTCCCATTCTTTCCTCAAATGACTTTTGGTGCAGGCCCTGCACCACCTTTGTTGCCCTTGTTTGAATGGCCTCCACTATGTCTATGTCCTTACTGTGGCAAGAATGGCCCCCATTCTTTAGCCAGGGCATATTCAAAACTCAAGAAATTAGTACTGCATTAATCTTTGATGTTTGCTGAGACCGCTGCTCTCAGCACATGCAACGTCCCCAAAATGGCTTCCTTTTGAAGTTCATAAGGTGTCACAAGTATTGGTAGCATATTTAAATGTGCCTGAAAGTTCTTTTTGATTAGTCCCATTGCTCCAAGCACTACTGGAACAATTTGTGTGTCCTTATTCCACATCAGTTTGGTTTCTGACTGCATATCTTGGTATTTCATGATTTTGTGTCTCTCTGTATGCAGCACACTGTAGTCACTAAGGGTGGCTATTTTAATCAGCAATGCTACCTTTGTTCTCTTTTCTTGTATTACAATATCGGGTTTTCTTGCTTCCACTTTCTTGGCTGTTGGTATTGGCTGATCCCATGTGATCATTACTTCTTCATTCTCTGTGATTCTTTGTGGTTCATGTTTCCAGTGTCTCTCTACTACCTGTATGTTCTAGTGTTTGCCCAGTTTCCAGTGGATCAATCTTGCTACATTGTTGTGTCTTTCAGTATACAGGCCTTCTGCCATGAGTACTTCACATCCAGCCATGAGATGCGCAACTGTTTCTAATTCTGTAGTACAGAACCTGCACTTGTCTGTTTCTCCTGTTTTTTCCATGGATTTTGTGAACCATCTTGTGCGTAGCCCACTATCTTGGGCTGCCATTATTAGTCTCTCATCTCGTGGCCTAAATTCACCTCTTTTAACCACTCATGGGTCAGGCTTGATCGACCTGTGGTTGCTCCAGTAGCTACCTGTATTTTCCACTATAATTATGGACTTTCCAATTGTTTTTTCTTTTCTGTTGGTCTTTATCTTTATACTCCTTTTTCTGATTCTTTGCATTTTCTGTTGCTGACAATTCCTTATATACCTTTTGGATTGACATCAATCTCTGCTACCCTTCTGAAGGCTTCTCCTAATTTGATGAGTGAAGTCATTTTAGGCTTATTTTCTTCATGATGCAAGACCTTGACTATATTTGGGTCCAAGGATGTCAGTAGTATGTATGTAGCCCCACCATTGTGGATCTATATGTGTAATCAATCTCAATGAGGCCCATGCCTCCCTCTGCCCTAGGGATGTATAATCTTGGCATGCACTGATTTTTGTATATTAATTGGTGAGCATGAAACATTTTTCTTGTTTTTACATCTAGCTGGTTCAACACTTTCTGTGGCCAGTCTATCACGCCAAAGCTGTATGATATCACTGGAAGGGCGAGTTGATTTATAGCTTGCACTTTATTTCATGTTGTCAAAGCAGTTTTCAAAATTAGCTTTAACCTTCTAAAATATTCCTTGCTTACTTTTACTCTCACTTGTTCATGTTGTGCTGTTGCTCCTTCATCTATTCTCAGGTATTTATACACTCCCTCTTGCTCAAGTTCTTTTATGTCACAAACCTCCATGAATTCATGTTTTCTTTACAGTTAACTTTCCTGCTACAAATGTTGCTTTGGCACATTTGTTCAGGCCAAACGTCATCCGTATGTCATCAGAAAAGGTCTTAACAAATTTGTAGTTGTTCTTTCAAATGTTTGTCAGATGAACTATAAAGTTTTAGGTCATCTACAAATAGAAGGTGAGATGTTAGCTGTTGATTGTTTTGTTTCTGGGGTTCAAGCTGTATCCATAGCCTAGGTTGTTGATTAGGCTACTCAAGGGTTTGAGGGCAAGGCAAAACAGAAGTGGTGACAAAGAGTCACCTTGAAATATCCCTCGTTGGATACTTATATTTGGGATGGTGATTAGACCTTTCTCATGATTTAATTGCAGGGTGGTTTGCCACTTTGTCATTGTTGTTGTGATGAAGTTTATCAGTGTGGGATGTATCCTGTAGATCCGTAAACACTCAGTGATCCAGGAGTGTGATACTGTCAAATGCTTTTTGTAGTCGATCCATGCTACACTAAGATTTCGCATTTTTGCAGCTCTCCATAATGGCTTTGTTCAACATGAGATGGTCCTTTGTGCCATATAGATTTTCTTTATTACCTTATTGTTCTATTGCCATGAGTTTATTGCAGTCTAAATGGTTGTAGACTCTATCTGCATCGATTCCAGTATATAGTTTATATGTTGTTGGTAAACAGGTTATTGGACGATAGTTCTTGGCGAGACTGGCAGGTTCAGATTTAATAAGGAGTGTGGTGTTCCCTGTCGTTAACCAGATGGGTGTCAAGTCAGGATGTGCGTATAAATAGTTTTTTGAGGTAGCTAAATCTTGGTGCAAAGATGTTAGTACTTTCAGCCAGAAGTTGGGTATTGCATCTGGACCTGGGGTTTTCCAGTTGGAGGCCTTCCTTATCTTCATTTCTATCTCCTTAGCAGTTACATCAGGCCACTCCATATCTCTAGTAGTACCATTTCTAATGCTGTCTTTTATTTCCTGTATCCACTTTGCATCCCTATTATGTTCAACTGGGTCTTCATAAATACTTCTCAGATTCTCATTTCTTTCTTTACTGGTGGACTTTTATGTTGGCTGTTTTCTTTCCCAGCTCCTATAGAATTTCTTCAGGTCTTCTCTAAACCATCTATTTTGCATTTTTTCATTGTTCCTTTCTACGTATCTCCTGAGCTTCTCGGCTTGAGCAGAGATCTTAAGCTTGTTATTTGAGATGGTAAAATTTAGGTCCTGGTCTGTTTTAATACAGCATTTTTCTTTGATTTCACCCACTTTCCTGATGACTTTCATTGATCTATTACCTTTTCTAAACTCCTCCAGCAGTGATACTTTGATCTTAGTTCCATAATTGTCCTTCTATCCTCTTTTCCATGGTGGTATGCTGAATTTCCCTCTCTTTTGTTCTTCATTCCTTGCTTTTTGGCACTTCTCATTTGTTATTAGTCTCGCTGCACAATAATGTATTCTGTTTATTTCAGTGACATCATATGGATCCCTCTGGATGGTTCCAATAACTTTATTTATCTGTTTTATGTGTTCCCTAACTGTGTATGTCAGGTGTAATTTTTGCAGTCTTTCCCTTTGATGTATTTTAATATATTTGTCCATGTCAATTTGGTCCAGCAAGTCTTCTCTCATGTTTTCTTACTCTTGGTTAAGGGTTGTTCCTGTAGTTGGCATTTCCTGCTCTTCCACTCTCTGTATGGGTTGAACTGGAACTTCAGCTGTTTTGCTCGGATATGGCACTTGATGTGTACTTTGCTGGGTGTCTTTAGGAGATGTGTCATGTTTCGTTTCATGTACCAATATTGGCTGAGCAGATGTCTGCTGTAACGGCTTACCAGATGATATTGGTGGAGGCTGGGTCTCTACCTCTAATCCTTCTTTCTTTAACTGTTCAAGGACTTCTGTTTCAATGTGTTGCCTTTCTAGATCGCTAAACTGTGCACTTTTCATTACATTCCACTTTTGTGTGGTTATTCTTTTCTTTGTGATGTTTGCCATATCTGGATGTCTCTGTCAGTATGTCTGTTCGAATATGTCTGTAATTTTCTGTTGTGCTGGTAAGAGCTGCTTTCTTTTGGCATAAATGCTACACCATATCAGATCCTTTTCTTTGCTGTGTCCCATGTATCTGCTCTTCCTGCTATGAAAGCCTCTGGTACCTCTTTCTTCTCTTTGCTACCTCTTCACTTGCTTCCTTCTGTAGTCTGCCCAAGTTAATCTCATCTATGTACTTTTTTATTTTTATTTGTCCTATTAGGGATCTAAAGTTTGCATCTGTCACACTGTTCAGTTTGTCTGTGGCAACTATTTTTCTCTGCTGCAATTTGTTCCAAAGTCTGATGGTATATCCTCTTACTGGAAACTCAGGGTGCGTCGCATAATAATAGCAATACATAATTTCTAGTTTGTCCTCGTAAGTCCACTTAACTGTTTGCAGTCCTCTGGGCTGGCCTATCAGTCTTTTTACTATTTGTGGCTTGCTGGCTTCTGCTGCCACTGTGGGACAATGCACTCCATGGTCTGACACTGTGGCAGGGGTGGTACTATTACTCGAGGATACAGCACTATCACATCGTCCAACCCTTGCCCTAGTGCCTAGGCTAGGGTTGGGCACTTTTTTATGCTGGGATCTGTGCGTCCAGCTTTCAGTTTCATTTTTGTCTTTTTCCATACTATATATTGTCTATACAGTAGTATCGTCTTGGTGAGATTCTGTTGAAACAGGGCCCACCACGTGAAGTTACTCACCAAGACTTGAGCACGAAATAACTATGGCTTGTCACTAGTGTCACAAATTGCTCCACCAACGATTCATCACTCTCACTTAGTCACTCCATCCGAGCCCCCGTCACTCTCACTTCATCACTCCATCTGAGCCCCTGTCACTCTCACTTCGTCACTCCATCCGAGCCCCAGAATGAATCTGAATTCTCTCGGGGTTAGTGTCTCCAAATGTTTAGGGATTTCTAATACCGTGGCAAGAATGGACCCCATTCTTTAGCCAGGGCATATTCAAAACTCAAGAAATTAGTACTGTATTAATCTTTGATGTTTGCTGAGAGCTCTCTTCTCAGCACATGCAACGTCCCCAAAATAGCTTCCTTTTGAAGTTCATAAGGTGTCACTAGTATTGGTAGCACATTTAAATGTGCCTGAAAGTTCTTTTTGATTAGTCCCATTGCTCCAAGCACTACTGGAACAATCTGTGTGTCCTTATTCCACATCAGTTTAGTTTCTGACTGCATATCTTGGTATTTCATGATTTTGTGTCTCTCTGTATGCAGCACACTGTAGTCACTAGGGGTGGCTATTTCAATCAGTAATGCTACCTTTGTTCTCTTTTCTTGTATTACAATATCAGGTTTTCTTACTTCCACTTTCTTGGCTGTTGGTATGGGGTGATCCCATGTGATCATTACTTCTTCATTCTCTGTGATTCTTTGTGGTTCATGTTTCCAGTGTCTCTCTGCTACCTGTATGTTATAGTGTTTGCACAGTTTCCAGTGGATCAATCTTGCTACATTGTTGTGTCTTTCAGTATACAGGCCTTCTGCCATAAGTACTTCATCCAGCCACAAGATCGCAACTGTTTCTAATTCTGTACTACAGAACCTGCACTTGTCTGTTTCTCCTGTTTTTTCTATGGATTTTGTGAACCATCTTGTGCGTAGCCCACTATCTTGGGCTGCCATTATTAGTCTCTCATCTCGTGGCCTAAATTCACCTCTTTTTAACCACTCATGGGTCAGGGCTTGATCGACCTGTGGTTGCTCCAGTAGCTCCCTATATTTTCCACTATAATTATGGACTTTCCAATTGTTTTTTCTTTTCTGTTGGCCTTTATCTTTATACTCCTTTTTCTGATTCTTTGCATTTTCTGTTGCTGACAATTCCTTATCTACCCTTGGATTGACATCAATCTCTGCTACCCTTCTGAAGGCTTCTCCTAATTTAATGGTGAAGTCATTTTAGGCTTATTTTCTTCATGATGCAAGACCTTGACTATATTTGGGTCCAAGGATGTCAGTAAGTATGTATGTAGCCCCACTATTGTGGATCTATATGTAATCAATCTCAATGAGGCCCATGCCTCCCTCTGCCCTAGGGATGTATAATCTTGGCATGCACTGATTTTTGTATATTAATTGGTGAGCATGAAACATTTTTCTTGTTTTATATCTAGCTGGTTCAACACTTTCTGTGGCCAGTCTATTACACCAAAGCTGTATGATATCACTGGAAGGGCGAGTTGATTTATAGCTTGCACTTTATTTCGTGTTGTCAAAGCAGTTTTCAAAATTAGCTTTAACCTTCTAAAATATTCCTTGCTTACTTTTACTCTCATTTGTTCATGTTGTGCTGTTGCTCCTTCATCTATTCCCAGGTATTTATACACTCCCTCTTTCTCAAGTTCTTTTATGTCACAAACCTCCGCCAGATTCATGTTTTTCTTTTCATTGTTACTTTCCTGCTACAATGTTGCTTTGGCACATTTGTCTGGCAAACGCGTCATCCGTATGTCATCAGAAAAGGTCTTAACAATTTGTAGTTGTTCTTTCAAATGTTTGTCAGATGAACTATAAAGTTTTAGGTCATCTACAAATAGAAGGTGAGATGTTAGCTGTTGATTGCTTTTGTTTCTGGGGTTCAAGCTGTATCCATAGCCTAGGTTGTTGATTAGGCTACTCAAGGGATTGAGGGCAAGGCAAAACAGAAGTGGTGACAAAGAGTCACCTTGAAATATCCCTCGTTGGATACTTATATTTGGGATGGTGATTTGACCTTTCTCATGATTTAATTGCAGGGTGGTTTGCCACGTTGTCATTGTTGTTGTGATGAAGTTTATCAGTGTGGGATGTATCCTGTAGATCCGTAAACACTCAGTGATCCAGGAGTGTGGGATTCTGTCAAATGCTTTTTTGTAGTCTATCCATGCTACACTAAGATTTCGGCATTTTTTGCAGCTCTCCATAATGGCTTTGTTCAACATGAGATGGTCCTTTGTGCCATATGATTTTCTTTTATTACCTTTTTGTTCTATTGCCATGAGTTTATTGCAGTCTAAATGGTTGTAGACTCTATCTGCATCGATTCCAGTATATAGTTTATATGTTGTTGGTAAACAGGTTATTGGACGATAGTTCTTGGCGAGACTGGTAGGTTCAGATTTAATAAGGAGTGTGGTATTCCCTGTCGTTAACCAGATGGGTGTCAAGTCAGGATGTGCGTATAAATAGTTTTTTGAGGTAGCTAAATCTTGGTGCAAAGATGTTAGTACTTTCAGCCAGAAGTTGGGTATTGCATCTGGACCTGGGGTTTTCCAGTTGGAGGCCTTCCTTATCTTCATTTCTATCTCCTTAGCAGTTACGTCAGGCCACTCCATATCTCTAGTAGTACCATTTCTAATGCTGTCTTTTATTTCCTGTATCCACTTTGCATCCCTATTATGTTCAACTGGGTCTACATAAATACTTCTCCAGAATTCCTCAATTTCTTTCTCTACTGGTGGACTTTTTATGTTGGCTGTTTTCTTTCCCAGCTCCCTATAGAATTTCTTTGGGTCTTCTCTAAACCATCTATTTTGCATTTTTTCATTGTTCCTTTCTACGTATCTCCTGAGCTTCTCGGCTTGAGCAGAGATCTCAAGCTTGTTATTTGAGATGGTAAAATTTAGGTCCTGATCTGTTTTAATACAACATTTTTCTTTGATTTCACCCACTTTCCTAATGACTTTCATTGATCTATTACCTTTTCTAAACTCCTCCAGCAGTGATACTTCTGATCTTAGTTCCATAATTGTCCCTTCTATCCTCTTTTTCCATGGTGGTATGCTGAATGTCCCTCTCTTTTTGTTCTTCATTCCTTGCTTTTTTGGCACTTCTCTATTTGTTATTAGTCTCGCTGCACAATAATGTATTCTGTTTATTTCAGTGACATCATATGGATCCCTCTGGATGGTTCCAATAACTTTATTTATCTGTTTTATGTGTTCCCTAACTGTGTATGTCAGGTGTAATTTTTGCAGTCTTTCCCTTTGATGTATTTTAATATATTTGTCCATGTCAATTAGGTCCAGCAAGTCTTCTCTCATGTTTTCTTCCTCTTGGTTAAGGGTTGTTCCTGTAGTTGGCATTTCCTGCTCTTCCACTTTCTGTATGGGTTGAACTGGAACTTCAGCTGTTTTGCTCGGATATGGCACTTGATGTGTACTTTGCTGGGTGTCTTTAGGAGATGTGTCATGTTTCATTTCATGTACCAATATTGGCTGAGCAGATGTCTGCTGTAACGGCTTACCAGATGATATTGGTGGAGGCTGAGTCTCTACCTCAAATCCTTCTTTCTTTAACTGTTCAATGATTTCTATTTCGATGTGTTGCCTTTCTAGATCACTAAACTGTGCACTTTTCATTACATTCCACTTTTGTGTGGTTATTCTTTTCTTTGTGATGTTTGCCATATCTGGATGTCTCTGTCTATATGTCTGTTCGAATACATCTGTAATTTTCGTTGTTGTGCTGGTAAGAGCTGCTTTCTTTTTGGCATAAATGCTACACCATATCAGATCCCTTTTCTTTGCTGTGTCCCATGTATCTGCTCTTCCTGCTATGAAAGCCTCTGGTACCTCTTTCTTCTCTTTTGCTACCTCTTCACTTGCTTCCTTCTGTAGTCTGCCCAAGTTAATCTCATCTATGTACTTTTTTGTTTTTATTTGTCCTATTAGGGATCTAAAGTTTGCATCTGTCACACCGCTCAGTTTGTCTGTGGCAACTATTTTTCTGCTGCAATTTGTTCCGAAGTCTGATGGTATATCCTCTTACTGGAAACTCAGGGTGCGTCGCATAATAATAGCAATACATAATTTCTAGTTTGTCCTCGTAAGTCCACTTAACTGTTTGCAGTCCTCTGGGCTGGCCTATCAGTCTTTTTACTGTTTGTGGCTTGCTGGCTTCTGCTGCCACTGTGGGACAATGCACTCCATGGTCTGACACTGTGGCAGGGGTGGTACTATTACTCGAGGATACAGCACTATCACATCGTCCAACCCTTGCCCTAGTGCCTAGGCTAGGGTTGGGCACTTTTTTATGCTGGGATCTGTGCGTCCAGCTTTCAGTTTCATTTTTGTCTCTTTCCATACTATATATTGTCTATACAATAGTATCGCCTTGGTGAGATTCTGTTGAAACAGGGCCCACCACATGAAGGTACTCACCAAGACTTGAGCACGAAATAACTATGGCTTGTCACTAGTGTCACAAATTGCTCCACCAACGATTCATCACTCTCACTTCATCACTCCATCCGAGCCCCCTTCATAAATACTTCTCCAGAATTCCTCAATTTCTTTCTTTACTGGTGGACTTTTTATGTTGGCTGTTTTCTTTCCCAGCTCCCTATAGAATTTCTTTGGGTCTTCTCTAAACCATCTATTTTGCATTTTTTCATTGTTCCTTTCTACGTATCTCCTGAGCCTCTTGGCTTGAGCAGAGATCTTAAGCTTGTTACTTGAGATGGTAAAATTTAGGTCCTGATCTGTTTTAATACAACATTTTTCTTTGATTTCACCCACTTTCCTAATGACTTTCATTGATCTATTACCTTTTCTGTGCAGAATGAATTCTCTGATGTTTTATCAGGTCACTCTTCTGGGCAAAACTCTCATTATATTCAGTACATTTATATGGACTCTCTCCAAAGTGAATTTGCTGATGCCTCATGAAGATATTCTGGGCTGCAAAACTCTTGTCACATTGAGCACATGTATATGGTTTCTTGTGAATGTGGTATGCTACAGTTTTATGCTGCACAGTAAAACTCTTTTCAGTACATTTAACTGCATTTTGCTTGCTTAAACTCCTCTGATATTTGGTACATTTACATTGCCCCTCTCCTTCATGAATGTGTTGTACAATGATGAGATGTAGGTCATGGAAACTCTTCCTGCACTGAGGATACTGATAGGGCTTCTCTATTGTGTAACTCAGCTGGCAATACTCAAGTGAAGATTGCTGGCTCCAACTCTTATTGCACTCAAACTTCCTGCTGACTGAAAATATATATGTATATATAATTAGCATTTCCATACAACAAGGAGACAAATGTGTTCATTATTTTTATCTTAAGCTTTTTGAGAGCTCCATCAACTTTCCTGAGATTTATCCTCGAAATGTGTTTCTCAGATAGTCCATTTTTAAAATACTGTACTTGGATTTAATTATTTTTTCTTCAACATTTCAGTTTTTTTATTGATAATATTCATAGACTGGGTCTGACCAATTTTAACTTCTCATTGGTTGACACCTGATCACAAGGGAGAATGTTGTCAAGTAATAAAACATGGCAGGAGGAGTATGCTAACCTACAACATTAATGATACAGGACAGAATATTAAGCAACTCAAACAGAACCACATGGAAAATTTCCAACAGAGACAAAATGTGAATTACATTTTCAAAATGCAGACAGTAACCAGAGTAGGACCAAGTAAAATATTAATCTGCAGCTACCCCCTCATTAAGTACAAAAAGCAAAATCATGTTTTTTAATGCAAGTAGGCACCAAAGTCAGACAGAGCACAATACAACTACAGCTACACTCTCTCTCCTGAGTAATAAACAAAAATCCAAGTTAGTGCATGTAGTCATCAGAGCAGTCACAATACATATCAACTGCAGCTACCATCCCCAGTAAAAAACCAAAAATTAAAATTCAGGCAGTAGCTGAAGTCAGACAGGTAAAACACAACTAAAGCTACCCCTCCCCTGAGTGAAAACAAAACAAAAATCACATTTTTGGAATGCAGACAGTCACCAGAGCCAGTTAAAATACAATTCAACTGAAGCTACCCCCACCTCAGAGTAAAAAGCAAGAAACACATTTTTGTAATACAGATGGTCATCAGAACCAGTCACAGTGCAATGCAAATGTATTCTGATTGGCTCTGATGAGTATATGCACTATAAGAATGAGATTCCTGTAAGTAAAAAACAAAATCACATTTTTAAAATGCAGACAGTCACCAGAGCTAGTCTTAGTACAATGAAACTGTATTCTGACCAGCTCTGGTGACTATCTGCATTATAAAAATGTGATTCCACTGAGTAAAAAGAACGAACAGTTTTTTAGAATGGAGACAGTTACCAAAGTCAAACAGAGCAAAAAACAAAATCACAGTTTTATTCTTTATTTATTTGATATTACTTCAAGTGAGATAACCCCATGAGATATCACATGTCATTTTCATGGGGGACCCATGGAGGATGTCAGCAGGTTAGCAGTGTCCATGGCTCAGCAGGTAGTACACTCGCCTCTGAGGCTGGAAGATCAGAATGCTGTGGGTTCTATTCCCCACACCAGGCACATGGGTTAATATCCCAACACTGACACTGTAGTGCAGCATGAGGGGGTGCTGCACTCCTGAGGTGCCATCTTTCAGATGAGGCATTAAACCGAGGTCCTATTTGTCTGTTCTGGTGGTAGTTTAGGTGGATGTTAAAGGTCCCATGGCACTTCTCGAAAAGAATAGGGGAATTTTCACCAATGCCCTGGCCAAATTTCCCTTCATTCACTAAAAATACCACCAACAGCTTAATCTGGTTCAAGGTCAGTTGGCATTCATCTGTATCCCTTCCCCCCAGGTCATGCCTGAAAATAGGCGGGATTTGTCTAGTGCATTTACCCGGTCAACAATAAATAGATAAATAAATAAATAAAACATAGTGCAGCAGGAATAGCAATCCAAAGGCTAAAGTATACACAGGAAAAACAAACAAGCTCTAAATGCAAGCACAACCAAACAGTAATCAAAACAAGCACACAAAGTGTGTTCAGTCCTTTTTTTATAGTACAGGTAACAAGTCACTAAAGCCAAACAGTAGAACTGCAAATATCCCATCTAACTAAACAAGCCTTTATCAATGCCAAACAAGTTTGCTTACATGCTGTTACTTGTTCCAGTAGCAACTGTCTTGAGTGCTTTGGGTTCCATCAAGCTAAGTGGTATAGGTCCCCATATTCAGAGCCAGCTGTGTGTGTTGTGTTGACAGGAGCACTGTGAGGCAATTAATGCACTGCCAGCTCAGGGTTAATATTCCATGAATTAGTGCACTCCAACAAGAGTGCACTGTTTGAATATGGGGCCAGGTTGGCACAGTGCATCATGAATATGCATTGCACTGACATAACCCAGATAGAATATGGCTCACTGAAGTCTGATGCAGATAGTACAACCCAAACAGAATAACACCATGTTCCTGTGTGCCATATTTAGCCCTCATATGCCAATGAGACCATTGAGCAAAAAAGGATTTAAAAGCCATTTGCATGCCCATTGTGGGCTCATTAACATGTATGCACATACACCCATGAGGGCACCAATTCTGTAGCTGCCTTTAATTATAGTGGTGGGGTAGTATCACTATAGTTAGGTTGAGTAGGCTGTTTAATGTTAAACCCCTAGGTTTGTGATTTAATAGCTTCACCCCTGTTCAATGGCATTGCACAAATGTTTCCATGGACAATCTAGAGGGCAAGGTCTCTTGAACTGCCAAGTTTTGTTCCATTCAGATGTGCAGATTCCAAGATTCAGATAGTGCAAACATTGGTAAGTTTTTTGGTTTTTTTTGTCACAACCTACAACCCAGACAGTCTGGTATTTTGTTTTAAAACGTTCAAGGGGGAAAGGGCCTGTCCTGTAATGGTGCCTTGCAGTGGTTGGTGAAAAGCTATTAATCCTTTCCAGAGTTATAAGGACATGAAATTTCAGTTCTGAGCATTCTCAGGAGGTGTTTTGGATAGATGTTTGACACGAAAGAAGAATTTGGCAATACAAAAGAGGCTTCTGTTTCATGAGGGGGTAATCCTTTTTTTGCGTGAAAAATTCTTCTTTTGTATAGCACACACCTTGTTTCACATTTTTTTAAACCCATACAACTGATATCCTTCAGAGACACCAACACATTTATCTTGCTAAATGGGACCTGCTTAGCTCCATTCTTTAATTAGTTTTTTGAAAACTTACCCAGAAATGTGTTTTTAAAGCTTATGAACATTCTTCTTTTGTGAGACAATTTTCTTCTTTCATATGGCCATGTGAAAGAATAGGACATACTAAAGAGGATCAGGGCCATACAAAAGAGGACTTTGGACTTCGATTTCATGAAAATTTCACAAATGATCAGTTCATATGAAAGAAAGGTTTGGACTTTTTTTCATATTTCAAAATTAAATGAAAATAAATTCTGTGAATATTTGAAGTAAATGGGCAATCTATATATCAAATAAAACATATCAATTAGTACTACATGACTGACAAATAATACAGCCCCCAACATTCATGGGTCATATAAAAATAAACCAACAAAAAAAATAAATTCTATGGGGATAAAAGTGCAATTTTAAAAGGCATAACACTTTCATTTTCCAGAGTTAAGGGACAATCTATATATCAAAATAACAAGTCGCAATATGTACTACAACAT
This sequence comes from Neoceratodus forsteri, assembly GCA_016271365.2. NCBI lineage: Eukaryota > Metazoa > Chordata > Ceratodontiformes > Ceratodontidae > Neoceratodus > Neoceratodus forsteri. The sequence continues at coordinate 144,674,372 of CM028132.1, forward strand.
TAGCACATAATACCCACCCAAAATTCATGATTTATGCACCGCAACCACAAATTATCTTCCAACTTCACCAAGGTGCCAAATCCACAATTAAAGTCTGATCATCATCAAAAATGCACTAAGTGTGTATCTCCCATTGGGGTAGAACCATAGCAACTCTAATACCAAACCAACAAACATTTACCTAGTTATGGCTACAAAATTCAAAAACCAATTTTTGCCCAAATATAATCAACTGCCATGAGTTAAGGGGCACACTTAATATGCTTTTCTTTGAAGTCAGCCCCACAAAAAAACAATTACAACAAAGCAGATAAAATGCTTTTCTCGAGGCACATTAGCTGGGCCCTGCATTTCCACATCCACATGGATGTGTGCATCTATGGAGGCATGGAAGGACAGGGCCTACAGTGCCCTGTGCTTCTACAGTGATATGGATGTGTTCACACATATCCAAATGAGGATACGATTTTTCTATCTCAAAAGGAAAGGAAATTCTTTGCAAAAAAACTGCATTAATGAAACACAGAAACACAAAATATCAGCAAAAGGGGACCTGTAGTCCATCAAGTCTGCTCAAGAATGGTATCCTGGGACCTATTGCACATCAGTACCCTGACCTCTGAGATGCACAATCTAGCATTTAACCCCTGCCTTGTCCCACGTGTTTAAAACTAGATACTGTCTTAGCTACCACCACAACGGATGGCAGTCTGCTCCAAGGTTCTACCACTCTCTTAGAAAAGTAATACTTTCTGATGTCCCTCCTGAACCTTTCCCCTTTTCATTTTCACTCGTGGCCCCTTGTTGTAGAATTGGCACTCCTGTTAAAAAGTGCTGGCTGTGGTACTTTGTTAATACCTCTAAGGAACTTGAAAGTTTTGATCATATCCCCCATTTCCCTCCTAGTCTCCAGTGAGTACATGTTCAAAGCTCTAAGCCTATCCTCATAGGTGATTTCATGAAGGCCCTGACTTATTTTTGTTAGAAACATAGAAACATAGATTTTGATGGCAGATAAGGACCGTTTGGTCAACCCAGTCTGTCCATTTCCCTACCTTTTGTATAAGCTACAGATCCTAGTTAACCAACAGCCTACTTCCTCCTACCACCCATTAGAATTGCCTTAAATCTGTCCCATGCATTTTTGAATTCCTCCACTGTTTTTGCGCCCATGACCTCCTCAGGAAGGCCGTTCCATGCATCAACCACCCTCTCCATGAAAAGATAGTTTCTCTCATTGCCCCTGAGCCGTCCCCTTCTATCTTCAAATTGCTCCCCCTTGTTCTTGCACATCTCTTTTTCTGAAAAATTCTATCTTCTTGGACTTTGCTGATTCCCTTGAGGTACTTGAAAGTTTCTATCCTGCCCCCGCCCTTTCCTCAAGGGTATACATATTAAGCTTCTTTAGTCTCTCTTCATATGGTTTCTGGTGCATACCCTACCATTTTAGTTGCCCTCTTCTGAACTGCCTCCATCCTGTCTATGTCCTTGCAGAGGTGGGGTCTCCAGAACTGCATGCAGTACTCCAGATGGGGTCTCACCAACTGTCTGTACAGATGGATGACAACTTCCTGTTTTCTACTGGTGATGCCTCTCCTTATACATCCCAGTATCCCCCAGCCTTCCTTACTGCCTTCTTACATTGCCTGCCTACCTTTAGGTCATCTGATATAACTGCCCCAGGTCCCTTTATGTTTTGCTGTTGTTAGTAACCCCCACCCCTATTGTATACTCTACCCCTGGGTATTTGTTTCCCAGGTGCATTACTTTGCACTTCTTCACACTGAATCTAAGCTGCCATACTTTTTATCATTCCTCCAACCTTGTCAAGTCCCTTCTTATCCTTTCCACCCCCCCATGTATCAGTCATGTTGCAGATCTTTGTGTCATCTGCAAAGAGGCATACTTTCCTTCCAGTCCTTCTGCAATGTCACTTATAAAGACATTAAAGAGGACCAACCCCAGTACTGAACCCTGCTGTACCCCACTAGTAACCCCCCTTTCTTCAGAGTGGGCTCCGTTTATTATTACTCTTTGTGTCCTGTTGTCCAGCCAATTTTTTATCCAGGCTATCACCCTGGGACCCACTCCCAGGCTGGCTTAATTGTTTATTAATCTTTTGTGTAGGACTGTGTCAAATGCCCTGCTAAAGTCTAGGTAAGCCTTGTTCACAGCCCCACCTTGGTCTACTACTTTGGTCACCCAAAGAAATCTGTTAGATTCATCTGATATGGCCTTCCTGCTGTGAATTCATGCTGCCTTGGGTCCTGTGCCCTGCTGGCCTCTAGGTACTCAGCAATTCTTTCTTTCAGAAGTGATTCCATCATTTTCCCTACCACTGAGGTCAAACTAACAGGTCTGTAGTTTTCTGCCTCTGCCTTGGTCCCACATTTGTGAAGGCGGAATCACATCCACCTTCCTCCAGTCCTCAGGTACCACACCCCCATCCCATGATTTGTTAAAAAGGGTAGCAGTGGTGTCACTAGTTCTACCCTTAGTTCTTTTAGAATTCTGGGATGAATCCCATCAGGTCCCATTGCCTTGTCCACCTTGAGTTTCAGAAGTTCTTTCAGAACCCTTTCTTCAGTGAATGGACTGGTATCGACCCTCCTATCCATGCTTCTATTGTTTGGTTTAGGTACATCCCCCTCCTCTTCTTTTGGGAATACTGAACACAAGTATTCTTTCAGTATCTCTGCCTTTTCACTGTCACCCTCTCCCCACCCCCCTTCTCCCCTTTATTAAGCCTCACTATTCCCTTGGTCTTTCTTTGCTCCCTAATGTACCTATAAAAGGTATTCTATAAAGGTTGTCCTCCTCTGGACCACCTTTAGTCTGTTAATGTCCTTTCTAAGGTGAGGCAGAACTGGACACAGTACTCCAGGTCTGGCCTCACCAATGACTAGTAGAGTGACAGTATCACTTCTCTGTTCCTACTATCTATCATACATCCCAATATCCTGGTGGCCTAGCTATAAACCTTATTGCAATGACTCTGCTGCCTCAGGTCATCTCTAATAATGACCCCCAGATGCCATTCTTCAGCAGAGGAGCTAAGTTTGACCCCATTTAACCAGTAATCTTAAGTTTGGCCCTACCCAGGTGCATCAATTTCACTTCTTAGCATTGAATGTGTGTCCACCTTTGCAACTTCTTAAGGTTCTCCTGTAGTTCTCTGATTCCCTCCATTGTGTCCACTGTTCCTCTGAGTTTCATGTTGTCAGCAAACAGAACATTGTTGCCATTTATTGTCTCACTGATGTCACTAATGAATATGTTGAAAAGGACCAGCTCCAGAACCTACCCCTGAGGCACCCCACTAGTGACATATCTTTCGGTAGATCTCATCCCATTTACTAACACCCTTTGCTTCCTGTTCTTCAGCCAGTTTTGTACCCAACTGACTATTTGCTCTGCTATCCTTAGGTCTTCTATCTTTTTTTAAGAGGCTCCTGTGCAGGACAGTGTCAAATGCATTTACTGAAGTCAGAGTAAAGCAGATCCTCTGCTTGGCCCTTATCCAAATCCCTGGTCACGTGACCGAAGAAAGTAATAAGGTTGGTCTTACATGACCTGCCTGTCACAAACCCATGTTGTTTATTGTTCTTGAGATGAATTTCTTCATGGAAACATAGAAACATAGAATTTGACGGCAGATAAGGACCGCTTGGCCCACCCAGTCTGCCCATTTCCCTACATGATGGATAAGCTGCAGATCCTAGTTAACCAGCAGCCTACTTCTTCCTACCCCAACCCCCTAGAATTGCCTTATGACTGTCCCATGCATGCTTGAATTCCAGCACTGTTTGTGACTCCACAACCTCCTCTGGAAGGCCGTTCCATACATCCACCACCCTCTCTGTGAAAAAAATACTTCCTTAATTACATCTGAGCCGCCCCCTTCTATCTGATTTAATTCCCCTTGTTCTTGCACACCTCTTTTTGAAAGAGGCTACCTCTTGGACTTTGTTGATTCCCTTGAGGTATTTGAAAGTTTCTATCATGTCCCCCCTCTCCCTCCTTTCCTCGAGGCTATACATATTAAGCTCCTTAAGTCTCTCTTCATATGTCTTCTGGTGCAGACCCTGCACCATTTTAGTTGCCCTCCTCTGGACAGCTTCCATCCTGTCTATGTCTTTGCGGAGATTGGGTCTCCAGAACTGCACGCAGTGCTCCAGATGGGGTCTCACTAGCTGTCTGTACAGAGGGATAATAACTTCCTGTTTTCTACTGGTGATGCCTCTCCCTATGCATCCCAGTATCCCCCCAGCCCTCCTTGCTGCCCTCTCACATTGCTTGCCCACCTTTAGGTCATCTGATATGACTACCCCCAGGTCCCTTTCCTTTTTGTTGTTGTTAGTATCTCACCCCCCATTGTGTACTCTTCCCCTGGGTTTTTGTTTCCCAGGTGCATTACCTTGCACTTCTTAGCATTGAATCTAAGCTGCCATACATTTGACCATTCCTCTAACCTCTAAGTCCCTTCTCATCCTTTCCACTCCACCTTGTGCATCAACTCTGTCGCAGATCTTTGTGTCATCTGCAAAGAGACATACTTTTCCTTCCAGTCCCTCTGCAATGGCACTTATAAAGACATTGAAGAGGACTGGTCTTAATACTGAACCCTGCGGTACCTCACTACTAATCCCCCTTTTTTCAGAGTGGACTCCATTTACTATTACTCTCTGTGTCCTATTCTCCAGCCAATTCCTGACCCAGGCTGTCATCTTGGGACCCACTCCCAGGCTGGCTAACTTGTATATTAATCTTTGTGTGGGACTGTGTCAAATGCCTTGCTAAAGTCTAGGTAGGCCATGTCCACAGCCCCTCCTGATCAACTACTTTGGTCACCCAGTCAAAGAAATCTATCAGATTTGTCTGGCAACCTTCCCGCTGTGAATCCATGCTGCCTTGGGTCCGTGCCCTCTGGCCTCTAGATATTTAACAATTCTTTCCTTCAGAAGTGATTCCATCATTTTCCCTACCACTGAGGTTAAACTAACAGGTCTGTAGTTTCCTGCTTCTGCCTTGCTCCCACTTTTGTGAAGGGAAATCACATCTGCCCTCCTCCAGTCCTCGGGTACCACCCCATCCTCCCATGATTTGTTAAAGAGGGTAGTCAGTGGTGTCACTAGTTCTACCCTTAGTTCTTTTAGAATTCTGGGATTCCTTTCAGAAAAACAGGGAGGCCAGGAGAAAGGTGAGGGATGCCAAAGCATCCATCACATCTTGCTTAATAAGGAACTCCATCAGTTTACCAACTATTGATGTGAGACTGACTGGCCTATAGTTACCTGTCTCCTTCCTATCACCACTTTTATGGAGTGGCACCATGTCTGCCATCCTCCAGTCACCCGGAACCACCCTGGATTCAACTGACCTATTGAGTAGGTGTGCGAGCAGGGCCACTAACTCTTCTGTGAGCTCTCTCATCACCTTGGGTGCAAATTGTGTGGGCCAGGGGCCTTCTCGGGTCTGATGTCTTAAAGGCCCTTCCTGACCCTGTCCATGAACTCCTGGCTGCACATTCTCTGAACCCCTCTGGCTGTGGTTCTGACACTACTGCCTGGAAGTGGGCCCTTTTCCTTCCTAGTGAATACTGAGCAAATGTATACATTTAGAGCCTCTGCCTTCAGCCTGTTGTCCTGCAGTACCTTATACCTAACCTTTAATTGAACTATTACACCACATTTCTTCCTTTTTTCACTAATGTATCAGAAAAAAGGTCTTCTCCTCTGTCTTGACTCCCCATGCAATCTGTAGCTCTTTTACTGCTTTGGCATTCCTCACCTTTCTCCTGGCCTCCCTGTTTTTCTGAATGTAATCCTCTCATTCCCTGTCCCCTTTTTGTGGTTTGAACACTTTATATGCACTCCATTTGGCTTTGACTGCCTCCCTTACTGGAGTGGAGAACCACAAGGGGTCTTTTAAACCTACTCTTCTTTATTACAGTCTTGAGACAGAGCCTGGTTGCCTCGAGGACTGCTCCCATTATATCCTCCCATGTTTCCTCCACCTGTGACTTGTCCCTGATGTTTGCTAATCTATCCTTCACTGTCTGCTTTAGTCTACCAAAATCTGCCTTCTTAAAGCATAGCACCTCTGTCTTTGAGGAGGTTTTTGTATTGCCCTCTGATATTTCAAACCATACTGAATTGTGGTTGCTATTTGCCATGGATCCAATCTCTTCTGAATTTGTGCAGGTCAGATCCAGGTTAAAGCAACAAAAGTAGGGAAATGTGGTGTTAGGGTTTCCAACGCTAACACCCAACCCACTACCACTGCCCCAAGCAGGAACAGACAAAAACGTTATAGTTCTGACTGTCTTGTGTCCTGGAAAATTAGGAGAGTACTCTTCCTTGGGGATCTCAGCCCTAACGTTCACCCCATTCTCATAATATCATCAAACTTACAGAACTTGTCTCTCCACATGCTGCTAACAAACTGTGGGCCCTGCCTGAAGAAAACAGATCACATTTGATGTTATTTGATCATGGAATTGGATGAGCATTAGGGCTGAGAGTGCCAAAGAAGAGTTCACCCCTGATTTGTTAAGATTCAGGACAGCCAGAACCACACATTTTTTCCTTTTGCTGGGGGGGGGGATTGGGAACCCTAACTGGTGCACTGACACAGTTTTTTGCAAAGTGATTGAGTATAAGGTATCAGCAAGTGTCTACAGATTGGCCACTGTCCACAAGATGCTCTGCCAAGGAGACAGAAGAACAGGTAGGATAAAACACAATGCTGTGTACACTTAAATGCCTTTGATAAAGGACCCCATCTGAAATGCATTAGGTAGGCACAATGATGTGCTGTCTTTTATGTTTTTAATGTTCAACATATTGAAATAAATAGCTGCTGCTACTTTTTTCAAATACTGGTGGTATTCTTTTACACATACAAGGTGGTGAGTGCCCGGTTTTCAGTTTTTACAGAATTTTGTTGTTGCCGAGTGCACCTCTGTCCCTGTGCATTCTTTTTATGGCTGCAGTGGGTGGAGCCCTGCAGATGTTTTGCTGTTTCAGTAGAAGAAGGGAGCCCACCAGTTTCCTAATGGACTAGGTAAAATTGAAGCTTTTGTGTTATCACTACACTACTTGATTGATGCAGTCCACTGAGGAGTATTTCTAAGCACTATTTTGTGTGCTAAGCTTCAATTTGGGTAGAATTATCTTTCAAGAAAGATTCATAGCTCATAAACATGTTAAGTTACTCAGCTTTTCCCAGGCATAAATGGTCATTGAGATTGAGGAAGAAAGTTTCAGATTTCAGATGCTATGGGGAAAGGTCTCAGACAGGCTAGACACAAACTGAAGCATAAATGAGAAATCAGATCAGAGCGCTACTTACACATGAAGTGCATAATTTTATTTTTCATCAGCCAATATTCTTTATTCCAGACCATGCAACATTTTGAGATCATAAAGATTTCGTTGCAGGGAATTGGCTAAAATTCACATAATAATCATAAAATTAGTATGCATTGTTTCACTGCTAACATACCTCACAAAAGAATTCATATAATCCATTTTTTTATTCTTTTGGTATCTGGGTAAGGCTCACAAGGCACAAGTGTCTGTTTTCAAGTGCAACCTAGGAGCACTGGGGCTGTTAATTGACTTGCTCAGTCACACAGTATGCAAGTGGAGGTTGTGGGTTTGCCCTTTAGTCTATATTATCCTGATTTTATGTACCATTGTAATAATCCTCACTGTAAGTTAAATGTTTTAGCCTATGTCATGTCTCATGATTGTTGTATGTAATTGGATGCTTGTGTAAACAGGCAACAATGCTCACATGCCTTTCCAGTATAACCAATAAAAATGAAATGAAATGAAATGAAATTAAATGAAACCCCAGGCCTGCTGGATGTACCAAGCTCATTCATAGCTCATTAACCTCTAGGCTGTACTGCCAGCCTCAATTGTAATATGGTGTGGAATAGTCTCCCCATTACCTTACTATTTCCACAATGTATGAACTTCCTTATATGCTTCCTTTACACATTTTTTCAAAAAAATCTGTGTGTATAAACATATATTAAATTATGCTCCTAAATGGCAATACGGACACTGCAAAATCACTAATACATGTTATTAAAACTTGTTAATGGCTGCACAATTGTCTACAAAATTAGTTCATTTTTAAATGCTATATCAAAGCCTTCTCCAGATACAAATACAAATAATTGCCTGATCTAAGTTTGCTAGGAAGTCACTACGTTACTATGCTATATGCTATCACAAAAGAAAAGCATGTAGTTCATCATACCACTCTTTAAACATGAAAAACAAAATAAAATGTCAGTACAGACAGTTAACCTAATTCACTTCACTCCTTCTTAAATTTTGCGACTATGTCAACCACATACCATTCCCTCTGTTAGGCTACTCCAGGTGTCCACCACCTTCTCCATGAAAAAATATTTGCTCACATTTCCCCTGAGTCTTCCCCTCTCTAACTTCATTTTGTACCCCCTTGACATGGAGCATCTCTTACTTTGGAAGATGCCTCCTTCCTGTACTTTGTTTATACCGGTGATGTATTTGTATGTCTCAGTCATTTCCCCTCCCTTTCCTCCAGGGAATACATATTTAACTCCTTTAGTATTTTCCATAGGTCTTATCCCACAGGTCCTGCACCATTTTATTTGCCCTCTACTGCACCGCCTCCACCCTTTCTTAAATGAGGTCTCCAGAACTGGACGCAATATTCCAGATGTGGTCTCTCATGAGTGTCTTATACAGGGGCAACTTGACCTCCCTCTTTATACTCCTGATGTGCCTCCCTATGCATCGAAGCATCTGGCTAGTTTTTCTAGCCACTTATTGCACTGCCAAGTTTCTCTTAGTTCTTTTTCCTGCTTTGTGACTGTCAATACATCCCCATCTAGTTTGTACTTTGCCCCATTTTCTTTTTTTTTACCAGGAGAGACACACTAAGCTGAAGCTTATTTGCAGGTGTGACCTGGGAGCACAATAAAGTTAAGTGACTTACTCAGGGTCACACAGTATGCAAGTTGGGACTGTGGGATTCAAATCCAGGTCACCAGGCTTGCAGCTCAGAGCCTTAAACCACTGCACTATACTACCTCCTACCCCCCCCAGGGTTTTTGAACCCTATGTACATGATCCTGCACTTCTTTGCATTGAATCCCAGTTGCCACTCTTCAGATCATTCCTCCAGTTTTCTAAGGACTTCCTTCATTTTTTTCAACACCTCCTGGCATGTCCACCCAATTGCATACCTTTCTATCATCTGCAAAGGGGCATATCTTCCCCTCCAGTACCTCTGCAATGTCCTCAATAAAGACATTGAAGAGGACCAGCACCAGCACCGACTTCTGCAGCACCCTGCTTATCACCTCTCCCTCTTCAGAGTACTCCCTGTTTACCACAGCCCTCTGACTCCTGTGATTCAGTCAGTTCTCCACCCACAGAACAATTTCAGGATCCACCCCTAGGCTGCACAGTTTGCTAATAAGCCTTCTATGGGGGATGATGTCAAAGGCCTTTCTACCCATACCTCTCTGGTCCACTATCTTACCCAGTCATGCTGTAGATTAGTAGAATGAGTTAGTGCAAAACACAGTGTTTATCCTAAATACAGTAAGAGTTAGGGTTAGATGTACAAGTAAATACATGATATACAAGGCAGTGTATGTGTGTGGCAATGCTCTGTGTGTTAGACAGTGAAGTGCTATGTTATACTGGAATATATATATATATATATGTGTGTGTATATGTATTTGTCAGTGTGTGTGTGTGTGTGTGTGTATGTATCACAACAATTAGAAGGTGCAGTTAGGTACTGCAAGGCATAAATAAATAACTGAATAACTGAAAAAGTATATATATCAATATATAAATAGAAGTGAATTACAATGCATTACCATAAAGAAAACAATAAAAGGAGAGAACACACAACATTACAAGCTAGTCATAGCAAGCTACCCAAAATATACCTCAAATTAAAAAAAGATTTAAGTTGATGATCAATGGAAAATGCTTACAAATCAAACCACAAAAAGACAATAGATGAGGCTTGGAAGCAGGCACAGAGTACTCAGGAATCATCCCTGGCCCAAATATATTAGTAGACACCAAAACAGCACACTTAGAAAAAAAATTGATTAGGGAACAAAGGTAGGGTCCACTCCTACCTTATAGATGAACCAACGCCCCCAAATTTGTTTAAATGCCAGAAGTAAATTTAGATATTTATAACTACAGTGCTCATGCCTGTAATTGGTTTCAACTAATGCTTCCCAATGTGAAATCTGAGGCGGTCGGGGTTGGTGCCATAGCCTCGTAATAATATTTTTAGTGCACACCAATAAGATTAATAGCAGTTTCAATGACTTCCCCCAACCTGAAAAATCCCCAGAAGGGAAATGGAAGCAATACCAATGTGGTGGGCAAGGCAGAAGGGTTATAAAAATTTTAACTAATTGTTTGAGAACTCACAGACCAATATTGTTGTAGGCCATGACCAAAAACTATGCGCATGGTCTGCTAACTGTTCTCCACACTGCCTCCAGCACATGCCAATTGATAAATCCAGAAAAGAGGTAAGCAAAGCAGGGGTTCTAAAATAGCACATTCTATATTTCCAAGCAAACTCGCGAAGGTATTGGGCTATTGAAAGCTTATGGGACACTAAAGAAGTCCTCTCCCATTGAACAAAATCACATTCCATACATAGAGCATGCAGCCAACATCGAAAAATTGGCTCAATGGAATTCTTGGCAGAGGTACGTAATAAAGAATAAAAAATACCAATCAAATGGTTCGGTGGAGCTCCCGTCTGACAAGAAATTAACATCAGTGCCAACAGTGATGTTGCACTGGAGGGAAATACTTGTGTAGTAATAGAAGAGGAAAAAAGTTCATAACTGCAGGCACCTACAGTATAATAAAAACAAAGGCATACCATGTTTCACCTGAAGATCACTGTATGTCCCAATCCCAGTATGCTTAAAAACCTGATATACATATACCAGACCCCAACTTAGCCCATCAGCAAAGAAAAGAATCTAGAAGGTTGAGAGGAATCTGTTGATTCAAAACCAGGGCACTGAGAAGAAAGGAACCGGAATCTGAGAGGCTAGCATGTATCCCATGCCAGGTGATCAAGATTTCCCGGGTGAAACAAGGAAGATATTGTGGGGGGCAAGAATACAAAAGATGACCAACATCATGAAGATATTTTAGAACAAATTCAATATCTTTTCAGTGTTCTTGAAAAAATGTAGATGTCCAAATACAGAAAATATGTAACTTGACAGGCTGTGGCATACCAATTGAAATTAAGGAGATTTATTCCTCTACAGTTCACTAGGAGATATACAAAGGCCATCCAGATCCTTTATTTTTTACCTTTCCAAATAAAATCCAGAATCATCCTGTGGCACTCCCAATAAGAAAAAGATGGGGGAGAGAGAAGAAGAGTTGTTTGTAGAAAGAAAGAATAGTATGCGAGGTAGTACATTTGAGCAAATAGTCTCTACCCTCTGAAAAAAGAAGAAAGAAAAAGTAGACCATTTCATAACATCCTGGGATATAGCTTCTGAAACATATTCATAATTAAATGAGTCCAGATTATTAATATTTTGAGGGATCAAAACCCCTAAATATTGCAAATGGTTTCTGTTCCACTAGACTGGATATAACTGCACTATGGAATCTGGGAGAGAATAACTGGAGGTCAGAATCTCAGTTTTGTTTGCATTTAACCAAAGCCCAGTCAATTGTTCAAAGTGAGGAGAACAGACAGGATCGACTGTAAGGAAGAAGTAGAGATTCATGTAAGTGTAAGAAGAATGTCATCGGTGAACAGAATAATGTTGTATTCCAGACCCCCTAAAGGTATACTATGAACTGTTGGAGAGGCACGAATAAAGGCAGCAAGAGGTTTGATATACAAAGCAAATAGCAAAGGAGAAAGAGGGCAACCCTGAAGGGTGACATGACCAAGAAGAAACAGAGTGGAACACATGCCATTAACTTTTACTAAATCATACAAGGCAGAATAAAGATGTTGAAGCATCAACACAAAGTCTGTGGAGAACCCATAAGTACATAACAAGGGCCATAAAACAAACCAAGAGAATCAGCCGAAGGCCTTTTCTGCATCCCAGTGTTCAAATAAAACTCCAGAAGACAAGGTACAGGGGTGCAGCAAAGACCTTTTTTATTACTAGATAGGCCAGTGATTACAGCTTACAGACCTTCCACTACAGCCACAGGAAGTGCTCACCCACAAAAACTTCCTCCTTACTGGAGCACCTGAAACTAAGTCCCCAGGTACCATAATTACATGTGTAGAAGGCTACTTAAAATAAAGTTAACTTAACAATCTCCCACATTTCTTTAAAGACTTAAATTATAGCCCCCGCCCTTATATAATAGCAACGTTTAATGTCCACAAGGGTAAGTGTCTTCTTCCTCAAGCTGCCACATCCCTTTACTGAGTGTTTTTAGAAGCACAAGAGCCGATGCTCCCTTTTTTGTCAAGCAGTCAGCCAGTTGTTCCTTCGTGGTAGACCAGAGAACACGCTGAACCCTCTTGGCCTGGATAAGTTCTTTAATGCCACTGATTTCAAGATAAAGCCTTTTCTCTGAAACTGACTTGGTCGACTTGATAGCATCAACTAGTGAATGATTGTCCACAACACATGTCACAGGTAAGATGTGTTTGGTACAACCGGTAGTAAGCTCTGAGTAGAGCATTGCCAGAAAGATGGCATTGTCAATTCCCTCAGCCAAAGCAAGGGTCTTCCCAGCAAGCATGCTCCGGACTGCTCTTCTTATCCTTTTTGACTGCCAGGAAAGTGGTGAAAAGCGTCCTTCCTCACCCATTAAGATAATCAGGTAACCACCCTGAGTACCCCCATCCGGGAGGTTGCCTAGTGATGCATCACTAAAAACTACCAATTTTAAGGAGGCATCTTTTCCCAAACATTGAAATTTCAAAGTCACTTGTTCTGATTTCAGTTTTTGAACAATCTTGTTTGCCTCATGTAGGTTTTGAACAGTGGCTTGTTTCGTGTTGGATGCCAAGTTGCAAGCATCAAACATGACATCAGGTCTGCTCCGTCTAGCAACCTGGAGAATTTGGCCTGTCTTTGACCTCAGTTGATCCTTTTCACTTTCGGTGAGAGGATCATCATGGTGTAACGCTTTTGTGGAATCCATGTGGATGGGATGAAGATTTTGTATGTAATGTTGCTGTTGTAACTGTACGATTTTATCAACTGTATTGAACTCCATGCCCACGTAACAAAAGCTGTCATGCTCCTCACGGCCAGTCTTACAGACATTTCTTAAGTATGGTATTACTGTTGTGGCAAAGTTATGTGAGCCACCCCAAATGAAGTCATCAACATGGCAGGCAAGCACTCCAGCTACATTGCCATCTTGATCTAACCGGTAGAAAATGGCAGGATCTACTTGTGACATTTTCCACCTGTATTAAGCATAGTTTCTTTAACTTTGTTCTACCAGTACAGAGATGCATCTGCCAGACCATAGACACACTTTTTAAGTGTAACCCCTCGCCCCTGCCTTTTTACTAAAATGACAGGTGGCATGCTGTTGGCATTGGCAGCAATACCTGGTGGGGACCTGGGTTCGGGGAGGATGAGGCTACCTGGCACAAGGGGACCTAGGTTTGGCTACTCTGCACAGGGGCACCCAAGTAAATCCAACTACAGGAAGCAATAACTGTAATGTCCAGAATCAGGATTGTGATTTTTCAGTGTGGCTTTTATTCATTAACTAGCTGAACATAACAAAGCATAGATGGACCCCCAAGAGGCTACGTTTACAGTAAATGCAGATTAGAGACTACAAGGTGGTTCACATAAAGAATGAATCCATTTCTACTGTTGTCTGGCTCTGGACCCACCAGGCACTCAGCCCGGACTTGTATGCGCTTTGGATACACAGCCTGACTGGCCCAGCTCCCCTGCCTGCCACTTGACTGACGGTCCATTTAAAGAATGAACCCAAATTACTTGTTGTGACTCCCATCAAACAAGGAGAATTATTTTCCCAAACTGTAGCTCCCATCAAAAAAGGAGAATTATTTTCCCAAGCTGTGGCCCCCATCAAACAAAGAGAATTATTTTCCCAAGCTGTGGCTCCCCACACCACTTAGAGTCTGGGACTCATAGAGAGATTTTCCAATTTGCGACCCACGTCTGGGTACCTACCTCATCACTGGCCAGGTGCATGAGGCAAGTAGCAATCACAGTAGAAATCCATAGAGGTGGACCTGGTTACTAAAGATGGGGGGTGTTCCCACCTCCAGCTCCCACAGCCCATACCCGCCATTTCTCTGGATAAACAGAAACTTAAACTTTGAAATGTAGATTAAACGGTGGATGACCTGAGGCACCCCCTCTACAACATTACTTGAAATCCATACAGACTTTAAATTTTTAAACTACTCCATTTGTTTGTCCTAGTACAATAGGCCTCCCAAATAGTAGTTCACATCCCAACTTTCTTCACATTTTTCAAACTGAAGAAACAGATTGTTTGCCCTCTCAAATAGAGCAAACACTCACCCTTCCGTTGCAGGTGCCCCACAGGCGAAGTACCACTTCTTTCATTGTTATACGACCAGAACAGAAACTGTAAAAAGGCAGCTTTCTTCTGTAGTGGAAACTAGGGGATTGCCCCTGGAATCCACAGAGAGACTTTACTCCCCCCCCGGAGGGAGGGGGCACTGAGACCTGGACAGCGGTCTCCACCACTTAAAAAACAAAACAGTAGAACTCCTTCCTCCTTGGAGGTAAACAGAAGAATGACTTTGAAAACTCCCAAGGTTCTATCTCACTCCCTGTGCTGCAGATTCCAATGTGGCTTATGCAGCTGCGAAAGTTCTATGATGATGTCATCTCTCAGTCTCAGCTGTGACTGAGAACAGAGTGAGGCAGTGTGAAACCCATTTAACTGGAGTTTCACAAGTTGCCTTCCCTGCCTACCACTAGGTCTTACTGGGATTCTAGTAACCCCAGGTAACAAGGGGGTTACCTGCCCTTGACCAGGAAAATGACTGTCCCCAGTCATTATGCACTGACAGGCCATCCCACCCTATGTGCTAAATGCGAAGGGGGGTGATGAGGCCCCCTCCTACCATGTGCAAGTACAGGCAGGCAACACTAAGGGCCTAGAGGCCTGTAGCTGACATATCAGCCTCTACACTATCCACTTACTATGGACACCTAGTGGCTCTGGTAGAACCATCCAGAACATAGCCCTGATAGATCAGCACTGCAGTCCCTACGGCCGTTCAGGACCACAACCTGTCTATGCCCCCTAACCCTCTAGGGAAATCCTATCTGCCTCTAACATAATATTCCCAAACAAAAACAAAACCCGGGGACCTCCCCGACCTTGGGCAACCTGCAACTACAACCATTAGAATACCAATTAATACTTCCTCCCTACCCCCACAACCACACCTGTGGAAGGAAAGGGTTAACACAGTAACAACCATTGCAGTAACAACACAGTACTTTAACTTCTACACAATAAAGCACTGACGAGGAACTCCGATGAGCCCCTCCTCCTCCTCTTCCTGTCTTCTCTTCTGTCTTCCCAGGAACACCTGTAAGAAAAAGAAAGACAAAACACCTCCTAATCTGCATACACAATCTACCTAAACAACCCTACCATACAAGAACACTGAACAATCCAAAAAAAGATTTTTTTAGAAAAAGGTAGAAAAAACAGTATTAACATTAGAGTACAATAATGACATTATTTACAATACACATTTGGGGGGATGGAGTGCCTTAAAAAGTCTAAACTAGTGACCACAAAGCCTGAAGGCTAGTCCAATAAAGAGTCTCTCCTGGGCCGGAGCCCAGTGAAACACAGTTCTAAAAGGCCAAAGTCCCGAAGGGGAGAGTCTTTGCGGACAGTTCACACATTTTTGAAGTCTATAGTGTAGGGTGTGTACTGCAATGTCATAAAGACAGAAAAAGTTTTCAGACTTACCAGCCATTTGAAGTATTCGAACTGCACCAACCTTGTCCACGGCCGAAGACTCTCCCTGGCAGCATTTCTTCTGATACAGCTGAACATCTTAAGAGGAACCTCAGGAGGGCACATCTGGAAACAGCTGGGCTGATGTCATCTCTGGAGAAGGAACCTTAGAACAGGAAAAAAAGAAAAACAGCTGGTCCGACATCATCCGATTACAAGGCGATGAACGGAAACAGCTGGGCTGGTGTCCTCTGGATCTGAAGTCATCTGGTGGGCCAGTAGATGGTTGCTGAACAGGACAGTACACTGTAGACTGATGAATGTGGAGCACCTGAGTCCTTGGTTATTCATGGCAGGTCAATAGGGCACTTCACAGTCTAGATGTGGCGGTATTACTCACTGCTCAAAGCTCTCCATTTTGTAGGCCTGGAGGCTAGTACTGGAAGTCCTTGTACTAAGGCCAATAGTACCGGGGTCAGGCGCTGAATTATTACCCGTCTGACACACAAAATTCACAAGCAGTGAGAGACTTCACGTCCTCTCGTCCACTAATTCTCACTCTGTCCATAAACAGTGTACTGCCTTTCTTCCACTGTGTATACTTTTAGTGGAACAGTCTATTCTTTACATGCTGGTTGGGCCCCAGGATGCACATATTTCATTGCTCATCCCAGATCCAGGATTTCCTGCAGTCCTCAATCTCCCCAGACTCTCGAGGAAAGATAGGAAAGGTCATACCAATCTCATTTGCCTTTCTATGAACCAGTCTCCTCTTTACTGGTCAATCTGAGACCGCTGGCCTGGCTTGGGGTAGCCAGTCCTGGTTCTGCCAGCTTCGCATCCTCAAAGAAGTAAAAGCGGATCCTGACTTCTTCTGCTTGTAAAGCCAGGGCAGTGGCATCACCACCTTCTTCAACACATTCTTCTGAGGCAGATCTTGGGCTGTGTACCAGTTCCTTTCTCACAAGGCCACATAGGTTCCCTCATCTTCCTCTTCACTGAGGATCTGAGCCCAGGGTGAGCAGTCATTCTCACCCCAAGACTATCCATTCATCACTAGGAGCAGAGGTGAACACCCCTCCCATTCAAAGGTCTCCCGCATCTCATCTTACCACTGGAGACTTGAGCTAGCCCCCACCCAGGGGTCTATTGATGCTTTATCCGAACTTTCTTTCTGAGATCCAACATCCAAAACTTCAATTTCAGGTTCAGCTCTAACTCTGCACCCTCTAGCTTTGTGCCACACTCCCCCGAGGGACCTTCCTCCACAGGCTCTGCCTGATACTGTGTGCTGCCAACTGCAGATTCCTGAATTTTTGTCCATGTGGGAGCCAAACGAATTGGAGGTGCTTTATATAGGCCATATTTTTGTAGACATCCAGCACAGTGAGGAATCATGAAAACATCCCTTCCAGCACTCAAGCATATCTGGCATACATGCACTGAATAATTAGGAATTGCCACATCAGGAGGTAGTTGCCCTCCATAGCACCACTTTTCAATATCTCTCAGTCTATTTACTGCTGCTGTTCATCAGCCGGGCATGATCCAGGTAGCGAGCTGGTCCTGAGGCCATAACTGCAGAAAATAGACAAAAGTTCACTGTAACAGAAAGTCCCACTTTAATGAACACACTCTGTAGCTTTAAAATGGCTCCTCCTGCTGCTGTGTTTACTTTACTACCCCACCCTGTAATGTTGGCAGCCTCCTGTGCATCAACATTTAGACTCTGGGTCAAGCCACTGCGAACCCGATTTACTCAAGCTACTGATAACTTTTACTCAAACTGCACAACTTGCTCTGATCTGGCTTTTCACACATTTAAAGGAATTTCCTTGGACTTTTCACATGCTGGCAACATTCAATTTACAGTCTCTTAAAACTTCAGGTTTCAGCACAGGATTGCCTGCTTCTACTAGTGTTGCATTTTTTTTTACAACCCACAGTTTCTCTCTGGCTACAAACTTTAAACTGAGGCTATTTTACTTCCATGCACACATTCAATGGCTTTACAGACTTGTACTTGCTGGCAGGACATCACACAGTCGTTACTTGCAAAGCGACTACAGCTGCACACACATTTTATATGGCATTTCTGAAAATCACTGTTTGAGCAGTTTTTTAATTGTTTACTCACTGTTATCAGTAGCAACATGCTGCGATGGGGTAAAACGGCCTGCAGCCAGATTTTGAAGGCCTCTGTATGCAAGCGATGCGGGCAGTCTCAGCGATACGTCGTTTAACCACCAAATTCATAATTCCACAATCTATTTAGGGTTGAGCCGATTTTAAACTAAAAAGTCACTTTTGAATGTTTACAGCGCTTTAGACTTCTCATGACGCTCCTCCACTGCCAGTACCACTTTCTCTCGTCTCCCTCTCGAATGCTGAGGCGGTCTCTGAAGAGCTGGCTGAGGGTGGGACCAATGGCAAACTTACCAACCACGATGCCATACAGATGAGCCTCGTCTTCCTCTCGAGGCTCCTCTCCTCCTGGCGATATTAGAGCAGGCCAAATTTAAACTGTAAAATGCACTTTTTTTTTTCAACTGACTCCACGGCGGAAGCCCATCTTAACCATGTAACATTGCCATTAACTCTGCAGTCTCTCCATTTACACAGAAAGCATTTCCAATGTCCAGGGCATACTTTCTCTGCTGCTACCCCTAGTCTTCCACACTTTCCTTCACAGAATTCATTTTAAAAGCATTTCAAACGTCCAGGGCATAATTTCTCTGTTGCTACCCCTAGTTTTTCACACTTTCCTTCACAGAATTCACTTTAAAAGCATTTCAAACATTCAGAGCATAATTTCTCTGTTGCTGCCCCTAGTTTTCCACACTTTTCTTCACAAAACATTTTAAAAGCTGACAAAAACGCTGTAAACAATTTTTGATGCAGGACAAGGGCACACTCTTTGGCTTTACAGCTCCTTGGTAAACAGTTGGCACAAGATTCACAGCACACAGCAACACACTAGGGAAATTGCTTCAGCTTTTTGGGTTACCCACTGCCAGATAGCCAAAACCCTAGCCCACTTGCACAAGCACCTTCCTTCCCGAACAAATCCAAAGCGGTGCCTCCATTTTTATACCCCCTCACCCCTGCTTTTTACTAAAATGACAGGTGGCATGCTGTTAGTATTGGCAGCAATACCTGGTGAGGGACCTGGGTTGAGGAGGGATGAGGCTACCTGGCACAAGGGACCTAGGTTTCACTATCTGCACAGGGGCACCCAAGTAAATCCAACTACAGGAAGCAACAACTGTAATGTCCAGAATCAGGATTGGGATTTTCAGTGTGGCTTTTATTCATAAACTAACTGAACATAACAAAGCATAGATGGACCCCCCAAGGGCTCGTTTACTGTAAATGCAGATTAGAGACTACAAGGCAGTCCACTTAAAGAATGAACCCATTTCTACTGTTGTCTGGCTCTGGACCCACCAGGCACTCAGCCCGGACTTGTATGCGCTTTAGATATACAGCCCGACTGGCCCAGCTCCCCTGCCTGCCACTTGACTGACGGTCCATTTAAAGAATGAACCCAAATTACTTGTTGTGACTCCCATCAAGCAAGGAGAATTATTTTCCCAAACTGTAGCTCCCAACAAACAAGAAGAATTATTTTCCCAAGCTGTGGCTCCTCACACCACTTAGAGTCTGCGACTCATAGAGAGATTTTCCAATTTGCGACCCATGTCTGGGTACCTACCTCATCACTGGCCAGGCGTATGAGGCAAGTAGCAATCACAGTAGAAATCTGTAGAGGTGGACCTGGTTACTAAAGATGGGGGGGTGTTCCCACCTCCAGCTCCCACAGCCCATACCCGGCCATTTCTCTGGACAAACAGAAACTTAAACTTTGAAATGTAGATTAAACGGTGGATGACCTGAAGCACCCCCTCTACAACATTACTTGAAATCCATACAGACTTTAAATTTTTAAACTACTCTATTTGTTTGTCCTAATACAATAGGCCTCACAAATAATAGATCATGTCCCAACTTTCTTCACATTTTTCAAACTGAAGAAACAGATTGTTTGCCCTCTCAAATAGAGCAAACACTCACCCTTCCGTTGCAGGTGCCCCACAGGCGAAGTACCACTTCTTTCATTGTTATACGACCAGAACAGAAACTGTAAAAAAGACAGCTTTCTTCTGTGTAGTGGAAACTAAGGGGATTGCCCCTGGAATCCACAGAGAGACTTTACTCCCCCCCCGGAGGAAGGGGGCACTGAGACCTGGACAGCGGTCTCCTCCACTTAAAACTGGATTCTAACTTTCTCCCAAGGAGGTAAACAGAAAACACTTCCTTCCTCTTCAAAACAAAACAGTAGAACTCCTTCCTGCACGGAGGTAAACAGAAGAATGACTTTGAAAACTCCCAAGATTCTATCTCACTCCCTGTGCTGCAGATTCCAATGTGGCTTATGCAACTGCGAAAGTTCTATGGTGATGTCATCTCTCAGTCTCAGCTGTGACTGAGAACAGAGTGAGACAGTGTGAAACCCATTTAACTGGAGTTTCACAAGCTGCCTTCCTTGCCTGCCACTAGGTCTTACTGGGATCCTAGTAACCCCAGGTAACAAGGGGGTTACATAAGTTTCCACAGTGTTCCTTCACCTTTAGCTTCAGGTGGAGGTTTGATGTAAATATCTCGAGACAATTCTGTTCCTTGTAGAAAAGCAGATTTAATGTCCATGGAATGAAGTCTCCATTGTTTTTGATGAATTACAGTTAGAAGCAATTTTAAGGACTTAGAGGCGCACGTTAGTGAGTCTTTTGGAAGTTCTTTATTGTCAAGTTCCTCAAAACCTCTGGCCACCAGACATGCTTTTGGAATTATTCCATCCGAGGTTTCTTTTAGGGTACAAACCCACCTTGTAGAAACACACTTCTGTCCATTGTCTTTGACTATGTCAAACACTCCATTGCTGTTCCAGCTACTGAGCTCATCTTGTTTTGCATAATCAAAAGATACTTCCTTTGTAACTAGTACATCATCTTCAGAGTGTTGCACTTGGTTGTCCATAGGTTCGATGTGAAGATTGTCTACACATGACAAGCCAACTGACCCTGCTGTATCTGAAATGGAAGAGGGTTCCAAGTAGTGTAAATTGTACCAGTGTTTGTTTTTCCCCTTAACTTTTCCTGCACGTCCAAGAACTTTGCTGTGTATGGAATCCCACTTTGTCTGTATATCTAACAATTTGTTCAAGTTTTAGATTGACATAGCCGTCTTGTCTTGACACATGGGGTTGTTGAATGTCCACTTCATCAGTATTTCCTGTGTCATTGGTGAAGTCCTCTACTTCATCATTGTCTGTGCCACTCATAGTGTCCACGTTATTGTGTTCAGCATCTGGTAAATCTTGTCTCACCTTCTGCGACCTTTTGTGTAGCATGCAGATGGTCAGCCACCTCCTTCAACTAACCTGTCATTCACTTCAGAACCTTGAACATGCACCCACATAGGTGCCTCCATGTCTCACAAATATTACCATGCCATCCTGACCAATGACGACACCAGGTCCTTTCCACTCTGCACAATCCATGCATTTGTAATAGACTTTGTCTCCAGTCTCATATTTTTCATCTGTAGGATGAAGTTGCTTACGCAAAGCCCGGCGAATTCTGTCTGAGCATTCTGCTTCAGTGAATGCTTTCCTTGCTGCATGCAATGCTGAAATATGCTGTCCTACCCATTCACTCATAGTTGTCCCTTACAAAGCAGGTGGCTTATCAACCAGCACGGAGGGAAGATCTGTCCAAACACTAGCTGGTATGGGCTGTAGCCATGGACATTCTGCATTGAGTTTTTTGCTACAAGTGCCCAATCTAGGGCTGTTTTCCAATCACATTGATTAGTTTTTTTTACTTTCAATAGAATTTAAGTGAGTGTTAAATTATGTCGTTCCAAAAGTCCATTGCTCCACAGACTGTACCCAGCAGTTATCTTGATTTCTATATTAAAATTTACTGCCATGTCACGGACTTCATCATTGTTGAATTCTCCTCCATTGTCGCTGTATAATTTTTCAGGTGGGCCATACACACTTATCCAGGAATGAATAAACTGCTTCACAATTTCAGTAGGTTTCTTTGTAGTCACAATGCCTCCAGCACTGAAACGTGTGACGTGATCAATTATGTGAAGATACCACACACTTGGTCCTAGCTCATGAAGGTCCACAGCCACTGTTTCATTGTACTTGGAAGCCATTGGTAGCCCATCAGCAGGCTTGGGCTTGGGTTTGCTGTATCTCAGGCATGTCTCACAGCTGTTCACTATCTGCTGTAGAATGGAAACACTCTCATTATCATTATTACCAGAACTTCGCAGTAATTTCTGAAGCTTATCAACTGAAGCATGTCCAAATTGCTTGTGAAGTTTTAACAAAACTCTGTGCTTTTCATCTGTGGACATGTTCTCTGTCACTGTTAAAATCTCATTTTCACATGGACTCTCTGTAATGTCTTTGTCTAGAATGCTGACACAATAATGTCCTGAAGTAGTAAGCTCAAGTATGACTGGTTGTTTAAACATCACCGCTTTGTCATTTTTAATCTCTAGCACTGCCCCGCCTTCTTTAAGGAAGTTTTGCTTAACAACAAAGGAATATCTGCAGGGTCAACCTCCATTTCTATGTGACATTTTGTATGCCCTATTTTTGCTGGGATTTGAACTCTTTTGATAGAATGCACAACTGTTCCATCTCCAAATTTGAAGCGCTCTGCAACTTGGTATGTCCACCATCTTGTGCACTACATCTTGTCTAAGTTCACTTACATAGCTATCTAGCCATTTTTCTCCACAGACTGTGCGTGTACATGCAGTATCAATGACTGCAGATCCTAAAGACTCTACCATAAATATCTCTGCATCAGTAGCGAACTCCTTTGACAACAACGTGATGTTACACTGCTCTACTTCATCTATACTTGTTTTTTCCTCTATTAACTTCACTTGTTCATTTTTGTGCTGGCAGTCTTTGGCCCAATGATAAGTGCTTTGGCTAAATGGCATTTGATCTTCTCCCATATCTATCCAGCAGTTTGCCAGGCAATGGCGCCCTCTTGTGGTCATTTTGATAGCGCGCCATGCTATCCTGTTTTTTCTTTTGCTGAGTGAAATACACTGCATCTTGACCCACGTGAATTCCCTCTATGACTGGCACAATAGATGTCTTATCGCCAAAAATCCTCTTTAATGCTGACTTCATTGATGCAAATGTCAGGCTTGTACAGGCAGTTAAAGCCAACTGTTTATCCTTCACATCTAAGCATGAAGTATCTAACAACTTGAAAGCTAGCACAGCATCTGGCAGAATCATATTGTGTTTGTGCATAACAGTGTACCTTTGCTCAAAGTCAATAATGTAGTCCGTCATGGACATTGAGCTGCCTCTAGCAATCCGGTCAAAATTAGTATATGCGTCGTAAATCCGATCCTTCTCCTCCTTGAGAAACACATCATCAAGTGCTCTGATTAACTTCTCCATTCCCATATCTTTGTTTAAATCTTCTGCTGAAATTTCCAATCCAATGTCTCTCGCTCTACCCTTGAGCGAAAGTACGACCACTAGCACTTTTTTTAGTTTGGTAACACGTTGCCATATTCCAGCTACATTTTTCCAGCTTTCATATGCCCTTTTCTTGTCAAATGCAGGCGGGACCCTGTAATTGCTAACCATCCTCTGCTACCAATGTTCAAATAAAACTCCAGAAGACACTGTACAGGGGCGCAGCAAAGACCTTTTTATTACTAGATAGGCCAGTGATAACAGCTTACAGACCTTCCACTACAGCCACAGGAAGTGCTCACCTACAAAAACTTCCCCCTTACTGGAGAACCTGAAACTAAGTCCCCAGGTACCACAATTACACGTGTAGAAGGCTACTTAAAATAAATTTAACTTAACACCCAGCTGGCCATGACCAGGGGGATGAGCATCGCTGAGCATATTCAAGCAACATGGGGGGGGCATCCAGCAATGGTGGATGTGGAATAACAGAGCTCCTGTGGGCATCAACTAATGGCAATAAAATAGATATCTTGCAGAACCTGGATTTGTGGAAATATTGAAATACAGCTAAGAAGGATGGCAGCGGCAAAATAACAAAAAAGCAAACTACTTTATCATTTGAGCCTCAGGATAGACTGGGTAGAGGAGTTGAGGCCATACCAGGTTCCATGCTGTGACTGCCGAACACTGGGAACAAGGACAATATGGCTCTGCCACCAATGATAATCAATCTACAAAATGAGGTCAGAAATGGTTTTACTAACGTCACCACACAAATGAAACATATTCACAATTCAAGGGAATCAACAAAGTCCAAGAGGGTGGCATCTTTCAGAAAAAGAGATGTGCAAGAACAAGGGGGCACAATTTGAAGATAGCGGGCTCAGGGGCAATGTGAGGAAGTATTTTTTTAACATACAGGGTGGTGGATACATGGAACAGCCTTCCTGAGGAGGTTGTGGGGTCAAAAACAGTGGGGGAGTTCAAGAATGCATGGGACAGACATAAGGCAATTCTGGTGGGGGGGTAGGAAGAAGTAGGTTGTTGGTTAATTAGGATCTGCAGATTATCCAATAGGTAGGGAAACTGGCAGACTAGGTGGGCCAAACAGTTCTTATCTCCCGTTAAAGTTTATGTTTTCTCTGTTTCTATATCCAGTCTATAATAACCTTTTTGGCAGAAACCTCTGCTGCCCATGGGCCTTGGATAGATGAACAAGAAAGGCAAATTAGCAATCTGGAAGATCTGGTGGCTGATTTGGGCTGAGATATATATAAAAAAAAGACCAGAATAAAACTGAATGGTTAATGGCAAGGGCTGATGATCAAGAAAATAGAGCTCAACACTCAAATATATGGATCATTGGCTTACCAGAGGGTCTGGAGGGTAGGGAGGGGGGCTGTGTGCTGCAAAAGTGGCTTGTGAAGAACTTGGTCATAGATGCCACTGCTATAAATTTTGAAATCTAATCAGCGCATCACAAAGGTCCTCCCCAAAGCAGGTGAACACCCAAGACACTACTTAATAAAATACTTAAAGAGCTACTGACGTCAAAAAGAAAACTTTGAAAAACATAATAATTAGGTACAATTCAGCTTGCATTCCATATGTATTCTATATATTTCACTTTATTATTTATTACTGAGTAAATTTGCATGATTACATGATTTGTATTCCTTGGATTTCCCTCAGAGTTTATTTGCCTCTGGAGTTTACTCCCTACTTCAAGTCATTATGCTCTGTTGCGACATCACAGTCTGCTGCCATGAGAGTAACTGTGATATCACAAGCAGTGCATTATGAGCTCAGGCAGGAAGAAAGCAACAGGAATAGATGAACTCTTCAGGAGCAAAGATCCTGTTTTCATGCAAATGACCTCAGTAATAAACAACGGGGGAAAGAAATACAAAACTAATGTGAAATACAAGCTGAACTTTGTCTGAATATTATGTTTTCTCAAAGTTCTCCTGAAGGTGTCAGCTGCTGTTTAAGATTCCCTGAAAAAGAAAAAATGCTAAGGGGAAGCCAGGGAACAGGGACTGATCATGACTGACAGCGGTAAAGTCCAGCAGTGGAGACAGAAATTTGCTGGTGTGAAGGTGAGCCTACACATCCGAGGGTGGGACTTTGCCCCTTTGTACCCTGCAAAATTAAAGGTGACAAAGCTTGGTGGACCTCCTAAGTTCTTTAGTAAACCATAAGGTGCTGAGCAGTTTGTCAATAACACAGATGATCAGGAAGAGGGGGCACCCAGGATGAGGAATTGGAACACACCCAAAACCTGAAAATAAAAGGAATCACTTGTTATGCTGCTTTTTGTTTTGACCCAGATGTCTCAGAAATTAAAGGGGTGTGAGGTGGAATTAATGTTTTATGGACTGTCTTTCTGGCACTGCTGAAGCTCTGAAAACTTAAGACTGTAACAGCTGGAATATGATATGGATCCTAGTGAACAGCATATCCTTTAAAAGTTATCTGCCAGATTACCAGCAGTTAAATACCTCCCCAGTAATTAGTCTTCATTGTGAATTAAAGTAAAATGGCCACTGTTAAAATGGGCACACTCACTATGGGGACCACATGGCAGGGTCCCTTCATGGGTGGATATCTGCATTTCCTGCTGCCAGTTGGGCTAGTATTTTTAATTTTTTTTATTTTATTCTTTTGGTAACCGGGTAAAGCCCACTAGGCACAAGTGCCTGTTTTCAACGGTGACCCGGGAGCACTGGGGTGGTTAAGTGACTTGCTCAGAGTCACAAAGTATGCAAGTGGAGGTTGTGAGAATCAAACTCAGGTCTGCCAGATATACCAAACTCATTCACAGCTCATTACTCAAACCTCTAGGCTATACTGCCAGCCAGGTATCTCCAGGAGATATGAAAGGAGATGTGCCCAATTACAGGACTGCTTTTAAGGTACGCCCCTACAAGCTGTCAGACTGTCAGGTAGTATTTGAGTGAGAGGGGCAACCAGGGCACAGCTCACTCCAAAAGTGAAGTAATATAAATTTTATCTGTATAGAGGGGGAGACTAGAGGACTACTGATCCTTAAAGAAAATAATTTTTGTGGCAGTAAAGGCTCTTACCGGGGATGCGGTGATCACTGAAACCCAAGGCCTGTATTCTGTGCTTCAAAAGGAATGCTCTCTGTTGACTGATAGCTGGGAGGCGGGACCAACTTGCAGGGACCCAATCAGGGGAACCAAAGATATACCTCCCCTCCGGCTTAATGAATGTCAATCAGTTTCAAGGGTTGCCAGCAACCTATTCTGAGCTGGCCCTCACAGCGATAAGGGAACTATCTGAAGGCATTGTTTCTGACCAAGGGCATGGCCAGTAAACAACCATTTGATAGGCCTGCAAATAGTGGAACTCTGTCAGGACTTTTACTCGATGGCCTGAGGGTCATTCATTATGGATATACACCTCAACATGGAATCTGCTCCCCCCGACCATGGCAAGGGCTGTGGGTACCAGTGGGATGGACAAAGTGGACTAAGTACCAGAAGAATTGATTTACAAGACCTCCTGTATATACGCAAACTGGGACGTTGTGATGCTGTATTTATAATAAGGAGAAAGGGGAGCATAAAAGAAAGGGATAAGAAAGATGGGGGAACTAACTAAATGAGGAAATGACAAAAGAAATAAAGTAACAATAGAGTTCACATTGATATGATATAGCTGGGAGTCTGGGCATTGGGGGAGGAGGTGATATGGAGGGGACAAACATGCCACGGGGTGCTCAGTGGGGGAAGTCAGGAAAAGAAGGGAGAGGAGGAAGAAATGGGGAAAGTGGGGAAAAACTGAGCTGTACCTGGCCTACAAAGGGGGGGGACAGAGTCTTTTGGACAGAGGGAGGTGCCAGAGAGGCAGAGGAGGAACAGACACCCGGAAGGGGGCGCAAACAAGACATGTGGTGAAAAATATGGGAAGCATGAAAGGGTAAGGTTGATAAGAGAACAACAGGGGATTGACGAACAAAGATCATCCTGGAAATATGAAAGATTCATATATGAAAATAGCTGTGTGCTTATACTGTTGGTTAATGGTGTTGACACAAACCAGGCTTGGGATTTGAAAATCTACCACAAGCCACAGGGTTACAGGTTCAAGACCTGCCTCATCCAAAAGATTAGAGGATGAGGGGGCAAGTACAAGAAATTGATTTTATTGCCAAAAATGATTGATAGAAATATCACTTCCTCTTTGTATGAAGGTGGGGTGGAAGAAGTTTATTTTACTGTGTCCATTTGGTTTATGATGATGGACAGGGCAACAGAGGGCCTAAAACTAGTGGGATGTACTACTGTAAAACTATCAGTTGGAAGGGGGATTAGAAGATAATCTAGCATACATGCAAAGAGTAGTAGAAGAGAAATTATCATGGAGGAGTTGAATGTTTATATGTTTAAAATGTTTGGTGCTAGCTGGCCCGGTGGCACAGAGGGTTGAGGTGCTGGACGCCTTAACTTGCAATACGCCGGTGACCTGGGTTCGGGAACGACATTCGGTCATCGGGGTGCCGACGTAGGAGGAGGGCAGACCATAACTGAAACATGCCGGCAGGCAGCTTTCCTCTCCAGAGGGTGGTGAGGGTGGGCTGGCACCCCCCCCATAGTTCCGCTCTCACCGAGTGGAGGTCCGGTGGGTAGCGTAGGTGAAGAAGGGTGGCAAAAGTATTGGGAGGTGGAAAAGGCTGAGCTGGCACCATGGGGTGCGATGTAGGCCTCCACATGCTTGCATGGCCATGTACCACGGCTTCAGGGGGGCCAGGAGAGAAAATCCGTAAAATACATATGCTTCCCCCATCACCAGCTGGTAGGAGGAGGTGACGGGTGCCAAAAAGCTATATTAAAAAAAAAATGTTTGGTGCCAAAAGTTGGAGACACTGAAGGTTTGAACATAATTGTTTTGTTAAAGTTTAAAACCTAATTGCACAGTTGATTGCTCTCCTTTGCTAACCCCCCCCCACTTAGCTCTCCTATTTGTCCATGGCCTTCCTGCTTATCTCCAGTCTCCTCTCTGTCTCCTATGCCCCAGATTCCCCTCAACTATAATAATTTGTGTTTTCTTCCTCCCTCCCCATTGTGAGGCCCCTGATCAGATACTCAACACCACTGGCATCGTGGCTTATGATTTTAAGCCACTGCCCGCCTCGCCGGACACAAGAAGCAAAGCCACTGCTGGAGCCTGCTTTCACCTGGTTCCCCAGGAATCCCCAGACAACCTGAGCAAGGTAAGGTAGCCTAAACCACTGCTGCATCTCAACTGTTGGGCCCAAATAAGACTTTTACCCATTTGGGTACTTTACTGGGCAGCGACCACTGATTGCCTAGTTTCACTAGCCCTCTCTGTTTTCTTTGCTCTACTTTACTCAAGTGTTACAGCTCTTTTGGACTTTGTATTCTCTTAAACTGCATTTTATTGATACAAAAAACATAGAAACACAGAAACATAGAAGTTAACGGTAGATAAGGACTGCAAGTCTCATCCAGTCTGCCCATTTCTTTTTCTACCTTATCAATGTGCCATCGGCCTTTGCTCTGTCAATGGCCTATCTATTCATACTCATCTGTATTGCTCCCTTATGCCTATCACATGCCTGTTTGAAGCCCTGCACTGTATTCATAGCCACCACTTCCCGAGGTAGGCCGTTCCATGCATCCATCACCCTTTCTGTGAAAAAGAACGTCCTCACATTACCCCTTAATTGGCCTCCCTCTAATCTCATGCTGTGTCCTCTTGTCCTGCTATTTTTTCTTATATTGAAACATATTAGACTCTTTTACCTTGTTAATGCCCTAAAGGTGTTTGCATGTTTCAATCATATCACTTCTCTCCCTTCTTTGCTCTAGGGTATACATATTGAGCTCTGTTAATCTGTCTTCATATGTTTTCTGATGCAGCCCTTGCACTATTTTGGTTGTCCTTCTCTGGACTGCTTCAATTTGGTTAATGTCCTTGTGAAGGTATGGCCTCCAGTACTGCAAGCAGTACTCCAGATGGGGCCTAACCAGTGTCTTGTAAAGAGGGATTATTATCTCCCTCTTCTGACTTGTGATACCCCTACTAATACACCCCAACATCCCCCTAGCCTTACCTACTGCTTTAGTGGTCTGCTTGGATGATTTCAGGTCATCAATGATGATGATGCCCAAGTCTCTTTTTTCCCTTGTAACTGCCAGCAACTTCCCTCCCAGCCTACAGGTGGCTTCAGGGTTTCTCTTCTCTATGTGCATGATCTTGCACTTCATTTCATTAAACCCCAGTTGCTACTCTTTCAACCATTTTGCTAGTTTATCCAGATCACTTCTCATTCTGCCCACCCCATCTGAATCATCTACTCTGTTGTAGATCTTGGTGTCATCTGCAAACAGACAAACCTTACCCTCCAGTCCATCTGCAATATCACTGAGGAAGATATTGAAGAGGACTGGCCCCAGGCCTGATCCCTGAGGTACCCCACTTGTGACTTGCATCTCTTCTGACTGTATACCATTTACCACCACTCTCTGTTTTCTGCCTGTCAACCAGTTTGCCACCCAGTTGGCCAACTTCTGACCCACCATGAGCCTACCCAGCTTCTATGTGGAACAGTATCAAAATTCTTTGCTGAAGTCAAGGTAGGTGACATCAATTGCTCCCCCTTTGTCCACCACTCTGGTTACCCAGTCAAAGAAATCTATGAGATTAGTTTGACAGGACCTTCCTTTTGTAAACCCATGCTGTCTTGGATTCTGTGCTCCTATGGATTCTAGGTGTTGTACTATCCTTTCCTTAAGGAGTGCCTCCACAATCTTGCCTATTACTGAGGTAAGAGTGACTGGTCTGTAGTTCCCCGCCTCCTCCCTGCTACCATTCTTGTGGAGGGGGATCATATGAGCTCTTCTCCAGTCTTCTGGGACCTCTCCTGTGCTCAGAGACTCACTTAACACTTCTGATAATGGCTTTGCTAGTTCTACCCTTAGCTCCTTTATTAAAACTGTTTAGTAATTGCTGTTTAAACTGAAAATATATTGTTAAACTTCTCTCTTTCTACCTCTGCTTTCTGTAAGCTCTTTTTGCTCTTCCCCTGCTATCCCACCCCCCTATTCCCACCTATTCTACCTAATTGCACATTTGATTGCCCTCCTCTGCTAATCCCCCTCTAGTTTTTCATTGGTAGATTATATGCACCTACCACTAGAGGGCCTCATTATTTTTATTTTTTTTACTGTAATCTCTGCCTCACTTCCCTTGCTAACATCACTTTGAAGCGCTGAGGGATTGTGATGCCTCACAACCCTATCATGCTACCAAAAGCAATGGATTTTCTTCACACCACACTAGAAATAAACAGCAAGGAATTACCTTCCTATACAACATCCACTATGACCCCGGCATTGTAACCAGTAATCTTTTATACACTTCCAAAGTCTTGTGGACTCTTCCTTGGCTCCTGGTACAGCTGCAGTCCATCAGGGAATTTGGGCCCTGCTCGCCACTGTCATTACCACTTACCCTTAATGTGATGCACATAAAAAGAAGGAAGAGCTCAAACTCATGTCAGTCTCACAAGCTGAATTTCAAACTAGTGAAAGGTTTCATACTTAGACTCATACTAATGTTGTTGTTACTGTCTGGAAATGTGCACCTTAACCCTGGCCCAGCAAGATCTGCTTCAACTAGCAACACAAACAAGACTGGTTCAATTGCGTTGGCATCTATCAATATTTGCAGCCCATTATATAAGACAGATAGACTCCAAGCTTGGGTCACACAGCAAAACCCTGACATTCTGGCCATAGTGGAAACGTAGCTTTCAACAACGATCCCTGACTCAGCTGTTGCTATACCTGGTTATGCCATCTTTAGACAGGATAGACTCACAAACGAGGGGGTGGCTGTGCCATATTAATCAAGGATACACTCATGGGACATACATTACCTATGGACAGCCTAGGTAATTTCACCCAGATGTTAGCCATCAATGTTCTACTAGGGGCCCACAATAAAGCTCTAACAATTGTGTCCATCTACACACCACCTAAGGACCAATTCAAAGGTTTCCATAGCTTGATGGAGTATGTTAAGAACCTGTCCCATAATGCTGAGATGATAATTATGGGTGATTTCAATGTCAACTGGCATTCCCCCAAAATAGGTTCCTTTAAGGATGCAATCTCCGCACTCAAGCTTACTCAGCCTGTTCTATCACCTACTAGGACTAATTAAAAGACAGGTACAAGTACCCTTCTCGACTGGATACTGTCCAATCATTCAGATCATATCACAAACCTGAATGTTCTCCCTGACGCATTACGTGACTACTCCCCTATTACCTATATCTGGTCAAATAAATTCAATAAAACTCTCCCCAAAACAATTTTCAGCAGGGTGCTAAAGCGGGGACACCTGGAATGCCTAAAACAACACCTCCGTAGCATTGACTGGTCATTACTTGATGCCACAAAGGATATAAATATAGCTATGGACCACTTCAAGCACTTTAATGAAGCTTGCAATATCCATGCCCCTTTGAAAAGGATGAAAATCTGAGGTACCATCAATCCCTGGTTATCCGCCGAATTCATTAGTCAGATGAATCACAGAGATCACCTCTGGTGTATTGCAAAGGCTACTGGAAAATATGCAGATGTACAAGAATATAAAACTGCCAGGAATAAGTGCATCCGGGCTATTCGCATAGAAAAAAAGCAAGTACCATAGGGAACAGCTTACTAACACTTGGGGTGACAGTAAGAACTTTTGGAACAATATAAAAGATGTAACAGGTAAAGATGCTAAGGTTGCACCCACCATTCTAAATATTAATGGAGCCCCCACCCTTGACCCATTGACCATAGCCAATGCTTTTAATAATGCATTCACTGACCTGAGCAGTGTCCTCCCACCGGACTTCTTCAAGAACATCACTGAAGACACTGATCAGTGGGCAGATGATTCACTTCCTGCACCACCTCCTTTCTACTTCAAAGAGGTCCACTGTATATGGTCAGGAAATACCTAATAAAAGTACTCTGGTACTCAAGGCATAGTGGTGATTCCTTAGACCTCAAAATAATTGCCCCTTACCATTGAAGAAATACTGGTGCCCACTGCAAAGATTATAAATCTCTCACTGAGACTGGCACAATTCCCCCAAATCTGGAAGTCAGCCCTTGTTACCCCTGTTCACAAACGTGGAGACCACACTATACACAGCTCCCAATATGTCGAATGGGAAGAACACCCCTCCCCTCAGCTAGTGGTCAAACAGGAGTTCAGCATGTTTGTAGTTCATTTGCATCACCAGGTAAGGAAAAAGGTCCAGCTCCCCATACGACACACAGGGGAAAATGCCAAACCTCGCCCAACAACTAACACACTGAAATCTGGCCAATGGAAAATCATGTACACAAATGCTCGCAGTCTGGAAAACAAGATCCCAGACCTGCAGGCAATACTGACAGAGGCTAAACTGGACATAGCAGCCATTAGTGAGACATGGTTTACCCGTAACCACACTTGGGAGAATTCAGTACCTGGCTATGTACTGTTCAGAAGAGACCAAGGTGCAAAAAGGAGGGGGGATGGAGTGGCCCTTTATGTCAATGAAAATATCAAAGCTACAGAAATTCATCCAGATAGAGGGGCGATAGATAGATAGATACAGGAGGAAGGGGCAGGAGAAGACGTATACTGGGATTAAGCTTATGAAATGCTGTGAACTTTATTAATTGAGATAAAAACACCACGGCCCGGATATTCAAACTGCACCCAAAATGTGAGCAACAGCAGGAGCAAGCACAAACCAATTGTGCATATGCGCAACAGGTGTGATATTCAAACATGGAGCAGACCAAATTGCGCAAGCAGCCAACGTCTGAATATTGCACTAACTGCGCCATAGAGCAACCAGGAAGGAGAAGCTGAGCAGAAATGTTGCGCTATAGAGCAACCAGGGCAGCCCAGCTGAGCAGTCCAGAGGTGCCATAGCTCAAGCAGAGCCCCCCCAGAGCAATGGAACTGCACATCCAGGGAGGCAGACTGGGGCCCACCACCAGCCATGCCACACATGGGCACAGGAACACACTGCAGAACCAACACCACACCTGCACACCCCAAGCACAGCATCACTGGGGGTGTGACAGATGATCTACTGGCCCATGGGGACAAGCCAACAAAGCACAGCAGAGCCATGACACCCCAGCACAACCACTGGCAGGCTGAGAGTGCCACACACAGGGGGTTGACAACCACAGTGCACATCAGCCCCCCGTACGCACAGCACACCCTGCACCATGATCCCAAGACACCACCCATGTGCAGTGACTGGCACTGCAGGAAACCATGCATCCCCCAGCACACGTCAACCCCTGCAGCACAGAAGCATACAAGCCAGACACACCCTGTGCACCCAGCAGTGGGTGGCAGCAGACAGCAAGACCAACAGAAAGTCACTGCCATGCTGGAGATACCTCCCCATGCACACACACGCACACACACACACACACACACACACACACACACACACACACCCAGGACCATACCACCCCAGATGGCATGTACACCACTGCAACTGAGCACCCATAGCCAGCTGCAAATCAGAGACCAACACAGTATTCATATCAAAATATAAATGTATATTTAAATTTTAAAATACTAAATAACCAAAACAATAAACAACAACTATTTACAAGGGGGGGGGTACAAGGTAGGGGTGTTCAAGAGGTAGGGATGAACAACTTGGAGAGGGAAGGCAGGGTGGTAGGGATGGGAGAAGTGGGAAGGGTATTTTCTCCTAAGGCCCAGCCAGCTGGTCATCCTGTGCCTGGTTTCGCACTGTCCTGTGACGCCTCCTCCGCAGGCCATGGCGCCTGATGGACTGAAGGATGGCCTGGTTCTCAAGGGACACCTGTGTCAGGCCCCGAATGTCTTGTTGAATCCTCCGGAGAACCTCAAGGCCTAGGAAAATGGGAACACAGTCAATGGCTGTGACTGAGCACAACCCTGAACACCACCCAACCTGCAAGCCATATAGCCCAATGTCCCGCACCTGTGATGGCATGCACCCACCCACAGTGAACATGCACATGGCCATCACAAACAGGCGGCACCAGCTATGCGCACCACTGCACACACACACTGCCCATGTCCATCACAGCACAAACAAGGCTGTCAAGTGACGTGGCAACGTGGTGCGATGCCAGTTACACAGCTATGTGCCCAGTGCATGCATGGACCACCAGTGACGCATACACAGACATGCTGTGATACTGGACAGTGATGCATGTCACCTGTGTCGTGCATACATACATAGATACATAGACAGTGTCGGCAGATAAGGGCCTATGGCCCACCCAGTCTGTCCATTTGAGCTTGTAAGTTCACTTTGTTTTCCTATAAGTCTGTTGCCCCTTACCCCTGACCTCCAGAATTCCTTTATGTCTATCCCGTGCATTCTTAAATCCCGTGATTGTTTCAGCCCCCACCACTTCCTCTGGCAGGGTGTTCCACTTGTCCACCACCCATTCTGTGAAGAAATTCTTTCTCATGTTTCCTCTGAATCGTCATCCCTCCAACTTCATCCCATGCCCTCTAGTCCTGGAACATCCTTGTCGCGTAAAAATAGTGTTTTCCTGCACCCTGTTCCTCCCTGTAAGATACTTGTATGTCTCTATCATATCCCCTCTCTCCCTCCTCTCCTCCAGGGAGTACATGTTCAGTTCCTTCAACCTGTCTTCATCGGACTTGTGATGCAATCCATGCACCATCTTTGTTGCCCTCCTCTGAACCTTCTCTGCCCAGTCTATGTCCTTACGTAGGTATGGTCTCCAGAACTGTACACTGTACTCCAGGTGGGGCCTCACTAGTGTCTTGTATAGTGGAATTATGACCTCCCCTTTCCTGCATGGTTGTGTTGTGCAGAGCTAGTGGTCTCCCCCCCCCCAGCATGCAATAGCATCCATTAAGTAATGATACTCACACTGCTCAAGCAGCTGGGTCTGCCGCTGATGCTGCTGCTGCTGCTGCTGGGGTGCAACTCCCACTGGCACTGGGGCCCTGGCACGGCCCTCCTCAACCCGGGCCTGCATCCTCACATCCCAGCCTGTGGGAGACATATGTTGAGACAAACGTCAGTGTGACCCAAAAGCAGACTGCCCCCTGCCCCAGTGAGAGTGCCTGCCCACACAGCCAGACCCATTCATCTCACAGCTGCACACACTGACACAGCCAACCATGGCAGAGCCATCACCTATGCACAGCCACCAAAACACACTTCACACCCCTACAGAGAATACAGGTGCATAGATGGTACACCCACCTGGCCTAGGCACCACGCCCCGCCTGGCACGTGACCACAGCTGATCCAGACTGTCCTGATCCCTCCGGCGGAGGTCATTGTACCGGTGCCGGCACTGCTCAGCTGACTGGCACCGTCCAGTGACCCCCACCAGGACAGTGGCCACTTGATGCCACACCTGTGTCCGGGCAATGGTGAGGGCCGCCTCACCATAAAGTGCCCCATAGTGGGGCTCTACTAGGGCCACCAAGTTGGCCAGTTCCAATGGGCTCCACGGAACAGCTCTTCTCCGAGCCATGGTACCAACTTTACAGCAGGCAATATGGCACCCCCGCTGAACCGTAACCCCACGTGGAGATGTTGCGCAATAGACCACCACAGGTTCCAATCACGCTGTTCGAACAGCACCGTCACTTCACATAGCGCTGTCACCAGACAGCGCAATAGGGCCGTACACATGGCAGCCGAACAGGGCCAGGGGGCAAAGGTCGGACACAAGGTCATGGGCCATGACGCAAGGCCACGCACAGCGCCATCTGACGTATAGGCATCCTGCGCAACTGACCAGCTGCGTACCAGTGCCACAGTGGACTATTGCACAGTAATGCCACAGCTCCATATAGTGCCCAGTGCTGTAGTGCCACTGGCACAATGGTGGCCATGGACTGAATTGCCGATCACGCACAGCACATCAGCAGCGTGGCAGACACCTGTGTAAGCTATCTGGGCATGCGCAATGCAGTGTACCACAGAGTCACAGATCTGCGCCATTGGCTCAGCCGACTCAACCGTATTGCGCAAAGCGCAAATTCACGATATTCAGCCGACACATGCAAATCATCTGATCAGCCATTCAAAGGCACAGTGGCGCGATTTGCATGTCATTATAGTTGCTCCACTCCTAATTTGCATGCATTGCGCTATAAATGTGCGACATTGGGCTGCGCTGGCCAGATTCGGTTACTGCAGGTGAGAGGTGAGTTGCATGCTGTGTGATGTTCTGGACAATGGTCATGGGAAAATGCTGTAGACTGCACAGTGACAGGTGTCCACTTGCCCCCATACAGATCGCCATGACCGAGCAGAGCCAAGGTGAGGGTGAGGATGGTGGGCGTAGGAGGAGGCCCAACTTTACCCCAGCAGAGACAGAGGCCCTCTTCCAGGCCTACCTGGATGAGGAGCCAGTACTGAGTGGACGGAGGGGCACCCCTCAGTCCCGGCGGGCTGCATGGGAGGGGGTAGCTCGGGCCATGAACCTGCACAGAAGCCACAAGCGCTCCATGCAGGAATGCAAGAAGAAGATGGGGACAGACCGCAGGAGGTTGAAGGAGAAGGTGGCAGCCTTCAGGGCGGCACGTGCTGGCACTGGCGGGGGCCCGCCAATGGTGTTGGAGCTGACCCCGGCTGAGGAGACACTGGTTGCATCAATGCAGCAGAGCGCTATTGAGGGCGTACCAGGAGGTGGATTCCTGACAGGTGGAAGCCCATCACTGCACGGTATGACATGGTGGTGGTGTTGGGGGGGTTGGGGGTAAGGTTGTTCACATGCACTCACATGTACTCTCTTTCTGTTACAGATCCTGTTCGTCTTCAGGAGACGGTGGTGGTGGTGGGTCCAGGCAGTGATGATGACCTGCTGGACATGGAGGAGGGTCCATCCACCTCTATCACCAGCCAGCAGGCACTGCAGCAGCATGCACGCTGGGCCGCCAACTCTGGTGTCGGTGATTCGGGTGCGGGGGTGCACAGCCTGTGTCTCAGCAGTCTGGCATGCAAGCATGCCAGCACGCTGTGACTATGGCTGTAGCACGTACCTGCACCATTGATGATGCAAGGACTGCAATGGGCAGTGATAGGTGTGTGTCCCATGACGGACACACAGCAGGCCAGCACATGCTCCTGGGCCTTTCTGGTTCCAACTTGTGTACCAGCATGCTGGCACAGTCCCAGACTGTGCCTGTCAGCACTGGTGGGGCAGCACCAGTGGCTGTGCAGGTGTCTGGCACTGTTGCTAGCACAGCGGTGGAACGAGTGGACCCTGGGGCACAGCAGTTGGCGGGCAGCAGCAGCAGTCACCCACCAGGTCTGGGGGTACAGTGTCAGCGGTGGCACATGTCCGCGCCCTTTGATCTGCCCATTCCTGGTCCTGGTGAACAGCGCCCACCCTCAAGGGGTGTTGTGCATCAGGACCTTCCACACCCTGGGGGACAGGATGCCGTTGGAGCACAGTACCCATTGGACGAGCACACCCACCTGCTGCGGGAATCAGTACAGCTGCAGAGGCGGGTTGCAATGTCCGTGGAGGCACTGTCTGTGGCTGTGGAGTGGCACAGCAGGGAGTGTGCTCTGGACCGTGCAGAGCTGATGCGTATGCGGACGGATGTGACCGCCACCATTGACAGGCTGACCCAGGCAGTGGTCTCTGTCGTGGTTGCATTGGGCACACAGTCAGGTGCCCCTGTACCGCACACCCCACACAGTTCACTCTCCACTCCCCATTCCCGGCGTTGTGCAACACCAGGCCTGTCAATGCCAGGTTCTGCTGTGGCCATCCTGAGCACCCCTGGTGCAGGTTTGTTCGGCATGCTGCAGACCCCTGTGCGGGCAAGGTCGTGTTCGCTCAGTGGGACCCCTGGTGGTGCAACAGTGCCACCCCTTGTGGCCCCTGCTCAGCCTGCCAGTGCTGTTGGGTCACGGCGGGGCCACCCATGCATCCGCGGTGGCTGTGGGACAGTGCTACATGACTGAGCTGTCTCCCAGTGCAGGCCCTGTCTGGTGCTGCCATGTGTGCAATGTGTCATGGTGGGCGGTGCACTGCTGGGTGCTCTGCTCACCACGCCGACACACGGACCACCTGCACACCCTCCCAACTGCTGTCCACAGGTGCGTGTGCATGATGATGCCTGCATTGTACTGTACACCAAGGTGCAAGGGTGCCCAGCATCTGACACACGTACTTAGACAGTACAGGTGGTGGGGGTGGTCGGTGGTGCTGTGTGTTAGCAATGTCAGTTCTGCTGTGCTGTGCATGTGCCCATGTACACTCTGTGCCTGGTGTGTGTGTGTCCATATGAGTGCTCACCCCTCCCTGATGGTGTGTTTGTATGCCTGGACCCTTCCACTCCCCTGGTCATCATGCACCCCTGGTGTGTTACCCTGTGTGCCTGTGGTTTGCGCATGGACAGTGTTGGTTGCACATGTCCCCTTGACTTACCTGTGTTCTGCATAGTGCTCCTCTGTGATGGTGTCCCGGTGCAGCTGGGCCTGCCGGATCAGTCGGGGGTCCCGCCGTCCTAGGGGGGGCTGCTCAGCACCATCAACACCGGCGCCACTGGCATCCCCATCGCTGTCCCCCTCTTCAACCTGTATGGCTATCCCATAGTCTTTGGACATGTTGTGCAGGATGCAACAGGCCAGGAATATCCCACAGGCCTTTTGGGGGCTGTACCGTAGGGCACCGCTGGAGGTGTCTAGGCATTGGAAGCGTGCCTTGAGCATCCCAAACACCCGCTCTATGATGTTGCGTGTGGAAACATGTGCCTCATTATAGCGTTGCTGCGATGGGGTCATGGGGCACCGGTACGGTGTGAGCAGCCAGGGACGGAGTGGGTATCTGCTGTCACCTGTGTGGAGATAGTGGAGATCAGTCTCATGTTCAGGTCCATATTGCCCATATCCCTGTG
The DNA here is from genome assembly GCA_016271365.2 of Neoceratodus forsteri. NCBI lineage: Eukaryota > Metazoa > Chordata > Ceratodontiformes > Ceratodontidae > Neoceratodus > Neoceratodus forsteri. The sequence continues at coordinate 144,713,876 of CM028132.1, forward strand.
TTACACTACCATGGCACCTGTGGCATTCCCACCCTTGCCCTGAGTTTGCATTCCATACAGGTGTACTCACCCACTAGATGTCCTGTGGGGATGTCCCCACTCTCGAATTGATGGCACAGTGCGGACTGATACCATATGAAGGCAGCATGTGCTCCGCCAGGGTGTGTGGCACAGACATTGATTATGTGCCCAGTGACATCACACACCACCTGGCAGTTGACACTGGAGAATCCCTTTCTGTTCCTATATGCCAGCCCATCGGGGCCAGGTGGCATGCGAATGGCCACATGGGTGCAGTCTATGGCCCCCAGTACGCCAGGCACATACGTATACCCCTGTGGAACTCCTGCATGTTTGCTGTATGCTCTGCGCGATGCTGGGGAAATGGATGTACTCTGCAGCATGTGGCAGCAGTGCGCTGAGGAATTGGGTGAGGATGCGTGACGTGGCCGACTGTGTGATGCCTGTGGTGTCCCTGTCAGCCTCTGGAAGGTGCCCGTGGTGAGCAGGCACATGCAGGCTGTCACCTTGGTCTCCACCGACAGAGCGTGACTCCGTTGTGAGGGTGCCTGCATCACATCACTGCACAGCTCACAGAGCCATCTCAGTATTGCCCTCTGTTCAGGCGGTACCGGCCACGATCTCTACATCTGTGTACAGCTCAAAGCTGATGCGGGCATGGTACTGCCTGTTGGGGGCATACCGCCGTCGGGCCCTTCCACGGCCACGTCCCCCTGCAGCATGCATTCTCACCACCCTCATTACAGCTTCCATGTGGAAGCTGGCACTGTCCATCTCCCTGGCTTCTGACCCTCCTGGCTGGTGTTGCTGTGTTACCCCCGCTGTCCTCACTGCTACTTCCACTGCACCGGGCAACCCCCGCTGGCCTCTATAGCCTATGGCCCACGCTTTCCTTGCCTGCCCTAGCATGTCTGTTGTCTGTCTGTCTGTCTGTCTCTCTCTCTCCCCACTTGGCAGCCTTATAGCGTTCTTGCACCGCTTCCTTGAGCCTTTTTATTTTGGCTCATTTCCGCTAGTGCGCAATTTCCGGCTGTGCCGCTATTGCGCATCGCGCAAGTCTTTGAATATTGCATTGTGCTCTTTATGTATGGATCCACCCCCTTCAGTTGTGCATGTCTTCATTTTCATTGCGCTGTTGCTCAGCATGTTTTCGGTGGCGCAACTGCCTCCTTCTGAATATCGCAAAATGGCGCAATTTTGGACTTGCGACAAGAATCTTGTTAAAAGTATGGCTGGAACCTTTGAATATCCGGGCCCACTAATTCTGCTATTGTATAACTGCTCATGTGATGATTTGCTGCTATGCATCTTTATGAATGTCATCTATAATGTATCTGCAATGTACTGTACCTCATATGAAAATAAAAGAAAAATAAAGTATGAAAAAGAAGCTACAGAAATTCAGAATACACATGAGGGGCCAGAAGAACTGTGAGTCACCCTGGAAACAGGAAATGGGACAGACATATGAACAGGGGTTGTCTATTGGCATCCAGGCCAGGGGGAGGACAGACACATTACTGTTAGAAGATGTACAAAACATAACAGCTAAAGGGGAGGTTCTGATAATGGGAGACTTCAACTTGCCAGATTCAGATTGGTCAATACCAGCAGGAACATCTGCCAAAACTAGACACATAGTGGATTCCCTGCAGGGGGAGGGCCTCAAAGAACTGGTACAACAACCCACAAGAGACAGGGCTATCCTAGATCTAGTACTGTCTAACAGGGAAAGAATCACAGATCTCCAGGTAGAAGGTCACCAGGGGGCCAGTGACCATCACATGGTAGGGTTCAATTTGGCCACTAGAACTAAATCCTCCCATTTCAAAGCAAAAAATGTGACTTCAGAGGAGCTGACTTTGATAAGATGGCCAAGAGAGTTAAGCTAGCCCTGGCAAAAAGAAACACAGGTGAGGGGGTACAGGCAAAGTGGGCAAGCATTAAGGATGCAATCAACATCCCACTGTGTTAGAGAGAAAAGGAAGTGCAAAAGAAGAAGGAAACCACTTTGGTTCTCAAAAACAGTAGCAGAAAAGGTCAGAGCCAAAAGGCTGGCCTTCAGGAAATATAAGGGAACACAGAGGAAGGAAAGAATTGTTGAGTACCTAGAAGCCAGTGGGGCACAGGACCCAAGGCAGCATGGATTCAAGATGGGAAGGTCATGTCAGACGAATCTAATAGATTTCTTTGACTGGGTGACCAAAGTAGTAGACCAGGGAGGGGCTGTGGACATGGCCTACCTAGATTTTAGCAAGGCATTTGATTCAATCCCACACAAAAGATTAATACACAAGTTAGCCAGCCTTGGAGTGGGTCCCAAGGTGGTAGCCTGGATAAAAAATTGGCTAGACAACAGGATGAAAAGGGTTGTAGTAAATGGAGTCCACAGTGAAGAAAGGAGGGTTACTAGCGGGGTACCGCAGGGTTCAGTACTGGGACCAGTCCTTTTTTAATGTCTTTATGATTGACATTGCAGAGGAACTGGAAGGAAAAGTATGTCTCTTTGCAGACGACACAAAGATCTGCAACAGGGTTGATACACAAGATGGAGTGGAAAGGATGAGAAGGGACTTGGCAAGGTTGGAGGAATGGTCAAATGCATGGCAGTTCAGATTCAATGCAAAGAAGTGCAAGGTAATGCACCTGGGAAACAAAAACCCAGGGGAAGAGTACACAATGGGGGCTGAGATACTAACAACAGTAAAATTGGAAAGGGACCTGGGGGTAATTGTATCAGATGACCTAAAGGTGGGTAAGTAATGTGAGAAGGCAGTAAGGAAGGCTGGGGGGATACTGGGATGCATAGGCGAGGTATCAATAATAGAAAACAGGAAGTTGTTATCCCTCTGTACAGACAGTTGGTGAGACCCCATCTGGAGTACTGTGTGCAGTTCTGGAGACCCCATCTCTGCAAAGACATAGACAAAGTGGAGGATGTCCAGAGGAAGGCAACCAAAATGGTGCAGGGTCTGCACCAGAAGACATATGAAGAAAGACTAAAGGAGCTTAATATGTATACCCTTGAGAAAAGAAGGAGAGGGGACATGATAGAAACTTCAAGTACCTCAAGGAATTAACAAAGTCCAAGAGGGTAGCATCTTTCAGAAAAGAGATGTGCAAAAACAAGGGGGACAATTTGAAGATGGGGGAGAGCTCAGAGGTAATGTGAGGAAGTATTTTTCACAGAGAGGGTTGTGGATACATGGAACTGCCTCCCTGAGGAGGTTGTGGAGTCAAGAACAGTGGGGGAAGTCAAGAATGCATGGGACAGACACAAGGCAGTCCTAGTGGGTGGTGGGAGGAAGTAGGTAGGTAAATGGGAAGACTAGGTGGGCCAAGCGGTCTTTATATGCCGTCAAATTCTATGTTTCTATGTTTCAGAGGGATGAAGATAGGGAGGCATACCAAATTTCCCTAAGTGAAGCATGGAAGGCAGTAAGGCAGGTAAAGGCCCAAACTGAGGGAAACACTGGCACAAACAGTAAAAGAAGGTGACAAGACATTCTATAGATACATTAGTGAAAGGAGATAGTCCAGAGGGGGTATTGCTAAGATCAAAGGGGGTAAGGGTGTGTGTGAGGAGGAGGACCATGTAAAAGCATCACTCTTAAATTGATACTTCTACGCAGTATTTACTGAAGACAAAGTAGGGCAGTGCACACAGCTCAGCACCATGGACACGGGGGGAAGGAAGTGTGCACTAGTCCCTTCACAAAAGAAAGGGTTCTACAAGAGCTCAATAAGCTCAGGGTGGACAAGGCAATGGGACCTGATGGCATACATCCCAGGGTACTAAAGGAGCAAAGGGTGGAACTAGCAGAGCCATTATCAGAACTGTTTAGTGAGTCTCTGAGCACAGGAGAGGTCCCAGAAGACTGGAGAAGGGCTTATGTGAGCCTGCTCCACAAGAGTGGTAGCAGGGAGAAGGCAGGGAACTACAGACCAGTCAGTCTTACCTCAGTAGTGGGCAAGATTATGGAGGCACTCCTTACGGAAAGGATAGTGCAACACCTGGAATCCATACGAGCACAGGATCCAAGACAGCATGGGTTTACAAAAGGAAGGTCCTGTCAAACTAATCTCATAGATTTCTTTGACTGGGTAACCAGAGTGGTGGACCAAGGGGGAACAGTTGATGTCGCCTACCATGACTTCAGCAATGCTTTTGATACTGTTCGACATAGAAGAATGATTAATAAGCTGGGTAGGCTCGGAGTTGGTCAGAAGTTGGTCAACTGGGTGGCAAACTGGTTGACAGGCAGAAAACAGAGAGTGGTGGTAAATGGTATACAGTCAGAAGAGATGCAGCACAAGTGGGGTGTCTCAGGGATCAGTCCTGGGGCCAGTCCTCTTCAATATCTTTCTCAGTGACATTGCAGATGGACTTGAGGGTAAGGTTTGTCTGTTTGCAGATGACACCAAGATCTGCAACAAAGTAAATGATCCAGATGGGGTGGGCAGAATGAGAAGAGATCTGGATAAACTGGCAAAATGGTCAGAAGTGTGGAAACTGGGGTTTAATGCAGAGAAGTGCAAGATCATGCACATAAGGAAGAGAAAACCTGAAGCCACCTATAGGCTGGGAAGGGAGTTGCTGGCAGTTACAAGGGAAGAAAGAGACTTGGGCATCATCATCAGAGATGACCTGAAATCATCCAAGCAGGCCACTAAAGCAATAGATAAGGCTCGGAGGATGTTGGGGTGTATTAGTAGGGGTATCACAAGTCGGAAGAGGGAGGTAATAATCCCTCTTTACATGACACTTGTTAGGCTCCATCTGGAGTATTACGTGCAGTACTGGAGGCCATACCTTCACAAGGACATTAACCAAATTGAAGCAGTCCAGAGAAGGGCAACCAAAATTATGCAGGGACTGCATCAGAAAATATATGAGGACAGATTAACAGAGCTCAAAATGTATACCCTAGAGCGAAGGAGGGAGAAAGGTGTTATGATTGAAACATTCAAACACCTCAAGGGCATTAAAAAGGTGAAAGAGTCAAATGTTTCAATATAAGAAAAATAGCAGGACAAGAGGACACAGTACGAGATTAGAGGGAGGCCGATTAAGGGATAATGTGAGGATGTTCTTTTTTCACAGAAAGGGTGGTGGATGCATGGAAAGGCCTACCTCAGGAAGTGGTGGATATGAATACAGTGCAGGGCTTCAAACAGGCATGGGATAGGCATAAGGGAGCAATACAGATGAGTATAAATATATAGGCCATTGACAAAGCAAAGGCCGAAGGCACATTGATAAGGTAGAAAAAGAAATGGGCAGACTGGATGGGCCTTGCGGTCCTTATCTGCTGTCAACATCTGTGTTTTTATGTAACCTATCTCTATTCTTCCACCTCTGTCTAAGGCACTTGAGCACATAGTTGCGGATCAGCTGGTGGAGTATATGGCAATATACTCAATCCAGTGCCCCCAGCAGCATGGATTCAGAAAGCAACATAGCACTACCACAGCACTACTTGAATTCACTGGCTTCTTTCACCAATCTCTGGATCAAGGTAGATTGAACCACACTCTACTTCTCAAGCAACTGTTCTCAATTGGCCTCTCGGCAGATACTTTGTCCTGGTTCAAAAGCTATCTTGTAGGCCACTCCCAACGTGTGAAGATAGCTAATGTCACCTCTGACCATCAACATGTCTACTCTTGAGTACCACAGTGCTCCATACTGGGTCCACTTCTCTTTAGCATCTCTCTTAACAATCTCCCTCACTCCTGTCACCATCAGATCCTCCTCTATGCAGATGATGCGGTCATATAAACTAGCAACACTGACCCTGAACCACTGGAACACCAACTTCAACTCAGCTTTGTGGAAGTGGAGGACTGGTTCAGGAAACACAAGTTGACTCTGAACTACAAAAAAAATGAAAGTCATGTTGTTCAGCAGTGCTCACAGCAAACACAGATCCAGTGCCCTAACCATCAGGAACTCCTCTGGTGTCCCGCTTGAGCAAATTCAACATTTCAAGTATCTAGGGATAACCATGGCTAGCTCACAACGATATGCCCAGCATGTTGAGAATATTGCCAAGTCTGCCAGTATCAAGATAGAGTTACTCCATAGACATAAACACAATCTAACGCCTGAAGCACTTATACTAGCTATTTATAGCTCCATAGTAGCCATTGTTGACGATGGACTGGTTATCTAAGGCTCAGCTTCCACCACTACCCTCCATAGAATATCAGTGGCACTCAATAAAGCATGCCGAATTCTTACTGGAGCAGCACGCCTTACCCACACATGTGAACTGTATGCACAAACAGGTGGGCTTCAGCTAAATGGGAGGATTCACTATCAAACCTACTTGCTAACTAAAAAGGCACTTCTAGGGCTCCTGCCTTCTGGTGTTACTAACTTACTCAACCCATCTTGCAGCTCCCAGCACACGCATAGCTCAGTCAACCAACTCTTCTCTGTCCCAAGATGCCAGACTACACAAGGATAATGATTGTTTGCATATAGAGCACCGCTATGGTTTAATGTGCTGCCCAGAGATATCTCTTCCTTACCAAAACTGGAAACAGTTAAAGGCACTCTTAATTAGCATCTTACAGCTAACAGTTCCTGTGACTATTTCAACTGACATGACACTACCTCAGCAGTATTGACACATCCTTGTGTACCTACTTCTCCCCTTTTCTCTGTGAATGACCACTTTCACCCTAACAACTCTGCCCTATTTCCTGCCTCCTTCCCCGATCCTTCTTTCACCTCACCCCTCTCAACCGCCACCTTCTTTACACTGTTTATTTTCACTTACCTGAACTTTTGTTCACCCAAATCTAACTACACCTACTTGACAAAGCACCTTGGGTTGCCTCCTTTTATAAGGTTATTTCTGATTTCCTACCAATTCATAGTTTTAATTTTAGTTGCAATATTAATGTCATATTGTCATTTTAAATACTTTCTTGTCAATATTTTATGTAATACCATCCGTTGTATGTCTGTCATCCTTCCCACTCACGTGGAACCTTTGTGAAAGAGTTGTTATGTGCTCAAAGGTATTGTAATCCAAGAATGAATAAATAGATAAGTAAATTAAATAAAACAAGGGGTTAGATTTCTCATAAAGTCAATGAAGGAGCACTGTAATATGTACACGGTATGGTATTATGGATAACAAAATCACCTCCTGTCCATCTACTGCCCTAGCTTTCACCAGCTCCCATGACCGGCACAGTCTCTTCCTACACATTTCATCCCTCTCCCTCTGAGTCCCACCTCACTATGCCCCCCCTCTGATCCAACTTCCATGCCATCTGCCTCCTTCTCTCTTATACCTCCCTTAAACACTCCTCTATCCCATAGTCATCCTTTATGGGATATTAAGTACAGGCTAAAAATTGCACATTTGAATGTGAGGAGCCTTCTTCCTAAAACAGTGGATCTGGAGGCCTGGGTCACTGTGTACAATCCTGACATACTGGGTATCTCAGAAACCTGGCTAAAAAGCTCCACCCATGACCAAACTGCTCTCTACCAGGTTACATTTTCCTCCATCATGATCGTTCAACCTCACGCGGTAGTGGAGGTGTACATCTGTACTACCGTAACTACTACACTGCCACACTCCTTGGCCAATCCTCCAGTGACCTCCCTTCTGAGTGGCTTGCAGCTGAACAAACGGTTGCCACCAAAAAGAAGTTCCTTGTTGGGTGCTGCGATAACCCACTGAGAGTTGGTGTTTCTGAGCTTGCAGCCCTCCTGAACCTTCTTGCTCCTCTTTTCCCTGCAAGAGATTCCATTCTGGTAGGGGATTTCAACACTGATATAACATCTAGAACCAGAGGCTGCACCAGGGTGGGGTGCTCCAGGATAAACAATTATAGCAACAACAACAACAAAGTCCTGCACTCACCACTCTCAAACAAAATATAGGCTCCAAGTAGAATTTCAAAGGTGCTTTATTTAATATAAAGTGCAATGTGCAGTACAAAGACTAGCTACAGACACGTTTCTGAATCTTCACGATTCCTTCCTCCAATGGATCCATTGAGGAAGGGTGTAATTCAAGCTTGCCATCTTTCAGCTAGTGTTTGTACTACACATTACTGTATATGAAGTGTTTGCAAGAATTTCTAAGGGCTCTTTGTTTGAGGTAATGGTACTGGATTTATTATTGTTCAACCTGACTGGGACACAAACCCCCTCTCTGACCTCAACTCCATCATACAACAACACAATCTCAGCCAGCTAATTACGTCCCATACATGCCTCAACAATCGGTCCAACAAACACACTACCCTGGACTGGATCCTGATGACTCAAGCAGACAAAGTTGCCATGCTGGCACACTGTCTGATGTCATTAGTGACCACTCCCCCATCTACTGTGTCTGGCATATCAACCCTCCACCACCACCACCACCACCTACCTGACTTTCCACAATTTCTCTAATTTTGACCCACTCACTCTTCAGGATGACCTTATAGCCCTTGACTGGACCTCCTTCTACAGTTCCACTAATGCTGACCTTGCACTAGACATCTTTGTCTCAGCTCTGTCTCACTTCCAAGACAAGCACTCACTTCTCACAAAGTGCATGGTGGTGACACTCTCTGGTTCATGTCAGAACTCCTTAAGCTTATGAAGCAGCGTGACTCAAAGTGGGCTGACTATAAAGCTATCCGAAGTCCCTACCCTTTGGAATGACTGCCATCAACTGTGAAATCTTTGTAAGCTCCGTATACACTCTAGGAAGCCGACCTACTTCCAGTCACTTCAACCCAGTAACCTAGGCAACCCCAGGCAATTCTGGTCCTCCATTAATGCCTTGCTCTCTCCACCCACCAAGTAGTGACCTTCCACCCTAAAAACAAATCAAGGCTCCCTCACTGACCCTACTGACATTGTGAATGCTCTTAATGCACATTTCTCAAACCTTAGCAGCTACCTGGCTAAGCTCTCCCCCTTCACCTTCCCCTCCTACTACCCCCCCTCCTTTTTATTTTAAGATCTTTTCTCCTCCTGGGACACTTAAGCTCCTCCTCAGTCTACCATCTTGAGGGAGTGCTGATAATGATGGTCTATCCCCTTCGTTTCTTAAAACTAGTGGCTCATAATATTGCCTATCCACTCTCCTTCATCTTTAACCTCTCTCTTACTACAGCCTCTGTCCCCTCTGTCTGGAGGCAGGCCAAAATTGTTCCCATTCATAAATCAGGCGACCCTAGTCTTATGGACAACTACCGTCCCATCTCCATTCTGCCTCACCTTGGTAAGCTCCTTGAGAAGGCAGCAAACTACCAACTTACAGAGCATATCTCCAAATATAATCTCTTTTGCCCTCAGCAACATGGTTTCTGGAAGGTGCACAGCACTACCATGGCCCTTGCCCTCTTCACCGACCATGTGCTGAGAAATATGGATAAAGGGAAGCTAACTGGTGAAGTATTTGTAGATCTGTCCAAGGCATATGACCTGGTAAATCACAACATTCTGATAGCAAAACTCGATGCCCTTTGTTTCTCCCCTGCCTGGCTCACTAACTACCTCTCTAGTAGAACACAGATGGTCTGCCTTGGTGGTGGCACCTCCCCCCTCTTGCCTGTCTCTGTAGGTGTTTCCCAGGGATCTGTCCTTAGCCCCTCCTCTTTTCCCTCTTCATTAACTCTTTCTCATCAGAGGACCTATCCTGTTAATCATTCCTCTATGCCAATGACTTAATACTATACCAAAGTGACCCCTACAACTCCTCACTATCTGCCACTCTTACTGATGATTTCTGCAAGGCACATTGTTGGGTCTCCACCAATAAACTGTTGATCCATGCTGCCAAAACAAAGGCCATGCTTTTCAGTTCTAAACCAAAACTCTCCCTTGCCCAGAACAGCAGCCATCTCACTGTCAAATCCCCAGATGGATTTCCCCTTGACACTGTTCCCCCCTTTAAGTATCTGGGGGTAATCTTAGACCCATCCCTAACCTACATTGACCACATTACCTCACTAATCAGACACATCAACCAGAAGACAGGACTCTGCTATTGCCTGATCAATCACCTCTCACCAGAAGCCCGCCTTGCTATTGCCCGTGGTAACCTCCTCCCCCTCCTTGACTATGGCTACCCAGTGTACTCCCTCACCTCCATTACCAACCTGAACCGCTTAGATGCTACCTACAATCGTATATGCCACCTTGCCTTCTGCACCCCTCTCCTCACTCACTACTGCTCTCTTTACCAGAACCTTAACTGGCTCCATCCAGAAGCGCGGTGTTCCTTCCTGCTGGCTTGGACCATTGTTGATACCTTGCACAATCCCTTCTACTCTCCACTATCCCTTCTTATCTGTCCAAGAACCTATCTTCGTCAGTCTTTCCACCTCCAACTAGAATGTCCTAACATAACTACGAAGATGGGCCTAAGAGCCCTCTCTGCAGCTGGACCATCACTATGGAATTATCTCCCCTCTTCCCTACATTCCCACAACTCTCCCCTTAATCTAAATTCCCTATTAAGAATTCACTTTCTGTCCTCCACGACCTGCATCTGCCAACAAGCTGCTAGCATGGCTGCATCTCCCTTGCAGCCCACCCTTACCCCCTCCCCTCTTGTGCTCTGCTCTCCTCTCCCACCCTGAATACTATTGTTATTCCTATTGTTCAATAATGGAGCAACCATACCTTGTTTACCTAAATGTTATATATCTTGGTATGCTCAATTGTTGATGTATCTGGTACTGTTTACCTTTAATTTTCTCTGTTAGCTTGACCTACACTGGATTCTCTGTTATGTTCTCTGTATGATCCATGCTGTTTTCTCATTGTATTTTATGCTGTTTGTGACAGTTTCTGGCCTGTGTCATGCCTGAACAAGGTCTTCGGATCAATGCACCAACCCAGCTACCAAATGGATAAATAAATAAATTGAGTTCTTGGAACATAAATGGTATGAAGTCCCACAGTTAGTTGACTCATGGAGACACTTAAATCCCTGGGGAAGTGAGTATTCATTCTATTCGGATTCTGCAAAAAGTTATGCTAGATTAGACCTAGCCCTTATGCTGCAAGATCTGATACACTCTTTGTCAGAGGTGATGTATGGCCTGATACTGATTTCAGACCACGTGTTCTTATTAATGGTATTAGATACACTAGGCCTCTCAGGCCCTCATAGAGTCTGGAGATCTCACTTTGCTTAAGCCTATAAAATTGAAATGGCAATATAACTCGGAAAGCACTGCTACCCTAGAAAGGGAAATATTATTTACCCAGGCTGAGGCATATTTTGATGGGGGATACAGGGGGGAAATGGCTAGCCTGGCAGCTCCGAAATGAGGCAAATGGGAAATATGTGTTTCAAATTGTTGTTAGCGGGGGAACAATCCATAAGGGCAATGAGAAAATCAGAGAACGCTTCTGACAGATTTATGAAGATCTCTATTGATAAGAGGTAATGCCAGAGGAAGACTGAATAAATTCCGTCTTGGATAGGGCCAATCTGCCCCAAATCACTGAAGAGGATAGATCACTTTTGAAGGCTCCCATCCAATGGGAAGACATAAAGGCAGCCATAGCATACATGAAAGGAGGTAAGGCACTGGGTCAAGATGGGTATCCCATTGATTTTTTCAAAATGTTTAGAAGTGAGTTGAAAGACCCACTGATGGACATGATTAGGGAGTCCTTTGACACAAGGATACTTCTCCTGTCTATGCGCTCAGCCACCATTACTATTCTCTTCAAGTCTGCTAAAGATCCTAATCAGTGTGCTTCTTACAGGCCTATTTCACTTCTAGCCACTGACTACAAACTAATGGCCAGAAAAATTGCCAGCAGATTGGAAAAAATGTATCCACCATCATCCACAGTGACCAGTCAGAATTTGTTAAGGGCAGACAGGGAAAGCTCAATGTTAGGAGGACTGTAAATGTAGTTTGGAGATGGGGCTCCAGTGGGGGGTGGGGTGCCTGGTATCCTATCTCTTGATGCTGAAAAGGTGTTTGATAGAATCGAATGGAGGTATCTCTTTAGCACACTTCGAGAATTCAGGCAGGGAGAAACCACCATCAAGTAGATATCTACGCCATATAATTTGCTGAGCGCCCACATTTTGGTTAATGGAGTACTAACTAGGTCCTTCTATCTCACACGGGGAACTAAGCAAGGTATTATATGTTATGTCTCTTGAACCACTGGCAGCTATAATTAGCGGAGAACCTCAAATCCAGGGCCTGGTAACAGGTGGAATACATCACAAACTCACCCTGTTTGCATATAATCTGCTAGTATATCTTGCAGATCCTAAAAAGGGCATACCTAGTCTGCATATATACTCACTGAATATGGGGCCTTGTCCAGACATAAGATTAATTGGACAAAAAGTAAGATGTTACTGCTGGGAGAAGTTAGAAGAGACCATATGTCTGAGTTCCCCTTAAAATTAAAAGTGGTTAAATCATTAAAATATCTGGATATTATGATCCCAAAATCTATCTAAACTTATATAAGGAAAATTATATAAAGCTACTTACAGGAATCAAACAAGACTGTGAAAGGTGGCAGGGTCTTCCCATAAGCTTTCTAGGATGAATAAACTCAATCAAAATGAATATACTGTCCAGGTGCTTGTACTTGTTTCAGAACTTACCCATCAGGGTTCCTAAATATTTTTTAAGCAACTGTACAATTTATTGAACAGATTGATGTGGAGTGGGAAAAGTGCCAGAATAAAAAAAAAAATACTTCAACTAAGGGGAGCCTTACACTTTCTAATTTTAAATATTATTACTGGGCAGCTCAGCTTGCCTTTTTGGATAGGCCTCCTGGTAAGGCAATCCCTACTTGGTTACATATGGAAGAAGAACACACTACAGGGGAACTACTTCCTGGGGTACTATCACCAGCTCTTAAACATTTCATAGCCCCAAAAGACAAAAATCCATTTACTCATTGCCTGTCAAGATTATAGGTAGGAGTCCACAACTGTATAAGACACCATGTGGCTCCATCTCCTAACACTGTTCTGTGTAAAAGCTGGGTAGGAGAAAAAGACTTCAATGTGTTTATGCATCAGACATTACTAAGATGGCAGAAGAGAGGAGTGCATATGCTGGGAGACTTGTATTATGGGGGAATGTTCAAAAGTTTCCAACAACTACAAGCTCAGTATGGTATCCCCAATATTGACCACATACAGTACATGAGTATAAGTGCTCAGTTGATGGGCCTAGACCTGTGGCTATCACCCACTGAGGAGGCCAGCTACTGGCCCCAACCTGTTACAGCAATCATAACAGCTTTATACAAGATGTTTTTAGGGACTAGGCCCAAACCTGAGATTAAGGCTAGAACAAAATGTGGGAAGGACCTGGGAACAGAAATATGTGACTCCACAGGGGGTGATGTGGTAAAAAATACACATAGTTGTTCTGTATCAAACAAACTCAGGAGGACACAGCTTAACTTTGTGGGTATGCCACCCTAACAGCAACATTTCCACGGCGACATGCGTCGATATCGACTACAGCGCCATATCGCCATAGAAGTGCCGCTGGAAGGGGGCAACCACTTCCCCCGATCTGCACCCCCTCCCCAAACTAACTCCGACCTGGAGTTAGAATCCTTCAATTCAAGGGGTTGGGGGGGGTGAAGCCCCCCCAATGTAAAAATAACTCCAAACTCTGCAGCTCCATGCCGACTGCAACTTGCGGTCGACATTGAGGCCTTCGCTGAAATGCTGGCAGCGATTATTTTTGTCGCGCCTGCACATATAACCTAACTTTGTGTACCAAATGTACTTCACTCCCCTCAGGCTACAGAAACTAACTCCCAATAGATCCAATGTGTGTTCAAAATGTCTGATACAGGAAGGGGACTTTCTACATCTGGCAAGAACATGTACAAAAGTGGCCCCTTTTTGGTTTGGAATGCATGCCATCATGCAAAAAGTACTACAATGCACCCTCCCACAAACTCCAACAGAGTTTATGTTGGGGATTGATGAGATGGTGTCAGTCCCTGACAGAGCCAAAAAAAAGTACACACAAGCATAGATTATGGAGTATTGCATTGACAAATGCAAGGAAGACAGTGGCTCAGCACTGGGCCAGCTCCACACCTCCCAGCATAGCACACTGCCTCAACAATTTACTCTGTGTATGAGAGTGGAAAAAAGCCAGCTTAATGCTAATGTGGCATGAAAACTGTTCCATAAAACATGGCAGCCCCTCTTGGATGCTACAGAACAGGGGGTGATCTCAGCATGACACCTTAAAGGGTAAGAATACAGTAAGATGCCCTTACTCCTGCACTCCTGTGCAGCTAACTCTAGAGGCCTACACATTCAAAACAGACTGGGCACTACAGGGTGTGTTACCATTAAATATGTATGTTACAAGGTGAAAATCCATAATTGTATATTCTAATTAGATATTTCTCTCTTTTTCTGAAATAGTATTGTACCAAATCAGCACCTTGTGAATTGATGACATTGTAAAATGCTCTGTGACTTATCCAGATTAACTGTAATGTATGTTTCATTATGTTTGTGTTTCAGCCTCTTCAATAAAACATGTTTAAAAGTAAAGGTGTGCTACACATTATCGTGTGCTTGGCACTTACAACTGAATTTAGCCTGGTTAGGGTGTGACAGGGAAGGGAGAAGGCCTTGATTCTAGAAGCCAAAATTGCCATACAAATTTTATAATCCCACTCTCACCACACCATTTTACTCTAGCATGTCCTCTCCACTCAGCCTCCCCTCACCCCACCATTTCTCTCTATACCTTATCGTCCCTCTTCCCCCACCCTCTCACCTCCACCTCAGTACTTACCTCTCTCTCTCTCTCTCTCTTTCTCTCTCTCGTACCTCCCTTCTTCACCCCTCTGCCAGCTATCCCCATCCCTCTGAACTTCTGACAAGGCACTTTGTGGCTGCTTACCCCCCCACCCTCATAAAGTGTTTTTTCTTGTAATTTACCTTGTACCTATGCTTTGAGTTATTCTGTAAGCTCTGCATCCAAGCTGTATTGTTCATTGTAATGTACCTTTGCTTTCTCCGACTGTACTTTGTTTTGCAATCTATGACGTGGAACCTTTGTAAAAGAGCTTGTGCTCAAAGTTTTTTTCCGAATCACTAAATAAATAAATAAATGATCAGAATTTAAGATAGATGTATGGCAATAGGAAGCAGGAAGCATGGAGTCTTACCTAGTTTTGGCAATGCTGCAATTATGCCGTATTGCCAAGAGGGGGACGGAACATGGCCAGTTTGAACATGGCAATAAATACAATGCAACTGTGACAAAAGTAACTCCTAGAGAGAAGGGTGTTTATTAAATTCTGCTGGGAAACTATCTAACCCTGGACATTTATCACAGTTAGCTGCCTTGACACTGTTAGAAATTTCCTCAAGGGAAACAGGAGAAAGTAAAGGTTGAGTCTGTAAAGAGGAAAGTACCGGCAAAGGAATCCCTGACAGAAAAAACTGAACAGAACTAAAAGAAGCCAGAGGAGTATCAGGGGAATTTAAAGAAGAGTAGTAAGAGCGAAATATCAAGAGAATCTGATCTTCTTGAACTGTAAGAGGATCTCACAAAGAAGGCTAAAATTTAGGGACCACAGCAGCAACTCAATGTATATGAAGGTGACATGCCAACTGCCTTGCACCCAGGGGTCCCTCCTTCAAAATAATGTTGACGCAGATAAAATAGGGAGTGCTCCACCTTCTGGTCTAAGACATTCTTCAGCTGCTGACATGTTGCAGAGATCTGATCTCAGACTGAGGTGTCACTCCTGCCCCACACAGATTGTAAAGCCCATATGGCTTGATGCAGCACCATAATTTTGACTTCCCTGAAGCGATGTAAGCAGAAGAGTAGGCTATAATAGTACCTCGAGTGACTGCCTTCAATGTGTCCCACAAAATGCTTGGGGAGATATCATCCCCGTTATTCTCCTGTAAAAACTGAGGAATTAGTTGAGTCAATTTTTCTATAAGTACTGGATCACGGAGAAGAGCAGGATGAAATCTCCAGAAAGAAGAACAGATAGGCTTACCCAAAGTAAAAGATGCAAGAAGAGGAGCATGATCAGAATAGTGGACAAGGCCATGCTCCACTGCAGGCACCATCTCCAGATGTTGCATAGTGGTAATAAAGCAGTCAAGTCTGGCATGACTCCCATGCTAGGGAGAACAGGGTGTGTATTCCCGGTTATGGGGATGAAGAATATGCAAAACATCAGCCAGGTCTAGAGATTGAAGCATTTTACTAAGATATCTGTTTGCAGGTGAGAACTGGTAAGCTTTGGGTACAGAGGCATCAAGGTTAGGATTTAAAGCAAAGTTTAGGTCCTCACCCCATTTTAATTGCCCCTGCATATGTTCAAGCAAAAGAGAAAAAAATGAGAATGTACATGTGTAGTAGTACCAAGGGGAGAGTACGAATTAACTAAAGTAAGTGGACGGCCATATAATGAACCCGTAACACTAACATACCTTCCAGCATTATCTTGAAAACTACAAAGTGTGTCAGAACAGAGCCCATTCTGTTTACCTGAACAATGGGAAGAAAAAAGTACATAATCATATCCAAAATAATGAAACTTTTCATGCTCCTTAGACGATAAATGGGTTTCCTGAGAAATAAAAAAGACACCCATTGTTGCCTGAAATATTGGAGAAAATGAGTATGTTTCACAGAATTATGAATGCCATTCACATTAAAGGAAATAACTTTAATCAGGGATCCCATATGAAAACCATGTGATGAGAAAAAACAATTCGACACTGTACTACTAGAGAACACAATGAAAAAGATAAAGAAAACAAAGAAAAAGAAGCACTCGGCTCCTCCTGGTAAAATAACAGAGTAATAATCCACTTCCTGCCTGACACTGAGTCATACCAAAGAGAGAAACCCAGATAGGCCTTACAGAATGAGATAAACAACGACAGTAAAAAAAAAAACAGTAATTCCCCACATTAATCCATAAGATTATGAAGTTTAAATAGTCAGCCAGCCCTCCAGCACAGCAATAGTGTTTATTGTTTATGACGCCAGCGACCCGGGATCAGGAGGCGATCTCGGGTTGCTGGAGGGCTGATTGGGGGGATGACCAGCTCACGATGGACTGCTCTCCTCCTCTGGGTGGGTGGCTCAGTGTCCCAACATTTTACTGCCACCTGGGTGACCACGGGTGGAGGTGCAGTGGAACAGCAGGAATCTGGGTGGGAGGATGTCAGGTGGGATCCGGAGTGGCAGCACATCTCAACGTGCTCCACCTCCTTGGATCCCCTTCAGTGCAGATGTCCAAGGGGTGGAACCAGAAAGCAGGAAAAAACCCACACCAACCATCTGTAGACGGGACTCGGTTGTCCTGAGACTCCATAACTGGGCTCTTTGGAGAACCGGTCAGACTGGGAGGGATGAAGGGGGTCCCCTCCCTCCCCACCCCGGGGGGGTGCAAACTGTGGTAGGATGGGGGTTAGTCCATCAGCACCCCTAAGGAGTTACCCAGGGCAAAGCTACAGACCATGCACAGCCTAGGGCTCCCAGAAGAAAGGAGGCCATTGAGGAGAGCAAGGGGCATAAAGAACAGATATAAAAAAAAGTTTAAATGCTTCATTGGCAAGCTTTTAAACTAGTGAAAGGGGGAGGCACTGATAAGCAGCAGGGAATTCCCAGCCTCCCCCTACAAAGCAGGGTACTAAATGAGGTAAAGACCAAGGTAGAAAGGTCAGTAGGGAGCAGGACGGGGCAAATGGAGAAAGCAAAGTCAATGAGGACAGGGACGGTGCAACAAGAGGTAAAGTCATCATAAAATGGAGAGCAATGAGTACCAATGCCTGTAGTTGGGTAAAAAGCTTCCTGAATTAGTGGCCTTGATGGAGGAGGAACATCTGGATATTATAGCAGTCACAGAAACATGGTACACACAGAATCATGGCTGGGATGTAAACATATCAGGATACACTATCTACAGGAGGGGCAGGGAGGGTAAAAAAGGAGGAGGAGGAGGAGTAGCTCTCTACATAAGGGAAGGAATCAAAGCAACAGAACAAAAGGGTAAACAGGGAGGAGAGAAAGCACCATGGGATAATTTGGAGACAGGCAATGGCACCACAATCCGCACAGGTGTTGTATACAGACCCCCATCTCAGGTGGAGGAAATGGACAAGGAAATGATAGAAAGTATCCTTAGAATGGCAGAAAAATGAGAGGTATTGCTTATGGGGGATCTGAATATGCCAGATGTTAACTGGAGTGCATTTGCAGTAGCCACTTCTAAGAGTGGGGTCATTCTAGATGCCCTACAGGGGGCATGTTTTAGACAACTAGTATCGGAACCCACTTGAGAGGGAGCAATCTTAGACCTGATACTCTCAAATGGAGATGGCGAGAGGATCATAGATTTAGAAGTGGGTAGCCATCTGGGAACTAGTAACCATTGAACAATATGGGTCACGATAAACACAGCAGTAGAGTCAAGCCATACAAAGAAAAAGGTATTGGACTTTAGGAGGGCTGACTTTGCCAAAATGAGAGAGTGCCTAAGGAATGCACTAGCAAATGGGCAGGAAGAAGGGTTGGAAGAACAATGGGGAATAATCAAAACTGCCATCACAGAGTCAACAAGCCTTTGTGTGAAGCAAATAAACAAAACAAAACAATGTAAGAAACCACTATGCTTCTCAAAGGAGGTGGCAGGGAAGGTTAGGTAGGGAAAAGAGCATTCAGGAAGTACAAGGAATCACAGAAGGAGCAGGACAGAGAATTGTATCAGTTAAAGCAAAAGGAAGCAGGAAAGGCAGTCAGAACAGCAAAGGCCCAAACTGAGGAAAAGATAGCCAACTCAGTTAAGAAGGGGGATAAAACCTTTCATAGGTACATCAGGGAGCGAAGGAAGATCAAGGGAGGGATAGTGAGGCGTAATAAAGGGGAGGAGGGTGGGAAGAGGGTGACTGTGAAAAGGCAGAGATACTAAACCAATATTTTTGCTCAGTATTCACAAATGAAGAGGGAGAGGTACCTAAACCAAACAACAGAAACATGCCGGATAAGGGGTTGATACCAGCCCTTTCACAGAAGAAGGGGTTCTGAAGGAACTCTTAAAACTGAAGGTGGGCAAAGCAATGGGGCCTGATGGGATTCATCCCAGAATTCTAAAAGAACTAAGGGTAGAACTAGTGACACCATTGACTACCCTCTTTAATAAATCATGGGAGGATGGGGTGGTACATGACGACTGGAGGAGGGCAGATGTTATTCCACTTCACAAAAGTGGGAGTATGGCAGAAACAGGAATCTACAGACATGTTAGTTTAACCTCAGTGATTCGGAAAATGATGGAATCACTTCTGAAGGAAAGAATTGTTGAGTACTCAGAGTCCAGAGGAACACAGAAGCCAAGGCAGCATGGATTCACTGCGGGAAGGTCATGTCAGATGAATCTAATAGATTTCTTTGACTGGGTGACCAAAGTAGCAGATCAGGGAGGGGCTGTGGACATGGTCTACCTAGACCTTAGCAAGGTATCTGACACAGTCCCACACAAAAGATTAATATACAAGTTGGCCAGCCTGGGAGTGGGTCCCAAGATGGTTGCCTGGGTAAAAAAATTGCTGGAGAACAGGACACAGAGGGTAATAGTAAACAGAGTCCACTCTGAAGAAAGAGGGGTTACTAATGGGGTACTGCAGGGTTCAGTACTAGGACCGGTCCTCTTTAATGTCTTTATAAGTGACATTGCAGTGGGACTGGTAGGAGAAGTATGTCTCTTTGCAGACGACAGAAATGTCTGTAACATAGTTGGTACACAAGCTGGGGTGGAAAGGATGAGAAGGGACTTGGCAAGGTTGGAGGAATGGTCAAATGTATGGCAGCTTAGATTCAATGCTAAGAAGTGCAAAGTAATGCACCTGGGGGAAAAAAAACAGGGGAAGGGACCTGGGGGTAGTCATATCAGATCACCTAAAGGTGAGCAAGCAATGTGAGAGGGCAGTAAGGAGGGTTGGGGGGATACTGGGATGCATAGGGAGATGCATCACCAGTAGAAAACAGGAAGTTGTTATCCCTCTGTACAGACAGCTGGTCAGACCCCATCTGGGAGTACTGTGTGCAGTTCTGGAGATCCAATCTCTGCAAAGACACAGGCAGGATGGAGGCAGTCCAGAGGACAGCATCTAAAATGGTGCAGGGTCTGCACCAGAAGACATATCAAGAGAGACTTAAGGAGATTAATATGTATAGCCTTGAGGAGGGGAGGGAGGGAGAGAGGGGACATGATAGAAACTTTCAAGTACCTCAAGGGAATCAATAAAGTCCAAGAGGGTAGCATCTTTCAGAAAAACTGGTGTGCAAGAACAAGGGGGCACAATCTGAAGATAGAGGGGGGATGGCTCAGAGGTAATGTGAGGAAGTATTTTTTCACTGAGAGGGTTGTGGATGCATGGAACAGCCTTCCTGAGGAGGTTGTGGAGTCAAGAACAGTGGGGGGAATTAAAGAATGCATGGGACAGACATAAGGCAGTCCTAGTGGGGGGTAGAAGGAAGTAAGTTGTTGGTTAACTAGGATCTGCAGCTTATCTGTTAGGTAGAAAAATGGGCAGACTAGGTGGGCCAAGCGGTCCTTATCTGCCATCAAATTCTATGTTTCTATGTTTCTATGGGTGTAGGTAGGAAGAAGTAGGCTGTTGGTTAGCTAGGAT
Organism: Neoceratodus forsteri; assembly: GCA_016271365.2. Taxonomy (NCBI): domain Eukaryota; kingdom Metazoa; phylum Chordata; order Ceratodontiformes; family Ceratodontidae; genus Neoceratodus; species Neoceratodus forsteri. The sequence continues at coordinate 144,734,578 of CM028132.1, forward strand.
CTGCAGCTTATCCATTAGGTAGGGAAATGGGCAGACTGAATGGGCCAAGCGGTCCTTATCTGCCATCAAATTCTATGTTAAACTGTCGAACATATGGAGCATCAACAAAAAGGCTGATGTACCAGGAATGCCAAGAAAGGAATCAAAAAGGAATGCTGACATAGTCCGATACAGCCATGCATAATGAAGATAGCAAACTCAAAAAGAAGACCTTGTTGTGGCCAAGATATAGCATCACACAATAGCACCACCCCCCCATCTGCCCATTCCAATTAAAAATAACCCAAATCCCAAAAAAGATTAACCACAAAAAACAGTAACCCAGAACTATGTACAAGGCGATATAATTCCCCAACATAGCTAGAAAAAAGAAGAAGTCAGGGCAAGACAAATACAAAAAACATTAGCCTTACAAGGCATGGTAAGGCAGACAAGTATGTTGGGGAAAAAGAAGAAAAAAGCAATGAGAAAAATGTAAAAAAGAAAAAGTAGTGGCTTCCAAGGTAGGGTGTGGGTTCCTCTGTCCCACTACTGGGCGACTCCAAGGAAGACCTAGGGGTCGCGGGGGGGAAATGATATAGACCAAGCCCCTTCAGTTCAACAAGAACGGCAGATATGTAAAAACTAAGAAAAACAAACAAGGATAGAGGAGGGGGTATATCCTCACCACCACCAAACTATGAAATACAAAAGTAAATCTTTCCCTTGAGGGATTATAGAAAGTACACATAATCACCAACCAGTTCTGAGGACAGAAAAGTCCCCCATACTTCCAGAGAAACTTATATAACCCTCACCCAAACCCCAATCCCCTAGCTGAAACAAACATAAATATATACTGTAGGAAGAACACTAAGGGAAGAAAAAAGTGGGCGAGGAAGTGAAAAGAAAGAGAAGAGCCAGCCCAGTGGCACTGAGGGCTGAGGCTCTGGATGCCTTACCTCACACCATGCTGTCGACCCGTGTTCAGGAACGAGCACGGGCCACTGGGGGTCGGCAGGGCGGAGAAGGATCAAGCGGCCCCTGGACTGCTCTCCTTCTCCAGGGAGGGAGGACACCAGCAATCAGTGCACTACTGGCACCTAGCGGAGGCTGGAGGCTGGTGCGCTGAGGCTGCAGCAGGAGATGGTGAGGCAGACACTTGGAGGAACGCGTATAGAAACGTGCGCATGCACTCCTTGTGGCATCACTGCATGTCCTCGTCTTGGGGGGGAAGAAAGAACACCAGAGGAAAAAAGGGTCCTGACGTGCCCCATGGCAGCTGATCCCTGCAGGCACCACCCCCTGCGATTAGCAGCAACATCCCTCCAGCACTGAATCCATGAGTGAGGCGGGTTGAGGGATCCCCGCCGCCACACCATTCCCCAATGGTGGCACAGCCGTGGGGCAGCTGAAGGAAGAGCTGCGAGCAGGGGATGGGGCTGGGGGATCTGGCAAGAGGTACTGCCGTAAAGGACCAGGAAGATAAACAAACTAACTAAAAAAAGAAAGAGAAGGAGGTAGCCCAAAATCCAAAGCCAGTTTTCCCCATATGCATTAAAAACTTCCTTAACACATTGTAATACATTATACTGATCCCTTCATTTGATCTCACAAAAGCCAGGAAATACCATATACACTGGTACTGTCAATGATATATATGAAAAATAGGTACATCCAAATTGTCAAAGGTCATTGAGTATAAAGCCAGTCTAGGTCTCTAACCTTTTAAAAAGGGTAGCCCTAAAACTTCAAAATCCCAATAAGCTGTAAAGAACATAAGTAAAAAAAAAAAAAAAGAGAGAGACAAACAGGGCAATAATAAAGAAAAGCCACTAGAGGGTGACAAAGACCATACAATGCAAGATTCACAATGGGCCCTATGCACAAAGCAGGCGGAGGTACGCAGAAAAGTCACATACCCCGCCCACAACTCTGCGCCCCATTTGTCCGCGGCTCCTACCCTGGTGCGCAGGACTCTGCAGGGCAGCCATGGAAGGAGTCATCGTCCCAGGCGGGCATCCAAATCCAATGGGATGCCCCCTGGGACCCATAGTGGATCCCACGCATAGGGTGGCATGGGTGCGGGGCTGTACCTGCTGATTGTAGGCACCCGGACCCGCATGGCACCATCCAGTCCCGGTTCTGCCACTCCTGAAATTTCCTGGCGCTCATCTGTCCTGTTGCCCCTGCAACCTCCTGCTGCCCCATGGTCAGAGGCAGCACAGTGTGCCCTGTCCCGGTCCCCTAGTGACTGCAGGCCTGTGCCTGTGGGGGCACACAGTGGGTTAGGCAGGGTCTCTCTGGCGTACCCTGCACCACTCGCAGCACCCATGTGGCCAGCACTACATGGGTTAGAGAATACCACAGACATGGGCGATCGGGTGCAGTGGATCCGCACATCCCCCTTTGTGCATGCCGTGTGGGGGGTGCAGTGGGTGCGGAGTGGCTACGTACCCAAGTTATGCGATGCATAGCCACTTCACACCTTAGTGCATAGGGCCCATTGATAACAAACAGCAAGCAAAGAAAAGAAGAAATGGAAGCAAATCAGAACAGCAAAGTTAGTAATAAACTAAACAAAAGCAAGCCAGAAAATGAGAGAGGTTGATCAAACAATAATGACAGGGAAAAAAACTGCGGGAAGTACAGGTGAAAGGTGGGCAAGCAATGTGAGAAGGCAATAAGGAAGGCTGGGAGGATACTGGGATGCATAGGGAGAGGCATCAATAGTAGAAAACAGGAAGTTGTTATCCCTCTCTACAGACAGTTGGTGAGACCCCATCTGGAGTACTGTGTGCAGTTCTGGAGACCCCATCTCCGCAAAGACATAGATAGAGTGGTGGCTGTCCAGAGGACGGTAACCAAAATGGTGCAGGGTCTGCACCGGAAGACATATGAAGAAAGACTAAAGGAGCTTAATATGTATACCCTTGAGGAAAGAAGGGAGAGGGAGGACATGATAGAAACTTTCAAATACCTCAAGGGAATCAACAAAGTCCAAGAGGGTAGCATCTTTCAGAAAAAGAGATGTGCAAGAACAAGGGGGCACAAATTTGAAGATAGAGGGGGGACAGCTCAGAGGTAATGTGAGGAAGTATTTTTTCACAGAGAGGGTTGTGGATGCATGGAACAGCCTCCCTGAGGAGGTCGTGAAGTCAAGAACAGTGGGGAAATTCAAGAATGCATGGGGCAGACATAAGGCAGTCCTAGTGGGGGGTAGGAGGAAGTAAGCCGTGGGTTAACTAGGATCTGCAGCTTATCTGTTAGGTAGGAAAATGGGCAGACTAGGTGGTCCAAGCGGTCCTTATCTGCCGTCACATTCTATGTTTCTATGTTACAGAGAGTTAACAAAAAAGAAAGAGATGGTAACTGTAAAACATCTTAGGGAAAGGACCTGAAAGAAAATCAAAGCCAAGCGAGAACATTAAGCAACAGACCAGAAAAATGTGTAACAAAACAAGACAGAAAAGGTCCAAGCCAAACAGTCAGAATGATGGAAAAATGAGGAAGAACGGATCAGACAGACTAACATTGAAAGGGCCAAACTGCACAGGTACCAAAGCACAGTACCAGCGAGGGAATAGTAACAATTACAGAGCACACAGGTAAGAAGAAACAGTGAGAAGGAAGAAAGAAAGACCCCGATCTGGCCATACACAAAAAACTACTAAAAAAAAACCCCAGAAAAATAAAGGGAGGTATACAAAACAAAACAAGATGACAGGATCAAAAAGAAAACCGAGGAAAGATGGAATCAAAAAGCATGGATTAAGGGAAAAATCAAGAAAATGCAAGTCTAGGGGGTGTTGAGCAAATAATTGAATTGAAACGCTGACCTATTGTCACCTTAATTATCTAATTGTATAAGAGCCATCTAAGATGTAGCAATGACATCAGGGCATGGTGCTCTATAAATAGTAATAGTGTGTACTCTACGGCCACACCCCCTGAGGAAGGCAAGGTGCCGAAGCACTGGGGGAATGTGGCATGTGCTGTTCTTCATGTACAAGCTTGGAATAAAATGTCCTATTTAACATGAGTTAAGTTGTTGGATATTTCATACTGAGTGACTGGTTAGTGCAGCACTGGTTTTTCTGAACTGTGTTGAGCAAATACCTTAGTAGTTCCAACTGAATAGAAGTTCATCACCATCACAGGGAACCAGCAAGGGTAGAAAGCAACAGTTCACACATCCGGTTCATATAGCATTATCTCTGCAAAAAGTCTGCAGCATGGCTTTTAATTCAGCAAGATTTTGGTCTTGTTGCCGTTTTTTACTGTGTGGCGATATCTTGCCCCACTGGTCTTTCTGCAAAGCCCATTTTTCTCTGGAGTTGTCAAAATCCATCTGCTCATTCGATGACAACAAATTCCTACTCCTGAGCTATTGTAGGGCTAGCTCTGTATCATCAAAGGTGCGGACACCATCCGAGAAATGCACATGTAGCCTGGCAGGGTACAGGGTAGTAAATCTGATTCTGTGCTACCTAAGTTGACGATAAAGTGGAGCACATGCCCACCATTTAGTTATTAATAAAGGTGAGTAATCGTTATCTACATATACTCACTAGCCCTTGTAATGCAGCTGTCCCTTGCGCCATGCCTGAGTCAGAACCTCTTGCTTCCAGCGTGAATCCAAAACAAACAATGGAGTGGGGATGGGAAGACTCCAAAGTGGGCTTTGCAGTGGAAGGAGGAGAGGTCCTCAATGACCAGTAAGGAAGAAAAAAATCCTGCAGGAAAGAGAACATGTCCCAACCTTCTTCCCCTTCCATAACTCCATAAATTAATAGATTATTTCTGTGGGACCGATTCTCTAGGTCCTTGCATCTTTCTAGAAGGACTAGCAGGTCTCGGAGTGATTTACTAAGCAGCTACTCTAGGCGATCCACGCATGAATCAGCCCTGGTGACAGATTTCTCAAGGTCACCCACCCGACCTTATAAAACTGTTAGGGAGTTTTTAAGATCTATCTGGAGATTGCAATATTCAGCTTGAAACTCCCTCAGCTCACCCATAATTGCCATATTGGATGGTTGCATTTGTACTGTCAGGGAGGCCATCACCATAATTGACTGTACCATCGCTGAGGAGGAGCTTATCAGGACCACCAGGGTAAGTTCTGCCAGGCTGTTCCATCCTCTTAGATGTCTTTTTCTTGCTTCCCATATAGCGGACATTCTCATCTAAATATTTAAGCATTTCAGAGAGGGGGGGAACAAATGAGTAAAAACAAAGTTTTGAGCTGGATGGGTGCTGAGCTCTGGAGACAGCCCTTCATTCCATCAGGTTGTATCACCGGAAGTCCCCTTATTCACGTCATTGCTGATTTAAATGAAGTGTCTAGTGGCACCCCGCTCATCCCCACCTCCGATGTCCCTCAGAGGCTGAAAAGAAGAAAAGGATCCATCAATGTCTTTTTTTTTATCTGTAAAAATGTGTGTGTAGACAGTGCACTGCTATGTAATACTGGAATATATATCTGTGTATATGTATATGTATTAGTTAGTGTGGATGTATACAACAATTAGAAAGTGCAGTTAGGTGGCTCAGTGGTTAGTGCAAAAATTGTTAGTCTACATTACCCCACTATCTAGATCAGTTTCAGCATTATGCATGTTATTGCTGATTTGAATGAGGTGTCTAGTGGCAACCCCCCATCCTCTGATGTCCCCCAGAGCCTGAAAAGAAAAAAACGGTCCCTCGATGTCTTTTTTTAATCTGTAAAAAATGTGTGCAGGCAGTGCACTGCTATGTTATACTGGAATATATATGCTTATATGTATTAGTCAGTGTGTGTGTATGTCACAAAAATTAGACAGTGCAGTTAGGTGGCTCAGTGGTTAGTGCAAAAATTGCTAGTTTACACATTTCTCACTGCCCACAATACCAATATTTTGTAGCCGTATTGACTCTTGCTGGAGTTTCTTTGTTTTAGTTACTTTATACACTTTTTTATTCATTTTTTCCCAATTGTTTAACCAGGAGTGGTGCACTAAGCTGAAAGCTTGTTTACAGGTGCAATCTGGGAGCACAGGGAAGTTAAGTGACTTGCTCAGGGTCACACAATATATGCAAGTGGGGCTGTGGGATTCAAACCCAGGTCTCCAAATTTGCAGCTCATAGCCTTAAACCACTGCGCTATACTGCCTCCCTAATGTACCCTATATAAACCAGCAAGACTTAAGTACAGGTAGCTGCATGCAGAAGGAAAGCAGGAGAAACCCTGTGTAGGGTAAGGTGATAAGTACATTTTAAGGAGGGTGAGGAAGAGAAGAAGGTAACCAAATATAAAAAGAAGGCAGTAGAGTACTGGAGAAGTGCAGCTAACAAGAATACTTGTGAAAGGGAAACTAGAAAACATCCTAGCTAGGGTAAGGTAATAAATCCATTTCAGATATTCTAAGGAAGGGGAAGTAGTTAATAAGCATAGATAGAAGGCAGAAGACGACAAGGTAACTTCAATAGAAAAAATGGTTAAACAGGCAACGACATGGGAGTGGTGAAGGGTAACAGATGTGGAGCCACAGTCTTTGGGGACACCTTCTGGAGACTGCAGCGCTGCCTCATTTGCACTCACTTCTCTTTGAAGCAGAAGTTGCTGGATTCCAAGACAAGCTGCAAGGATGCAGAGGACCCCTTTTCCCCCACTGGAGCCGCCGAGGATGCCACCACTACATCAGAGGATGCCTAGATAGAGGCATAATGGCTGGACCTTTGTGGGCCCTGGAAGAGTGGGGGGAGATGGTTAGGGTACACACTCCTCAGCCTGTGCTAATACAAAATTTATTCACCATATTGGCAGGTCAGTACAGTTGGGAGGAGGCACCCAAGCTAATGGCTAGGGAGGATGTGGGGGTCCACAGAAGGGGAGACCCAAGGTGGGAGGAAGAAGACCCAGCTAAGGAGGAAGCTGGTAATGGTAGGGGACTCCATCATTAGGGAGACAGACTTGGGAAAGAGAGTTGGAGAGCAGAAAGAGGTAAAGTATCTCTTGGCACATTGGCTCAGTGAGATAGTAAGCTGTTCCAGTGGATTGCTAGGCCAACAGGTCACAGGTGGCAGTTAGATGTCATTGTCCACCTAGGGACAAATGATATGGCAAGGGATGGGGCAGGAGTAGTGCACGGTAATTTCTGGCAGCTGGATATGGATCTTAAGCAGGTAGTGCTTACAGTGACATTGACCAAGGTGTTGCCAGTGTACAGCTGAGGGGAGAATAGGGAGCTTGGCACTAGAAACATAGAAACATAGAATTTGACGGCAGATAAGGATCGCTTGGCCCACCCAGTCTGCCCATTTTCCTACCTAACAGATAAGCTGCAGATCCTAGTTAACCAACAGCTTACTTCCTCCTACACCCCACTAGGACTGCCTTATGCCTGTCCCATCCATTCTTGAAGTCCCCCACTGTTCTTGACTCCACGACCTCCTCAGGGAGGCTGTTCCATGCATCCACAACCCTCTCAGTGAAAAAATACTTCCTCACATTACCTCTGAGCCGTCCTCCCTCTATCTTCAAATTGTGCCCCCTTGTTCTTGCACATCTCTTTTTCTGGAAGATGCTACACTCTTGGACTTTGTTAATTCCCTAGGACTTTTAACAACTGGTTGAAGGAATGATGCAGGGAGGAGGGCTTCAGTTACGTTGGAGACTGGGAGCCAGTCTGGTTGGCTATGGACCTCTACAAGGGTGAAAGTCTGCATCACAGAAACATTGACTTTGTCAGCAGAAAAGGACAGGTAGGCCTATCTAGTCTGCCCATTTTCCCTGCCTGTTTTGACATCACTGGCTATATGTGGTCACTGGTGTCCCACCCTCCCCCATTCCTTTACCATAATGTGTCCCTGTGCCTATCCCACACATACTTGAAGCTCCCCACAGTCTCTGCCCCCACTATCTCCTCTGGCCAGCTGTTCAACCATCCACCACCCTTTCTGTGAAGAAGCTATTTTCTCACATCCCTCCCAAACTTTCCCTCTTTAGCTTCACTGCATGCCCCCATGTTCTGGTGCCTTCTTTTTTCTGAAACAGACCCTCCACTGGCACCCTTTTCACACATGTGAGGTATTTGTAGGTTTCAGTCATGTACCTTCTCACGCTTCTCTCCTGCAGGGAGTACATGTTGTTTTCCTGCAGTCTTTCCACATATGGCTTTTCATTCAACCCTCACACCATTTTGATTGCCCTCTCTGTACCACCTCTACCCTTTTAATGTCCTTGCAAAGGTGTAGCCTCTAGAAGGACACTACTCCAGGTGGGGCCTCACTAGTGAGCCATACAACAGCAGCAGCACTACCTCCCTCCTCCTTCTAGAAATCCCCCCTGTAAAATAGGACGCCTATCTTCACTCACATATATGCAGAGTGCCCCCTCCCCCTTTACAAAACCTCCTATTACTTAATAGCAAAGAGGAGTCGAGGATGGTATGCTTTACACCATGCATCCTCTTTTGTGGTGTGTAGACCTGTTAAATACTCTTTTCTTTCCCTCTTTTGCTTAAGTCAATGTTCTCCCTATATTGTTTGCCTGTTGTCGCTCTCTTAACTTTAGTCCTATCTGTAGCTTAAGCACTACCTTGTGGGTTTGTTGGATATACGCTGATTAGAAGCACATAGCTAGTGTTCACCTAATGTTTACATTGAGAGGTCTGCACTGTAAGCTAATGCTCTATTGGACCTTATGTTCTAGTATTCATCTACGTCCATTTAAAGGTTGCAGTAACTAGTATATTGTTTTTACAGGCCAGGCCTCCTATCAAGGTTAATGGAGACATAGATTTTGTACAACAGAAACACAGTAAGGCTGTAACCTGGTAACTAGGATAAGCTCTGTAAAATAGCAGTGACATTAGATATCCTGTAGTGTTGTGTCAGCAACTGAAACTTATTGTGAATACGCTGCTATGTGCTAAGTGAACTAAACGGAAAACTTAAAACCTCAATAAAACATTATATGTTAAAAAATAGAAATCCCCCCTTCTAAGGCACCCAAGCATCCTACTAGCCTTTCCCACTGCTTCATCACACTGACCAGCCACCTGAGATCATTAGATACGATGGCCATGAGATCTCTTTCTTGCTTGGTGACTGTGGTTCCTCTCCCCCATCTTATGCACAACTCACAGTCACACACAGATATATGGAAGGTGACGGCAGATAAGGACCATGTGGGACCACCTAGTCTGCCCCTTTTCCCCACCTAATGGACTCTTGGGTTTCACTGCCCTAGGTGCATAAACTTGCTCTTTTTGGCACCGAAACCGAGCTACCACCTCATAGACAATTCCTCTAGCTTCCCCAGATCCCTTTACATTCTCTCCACCTCTTAATGAGTGTCCACCCTGTTGCAGATTTTTGTTTCATCCACAAAGAGATACAATACAGATCCTTCACAGTGTCGCTGATGAAAGCATTGAAGAGGGTCAATTCCAGCACTGATCCCTGTGGCCCCCCACTAGTAACTCTGCTGTCCCGTGAGTGTCTACCATTTTCCACCACTCTTTGCTTCCAATTCTTCAATCAGTTTGATACCCAGCTTGTCACTTCCCCTCTTAGCCCTATACTGCTTAGTTTCTTAACTAGCCTCCTATGCAGCACAGTGTTGAAAGCCCTACTGAAATCCAGATAGGCCACATCCACTGCTCTCCCTTGATCCACCTCCCTAGTAACCCAATTAAAAAGATTTATGAGAGTAGTTTGACATGACTGCCCCCTGTGAAACCATGCTGCTGGTTATCCTGCATCCTTCCAGGAGAGGACTTCTGTCCTTGATGGGAGGTTTAAATGTTACTTGGATGACTATTTAAACTAGCTGGGGGATAAACTGTATTAACAAGGGAGGCAGGAATCATCCCTCTGCCACATGATGAAGAAACAGGGAGGAATGACCTGAGCAGCAGGAGCTCTCTTATGGCAGAGGCACAAAAAGGAAGGGTGCAAACAAGACAGAAGACAAGGGAGCTCAACCAAGGATCCAAAAAGAGAGAAGTAAAAGAGACATGAAGCAGGGAGAATAACATGAGAAGAGAGGTGTAAGGGGGAGAGACAGGGAGCATCATAGGCAATAGTAAGGAGGAAAAATGGGTTTCAGGCAGGAAGAGAGAGCAAGGCACAGAAAGCCATGTGTAGGCAATGCAAGGAGGCAAGGAGTCTGGGAAATAAAATTCTGGACCTGGAGGTCCTCATGGTAGAGAGTGGCCTGGACCACCATGGAACCATAACTGAGTCATGGTACAATGACAATCATGACTAGGATATGGCCATACTAGGCTACTTTCTGTTTTAGGAGAAACAAAGTGAGGAGGAGTTATTCTATATGTGAGGGAGGCAATCAAGGCTATAGAAACACAGTGGAACCTGTACGAAAAGGGAGGGCTGGAGGTGCGGTAGGTCATCCTATAGACAGGAGCATGGGTCACTGCCTATACAGGGGTAGTACACAGACCTCCAACACAGGGAGGGGAGTTGGATAAGGCACTAGTGGAAGTCATCATCAGGCTGGCAAATAAGGGAGAGGTACTATTAGTCAATGACTTCAGTCTGCCAGATGTGGATTGGAGCCTTCTAGCTGTAGCCTTGGCAATGAGCAGGGCCATCTTAGAGTCCCAGTAGAGGACGTTTCTCAAGCAGCTATTCAGTGAACCTACTAGAGATGGGGCAGTGCTAGACCTTGTGCTTACTAACAGAGACATTATTGCAGAAGTCACTGTGGGCAGTCCCCTAGTGACCAGTGATTGCTGTACAGTGTGGTTCTGTGGTTCAACATTAAGACAGATGCCAAGGCAAACCGCAGAAAGATGAGGGTCCTGGATTTCAGTAGGGTGGATTTTAAAAGAAAGAAATGGGGAACTGCCTCAGAAGCTGCCTAGTAGGGGAGGATTGTCAGAGAGGGGTAGAGGAACAGTAGGAAAAAACTAGGGAGGGCATAATTAAAGCAAACAGTCTCTGCATGAAGGAGGTGAGCAAAACCAAAAAGAAAACCATCATGATACTCTAATAATGTGGCAAAAGTGATGAGTGGAAAAAGGGTAACATTCAGTAGGTACAAAGAAATGCAGAGGGAGGAAAACAGAGGTATACCAAGTAAAACAGAAGGAAGCAGGTACGGCACTGAGGCAAGCAAAGTTGCAGACAGAAGAAAGGATAACCAAAGGGGTAGCTAAAGGGGATAAGGCTTTCTTCAGGTATACAAGCAAGAAGAGAGAAACAAAGAGGGGCAGAAAGGATAAGGAGGATGACTGAGGGATATTGTGCAGTAGAGGGTCATTACAAAGCAAGCATCCTGAACAGCTACTTCAGTTCATTCTTCACAGTAGAAGAGGGGGACGGATGACCATGGAGCAGCAGAAAAAACTGGGGGAGTTGAGGTTTACATCAGCCCATTTTCAATAGAAAAGATGGGACTTGCAGATCTGAAAGTGGGCAAGGCCATGGGAACGGATGGGATACACCCAGGGGTACTAAAGAAACTCAGTGATGTGCTTGCTGCACCACTGACAACCTTATTCAACAGGCCACTGGAAACAGGCTTGGTTCCAGAGGACTGGAGGAGAGCAAATGTGTTCCCGCTTGGCAGCAGGGAGGAGACAACTATAGGCCAGTCAGCCTTACAACAGGTTGTGGGGAAACTAATAGAAACCCTGTTAAAGGCGAGGTTAGTAGAGTATCTTAAACCTAATAGGCTACAAGACTAAATGTAACATGTAATCATCGGGGTGGGGGAGGTCATGCTGGATGAATCCATTTGATTTAACTGACTAGGTGACCAGGGAAATAGATTTAGGGAGGGAAGCAAAAACAAGAACAAAATGGAGGGGCTCACTTCACTACACAGTATGTGACCAGACTGGTGGATGCAGGCAAATACCCAAAGCAAAAACTGCCTACCTAATACCTCAGTCTCTACCTTGTTTATCCCTTCTACAACATCACTAATATTCACTATCAGCGTTTAATCCATGTCACTCAATTTAGACTCGCTATTTACTACTCGGTGATATTGATTCGCTTATATTAACTCATTGTTATCACTGGATACCGATACTAACAGATGGGGGATTGGGGGTGGGGGGACCAGCACACTACCTGTGATTAATGTTATATTGATGGATTATGAATTGGGGTGGAGGAAACTACTATACCACCAGGGATTAATATTATACTGATGGATTGGGGATTGGGGGTGGTAAGGCCACTACACCACCAGGAATTAATGTTATTCTAATAGAGACTAACATACTAAGGAAAGTGAGGAGCGAGAAGGCATAATTGCCCATAAATGCTCCTAATAATTTAAAATGGATGATACTGTAATTTTCCACCAGAAAAAATGTAACTATCCAAATGTTTCTTAAATTTGCCTTTAGTTTTGCTCTAGGGACAAGTTATTCCAGGGGTTTGCCACTCTAAGAGTAAAAAAACATATTTTCTTTATAAAATGGTCTGCCAATAAATTGTAGCAGGTGACCCCTAGTGTCCCTTAAATTATTTTTAAAGTCAGTCCTTCATTCAGACATAAGGAATGGGTCACTGATGATATCATATAGCAGGCGTAAACCTCCCCTTAGTCTTCTGGTCTCAGGGTGTATAAGATTTATTGTTTTGTCTTTTTATACTTTATTTTTATTAATTTATATTGTTATAACAGAATAACAATTCCATACCTAAGACAGTCCATGAAATAGTAATAGCTATCACTAGGAGGATGCAGCCTCCTTGATCAAAGGATGTGTGTGTCTGAGATACTGTAATACCACATCTGGGGGGGAATTACATGTATATATTAAAAGAAAAGTATCTTGATAAATGCTGTAGTAAGCAAGCCCAAGAGCAGCATGACTGTTACATATAACTGAAGTCCAAAGCATAAGTCCAACATTTGCATGCCCTAAAAGGGGCTAATGGTGTCATACATTAACCTTAATAAGTTTAAAATAAATATACATGAATTTTAGCAGCAAAGATCCATTCAATAGAAATGTAACAGTCCAACAATCTAGGTAATAAACATAGCTTCTTCAGGGGATTCCTGATACCCAACTTTTATAGTATTTATTCGTTATATTGAGCCCCCCATAAAATACCTAACTCAACCAGAGCACTTAAATATGGAGAACCATAACTATAATCAGGGCTCAGTTATTCAGTATAAACATTAGATCCTCAACAGTTTTAGTTCACTAAGGAGAAGAGAGAAATTCTCTCAAAACTAGACAGAACCCAATATCTCTATATTCAGCCATACTGAAAGATTAATTTAACAAGCTGAAGTGCTATCATATTTCTAAAAGTCCCCACTCAAACCCTAGAGTAAGTTATATAGTGCTCAAAGGTAGATAAGAACAGGCAGAGCTATATACTTAGCTCAGTTTAAGCTTCTTCATCGTCTTCCACTTCAGTGCTTTCAGTCCCAGCCAAAGGTCTCCGATTCAAGTGACTTGGTTGATAAAGGGAGGCCCATTTACTGGCTTCTGTAGGGTCCAAGACTATCCAGACCCTGCCCTCATTCATAATTCGGAGTCCAGCAGGGTAGATCATTGCGTGAGGTATGGAAGCTTCCCACAACTTCTGTCGGACTCCATCAAATGTTTGTGGCACATTCTGGTCACATAGATGACTTCGGGAAACAAATATACAGAATGCTCATCTTGGGTAAGGGGTTCCACCTGCCTGGCCATCCTTAGGATCTTGTTGTGGGTCCCCACTCCTTCGTGACCACCAACAAAGTGTGTGAGTTATCGGACTACTCTCGGTAGCCCCAAAGGATGAAGCTCTAGACCTTTTGTAGGTTGAATTAGAGATCATGCCCTTCTGGTACGATTTTACCATGAAACCATTCTTGTAAGAACAAAAGAGGATGATCGCCCTCCATCCCCTCTGGTAAGCCAAGGATGCGAACATGGGAAGCTCAGGCTTGATTTTCCAACGTCTCTAGTTGGGCCCTGAAGTTTTCTTTTACCAACAACATGGTAGTAGCCAAGGCTGAGTCAGTTTGCCTTTTGTCATCACACTGTTCAGATTTAATCTGGTCTACCATTGTTTCCACCATTGTACCTCTTGCCCTGAAGGAGTCCATTGCTGTATTTAACTCAGACACTGAAGAAATCAGTCTTTGTAATTTATCTCTGAGGGATGACATGGTCTCCTCTGCTTCTGGTGCACTGGCAGCCTGCGCTTTCAGAGCTGACTTTGGAGGCTGTGAGGTTCCGCTCCCTTTTCCTCCCATTCCATCACCACAGTCTTTCTGAGGATTGCCCATCTTGTGTAGTTTTGGCTCCTCTGTTCAAAAATGTTAATAATTTGGCTAAGAAGTCACTCTAATTAGATGATTTTGGACTGATTTAGTCTTTGCTGACAGAGCTGAGGAAAGTTGCTGCCACTCAGCTCGTGCTCCACAGCGCCCTGCCCCCCCCATGATTTATTGTTTTCAAGCGATCTTCATAGGCTAGAAAACACAAATTGCACATACCCCAATAATGCAAAGCATCATGGGAAGCATATGTAAATGTGCATGAATTAATTTGGACTGGCTCAACTTTATGCAGAATTGCAAGGTGCCAGAAGGCCTCACAATACAATCAGCAAAGGCTGAGAACAGCAGACCCAGGCATGTGTTTCATCCTCATTTGGACTCATCAGTGTGCCATATCTATACCTCAGCCCAGGGAGAGATAGCCAGCCGCCTTATAGGGGATCTTATTATTTTGGGTCATGGGCAACCCAAAGTAGCGAAAGAAAAGAACATCAGAAGAATCCCAGAGCAAATGCACTGGGGGCAAGGGTTATCCCAGAGGATATTGGCCATATAGCCAAATTTTAAAGAAAACACAAATTGCACATACCTGAATAATGCAAAGCATCATGGGAAGCATATGCAGATGTTCATGAATTAATCTGGACTGGCTCAACTTTAAGCAGAATTGCATGGTGCCGGGCCCCATATTCAAAAGTCCCATGCTGCATCGTGCAAGTGCCTGGGCCGTGCACCTGAGATGCACCGACACAAAATAATGGTATATTCAGAAGATGCGCAGTGAGATGCAATCGTGCATGTCCGTCTGAATATCCCACACATACGGGATCACACAGTGGCAGATGCGCAATGTGGCAGGTGACCGGAGACCTGTGCAGAGCATAGGGAAATGCACTATAGGCAGCCACATGCACTGTATGCTATATTGCAGTTTTCAGCAGGGATATTCAAATGGCCTCACTGCACATTTTGAGCCCATTCCCCACATGCGCAACTCATTACTGGAATGTATTCAGGCCATTTGCATACCCCAGCATGCACAGTTCCAGCTTTGCAGGGCTGCCCCACCACTCCACAAAGGTGAACAGGAGGTACTGCAGCCTAGCAGGCAGGTGTGATGGAATGTTTGTGTGTGGGTGGGAGGACTTCATGGCCTGGGTACAGTGCTATTACCCATAGCCTGTACTTGGTCATACTGGGTACTGGGGTATAGGGGCCCACCTAGACAGTAGCCACAGGGACCCACCTGGACAAGCAACAGGGAAGGGCACAGGGTGACACAGTCTGATCAGTATACCATATGCATGTGATACACCAGCTCCATATGTAGCATACTGTCTCCTGCAGTGCCCCACACCACCCCATGTATAAGAGGAACATGGTGATAACTGCAAGGAATGGCACTGTGCAGAAGGTAACCAGGTACCCGAGTGGGTGGCTCCCAACTGTGTGTACCTATGTGTAGCACCATGGGTGTGTGCCACAGGTCAGTCTCTTGCCTGTGCCATGCTGCCACTCGTACCACCAGGCTAACTGGGCACTGTTGCCCCAGATGTCATCCTAGGTGCATGCCACCACTAAGTGGTGCCCTGCAGGCCATGTAGGTGCAGGACATGGCCCCTGGTACATGTGCTTCTGTGTGGCCATCTGCTCCGCGGCTGTGCTATGGGGGCAGATGACAGCACTGGCATGTGGCAGCTGGGTGTCTGCATCCTGGGTGCAGTGTGGGGGATGGCTCTCTGGGCAGTGCCCTTGGTGTGCCCGCACCTGTAGCTTTAGGTACTTCCACCCTGGCATGACTACTGTGTATAGGTGCCTGAAGCACATCCTGGTGCACCTCTGAGGGCTGTCTCAGGATGGCCTGGCTGCAGTTCCGCAGTCTTCCTGTGGGTGGCTGGCCGATTTAGGCCATCCTTTTGTCTGCTTAACTTTGCTTGTGTGATCGCAAATTCTCTCACTGTAAGTATTACCTGAGCAACCACTCCCGTCGTCACGGGCCAAAAACCACACCACTGGGTTTTGTCTTAACGTTGCTTTATTTGATCAAATCTTACACATGCATGTGGGACTTCTACAATGGAGATCGTCCCTGATTAAAGTTTACAGCAGCTTTTTATAAGCTAGATTTTGCACTTCTTATCTTGAAAAAATACCAACATTTCAGTATGAGCCAATCATAAAACAGCATAACAAGTTTTCAGCAATGTAAAAGGAAAAAAAGAAATGTTGATATGTATGAGGTACTTTTCCACTGCATTTCATTTCTTTCCCATTACTGCTTGATACATATGCCTGGGTCAAGCTGACCTGAGACAGACAATGAGTTTCACTCACACCATAGCAACGTACAGCTTGCCTTCAATGCCACTACGTGCTGTTATCTTTTTATATTTTGCCCAGGCATGCTCTTATCTTTATATTTTGTCCAAGCCTGTTATTCAGGCTGGTACAACCAGTTCTGCTCAGTTTTATCTAGCTTTCTGTTTTCACAAATGTACCTCAAGTAACCTCAGTACAAATTCTATAACCCTTAAAAAGAAAACGTGAACTCAGAAATTTCTACTACATTCATTATTACTTTGTTACAGCATGGCTTTCAAAGCAAGCATAGCAAATATAGCTTTAGGATATATAAAAGAAGCATATATAAAAATTCCCTCACACTTGGCACATTTCTGGGATGTGCAGCAGATTTTGGCTGAATATATGGAAGTGCAGCATATTCATGTACCCGCCCCCTTTTCTTGCACTGCATACATTATTTCTGCATGACTGTGCATTCTGAAATGCACAACGCATCTCTCCCTTTAGAATATCGCACTTCTGCACGTTTTCTGAAATGCGCTATGCATCTCCATTTTGGGCTGCATATCTCCTTTCAATATGTGGGCCAACTTAACTAGCTGCTTTTTTTTTTTTTTGAAAATGTATGTAAGCATAAAAGGTCTTATTGTTATCTTTATTGGAAGTAGCAGTTAGATGATACTCTCATTTGCTTTTTGCCTTTCATATTTCAGTTTTGCATCTTTTTTGTGCAGACACGTATGGATCCCAAGATGTACTAGTGTTAGGTTTGAGGTAGTCACAATATTTTTTGTTTTTATTTTGTACTTAACCTTTCTTATAGCTTTGCTCATCCATTTCAGATAATATTTATTTTTTGAGTATTAGGGTCTAATCTGTATATATTTACTGCATAAAGACAATAGACTGTTTTTGAAATATTTCCAACTGTCATGCATAGATTTGTTATGAAATTCTTTATTCCAATCTATTTGAAGAAGGAGATGCTTAATTTTTTAAATGTTAGCCTTTCCGTATATGAATATTCTGGTCTCACCATAGTTGGGAATGAGATCCAGAGAGTGGGTAAACTCAATAGGTTATGATCACTATTGCCTAATTGGGCAGTAACAAAACAATTTTTTAAAGAGAAACTTTCTGTGCATAGAACAAAGTCTAGAATGTTTTCACCCCTTATTGGCATTGTAACATATTGATTTAAGTGGAGGTTCTCATACATGGATAGCAGTTTTCTACCACTCAAGCTATTTGCTGATAAATTTTCCCAGTTGATGTCATCCATATTAAAATCACCCAAGATAATAACATCTTCTAATTCCCCAGCTAATTGAGCCAGCCCAGTGGCGCTTAGGGTTGAGGTGCTGGATGACACACCTCGTGCCATGCCCGTGACCCAGGTTCGGGAGCGAGTCCAGGTCGGCAGGTGAGGGGAGAGATTGAGCATTCAGTGGACTACTCTCTCTTCCCAGGGAGGGTTAAGGCACTTTGCTCGCTCAAGAAGCGAACCCTGGTGGTAGCTGGGGGTAGCTGAAAGCAGCGCCGCAAAACATAGAAACATAGAAACATAGACTTTGACGGCAGAAAAGAACCACTTGGTCCACCCAGTCTGCCCATTTCCCTACCTACTGGATAAGCTGCAGATTCTAGTTAACCAACAGCCTGCTTCCTGCAACCCCGCACTATAATTGCTTTGTGTCTGTCCCATGCATGTTTGAATTCCCCCACTGTTTTAGACCCAACGAACTCCTCGGGAAGGCTGTTCCATGTATCCACCACTCTCTCCATGAAAAAGAATTTCCTCACATTACCCCTGAGCCGTCCCCCCTCTATTTTTAAACTGTGCCCTTGTTCTTACACATCTTTTTCTGAAAGATGCTACCCTCCTGGACTTTGTTGATTCCTTTGAGGTACTTAAACATTTCTATCATGTCCCCCTGTCCCTCCTTTCATCAAGGGTATACATATTAAGCTCTCTCAGTCTCTCTTCATATGGTTTCTGATGTAGACCCTGCACCATTTAGTTGCCCTCCTCTGGACTGCTTCCATTCTGTCTATGTCCTTGCGTAGATGAGGTCTCCAAAACTGCACACAGTACTCCAGATGGGGTCTCACCAACTGTCTGTATAGAGGAATAATCACTTCCCTTTTTCTACTTGTGATGCCCCTTCCTATGCATCCCAGTATCCCCCTGGCTCTCCTTACTGACTTTTCACATTGCTTACCCACCTTTAGGTCATCTGATATGACTACTCCCAGGTCCCTTTCCATTTTTGTTGTTGTTAGTACCTCCCTTGCTATTGTGTACTCTTCTCCTGGGTTTTTGTTTCCCAGGTGCATTACTTTGCACTTCTTTGCATTGAATCTAAGTTGCCATATGTCTGACCATTCCTCCAACCTTGCAAGTCCCTTCTCATCTTTTCTACCCCTCTTGTGTATCAACTCTGTTACAGATCTTTGTGTCATCTGCAAAGAGGCATACCTTTCCCTCCAGACCCTCTGCAATGTCACTTATAAAGATGTTAAAGAGGATTGGACCCAGTACTGAACCCTGAGGTACTCCACTAGTAACCCCCCTTTCTTCAGAATGTGTTCCATTCACTATTACCTTCTGTGTCCTGTTGTGCAGCCAGTTCACTACCCAGGCTACCACCTTGGGACCCACTCCCAGGCTGGCTAACTTGATTATTAATCTTTGTGCGGACTGTGTCAAATGCCTTGCTAAAGTCTAGGTAGGCCATATCCACAGCCCTCCCTGGTCTATTACTTTGGTCACCCAGTCAAAGAAATCAATTAGATTAGTCTGACATGACCTTCCTGCTGTAAATCCATGTTGCTTTGGGTCCCAGCCCTGCTGGCCTCTAGGTGCTCAACAATTCTTTCTTTCAGAAGTGATTCCATCATTTTCCTACCACTGAGGTCAAACTTATAGGTCTGTAGTTTCCTGCTTCTGCCTTGCTCCCACTTTTGTAAAGGGGAATCACATCTGCCCTCCTCCAATCCTCAGGTACCACCCCATCCTGCCATGATTTGTTAAAAAGTGTGGTCAGTGGTGTCACTAGGTCCCCCCTTAGTTCTTTTAGAATTCTGGGGTGAATCCCGTCAGGCCCCATTGCTTTGTCCACCTTGAGTTTTAGGAGTTCTTTCAGGAATCGTTCTTCTGTGAATGGACTGGTATCAACCCCCCTACCCAGAGTTCTTCTATTGTCTGGTTTAGGTAGCTGCTCCTCATCTTCTTTTGTGAATACTGAGCAAAAGTATTCATTCAGTATCTCTGCCTTTTCACTGTCTCCCTCTGCCCACCTCCTCTATCCTTTATTAATCTTCACTATCCCTCCCTTAACCTTTCTATGCTCCCTAATGTACCTATAAAAGGTTTTATCCCCCTTTTTGACCGAGTTGGCTATTTTTTCCTCGGTTTGTGCCTTTGCTATTCTGACTGCCTTTCCTACTTCTTTCTGCTTTATTTGATACAGTTCCCTGTCGTGCTCCCTCTGTGATTCCTTATACTTTTTGAATGCAGCCTTTTTCCTCCTTAACCTTCCCTGCCACCTCTTTTGAGAACCATAGTGGTTTTTTACTCCGCTTTGTTTTCTGTATTTGTTTTACACAAAGACTTATTGCCTCTATGATGGCAGTTTTGATTTTTCTCCATTGTTCTTCCACCCCTCCTATTTGGCCATTTGCTAGTGCATTCTTCAGGTGTTCACCCATTTTGCCAAAGTCAGCCCTTCTAAAGTCCAGTATCCTGGTTTTTGTATGCTTATCTCCATGGTTGTGCTCATTGTGAAGCACACTGTGCAGTGGTCGCTTGTTCCCAGATGTCTACTGACTTCTAAATTTGTGATCCTCTCTCCATTTGAGAGTACCAGGTCTAATATTGCTCCTCCCGAGTGGGTTCCAGCACTAGCTGTCTAAGGTCTGCCCCTGCTGTGGCATCGAATGACCCTGCTCTTGGATGTGGCTGCAATACATGTCTTCCAGTTAACATCTGGCATATTCAGGTCCCCCATCAACAGTATCTCCCCTTTTTCAGCCATTTTGAGAATGTCCTCTATCATTTTCTTGTCCATTTCCTCCCCTTGAGACGGGGGTCTGTATTCAACCCCTGTGTGGATTGCGATGCCATTCCCCATCTCCAAGGTAACCCAGAGTGCCTCTTGTCCTCCCCCTTTACTTTTTAGTTCTGTAGCTTTGATCCCTTCCCTTATGTGTAGAGCTACTCCACCTCCTCTTTGCCTTCCCTGTCCCTTCTGTAGATTGTGTACCCTGGTATGTTGACATCCCATTCATGGTTCTCGTGTACCATGTTTCTGTGACTGCCACAATATCCAATTGTTCATCTTCCATCAAAGCTACTAGCTCAGAAAGCTTGTTTCCCAGACTACGGGCATTAGTAGTCATTGCTCTCCATTTAATGTTGGCTTGATCCTTTTTTCCCCCCATCCCTGCTCTTATTGCTCTTATCTATTTTACCATTTACCCCCATCCTGCCCTGTGTTGAGCTCTGTACCTCAGTGTTTACCCTACTACCTGCCCTGTTTTGTGGGGAAAGGCTTGACTTTTCCTGCCTTTTATCAGTACCTCCCCCCTTATCTAGTTTAAAAGCTTGCCAAGGAAGCATTTAAACCTGTCACCTAGGAGCTTGGTCCCCTTTGTGGACAAATGCAGACCGTCATACCAGTATAGACCTTTATGTCTCCAGGTGGACCCCCAGTCCCCAATGAAGCCAAAGCCTTGTGCTCTGCACCAGTTTTGCAACCATTCATTAAACTGCATGGTGTGCAGTACCCTAGCCTCATTCCTGCCATGGACTGGTAGCACCTCTGAGAAGGTTACTGTGCTTGCTACCCGTCTGAGGCCCCTCCCCAACTCCACAAATTCATTCTGCACTGCACTGATCCCATGCCTAGCTAGGTCATTTGTCCCAAGGTGGACAATGATATCTAGTTCTCTCCTGTGATGCTGCTTCTACAATTGTGAGGATTCGCTTCTTGTCCCTCCAAGCCATGGCACCAGGCAGGCAGCTTACTTCCTTCTCTCCCTTCCCCAGTTCTACCCCCTAACAATTGAGTCCCCTATCAGTAGCTGTTTCCTTCCCCTGTGGTGTCCCTTGTCACCCTTTTGTGGGCCTCCCTTGTGGATGTCCTCAGCATTCTTCTGGGTCTCCACTGAGGGTGCCATCATAGAAGAACCTTGCTCTGCCAGAATGGCATCTGATTTGTGTAGAGGTACAACTGGGGGGCTTCGCCTCTGGTCCAACACTCGCACCCTCCCAGAACCCGCTGTGGTCCTACTGCTCTTCATACTCCGAAACCTCTGACTCAGTGGTTGTGGCAGTGGTGCTCTTTGGGAGGGGGAGGCCTCCTTAGTCCTTGCTAGTTCAGCCTGGAGGTGGGCAACCTCCTCTCTCAGAGCTGACAGTTGCCTACAAATAGGACAGCAATGCAGTTTCCAGAATGTTTCCGAAAACTGCTGCCCCACAGCCAGTGCATTGCACCACTTCCACATGTCCCACTCTTTATTCTATACAATATGTAATTATATATGTATTATTATTTGTTTTGTGTAACTACTCTTTATGCACGTTGCAGGGTTATTAGGAATATGACAGTTCTGCCCCAAGACCTGTTGAGGAAGTGATGTCAGAACTGTGGCTATAAAGGAAACATCATGCCTGGGGGAGGGTGGGGTAGTACAGCCACTGGTGACTGTTAGAAACAATCAAATACACAACTGCTCCACCACCCTGGTGAGTACTGTCCTTTACAGTAATACAACTAACACCACAATTTACTAGACCACGGCTCCAACAAAAACCACTCTACTGAGTCCAGGGATAAAAATGAACTCACTCCTCAGCCAGCAGGACACTTAAAATGTTACAAAAATATCCTTCCAAATGCTAGGTCTCAACCCCTGCACTCAAGCAAATTCAGTCGTATCTCACTCACTCACTCCGGTTATAAAATTACTACCCTTTTAAAGGAATCCTGCAATTCCCTGCTTAATGCCAATAAGGAAAAATAAAAATAAAACTTTTTGTAGAAAGCGTATCTCCCGTTCTTACCCAGTGCTCTGCAGTATTATGCCTTAATCAGGTTTCCAGGTCCTAAATGGAGTTGCAGTTTGTTCTTTGCAGTAAGTTTGAGCTTCCAACAGACACTTTAAAGTCAGTACCTAGGGGTGGAGCCACAGCAGTATGTTGCTGTGATGGGCGGGGCTCCACAGGGACTTAAGTATAGAAAAACATCCTCCTTCCTCCGATAGGCGATGGCATCTCCCTCCATGGTCCACACTCCTGGAAAACAGACTCGGCCCCTCGGCTTGGTTCCTCCCTCCAGCCCAGTGGCTCAACATTATAGATAGAGCACCCTGGGTGGCTGCGACCCTTCCACATAGGGCAGATCCGGGGGATGCCCAGTGCTGGAGAGGAGCTGAAGGGATACTGAGCCATGTAAGGAGGTAGAGACTGGGGTCGGAGGTCACCAGAGAGAGTTTGGAGGATCCAGGTAAGGGCAAAAAATAGAATTTGAAAAAAAAAAATCCCCAGCTAATTCAATTTACATTAAAATTGTATTATAGATCTCACATGGGCAGTCAAGAGAGGGGTAACAAATACCCAGCATCAAGGACTCAGCCTGATCAAATATGAGTTTAATCCAAAGGCCAGGCTGAAAACCTTGGGGGATCGTTCCTTCGAGGTGGCCGGCCCAGCCCTCTGAAATTCGCTGTCAAGGTGTATAAGGGAGACCCTGACGGTGGAGGTGTCTAAAGGGGGCCTGAAGACCCATTTCTTTAAGAAGACATTTTATAAGAATTGTTGCATGATTTTATATATATATATATATATATATATAATATATAGATATACACACACACACACGCACACACACACACACACACACATACAGTATATATGATTTTAATAACTAGGTGAATTTTGTCTGTATTGTCTGAACTTGCCTTTAACTGTAATAGCGCCCAGAGCCTCCGGGATTCGGCGCCAAAACAGAAATAAAGTATTACTTACTTTACTTACTTACATAATGTTTCAGTAATTAAATCATGCTTTTTCACCTTGTCGGTTGCATCTACTAATTTGATTTTATTACAGTAGAAGCCTCTTAAAGGGGACACCTCCATGGACGCCCTATCATCCCCTTTAAGCAGACGTCCCATTTATCAGAAGCAGCCTTTTTTCCCATTGCAACCAGAAAAGATTTTGCTCGGTGGAGCCCAAGCAAGATGGTAGCAGCTTGATCGAACAGCACGCTGTTAATTTAGAACTTGTAGTTAAAACCCCTTTTTCTTCCAGTCAAACGAGATAATTTTGGGCTTGAACTGTGTCGGAAGATCCCCATTACAAAATGGGGAACCCCCGAAAGGAACAACACCATAGATCGGGAGCAAAAAACAAAAATGTTCTGACAACCAGAGCACCGCATGGTAGGCCCAATGAAACACCCGAGGAGCCTGCCGAAGAAACTTTACAAACTATCGGGTCCAAACTTTCTGCTCTAATTAAATCAGTGACTGCTATTTCGGACAAACTAGATGATCTTAGTCACCGAATTGTTACCTTGGAGACATCTGTGGAAGGGATTCAAAGTACTGCTGTGGATGCCTCTAAAGGAGTGGATGCCACCATGGGTGCAGTGCCTACAATGATTAAAGAAAGTGGGCACTGGAAGGCTAGACTGGAGAATCTGGAGAACCAAATTAGGGCTCCGAACATTCGAGTACTGGGAATGCCTGAAGGTAGTGAGGGAGATAATCTCCTCCTATTTCTGAAAGAATGGTTCGGGCAGCAGTTGGGCGAGGAAGTGCAACAGAAGGTATAAAGTTTCCAGCGAGCCTACCGCATTACACCAAGAGGTCAGTTGGAGGATTCAGAGGTTCCAAGGGCTATTTTAATCGTCACTGACGGAGCCGGGTCAAGAGACTTTATTTTGGCTCTAGCTAGACGAAAGGGCACCCTGTTGCACGAAGGACACAGAATCAGCTTATACTCTGACATCAGTTTTGCTACGAGGCAGAAACGTAAAAGATCCGATGGTGTGAGAGCGATGCTTAGAGAGTCTTCAATACCTCATGGCCTGATATTCCCAGCTAGGTTAAGGGTGGCTCATAGAGGTAAGATCTATTTATTTTCAGATCCAGCAGAGGCTTTGAAGTGGAGCCGAAGATACGCGATCCCATCAAAGCGCATCTTATCATCGGACCATCAATCAACGGATGAAGAGGACCCCAAAGATGTCGTCAGACTCTTTGGGTAACGAGACTGAAAGTGAAATTGCTCTTGGAAGCAGGTGGGGACATTAACAACAGAAATTCCTAATACCGAATTGTTTAAATCTGGACAGGCGATTCAGAACTGGATTACTTATATTATGGACTTCCGGTATATGGTTCACTTTAAATAACTACAAGAGATATAAATGTAAAAGTTAAGAATTTCAAACTTTCTTTAGTTTTGTTTAATCTCAACTTGAATTTGAGGGTTACAGCGCCGATTACAGTGTAGTTTATACTCAAGAAATAAGATCGGGCTATATTACGAATTGCACTTAATAAGTGCCCTTATTAGTTAAAGCATGGAACCCAATACCATTTGAATATGGTGAAGGACTCTGGTCTTCTCTTTTTTATAAAATTTTAAGTTTATCCATGCAGCTTATGTGCTCTATACAGCTATTGATTGTTTTATTTTTGAGATATGCTGTTTGCATTTTAAGATTATCCCTCAATGATGTATCTATAAGCACTAGATGATATTATTATAAACAACAGCCAAAGATAAAGGACCTGCTGTCCGAAACGCGTCAAGTGGCTGTTCCTTTTTGGTGTAATAAATAATTTTCTTTAGCTCTGGGTCCATTCCATTATTGGGAATCGTGTGTGCTTCAGCTTTTTTGGTAATGATATTATTGTATGGGACAAGAGGAGTGGCGCCCTCACAAGGAAAATATGTATAATTGTAATGTCTGTGCTTGCTAAACAAACTTCATTGTTTGATTAATATAAAATAAAAATATAAAGTTTAAAAAAGGAAAAGACTTTGCTCATGCGACATACACATTACAGTAACAAACAAAATAGAGAAAACAAGCAAAACATCAAGAAGTACTGGATACCAATACTTTTTATGATTACAGCTCCTTTTTTGTAAAAGTGTGTTTGGTTTGGTTCTTGATTTAATATTTATTTAATTGATGAAAGCAACACTGAACTTTAATTAAAAATCACTTAGCAACTTTTGAGAGAGAGGAGTTGGGTAGCTGTAAAACCTCAATAACTTTTATTTTCTCACTCAGTGGGAGGTTAAATCTTTTGTTGTTGCTTGTAGATGCCATCCTGCAAACCAAACACACTCCAGAGAGATGCTAAGTGGGTGGGAATGTGAAACAGCTTAAATGTAGGGCACTTAACAAAGTGCAATTACATTTTCAGCACCTGGAGGTCAGGGGTAAGGGGCAACAGACTTCTAGGAAAACAAACTGAACTTACAAGCTCAAATGGGCAGACTGGGTGGGCCATAGGCCCTTATCTGCCGACACTGTCTATGTATCTATGTATCTATGTACCTTTTCCTACACCTTTGACTAGATAATCGTCTCAATTTAGCGACAGGACCATCCCAGTTAAACAGAAGCTGATCCAATTGAATAACATTAGCCAAAAATCGGTGCCATGGGGATCGTCCCAATTAAACGGACACCCCCTTTAATCGTGTCCCCTTTAAGTGGCTTCCACTGTATTAATAATCAATATGACACCATCCCTTTTTCTGGAAGTATGATTACATTTATAAACATCGTAACCTGGCATTTTAAAATCCCATGATGATTTGTCGTCCCATGATGTTTCTGTGATAGCAGTTATAGCTATGTCCTTTTGTACAATATGTATCTTAAGTTCATCCGCATCTGGTATTTAGCAACATAAAAACAAGCTCCACATCATATTGTTTATTTTTATTTATTTATTTGAAAATGTTTCACCAGAAAAGACAACATGAGCTGAAACCAGCTCATTTCCAGAAGCGTCCTGGGGGAGTGGTTACAAGAGAAGGAAGAGCAAATAAAATCATTAACATATAAGTGCAATTACATGAAGCTAGTGCATGCACTGGCATACAAAACAGCACTGTACATTCCAGAACATCAGGTGAAAGTAATTTTTGTAAGTAGGTAGCAATATAGTTGTAGCAAAGGACCAGGCAGCTGGAGGTTAAGGTTGGAGATGGAGAAGCCTTAATAGTTGTTAGAAGTAACAGGCTGGGCAGTGGGTTAATAAGTGCCAGGAGGAGACCAGCCCACAGGAAGGAGGATGAGACAGGGAACTGAGGAAACTGAATAATGCAAAGCTGGAGGGGAGCCTTAGGGATAGGCAGGTAACACAAGCAGGGGTGAAGAGACAGAGGAGGGAGAGAGAGAGAGAGAGAGAGAGAGAGTCAAGCTGGGAAGCTCTACCCATTCAGGATGTTGAGAACCCTGCAAGGGGACAGGAACATGGCAGAGACAGAGTGGGGGCAGGGTGACCACTATACCCCGAGGGATACATGTTATACAGATGGATAGGGGATTGGGGGTGGGGCATCACTTTACTATATGGAATTGTTATACTGATAGATGGGAAGTGGGGATGGAGGGACCACTATACCACCAGGAATTAATGTTATACTGATGAATTTGGGATTGAGTTGGGGAGTCCATTATACCAAAAGGGATTACTGTTATACTGATACATGGGGGAGTGGGGTTGGGGGACCACTATACTATCAGGTATTAATGTTGTACTGATGGATTTAGGATTAAGTTGAGGTGAACATTATACAAACATGGATTCATGTTATACTTGGAGATTGGGGGTGGGGGGACCTCTATGCCACCAGGAATAAATGTTATACTGATTGATGAGGGATTGGGGTAGGTAGACCTCTATAACTCCAGGGATTCATTTTATACTGATGCATTGGGGATTGGTGTGGGGGGACCACTATACCACCAGAGACTGATGCTATACTGATGGATGGGGGATTGTGGTGGGGGTGACCACTATACCACCAGGGATTAATGTTATAGGGTTGGATGGTAGATTGGAGGTGGGGAGACCACCAGGAATTAATGTTATACTGGTGGATGGGGGATTGGGGTAGGGAATCACTGTACCACCAGAAATTAATGTTATGCTGGTCAGATGAGGGATTGGGGTGGGGAATGACTGTACCACCAAGAATTAATTTTATACTGGTCTATAGGGACTGGGGTAAGGGGACCTCTACACTATCGGGAATTAATGTTATACTGATGTTATGAGGAATGGAGGGGACCACTGTACCACCAAGGATTCATTTTATACTGATGTTTATAAAATGGGAAGGAAAAATCCTGCAACCTGATTAGTTGTTACCTGTGCAATAGATCTGTCTAATGCACAGGTAAAAACAAGTACTAAAGTCAGGATGCAGTACCAAATAAATTAATGAGCCACATAGAATGTTCATTTTTGAAATGCTGCCTTTTTTTTTCTCTTAGCGAGGGCAATGGCACAACTAATAAGCATACCTAAATTCAATTAAAAAAAACTACTAATGGTAAAACAACCAGAACACTAATACAGTGTATTCAATTACTTTAGACCATTTGTTCAATAAAGTACAGTAACTGCGTTCCCCTCTCTGTCCTCTTGCTAAAGCCCAGCACTTGCTTGCTTGCTTGCTTCGAGTACTTAGCTCCTCACACACTCAGTAAAGCCTGCAACAGCTTGCAAGCACTTCTCCCCACATTGAAGTCTCTGCATCTAGCACCTAAATAAAAAATAAACTAGCCAAATTGCATCTTTTCATATGTGCCGGGGATACCACAGGGTTCAGTACTGGGACCGGTCCTCTTTAATGTCTTCATAACTGACACTGGACAGCAGCTGGAAGGAAAGGTATGTCTCTTTCCAGATGACACAAAGATCTGCAACAGGGTTGATACACAAGATGGGGTGGAAAGAATGAAAAGGGACATGGCAAGGTTGGAGGAATGATCAAATATGTGGCAGCTCAGATTCAATGAAAATAAGTGCAAGGTAATGCATCTGGGAAACAAAAACCCAGGGGAAGAGTACACAATGGGGAGTGAGTTAATAACAACAACAAAAATCGAATGAGACCTAGGAGTAATTATATCAGATGACCTAAAGGTGGGCAAGCAATGTGAGAAGGCAGTAAGAAGGGCTGGGGGGATACTGGAATGCATAGGGAGAGGCAACAACAGTAGAAAACAGGAAGTTGTTATCTCTCTGTACAGACAGTTAGAGAGACCGCATCTGGAGTACTGCGTGCATTTCTGGAGACCCCATCTACGCAAAGACATAGACAGAGTGAAGGCTGTTCAGAGGAGGGCAACCAAAATGGTGCAGGGTCTGCACCAGAAGACATGCGAGGGAGAGACTAAAGCAGCTTAATATGCATACCCTTGAGGAAAGGAGGGAGAGGGAGGGACATGATAGAAACTTTCAAGTATCTCAAGGGGATTAACAAAGTACAAAAGGTTAGTATATTTCAGAAGAAGAGATGTGCAAGAACAAGGGGGCACAATTTGAAGATAGAGGGGGGACGGCTAAGAGGTAATGTTAGAAAGTCTTTTTTCACAGAGAGGGTTGTGGATGCATGGAACAGCCTTCCTGAGGAGGTTGTGGAGTCAGGAACAGTAGGAGAATTCAAGAATGCATGGGACAGGCATAAGGCAATTCTAGTGGGGGGTAGGAAGAAGTAAGCTGTTGATTAACTTCAATCTGCAGCTTATCCATCAGGTAGGGAAATAGGCAGACTAGGTGGGCCAAGCGGGTCCTTACCTGCTGTCAAATTATATGTTTCTATGTACCAGAATTTTAGAAAACTGCCATATCAACCACCACAACAACTAGCATCAACGCTCATGCTCTTCCCACATGTAGTGCCAGCTCCATGGCTCCAGCGTGTTGTAAACTGCAAAAGTTAAAAAAATACAGTTCCAGTCGCACTCTTGGAACCCATCTAAATTGCCAGTCTCTCAGCCAAGTGCTTCAGCTTTCTGTCAGAAACTGCCCACTCTCTTTCCACCACGAATTTCCCAGCCAGCAGTAATGTAAACAAAATGTCTTGTTTTTTGCCGTGTTTTTTTTTTTTCTGCTTACCGATCCTACGTTCATCTTGTGGTCATGCATTTCCTCTTAGCTGTCCACTATCCACTCAATACCTTCTCACACACACAGCATTGGCTCTTAAAGGAAGTTAGTTATTTTAGCCCTATTTTCTGCTCTTAAGTGTTTACCCTGCCCCGTCGCCAAACGCTCCACTGCTCATTTTCTCTGTGACCAGGCAGGACACAAAGAAACAGTCTTTTTCATACAGAAGTCAGTCTGTGTGTTGGGGGGGGGTGAACCACTATGAAAAAAACTACAGGTCCAGAGGCACTAGAAGATCAAAAATCCTGAAGTGAAAAAAATAAATGCATTTTGGTCATACAAGCGGAGGAACTATTTTAGGTCAAAATGCATCAAACAATTAACCTTTTTAGTATTTAAGCCATGCAATTTTATTTTTTACTTGTATTTAAAATACAGAGTCCCATTCTCTAAGTGCAATAAGACAATCTGGGGGTGTGCATTAGACATTTCTAATGCACAGCCAGGGGCAAAAGGCACTCAACCTGTGGCCTTGTGCCTTATGACGCCCCTGGACGTGCATTAGAAATGTTTAATGTACACCCCCTCATGTCTTATTGCTTACATAATTGATTGGGGTGGAGTGCACTATACCACCAGTGATTAATGTTATATTGATGGATGGGGGATTGTGGGTGGGAGAACCACTATACCATCTGGAATGTTGTAATGATGGATGGGAGACTGAAGGTTGGGGACCACTATACCTCCAGGGATTTATGTTATACTGATGGATGGGGACTGGAGGTGGGTGACCACTATACCACCTGGGATTAATGCTATACTGATGGATGGGGGATTGGGGTTGGGGGACCATTATACTACCAGGGATTAATATTATACTGATGGATGGGGGGCTGGAGGTGGGGGACCACTATACCACCAGGTATTAATGGTATGCTGTTGGATGGGGGATTTTAGTTGGGGGACCACTATACCACTAGAAATTAACTTTATATAGATGGATGGGTAATCTGGGAGGGACCATTGTATCACTAGTGAGGGATGTTTGACACCAAATGAGCAGTAAGGTACTGCTTCACCACAATTAAATGACCACATAATTTGCATGCAGATCGCTCCTTAGCGCACTCATGCCTAGTGAGCTCATATGCTTTCTGGAGCTGGATATGGCCAACGGAGACCTGGAATTATCCTATTTGGGTCAGTACTATCTCTTGTGGGCCATATGCATCCCTGGTCCATGTCTGCGCAGTGCAGAGCTACTTAGTGCAGAACAAACACTGCCCAATATTCAGTTGGTTATCATTGCTCCGTTGTCAAGCGCAAACCATCTGAATATTGCTCAGACCAGCTCATGTGCAATCACAAATTCGGCAGAAATGGCTGTGCTGTGATTGTGCCCAGCTCTGAATATGGGGCCAGATGCCGTCTGCATATTATCAAGAACAGTACACTGCTGTTAGACTGAGCTATGTGAATATGTATATAGTTCTTTGGAGTGTCTTTCAACGCAGGATTTCACAGTGTTGTAACATACTGCAGTACAGTGTCTTAAGCATTCTTATAAAAAGGTGAGATTTAAATTGCAGTAACCGATCAATTTACAATCAGTTTTGCAGAACTGCTTGTCCCCTGCTAGACCCCTTGTCTGCTGAAACCCTTTTTGATATCCTCTTATCTTGATTACAATAATTACCGCCTCTGTGCACTTGCTATGTCACCCCTATCAGAATTACAAATTGTTTATAGTACAGATATTTGCCTAATCAACCACTCCTGGAATTTTGATTAAGTGACTCCAGTTTTCTGTCATGTCCACCAGTTATAAAACCAATCCCACATCTACTATAACACCGAAGTTTCTTTTTTAAATACTCCTTGACTTTACTGCTTTCAAGTGTTCTGATATCATCGCTGCCTACTCAAAATCCCAAACTCTGTTTTTCCAAATCTAGACCTTTTCTTCCCAACACCCTCTCAACCATAGTTGAAAAAATTCCAATATTACATACATTTAAAACTTCAGGGCAGACTGGGTGGGCCAAGGGATCCTTTTCTGCCAAAAATGCTATGTTTCTGTCCATATAAGCATATTATCTAGCAATCTACTGCACTTACTGGTGGGAGTTACTTCAAGATGATCCTTCTGCTGTTCAGATTCTTCCCTCTTCACATCAACAAATGGGATTTCTTCATCCCTCTGAAACATCAGTAACAATAACAATTGCTCCAGTGGGATGTTGCAGCCTGTACATCAAAAACAGAAGAAAATACCAAGTGTTATTTATAATCGACGCTAGACAAATGTTACAAAACACTCTTCCAAGAAAAAATGCATTGTACCTATTGTTGCCAGTAAATGCAAATTCACTGATGGTGGTCCATAATATAGAAACATAGAATCTGACGTCAGGAGACTAAGGGTCCAAACTACACTACCTCACCCTACCAAACTACTGCACCAGTGGGCTGTCTCTTTCTTCTTCCACTACCTCAACCCTCAATACAGTGTTGCCCCCCAGGACATTGAGTCCCCATGTGTGGTTCCAGATATATTTAAACACATTTAGAGTAGTTGCCTTACTACTTCAACCATGGTCTCACCACCCTTTGAATTTAAACATCCTCACGTCTCTCTCTTGAACTTGCTCCCAACATCCTTCAGTCATGCCCTCTAGTGACTACTTCTATATTTACAAACTAGTCCTTGCCATTCACCCTGTGTATACCCTTCAGAAACCTATTTGTGTCTATCATGCCCCCCTCTCGTAGCTGGCCTCTTCTGAGTACATATTTTGGGCCACCAACTGCTCCCAGTAAGATCTGTCTTGCTGGCCTTGGAACATGTTGGTGACACTCCTATGCACCAACTTCAGACTGTCTATATCCATACTCAGGTGCAGACTCTGGAACTAAGCAAGTATTCCAGATGAGGCCTCACCAGGGGTCTGTGTGGGGCCAGTACCACTTCACTTCTTCTACTACTATCAAAACACCTCCCTATACACCCAGCACCCTTGACACCTTGCTATATACTTTATTACAGTTACTAATTTGCTTGAGGGAGTCACTAATGATGACCACCAGATCACTCTGCTATGTTGAAATGGCCAGCTGAACTCCTCTTATGCAGTACTTGGTGTGTGGGTTCCATCTCCCTAGATACATCACCTTGCACTTCCTGATATTGAATCTCAAGTGCCAGATCTTTGACCATCTCTCCAGC
The DNA here is from genome assembly GCA_016271365.2 of Neoceratodus forsteri. Taxonomy (NCBI): domain Eukaryota; kingdom Metazoa; phylum Chordata; order Ceratodontiformes; family Ceratodontidae; genus Neoceratodus; species Neoceratodus forsteri. The sequence goes on from CM028132.1 coordinate 144,767,505, forward strand.
TTCTCTAGATCATCTGGAACTCCTGTACCCCTTCCTCATGATTTACCCTGTCCTAGAACTTAGAGCCATCAGCAAAGATAGACAACTTGCCCAGATTCATTCCCTCTAGGTCCCTGATGATTGTATTGAATAGGAGAGGTCCCAGGACTGACCCCTGCAGCACCCAGCTTGTGACCTCCCTATCCCATGAATTGGCTCCATTCACTACTATCCTCGATTGCTTCCCCCAAACTAATTTCCTACCCACCTGACTAAACCCTGCTATAATCACTGTCTCCTCCAACTTTTTCAGTAGCCTCCTATGTGGTGCTGAATCAAAGGTCTTGCTGAAGAATAGTGGCATTGCTACTGATATAGCAAACCTCTGGTGAGAGGTGAAGTAGTGCAGTGCACCAATATACTTTGATATACCATTAATATATTTGTTTTAACTGTTGCTGTATTGTGTGGTACCATTTGCTTGTAACTGACTCTTCAGTGAACAGCAGAGCATTGTGGGAACCTGGAGGACTAGCAATAGGCTAGTATACCTCCTACCCCAAAACAACATCTCTCTCTGTTAAAAGCATTGTTGCCTGGTAGATCTCTTGCTCTTTTAAGGGCTTGTAAACCTTGCTGAATTTAAGTAAATATTGTTATTTTTACTTCTCGCCGAAACCGGAAGTGAACAGATGCTTACTTCCATTTTTTCGGCTTAAAACCTGCCCCTCTAGCGAGCAGGGCATTTAATAATGGCATTTCTACTGATATAGCAAACCTCTGGTGAGAGGTGGAGTAGTGCAGTGCACCAGTATACTTTGATATGTGTGGTACCATTTGCTTGTAACTAACTCTTCAGTGAATAGCAGAGCATTGTGGGAACCTGGAGGACTAGCAATAGGCTAGTATACCTTCTACCCCAAAACATCTCCTCTCTGTTAAAAGCATTGTTGCCTGGTGGTTTTCTTGCACTTTTAAGGGGTTGTAAACCTTCAACTCACAGAATCTTGCTGAATTTAAGTAAATATTGTTATTTTTACTTCGCGCTGAAACCGGAAGTGAACAGACACTTACTTCCGATTTTTTGGCTTAAAACCTGCCCCTCTAGCGAACGGGGATTTAATAGTGGCATTGCTACTGATATAGTGAACCTCTGGTGAGAGGTGGAGTAGTGCAGTGCACCAATATACTTTGATATACCATTAATATATTTGTTTTAACTGTTGCTGTATTGTGTGGTACCATTTGCTTGTAACTAACTCTTCAGTAAATAGCAGAGCATTGTGGGAACCTGGAGGACTAGCAATAGGCTAGTATACCTCCTACCCCAAAACAACATCTCTCTGTTAAAAGCACTGTTGCCTGGTGGTTCTCTAGCCCTTTAAAGGGCTTGTAAACCTTCAACTCACAGAATCTTGCTGAATTTAAGTAAATATTGGTATTTATACTTTGAGCCAGAACCAGAAGTGAACAGATGCTTACTTCCAGTTTTTCAGCTTAAAACCTGCCCCTCTAGTGAGCGGGGTGAGCGTGCGTGGAGACGCGCACAGAGACACACGTGTTTGTACGTGTCTGCTGTGTCCGCTGGGCACGCTGAAACTACTGGCATTAGATAAACTTGGATAAGATAATTTTAGCATATCCTCTACTTGGTAAATATACACCTTTAATAATGGAAAAAGAACTTAGTAAGTGTATGCAATGTTTGATGTATAGTGAGAGAAAGTATGGGAGCGAGTATGTATGTGCTAATTGCCATCTGTTTACTACTCTTGAAGCAGAGATAGCGTTTCTGCTTAATATTAAACCAGTTTCTACTAATATTAGGGCATTGGAAAGTTACATTGATCTTATGGATGAAGAACTTCATTCTAATGAACAATTTCCTTCACATTTAGGTAGCATTTCTATGCCTCCTGATGAAGAGACAACTGTAATGACTAGTACTAGTATACCTGTTGCCTCTGCCCCCTCTTATAAGGTGGATGATTATCCGCCCTCTTCTCATGATAATGATGACTGTACCATTGTCACAAAGCCTCTTAAAAAAAGGAGGGGTGGTCAAATACACAATAGTGCCCCTACTGAAACTCGTAATAGGTTTGAACAATTGACTGTATCAAATAATAGTGCTACATGATTTATCCTGTGCATCACCCTCTGTTGATAATAATGGTTTAAAAACATTTTCAATCAGGAGTTAATGCCCATAAATATTTGTCCTAGTAAGTCTCAAGCTACCAAATCAATACCTATTAAGTTAATCGCTCCAGAGAGTGTTAAACAATCACCTGTTTCTGATTCTTGTACCCCTACTGTCTCAAAACAAGTGTTAGTCCTGGGAGATTCAATCATTAAGCACATTGACAGAGCAGTATGCAATAGTGACAAAAGCAACCACACTTGTTCTAGCATCTGTGGGGCCAGGGTATCTGACATTACCTCCATGATGCCTAAAATTTTACAAAATGCGGGGGAAAATCCACTGGCTATCATACATGCCGGTGTTAATGATATAAACAACACCCCATTTAATCAGTTGCAACAGGACTATGTGGCATTATGTAACCTGTTACTTGATAGGGGATGCTGTGTATGTATATCTGAAATTCTACCTGTCCCAAGAGCAACATCTACCATGATGCAGAAAATCAAAGCCCCAAATGAATGGCTGAGAAAGTGGTGTTTTAAGCAGGATATACCCTGTATTACCCACTGGGAATCATTTTCATATCGTTCTTCCTTGTTTTGCTGGGACGGTTTACATCTCAGTCATAGGGGTAACTGAAACTTGGTGGAACGCATCCTCAATTTGGTCCAGAGAAATTCCAGGTTATAAATTATATCATAAAAACAGATTAAATAAGCAAGGCGGTGGAGTTTGTATGTACATACGAAATTATATTCCTTCTTTTGAAGTGTGTTCTCCCTTTCCTTTGGATAGTATATGGGTTAAAATCTTATTGAAGGAGCAGTCCTATATAACTATTGGTAACATCTATCACCCTCCATCTGCAAATTCAGATTACACAACTGATATGTTTAAAGAAATTACACATTTTTCAGAATCTCAAGATACTGTAATATTTGGTGACTTTAACCTCCCTCATATTAACTGGGACTCATTCTCAAGACAGTCCTATGCCGAGAAAGGACTAATGGATGTGGTAGTTAGTACTGGATTACAGCAACTTGTTACTGAATCCACTCAAGGTCCTAATATTTTAGATCTATTATTTACTAACATAGAACAACAAATTAGCAATTTACAAATTTGGGATCCACTTGGGACCAGTGATCATTCATCTATTCGTTTTGAAATTCAACAGTTTAAAACTACACAAAGGAAGTTATACTGTACAAAAAATTTTAATAAAGCAAATTTTTCTAAAATCAATGAATACTTACAAAACATAAACTGGGAATCTAATCTTCTTAATTGTACAACCCAACAAGCTTGGGACTTTTTTAAAAACATTGTACATTATTTGGAAAATACCTTTATTCCATCTAAGAGGAAATTTAATAATAAAGGAAAAAATTCCCCCTTCAACAAGACAATTAAAAGTCAGATTAAAATAAAAATTAAACTTTTTAGGAAACTTAAGAATAGTTCTGTTCCATTTAAAACTACTCTATTACATAAATACAGATGATCTGTGAAAAACTTTAAAAAATTCTATTAAATTGGCAAAAAATAAGCTAGAATTTAAACTAGCTCACACAAAAGACTGTCACAAATCTCTTTTCTCCTATATAAATAGTAAAAAAGGCGTATCAAGGACCATTGGTCCCATTATAACCAATGGCTCTTCTCTAGCTGATATAGAAACCTCAATCTCTTTAATAAGTACTTTTGTTCTGTCTTCTCTCAAAAATCACCTATTAGTACATTTAAAGTTCACCACGTAGATTATCATAGGTTCTATCCAACTGACATTATACAGGCTATCAAAAAACTAAAAAAAATACTAGTCCGGGCCCAGACGGTATTCATCCATGGTTTCTGATCGAAACCTCTATAAATATTTCTATACCTTTGTCAATTATCTTCAACAAATCCTTACAAGAAAGCATTGTACCAAATGATTGGCGTTCAGCAATAGTTACTCCCCATATTTAAAAAAGGCAATAGAGGTTCTGTGCAAAATTATCATCCAATTAGCCTGACCTCCGTGGCTGGTAAATTAATGGAATGAGTAATGAAGTCTCTAATAGATCAAGATTGTAAAAAATTAGGAATTTATGATTCAAATCAGCATGGGTTTACTCCCAAGTATTCCTGCACCACCAATCTGATATCTTTTTGCAATAATATATGTACTCTATTAAACGTGGGTATCCCTACTGATGTAATTCTTTTTGGACTTTAGTAGAGCTTTCGATAAAGTCTCACATGAAAAACTCATTACTAAAATGGCTTTTGTCAGAGTTTGGAACTGTCTGATTTTGAAAGCAGCACAAGGGAAGTCACAGAGTTTAGAACTGTTTGATTTTGAAAGTAGCACAAGGGAAATCACAGAGTTTGGAACTGTCTGATTTTGAAAGCAGCACAAGGGAAATCAGAGTTTGGAACTGTCTGATTTTGAAAGCAGCACAAGGGAAATCACAGAGTTTGGAACTGTCTGGTTTTGAAAGCAGCACAAGGGAAATCACAGAGTTTGGAACTGTCTGATTTTGAAAGCAGCACAAGGGAAATCACAGAGTTTGGAACTGTTTGATTTTGAAAGCAGCACATGGGAAGTCAAAGAGTTTGGAACTCTGATTTTGAAAGCAGCACCAAGGAAATCACAGAGTTTAGAACTGTCTGATTTTGAAGGAAGTGACAGAGTTTGGAACTCAGTGCTTGGCTTCTCAGAAGGAACTAGAAGGGGACAAGATCAGATCTACAGTACAGTAGCTTCTTGTTGTTTTACATTGTTCTTGTGGATTCTACTTGGTAGAAGGTTATTTCTTTTCTTTCTTACTACTAAGGGCTAGCAGGGTATTGTTTGGGGCTGTTGGAATTTTGAAACCTGTTTTGGTAGCTATAATTGGGCTCATTTGTTTGATTCACTGTGTGGCAGGCTGCATTTGTAGAGACCTATTTTCTGTTTTAAAACATAATTGGTGTGATTTAACTGGGTCTGTTTCTTTGAATTGGAGACATATATCTTCTAATTCCAAGCCTATTTTGATGTGTTGTTGGTGAAGCTGTTTGAATTGAGTCCTGTTTCTTTGGGTAGCAAACTTATTTTGGGGGCTTTGAGTAGAATTGTGATTCATTGTTGCTGGCTTCACTAGATGCAAAGTTTAAGTGCAGAGTGGGGAAGGTGCTAATGGTCTGACCAGAGGCCTCAGCTACCTGATTGTTTCTGGAAGACTTGGGCTGGTCCGCCCTTGGTCCATTATTTCTTTATACCAGGGGTTCTGACATCACTTCCTCAAACAGGCAAAGGATATGCACCTGTCATAGCAAAAGCAGACATCCAGGAAAGGAACAGCAGCAAGTGAAGAGGTGACTGTTTCAGTGGAAGGGAAGTAAATGCAAATCTAGAGCTTATCATTACTTCTTCATTGATATTGCATTGGGGAAAGGAGGAGTAGGAGTTTGAAGAATAGCAATGGGCTACTTAAAGTCTGTTTTTGAGTGTGGATAGGAAGGATAGGAATATAAAAAGCAGTTGCTCAATATATCTAAACGTGTGCAGCAAAGGAGGTAAGGGAAATAAAGAAAATGTTTGCACTGATAGAGGAGGAGAGGGAGACTTGGGAGTGTTTGGTGTCCTGCATCTGGAAGGGTGGGGGGTCACTAGTGGCAATGACAGCAATGGGTAGGGTGGTAGGCTGCAACAACTGCAGTGCACCAATCTTTCTAAAATTGCCTGGAGTGTGGGAGGATGTTAGTGTGCAACCACATAGAAAACTTAGAAAGGAGATTGAGGGTCTGCAGGAGGAACTAAGACAGGCAAGGCAGATTGGGGTGGTTTAGCCTCAATACTGAGGGAGGAAGAAGGGAGATGAGGAGGGCGATTTAAGCCAACAGTGGTGAGGAGAGGGTCAGAAGAAGGGAAGCAGAGACAAAGGGGCCCAGGCCAGGAAGAACGATTGCTGGGAAACCAGGTCAGGAGACAAAAGACAAATGGAAGGAGGAGATAGGGACTTGTGAGGGGAGGCGAAGAAGTGGCAAAAGTCATGGAGTGGAAAGGAGAGAACAGGTTACTATGAAGAGAGAGGGAGTGGGCATTTGTGAAGGGCCTTCAGAAAATAGTTGTGCACTGCTAGAGAGGAAGAAGGTGGAGGAGGGAAATTATGAAATTAGAGGAGTAATTGATAAATGCCTGGACCAAACTGGAGCAGGGGGAAGTTCTGCTGGGAGAATTGCAAATAGGGGTAAAAGGGGAAATAATGCAGGAGGAAGAAGAGAGCTGGAAATGAGAGAGGAGATGAATGGAAGCAAGAGGGAGTAAGAGGGGTGGAATCTTAGTGCTGGGGGACTCAATACTAAGAGGAGTTAGGTGGGATAGCAAGGGGGAGAGGCATTGTCACATTTGGGTGGAGGCCATGCCAGGAATGACAGCGGAAAGGGTGGGACAGTCTATTTTGAAATATGCTAGAAGGGGTAGGGAAAAGCCTCATTTAATTATACATCTTGGGACAAACAACCTGGCTGACAAGACAATAGATACAGTCCAGAGGAGGTTTGAGGAACTAGCACAATTATGTGAGGGGGCAGAAAGATCAGTAACTTTTTCAGAGATACTCATGGCCAAAGGCAAGCACAACAAGAAAGCTGAGAATAGAGGAATTTAACGGATGGCTAAGAACCTGGTGTTGTGCTAAAGGGTATGGGCTGTTGGGGGTGGGGAGGGACCTGGGAGGACAGTAGTCTCTATGCCAAGGACAGACTACACTTGAGTGAGGAGGGAAAGAAAGTGTTGAAACAGAGGATGGAGGAGTACAGAGGAAGTTGGGAATTTAAACTAGGAGTGGGGGTGGCAGTTGGGGAAGAGATATGCAGAGACCACAGGTTGAAACCATATGAGCTTACCCCATAACAGTGACAAAGGACAAATGGCAAGTACTGTTGGTGATGCTAGGAAAGGAGGGCAGAATGGGAGGGGGGAAAGGGTAGAAGGTGGTTACCCTTAATGCTAGGAGCCTTGGGAGGAAAACTGCAGAGTTACAGGTTCTCATGGCAGAGGGAGAGGTGGACATTGCAGTCATCACGGAAACATGGTCCACCCAATACAATGACTGGGTACAGATTATTTCGTAGGGACAGAGTGATTGGGAAAGGAGGGGGGGTGGCACTATATGTGAAGGAAGGACTGAAGTGTGTAAGGGAGGAAGGGGAGGAGGGTAGTACGGAGTCACTTTGGATGCAAATCCAGGATTCCAAGAATAGGATTCTTAGAATGGGAGTGGTGTACAGGCCACCATCTCAGATGGAGGAGTTAGACAGGAACTAGCGGGACAGATCAGGAGGACCTGTGAGAAGGGTAGTGTGGTGATTGTGGTGGACTTCAATATGCCAGGAGTGGACTGGAGCACCCCAACAACCAGGAACAGAAGGGAGCAGGTACTGCTGGATGCCTTCCAGGACAGCTTCGTGCTGCAAATGGTCAGTGAACCAACCAGGTTAGGAAATACCCTTGACCTTGTGCTGGCAAATGGGAACTTTGTGAGATAACTTACAGTGGAGGAACCGCTGTCAGGGAGTGACCACCACTCAGTATGGCTCACATTGGATATGGGCAAGGAAGGAGGGAATCTGGCACAATAGTGCTGGACTTCAGGAGGGCTGACTTTGGGAGGATGGGGAAAGTGGTAAAAGGGTACCTGGCCAGAATTCAATCTAGTATGGACACTAACCAGAGGTGGGAGCTCATAAAGCTGGGGATAGTGGAGGCAACCAAAACCTTCTGCAAAGCCCAGAGCAAGAAGGCTAGGGCTAAGAAACCGATCTGGTTGAGCAAGGAGGTCATGGAAAAGGTAAGGAGGAAAAGAGCTGCCTTTAGGAAGTACAAGAAAACAGGGAGGGGGAGGACAGGGAGGAGTACTTGACAGAATCGAAGGAGGTGACAAGGGCAGTAAGGGGAGCCAAAGCATCTATGGAACTCAGGCTGGCACAAGGCATTAAGAAGGGGGAGAAGGACTTCTTTAAGTACATCAGGGAGAAAAGGAGCTGTAAGGACCACATAGTAAGGATTAGGAAGGATGGGGGGTTGGGTGGAAGCAGGATGCAATAAGGCGGAAGCACTAAATGAGTACTTCTGCTCAGTATTTACTAAAGAGAAGAGGGGATGACACCCAAGGTGGGAGAAATGGCAGAAGCAGGGGATGTGGTGACAGATGGGGTAATCATGGAGAGCAGAGTTCAAGAGGGTTTGAAGGCACTGAGGGTGGACAAGGTGCCAGGCCCAGATGGCATCCACCCCAGGGTACTGAAGGAGCTGGCAGAGGTCCTTGCAGGATTGGCAGACCTATTTAATGCCTCACTACATTCGGGTGTGTACCTCAGGACTGGAGGATGGCTCATGTGGTGCCCATCACAAGAGTGGCCCCAAGGATGAACAGGAAACTACAGACCAGTGAGCCCACATCCATCGTGGGTAAGCTAATGGAGACTATCCTGAAGGAGAGGCTGGTGGCCCTCCTAGAGGCCAAAGGACTACAGGACAGCAGACAGCATGGCTTCATATGTGGCAGATCCTGCCAAACCAACCTGGTCGAGTTCTATGACTGGGTAACTAGGCAACTGGACAGGGGCCATGCAGTGGATGTCCTGTATCTGGACTTCAGTAAGGCATTCGACTCAGTGCCACATGGAAGGCTGGGAAGGAAGTTAGTAGGCACAGGGGCGGGTGAAAAGCTGGTGAGATGGGTAGGAAACTGGCTGCAGGGAAGGCAACAGGGTGGTGGTGGGTGGGAGCCTCACACCCAAGGGCAGTGACGAGCAGTGTTCCACAGGGCTCAGTGTTGGGACCAGTGTTGTTTGGGATATTCATTGCAGACATATCATGGACATCAAGAGCAAGATCAGTCTGTTTGCTGATGATACCAAGGTAGGCGTGGTGGTGGATGACCTAGGGGATGGCAGGGTTGCAGGATGATCTGGCAAAGCTTGAAACCTGGTCAGACACCTGGCAACTGGGCTTTAATGCCAAAAAGTGCAAGGTGCTGCATTTGGGGATGAAGAACCCAAGGAGGAGTTACCAGTTAGGAAGTGCAGCTAGCCCGACAGAGGAGGAGAAGGATCTGGGTGTGCTCATTACAGGTCAATGAACAACTTGGCACAATGTAGGAAGGCAGCTGCAAAGGCCAACAAAATGCTGGGTTGTATTGCAAGGGTATATCCTCAAGGAGGGAGGAGGTGATTCTGCCACTGTATAGGTCATTAGTTAGACCACACCTGAGTACTGCGCAGTACTGGCATCCGTATCTGAAGAGGGACATTAGGTTACTGGAGGGTGCAGCACAGAGCGACAAAGATGATCAAGGGGCTGGGGGACTTATCATACGAGAGGAGGTTGAAGGAGTTGAACATGTACTCACTGGAGGAGAGGAGAGACAGGGGTGACATGATTGAAACCTTTAAATACATGAAAGGAATAAACAAGACGAGTACAGAGGGGCTGTTCAAAGTAAGGGAGGGGAGGGCCACCAGGGGCAATGATATGAGACTGGAGCGAGGAAGGTTCAGGAGGGAGATGAGGAGACACTTTTTTACAGAGAGGGTGGTGGCTGGGTGGAATGCGTTACCTGCTGAAGTGGTATGCAGTAGAACAGTGGACTGCTTCAAACAAGGATGGGACAGGACAAGGGGGAGGGTTAATGAAGGGGAAGGGTGGAAGGGAGGGGCAGCTGCAGAATAAGGGGTGCTAGCTGCACATTCGAGCAGACTTGATAGACCTCTAGGCCTTTATCTGCTGGCAAATTTCATATGTTCAGATTTCATATATTGTCAACTGGACTTTAAACAGGTTGACAAATCATTCTTAAAGAGTCAGAATTAATTATATCTTGTCTGATTTGGGTAGTGTGACAAGTGGTGGTTCACAGGGTCAGTCTTGGGACCAACACTGTTTAACCTCTTTATCAGTGATTTACAAATAGGGCCAAATAACTTCATGGTTAAATTTGCAGACAATACTAAACTGGGGCAAGGTTAATAATCAAGAAAATATTTCTGCATTAAAGAAGGATTTGGAAAAATTAACACTTTGGGCAAATGAAAATCATATGCAGTTTAATCAAGACAAATGTTTAGTAGTGCATTTCAGTGTAAATAATCCAAAAAAGATATCATATAAATGGACTACCACTTCACTCGTCAAATTGTGAAAAAGATTTAGGGATATATGTTAATAATAAACTTATATCAAATGATCACAGTGTTAGAACTGCTTGCATGACCAACAGACTTTTGAGGCAAATAAAACCACTTTTGTTAATCGCACTGAACAATGCTTTATTCCATTGTATAGGGCATACATTAGACCGTATCTAGACTATGGCTCCCCTTTCTGGAATCCAAACCAAAAAGAAGACATAGCAATTCTTGAACAGGTTCAAATGAGAGTAACTAGAATGATTCCAAGATTAACAAACTTGCTTTATCAGAACAGACTAAAAACAACTGATCTCTTCTCTCTTCAAACTGGAAGATTAAGATGTGATATGCTTATGGTTTTTAATTTAATAAATTCACCAGATCTAATGGAAAAATGTGGTCTAACACTCTCCAAAAGGAGACATGTTCCGAGACTGCATAATAAACAGCTTGAAGTAAAAACTTATAAAACCAGCAAAAGGGGAAACTTTTTTCCAGTAAGAGCATCCATTGTATGGAACACCTTGCCACAAGAAATGGTAGAGGCAACTAGTGCCACTGTCTTTAAAAACAAATTAGAGGTTTGGTTAAGGGATAATAGATAAATAATGTCCCACATAGTGTGGGGAACAGTCTTGATGGGCTCTGGCCTTCTTCTGTTCTTTAAAAAAAAAAAAGTAAAAGTAGAGCAAACCTACCACCTGTCCTTTGTCTATCACCTTAGTGATCCAGTCAAAAAACAGTATCAGGTTGGTGTGGCATGACATCCCTGATGCAGACCCATGCTGCTTGTCATCCTGCAGCTCATTATCCACTAGGTAGGCCACCAAACTTTCTTTGACTATGGGCTCCATCAGTTTATCTACAATGAAGGTAAGACTGACAGGCCTGTAGTTGCCCAATTCCTCCCTGTCACTCCCCCTCATAGAGTTGCACTATGTTGGCAGCCCTCCAATCTACTGGAACCATACCTGACTACAACAAGTCTTTAAATAGGCTAAGGGTACCCCCAATTTTGTAGCCAATTCCCTAAGTACCCATGAGGAGCATACTATTTGGACCAGATGACTTATTTACCGTGATTGCTTCCAGTTCCTTCCTCTGCTGCTCTATCATTATCTTTTACTCTGACAATTTCCTAACCACCTATGTGGCAGCCTTGATCCCATGCTGTCCAATAGAGGTCCATCATCCTCTACAGTGAATACTGAACAGAAGCAATTGTTTGGTACATTTGCCTCTGCTCATCATATTCAACAATCCTCCCCTTCTTCTAACCTAACAATTCCCCCTTGTTCCCTTCCCCCCAAGTTCATTAAATCATTACAGTATTTTCCCCCACCATTTACACCCTTGGAAATCTGAAGCTCTGTATCTGCCTTCACCCTCCTAACTACCACTCTTGCCTCTTTGCCTACCACCACAACAGCATCCTATTACAGAGCTACAGTAGAGGTCTGTCATCATCTATTGTGAATAGAGAGCAGAAGTATTTGTTCAGTACATTTGAGTTGCTTCATCCTGCGGGGAGGGCAATTTATGCCTCCCTGGGTGCTACGGCCTCCCCCCCTCAGCGAGTTTACATGCTCATCTAAGTAACATGTCAACCTCCCACTAAGAACTGTGGACCCCTTCCAAGAAGAATGCAGGCTGTCACCTCGGTATGGGTCAATATCTTTCTAGGGTGGCCCCTAGTCCCCAGTGATGCCTGAACCATACTCCCTGCACCATGCCTTCAACTAAATACTGAAGCTCCTGATGCAGAGTGCCCTTTCCTCCCCCAGCCACACACAGGTAGCACCTTGGCAAATGTCACCATGTGTGTTATCTGCTTAAGTCCACTCCCTAGCTCCCTCAAATGACCCTGCATTACCCTTCCTCCATCACTTGCCAGGTCATTACTTCCCAGATGAACAATGACATCCAGCTCCTTCTTGTGACCTGCTGCCATAGCGATCCTCAGGGTACACTCTCCATCCTGCCAAGCTGAAGCACCACATAGGCACTTTACCCACCCCTCCCCTTATTCTCCTGCTCCCAAGTCTATCCTTCTCACAATAGAGCTCCCCACCAGCAGCTGCATCCTCCTACAGTCCAATAAGCCTCACATCCATCGTAGGAAAGCTGATGGAGATGATCCTGAAGGAGAGGCTGCTATCCCTTCTGGAGACTAATGGACTGCAGGATGGTAGACAGCATGGGTTTGACTAGGGCAGATCCGGTCAGACCAACCTGGTGAATTACTATGACTGCATAACTAGGCAATTAGACATGGGCCATGCAGTGGATGTCCTGTACCTGGGCTTCAGTAAGACATTCAATTCAGTGCTGCATGGGAGGCTAGGAAGTAAATTGTAGGGCACAGGGGCAGGATGAAGATGGTGGGATGAGTAGCGAACTGGCTGCATGGGAGACAACAGAATGTGGTGGTGGGAGGGCAACTCTCATCTCCGAGGGCGGTGACAAGCAGGGTGCCACAGGGCACTGTGCTGGGGCCGGTGTTGTTTGGAATATTCATAGCAGACATTTCAATAGGCATCAAGAGCAAGATCAGTCTGTACGCAGAAGACACCAAGATGGGACCAGTAGTGGATGATGCAACATGGTGGCAGGGGTTGCAGAATGATCTGTCAAAATTGGAGACCTGGTCGGATACTTGGCAGCTGGGGTTCAATGCCAAAAACTGCAAGGTGCTACATTTCGGAGCTAAAAACCCAAGAAGGAGCTACCAGCTGGGGAAGGGGTGAGCTAACCGTGACAGAGGAAGAGAAGGATCTGGGGGTGATCTTAACGGGCTCAATGAATGACATGGCATAGTGTAGGAAGGCAGCTGCAAGGACCAACAGGATGCTGGGTTGTACTGCCAGGGGTATATCCTCCAGAAGGGGGGAGGTGATCCTGCCACTGTATAGGTCACTGGTTAGGCCACACCTGGAGTACTGTGTGCAAGTTCTGGTGCCCATACCCAAAGAAGGACATTAGGTTACTGGGCGGGGTGCAGCACAGGACAACAAAGATGATACAGGGGGCTGGAGGACTTACCACAAGACAGCAGGCTGAGGGAGCTGAACATGTACTCCCAGGAGGAGAGGAGAGATAGGGGAGATATGATTGCAACCTTCAAGTACATGAAAGGAATGAACAAGACAGAAACGGAGGGGCTTTTCTTGTTGAGGGAGGGGAGGGTCACTCAAGGCCATGGTCTGAGACTGGAGGGGGGGTAAGTTCAGGAGGGTATACTGTCGTTACAGCAACACCAGCACACCAAAAAAACCCAGAGCGAAATCCCCACTGCACCTATATCGGCAGTGATATGGGGTTCTCTTTGATTGACTGTTCGGCAATGGGTGGTAAATAACTCCACTATCTGCGTAACATGGAGTTAGATATCTATAGTAGGGGGTGCCAGGGGCGCAACCCCCTGCATGGGGGGATGCTGGGAACAGTCCCCCTGCATTGAGCACTGCTGTGTTGATGGTCATTCCCAGGAAGCATCGACGGGTTCCCAACTCGGTTGAGGTCGTCGCTGTATTTGTTGTTGCGCCGGCATCGTAGATCCAGTTCAGGAGAGAAATGAGAAGACATTTTTTTACGGACAGGGTGGTGGCTGAGTGGAACACATTGCCTGCAGAAGTAGTATCCTGTAGAACTGTGGGCTGCTTCAAAATGGGATGGGACAAGGTAAGAGGAGGGTCACAGAGAGGGAGGGAGGGAGGGGCAGCTGCAGAATAAGGGCTGCTAGCTGCACAATCGAGTAGACCTGATAGACCACAAGGCCTTTATCTGCTGGTAATTTTATATGTTCCATGACTGGAGGCCTCTCCCTCCCACCAAGGGCATTCTCTTCCAAGGTCCCTTGCATCCTCCCCTGCCACCATGTCATATACCTATTCCCAGCTGTCTGGTCCTGCCAGTACAGTGAAGGAATTCTATAGTAGAATAGGTTGAGGAGTGTGTGCCCTGTCCACCACCACCACCCTCCCAGAGCCCACCAAGGTCCAGCTGTCCTGCCTCTGCATAGGCATCCTCTGAGACAGTGGCAGCAGACTCTGCATCCTTGCCAGCTCAGCTCAAAATCCAGCATCCTCCATCCTCAACCCAGTAGTTTGTGCAAATGGGGCAGCACCTCAGTCTTCAAAAAATGTCCCGAAAGACTGCAACTCCACATCTGTCACAGTGCACTGCTCCCATGTGGTTTACACGCTTTACTTTTATTACTACTACACATAGCCTGTTCCCTTTTGCCTCCTTGCTATACCCATTTCCTTCCTTCCCTTCCTTTCTCTGTGTGATTCTGGTTCATCATCCTACCCTAGATGGTGGGGGGGGGGTGTTACCTACTTTTCCTTCCATCAGTATTTCTGTCAGCTGAATCCTTCCAGTACCCCACTGCCACCTTACTAAGCTTTTTTTACATTCTTTCCCTTTCTTTCCTTACCTGAACGGGCTAAATCAGCTTACTTCAGATATGGAGTCTCTTGTTTTCCCTTCGTCAGTAGCTATCTACACCTAACTCCTGCAATTTTTACTCTTTCCACTTAAAACCCACCACCTATAGCTATTTATCTTGCATCTTTTAGAGTAAAGGTACCCAGAGCTTGGATTCCTCTTACCTTATTTCTAGTTTCTCCTGAAGAACCTCCTGCTGCCTGAGGCCAACCTGTGGATTTCTGCCGATGCCTTAGACGCCTTAGGATTACCTGTTCCACTCCTGTGCTGTTCCACTCACCCACTGGGACACGAGAGTGACAGAGCAGCAGCCGTATACCCCTGTACTTCCAACTAACAGATATTTTTTCCTAACATCCTACTGGCTGCTTCCAGTCACATGCTCTAAATCTTCCACATAAAGTATTTCCCATTTGTTTCAAACAGGCCCTGCTACCCCTCCCCCAGCCAGAAACCCTCCCAGCAAACTGCTAAACAATTACAATATGTGATCTCAAACATGTGCTGCAAAATACAGATTTTTAACCCCACAACTGCCGCAGCAGTCAGCCCCAAGACTTCCTTCCAACCTGAATAGCTGTAGCCTACAGAAATGTGACACTAAACTGTTTTGAGACACATGTTGTTGAGATAACAGGTCAAACAGCTTTATTTTGGGACTACCATTTTATCTCTTAAGAAAAGGAAGAGATTCATATAAAATAGCATAAGCCAGACCTGTGGAATCATAGGAGCCTGCAGCCTATTATCAGAGAGTGCACAGACAAGAGATGCTCTTATCTAATAGGGTTAGTCAGTTAGGTCTCAGACTTATTTCTTGAAACAAATTGTGAGCCATTCTTAATGTCTGTGTGATGTATTGAGAAGTGATCCTATGTGCAGAATGTTATATTTACAATAACCGTGTGGTAAGTTGTAAACTACTGTACATTGGGGTTTAGATTAATGGGGCTTAAGTACAATGGTATGGGTCACCTATGGCCATGCATCTGCAGCACTTAGATGACCCTAGGTGTCAATGTTGCACATGAGGGAGGTCCTGTGGGCCCCTGTGCACACTCACAAAAGGGACACATATCCCTTCTGCACCCGATTCCCCAGACAGTCGTGCAGCTACGTGCATGGCCGGTCCGGAGGAGTGTCTGGAAACATGGCCAAACTCTACACCATTCATGAAGGTGTAGAGTGCCGGCCAAGTGGAGCACAGGATACAGCAGTGGGAACCCTGCTGTATCCTTTATGCACCCCTCCACGACATCTGCTAGCTGCAGCAGGAGAGGATATCCTTCAAGCATGCCACCCTGGTCTACTGGGCTGGCAGAGAGGGAGGGGGAAATGGCTCATACTTAAATGATCAATCAGTTTTGCACTGTCCCAAAATCCCCTGTTCAAGCAGTGCAGGGGATCGACTTCAGGATCCAGGATTGGATGCCCACCTGTGTCCCTCGAACTGTCCCCTGCACAGCTGCACACTGGGGGTAGGGCTGTGGACAGGTGCTCTGCAGGTGTGCACGGTCATGCATACCATGCACCCTGACCCTGTCCTCAGGTACATAGCGACGCTGGCTGGGTAAGTGAGAACTGCACATACCTGGCCACACCTTCATGAATATACCACAACATTAGTGCTATTTGTATTTACTTAAATTCTTTCTATATTTACATATTCCTACATCCCTTGTTCTCTGCATACTTACATATTCCCATACCCACTGTTCTCTCCATATGTACTGGGCTGGCCAGCCATTTCTGTATAGTAAACATATAGCCTCTTTTAGATTTAACAGGCTCAGGCTGGCCCGGTGGTGCTAAGGGTTGAGGCGCTGGATGCCACACCTTGCGCCACCAGCCGGGGGGTTAAGAGATTAAGCATCTGGAGGACTGCTCTCTCTTTCCCAGGGAGGGTTGGGGAGATGATCGCTCAAGGAACGACCTCTGGTGGAGGCTGGAGATGGCCAAAAGTAGCGTCGTGGCGTATGCCAGGGGTGTGGAGCTGTGGCAGCACGATGCCTGGGTAGCCAGGCTTCACAGGGGTGTAACTACATAAGAACTCCCCCTCCTCCCTCCAATAAATGACTCCCACCCATGAACCACACTCCCGTAGTTGGGCACAGCTCTCCTCGTCCTGTCTCTTCCCAGGCCAGGTGCTCAACCCTATATAAAGAGCACCCTGGGTGGGGGTGGCCCTTCCCCAGAGGGTAGACCCAGGGATGCCTGGTGTCAGGAGAGGAGAGAGGAGAGCTCAGGCCACACAAGGAGGTAGAGTCCGTGGTGTTGGGCAGTTGCTGGAGAGACTTTGGCGGGACATTAGGAGGGGGTGCAAAAAAAATAGAATTCAAAAAAAAAAAAAGATTTAACAGGCTCAGTCATTTGTTAATAACCAAAACATAGCTTGTTAGATCAAAGGAGCTCAGCCATCCACACCCAAGATGCTTCCCCTCTGTGAGAACACAGAAATGATCAAACAAATGCCCACTCTAGCTGAATGACCTCAAGCCCGGGACAGCAAAAGGAGAATGCAATTTTCAGTCTGCCCAAACCTGATAACTTATTTTACAGAGAAATATAAAAAAAAAAAATCAGGCTGCACTGGTGTCTCACCTTGTATCACTTATTCTTTCACACTCATGTTGACATCTAAAACGATGTTATAATGATATAAAATAATCTGATGTTTTATGGATTTTTTCCATAAAAGGGATTAAGTCTCACCATGTAACTTAACACATATGGCAATCTATGTTTTTTTAATGTGGATTTTAAATGTTTAGATGGCCATGATGTACTGGTCAAAAACTTATGAATGTGATATGGGGTAGCTGAAACACCAGGGAATGTTCTTAAGATGTGCTCGCTAGAAACCAGAAGAAAGAGAGAGGGGGTATAACAAAAAAATTCAAGTCTCTACGAGGCATACCTGAACTGGTTATCAATGAACATCCATGTAAACACAAACACTGCAGGTAATGCAAGGAAACTGGTATGGAGCACGTTTAAAAAGGAAGTCAGAAAATACTTTTCATGGCAAGGGTGCAGAACAGGTGGAATAGATTGCCCAATGAGGTGGTCTGCGCAAAATCAGTGGAAGGGTTCAGGTATAGGTGGGATAGACACATGAGTTTAGTTGGGATAACAGGGGTTGGGGATAAAAGAGGAAAGAGAGGAACAGTAACCCCAGGGGGCTCGGTGTCATAGGCTAAGAAGTGATAAGGGCAGACTGGCTTGACCAATTGCTCTTCTGCTGTCAATTTTGATGTTTCTGTTTCCTGTGAAGTCCTTTTCTTCTCCAATGATTTAGGGTATCACAAAATGGAGGTGGATGGGTAAGCTAAATGAACTTTACATACTGCTGCAGTTTTCAAAAAATTACAAGAATGTTATAGCGAAACTAAACAGTCAATTTTATTTATATACTGAAATGTATGTGAGCAAAAATGCCCATTTTCAAAATAGTCCAGTGTGGAACACAAATTACAGGTACTATAAACATAACAAAGTACAGCAAAATAAACAAATTAACAAGGGTTACAATATCATAAAATAAAAAGGAGACACGTATATACCCGGGGTACCAAAAAAAAAACAGAATATTAGGCGGCAAAGTTTGGATGGAGATAACAAGAGTAACCTAGAATTAATAGGAATCAGTGATGAGTAAGAGGAAAGTAAGGAACAAAAAGGGCAGCACCCATAAGTGTGGTATGAGGGGAAAGTGCAAATCTACAGGGTTGGTAAAACTGGGAGACAGAGAGGTGGTGGGGTGGTAATGGGGGACATCATTGTATACAAGGAGAGAAGGAGGGAAGGAAGGAAGGAAAGGAGAGAGTAGGGCTGGTGAGGTGAATATGGGGGGGTGAACATACGGGTTTAGCAAAGAGACAACCGGGGCAATTACAAGTGGACAAATTTAGGGGTGGACCTTGAGGGAGGAGTTGAAGGAGTGTATGGACTTGCAGGCTTGGATTCTGGAGAGCAGTTTGTTGTACAACTTTGTACCATAAAAGGAGAGGGAGTTCTGAGCTTGCTTGGTCCTGTAAAAAGGGGTGTCAAAGACCATAGTGGTGGCACTTCTAGTCAACCACCGAGGTGCAGAGAGAGGGAAAAGGGAATTGATGCTGGGTGGCAGCAGTTTGAGGTGGATTTTATGAAGGAAGGAGAGCATTTTTAGGTGGAACCTCCCTTCAAGGGTGGGCCAGCCGAAGGAGGAGTAGAGGGTGCAGTGATGGGTTTTCCAGGAGAGCCCGGTGACGAAAGGAGCAATATTGTTGTAAGTGACTCTAAGTTTGGAGTAGAGCAGTGAAGATGTAGGAGGACAGTAGACAATGCAGCCATAGTCGATCAAGCAAGCAAGCAAGCAAAACTTTATTTATATAGCGCCTTTCATAATCAAGGTACTGTACATAATATAAAATACAATATAAATTAGATGATATAATAAAATAATTTAAAATCAATTAATTTGATTAATCAATCCAGGAATGCCAAAGAAAATAAATACGTCTTCAGCATAGATTTAAAATTGCGGATGGTTAGGCATTCTCTTTACCAACGAGGTAGAGAATTCCACAGGGTTGGTGCTGCAAATGAAAAAGCATGTGCACCAGATGTTTTAAGACGAACCCTGGGAATCTCTAGCAATCCCTCATTGGAGGATCGGAGATGGCGATTGGGGAGTAGGGAGTCAGGAGATCTTTCAGGTAGTCAGGTCCCTGTTCATGTAGGGCTTTAAAGGTAAGCAAGCCCACCTTATAGGTGATACGCCACTGAACTAGCAGCCAGTGCAGTTCACGCAGCACAGGCGTAATATGACTGATCCTGCCAGTACCAATCAGCAGCCTGGCTGCAGTGTTCTGCACTAGCTGCAAATAGCAGATATCAACCCCAGACAGCCCTAGGTAGAGGGCATTGCAGTAGTCAAGATGGGTGGTAATGAAGGCACGGACCAATGTTGGAAGGTCGCCCAGTGGAATCAGGTGTTTCACCCGGGCGATATTCCTCAGATGGTAAAATGAGGATTTGACCACAACTGACACCTGAGACATCAAGATCAAGCCATTATCAAGAATAATGCCCAGGTTACGCACCCAATCTGAGGTAATGAGCTGGACACCATCAAGCCATAGGCCCTACGTGCCCAGCCCCAAAACCCGCCCCTGAGTGACCCAGATCCACAACCAACTAAGTCTTATCCAGATTCAGTCTCAACCAACTCAAGCTCATCCAGTCTTTGATCTTGGAGAGACAACTATTTAGCATAGAGATTGCATCTACCTGTTCAGGCATAAAGGACATATACAGCTGAGTGTCATCTGCATAGCAGTGAAAACTCAAGCCGTATCACCTAATGATATCTCCCAATGGCAGCATATACACTGCAAACAACATGGGTGCCAATATGGAGCCCTGTGACACGCCAAAGGACAGGGGGAAGGCGTCAGAGGAATAAATTCCAGTGACTACCCTCTGAGACCTGCCTATGAGGAAAGATCAAAACCATTCGAGGACTGTACCCGACAGTCCACAAAGGATCCTCAGGGTTTCCAAAAGCACCTCATGATCCACAGTGTCAAAGGCTGCTGAGAGATCGAGAAGGACCAAGATGGTACAAGCCTTTCAATCTCTCACCATTAGGAGGTCATTTAATATCCAAACAAGGGCGATCTCCGTGCTGTGTCTCTTCCTGAAACCAGACTCGAGATTTTCATAGACATTGTAAGTTACCAAATGATTGTCCAGTTGCAGCGCAACCAACTTTTCAATAACCTTCCCCACAAAGGGCAGGTAAGAGACAGGTCGGTAGTTAGCTGGATTGACGGGATCCAAGGAGGGTTTTTTAAGGAGTGGTGGAATGACCGCCTCCTTTAGGGGGTCTGGAAAGATTCCCCTCTCCAAGGATCTCCATACAATTTCAGCTAGGATCAGGCAGATAACATCTACACAGTCCACTAAAAGGGAGTTAGGGCCCGGATTCAAACTACAACAGTTTGGGCGCAAAGACTGGACAATCTTCACAATGTCCATGAATTCTGGTCGGCTGAAATCCGTCCAGACAGACTGGGTGCTCATCACCTCCAATCGACCTCCGCAACCCCTCACAGAGAGAGCCGGGCCGATTCTGGACCTGATGCCGGCAATCTTATCTGTGAAAGACCGAGCTATCTCATCACACTTATTTTGTGAAAAAGCTCTTCCGGACTGGAGACAGATTGGATTGCACAGTCTGTCAACAGTTCGAAAAAGTTGAGCAGGTCGGTTCTGCACAGCAGAAGTCTCCCTGGACAAGAACTCTGCCTTCTTATGGGTGATTTCTGATTGATAGCCCTTATAATGTTCCATCAATTTAAGTCTGTTGGCATCCAGGCCAGACTTCCGTCATACTCTTTCCAACCTTCGATCAACCCACCTCAATTCCTTCAAGGACCCATCATACCAAGGGGACCTTGGGCGAAGAGTGAGTGGTCGAACATGAACAGGAGCAATCAAGTCCAAGGCATTTCCCACTGGAACCTATGATGTGATGGTCAGACCAACCAACTGGTTCCACTCGCACATCAGTGATTTCCATCCCCAGGAGGAACAGCAGATCCAATGAGTGACCTCCTATATGGGTAGAGGAGGTAACTACCTGTGTAAGGCCCAGCATTGTCATTAGCTGGAGGAGATGTTGACCAAACTGCGAGAGTTCATCGTTGACCCAGGCATTAAAGTCCCCCAGAATTATCCATCTAGGTGACTCCAACACCATGTCAATGACAAAGTCCACAATCTCCTGCAGGAATACACTTCCATCACCTGGTGGATGGTAAATGAGGAATATCCTACAGCCTACACCCTCATCCATGACACACTCAAAGGATCTGGTGATGACCACTGGAACATCCACAAGGCCCAGTTCAATCTTAAAAAAGATGGCTACACCTCCACCCCTACGATCCAACCTTGGGCGGTGAATCACCAAGAACCCAGCTGGAACTGCAGAAGCCAATACTGGACCTGCATTTTCATCCAGCCAGGTCTCGGTGATACATGCAAGGTCCACTGTTTCAACAAGATCAGCTATAATGGCTGTCTTGTTTTTGATGGACCTGTCATTACATAACACTGCCTGGGTTGGATGAGATGCTGGGGAAGACCTCGACTCCTGACCAGCATCAATTTCTGAGCTCTTGAGTATGAGAACAAGACAGGGGTTACCCCTGTCCTGGCACCATTTTGCTCCAGGGCATCAACTGGTCCCTACCACCCCAATACATCCCCCCCTTTCCATTTCTGCAACAGGCCCAGTTCTGCCCCCCCCACACCTCCTAGCAATCCAGAGGGATTGGCAATGTTTATAAGTCTCTGTTGATAAAAAGGGTCAGTCAAAGGGGCACAATTCCCTGAGCCTGGTGGGGGAATACTGCCTGACCATCTTTTGACCCTCCCTACACATACTTAAACTACAAGTCTATCTGCACACACCCACGAGCCTAATACTCAAATCACAAATAATAATTAACCAAAAAACAAAATAATACAAATATAAAAATACTCCCTACCAGTTTCTCTCACAGATTGGGAGGCAACTTAAACATAGTAATACCCGCACTTTAATAACCCCAAAAATACCAAACCCTAAATCAACAAAACCCAACAAATTTCTACTTAAACAAACAACAATAAAAACAATAGAACATTAAAAAAGTCATATAATATGGAGGGACCACAGTTTGATGGATTCAGTATTGAATCTTTAACAGTTCAAGGGAGTGTGCCACCACTTCCTGAAAAATACGAAGTGTTAAGGGAGAACTCTCACTACCCCTTATCAAAATCTTTGTCCAAACAATGTAGCCCTCTCACTGCCACATATTCAGAATGTTAATCCAGAAAGAAGGCCCTCTCACTAAAGTTGCACAAGTCCACTAAAATATTCAGAAACAGCCAGTTCAAATACTTGCAGCATTCAGCAAACAGGTTCACATCCAGTTCCACTTAGCGAGGTATAGGAGAATTTAGAAAAAACGGCCTGGTTTCCCAAGAAAATCGGATCTAGGTAGAAGTTCAAATTAGCCTGATTCAGCCCGGCCCCTAAGCGGATCCACCCGGAGTCCAGTAAATCCCCCCCCACACTTAGGCCATCAAGGGCATGCCCAACACCAGTCAGACAAACCCCAACAGCCCCAGAAGACCTAAGAAGATGCCCGCCCTCCAGTTGGCACCACCAGATCACCCCAGGGAAAGAAAAGTTAGACCTGGGATCCACCTCAGACATGCTAGTTCGGCTCACCCAGTACGCCATAAAAAGCAGCACAGATCCTTCTTGGCTCACAGATCCAAAATCTAAACAGGGGAATTCCAGTAAAGTCTCCACAATCCATCACCAGATGTTGCTGTTAATATACCAAATGCTTTTGCTTCAAATTTCAGCACTTCAAGCAAGCCACCACGGCCAGTCCCACCAATGTTCAACTCCCAGCCAAGACCACTCCGGAGACCCGCCTGGTTCCTCGCCTCACAGCAGCACAGAGTAGCAACACCAGAGAAGAACTCCCATGAACTCCCGCAGATGTGCAAGCTGACTGATAGCCTGAATAACTTGCATATACAGTAGTTAATGTCCAAGGAGTAATGCGGTTGATAAACTGAAGGAGGAATGACCACGACTCGCAACTGCAGTTACAATTATACAAAATAAAACAAAACAAATAAAGTAAACTCCAAAAAATCAATAATAGCTTCTGAGCGCCTAGACTACTCCCAATGGCTGGCCCACCGTGCCCACCATCTTGACAGGAGTAGAGAGGTAGCCAGGCGTAGCCTGGAAGAGGGATGCAGGAACTTTCTGATCCTGTATAGAAGACCAAGCCTGACATGAATCTTTTTAATGAGGTTGTTTATATGAAGGTTGTAGGATAGGTGGGGGTCCAAGTAGAGACCAAGGTATTTGAATTCGGACACCTGTTCGATAAGGTTACCGGCATTGTCAAGTAGGGTCAGTCCAGATGCTGGGACTCTCCTTGGTCCGGAGAAGATCATGAATTTTGTTTTCTTGGAGTTCAGGACCATGCCATTCCCTGAGAACCAGGAGTGAAGTTTCAAGAAATCAGACTGTAGATTGTGAAGCATAGAGGCAGGGTTTTCGTGGCTGCAGAAGAGGGCGGCATCATCGGTGTGGAGGACAAGTTGTGTTGTTAGGCAGATAGCTGGAAGGTTATTAATGAAAACTGAGAAAAGAAGGGGCCCAGGATGGAGCCCTGGGAGACCCCATATTTGATTGACACGAGGCGGAGAGATGAACTTGTATGCAGATTTGATGGAATCTCTTGGAAAAGTATCTACCAAACCATTTCAAATCAAATCAAATCATATTTTATTTATAAAAAGTGCCTTTCTTACAACCAAGGCGCTTGCACACAATAAAATAAATGGAATAAACAATCACAACAAACAATAATCAATAAACTCCTATAATTTAAAACTCTAACAATTATAATACCTAAAAATCTGGATATGCCAGATCAAATAAATAGGTCTTCAATGCAGTTTTAAAATCCTGGATGGCCAGGCAATTTCGCACCTGATGAGGTAGAGAATTTCACAGGGTCGGGGATACAAAACCAAAAGACCGGGCCCCAGATGTTTTTAAACGGACCCTGTGAATCTCTAGCAATCCCTCATCAGCAGATCGGAGAGGGCGGAGGGGACAGTAAGGGTGAAGGAGATCTTGCGAGTAGCTAGGTCCCTGATCATGTAGGGCTTTATAGGTCAGCAAACTGACCTTGAAGGTGATCCGTCATTGCACTGGCAGCCAGTGCAGTCCATGGAGCGCAGGTGTTATATGACTGGTTCTAGATGTTCCAGTCAATAGCCTGGCTGTCACATTCTGCACTAGCTGGAGGCAGTGGATATCAACCCCTGGTGGCCCTAGGTAAAGGGCACTGCAGTAGTCAAGGTGAGAGGTAACAAAGGAGTGGACCAATGTTGGAAGATCCTCGGGAGGAACCAGGTGTTTCACTCGGGTGATATTTCTCAGATGGTAAAAAGAGGTCTTGACAACTGCCAACACCTGCAAATTTCAGGGTCAAGCCATTGCCAAAAATAATGTCCAGGTTCCGGCACACAGTCTGAGGTAGTCAGCTGAACACCCCTGAGGCATAGTCCTTAGGGTAGACCTGCTGACAAACCACCTCCCGACAATCTGGGTCCATGATCAGCACCTCAGTTTTAGCCGGGTTTAACCTCAGCCAGCTTGCACTCATCCAGTTTTGGATCACAGCTAGACAGTTGTTAAATACCGAGAGGAACACATCCTGACTGGGTACAAAGGACATGTACAGCTGAGTATCATCTGCATAGCAGAGAAAACTCAGACCGTACTGCCTAATAATCTCTCCTAATGGCAGCATATACACTGCAAACAACATGGGTGACAAGATGGAGCCCTGCGGTAACCCGCAGGATAGAGAGAGAGGGGCAGAGGAATAAATCCCAGACACCACTCTCTGAGTCCTACCCCTCGAGGAAAGATCGAAACCATCTGAGAACCATAGCAGACAGTCCACAGATGAGCTGCAGGTGCTCCAACAGCACACTATGGTCTGCAGTGTCAAATGCTGCAGAGAGATCAAGGAAGATCAAGATGGAACGAGTCTTCTGATCTCTTACTATTAGGAGGTCATTTAGTACCCATACAAGGGCCGTCTTGGTACTATGTCTCTTCCTAAATCCTGAGTGGACAGAATCATAGACACTGTGGCTGGTCAGATGATCATCTAATTGCGATGCACCCACCTTCTGAATAACCTTACCTACAAAGGGTAGATTAGAGACAGGGCTGTAGTTTGCCAAGCAGTCCGGGTCAAGGGAGGGCTTTTTAAGGAGGGGCCAAACAACCGCCTCCTTCAGGGGATCAGAAAGATCCCCCTCTCCAATGACCTCCAGACTATCTCGGCTAGGACCGGGCCGATCTCAACTACGCATCCTACCAGGAGGCATGCAGGGCCTGGATCCAAACTACAGCTGGTTGGTCGCAACGTCTGGATGATCATCACAATGTCAGTGATTGTGGGTTGGCTAAAGTCAGACCAGGTAAATTGGGGGCCCGTCATCTCCTGTCAACCACTGCAACTTCCATTAGAGTGAGCCAGACAGATGCTGGACCTGATTGTGGCAACCTTATCTTCGAAGAACCAAGCAAACTCATTACACCAATCTTGTGACAAGGCTTCCCCAGGCTGGATTTTTGAGAGAGGGACAAGGAGGGAGATAGGGTGGACATCGTTTCTGGATCCATCCTTGAATAGCAGTTTAATGGTGGCAGTTTTCCAGGTGTTAGGGAAGGAGCAAGAACAGAGGGAGCAATTGAGAAGATTGGTAACTGGGACAGCCAGGGCCAGGATGGAAAGTTTCAGGATTTTATCGTCAATACCATTGGATGCTTTGCTAGGTTTTGGGTTGTTCCTGCAAACAAGCTTGATGGTGTCTCCAGGGTTAAGGACCTTAAAGTAGAAATTGTGGGGAAGGGGGCAAAACTGTGGTGTTGGGGTGGATAGGGATGAATGGGGAGGATGAGGGAAAAGGGAAGGGGGGGAGGGTTGTCTTTTTCGAGATCACCAAAAAAAGAGTTAAAGAAGTTCACAACTTCCATAGGATTGTCAATATGACTTCCATTATGGTGTAAGGTGATGGAATCAGAATTTTTGGGTTTTCCCAGGAGCAAGCTGATGGAGGCTCTAGGCATTACTGAGTTGCTTATAATGCAGGTAGTCAATTGTTACCTTTCTAACAGCAGATTTGTATTTATTGTGGAGAGACCTGTATAGGGACAGCTGGGAAGGGTCTTTGTGCTTCGAGTAATGGGTCCAGGCTTTGTCCCTTGATCTCATCAACTTAATAAGGTCGAGGGTGACCCAATCATTCATTTTACCCCTTACTCTAATTTTTTTGAATGGCACATGTTTATTGCAGATACTGACAAAGATGCTGGAGAATTTCAGTAGGACAGAGTCGCAGTCTCCTAGCCCTTCGGTAAAGGACCAGTCAATAAGGCTGAAATCGTAGGTTACGAGTTCAATGTTCTGATCGGTCAGTCTCCTGGTAAATATAAAAATGGAGGGGGTGGTGTTTGGGTAGTCGGGCCGACCAAAGGCAGAAAAATTGCACAATGGTCACTGATAGAGTCAAGCAAAATTCCAGAGTCAGTGATGCAGGTGGGATGTGAGACAATAATCCAATCAATAAGTGTCTGGGTACCTGTTATGTAGTTAGATCTGGTGGGTGAGGTGATGAGCTGGTGGAGGCCTAAGTTCATGATAGAAAATTGGTGGAGCTGGCTTGGCTGGAGACCCAGTTAATGTTAAAGTCCCCGATGATGTTAAAGACTCAGTGAAACCCATAAGTCAGCCCATTTATCCTATCCCCCTACTATTGACATGCTGTGAGACCTGAAAAAGTTATAACTCAGATCATTCCCCTCTTACAAAGATCCCAGCTCAGAGCTTGTGTCTATTCTTACCCAATGAAACCATGCTTTCATAATTCTGCACCATCACTTCCCAGTGAAGCTTCTTCTCCTGTTCGCTTAACATCTTCCACTCCTCTTTAGAAAAAGCAAAAGCAACATCTTCAAAGCTTGCTGGAACCTGAAAGGACAGAGAAATGTTTATCTGTTCTTGATTTAACAACACAAGTAATAAATCTGCAACTTTTCAAAAGAAAGGGGATGGACAAGGTTATGATTTGCAGTCTAAAAAATGGAGGTCTTGCTGGCACTCCCTCAACAAGTGATAATGGACAAAGCAGATTCAATAATAAAGTGCAGATGGGGGGAAGCACATCTGCAACAGGGACTAGAGGTAGAGGTTAAGTGGAGTCCGTCAAGTCAGAGATGGTATTGTCTGAATGTCAGGAGTTTTGGGAACAAAATGGGGATCATCCAGGCAATGGCGACGGAGGCTCAGGTGAGCACAGTTATCATCATGAAAGCATGCGTGACACAAAATCCTCGACTGGGACCTCACTATCCAGAGACATGCCTATTTAAGAGGGGCACATAAAGGGATAGAAGAGAAGAGGTTGCACTACACACTGAGACCACATAAAAGAAACAAAAGATAAGCTGGGGGAGTGGGA
Source organism: Neoceratodus forsteri (assembly GCA_016271365.2). Lineage (NCBI taxonomy): Eukaryota > Metazoa > Chordata > Ceratodontiformes > Ceratodontidae > Neoceratodus > Neoceratodus forsteri. Next base: position 144,795,361 of record CM028132.1, read on the forward strand.
GTTTAAAAAAATTACATTTAGCTGGTAGTTAAAACAGAGAAAAACCTCAGAGTGGTGGTTGCCTATAGACTACCAAACCAGTTTCAGGACTGAGACAGGGCAGTAGATGTTTAAATCAGAGTGGCAACAACAATGAGTAGTGTGTTTCTACTGTTAAAGTGCCAAACCTTCAAGATGTAGAGTACCAGGAGTCAAGCTCTTGTAGATTCAATGCAGGACTGCTTCCTTGTAAAATGAGTGAAGGAATCATCCAGAGATGGATCCATCTTTGACTTTATAGAGTCAAATCAGGAAATTGTAGGAGAGCCCCTTGGGATGAGTAATCGGAACTCAGTGTGCTTCAGTATTGCCCTAGATGCTCACTTCAGAGACCATGATCTTGGATTTTAGAACAGCAGATCTTATAAAAATGGGAGAAATCCTCCACAACAAACTGAGGGGGTAGAAGGAATAGAAGGAGTGGACAAATTGGGAAGTCATTAGAGGGAGTCTGATAGGTCACCAATGCTTGTCTGATGCAGGTAAGGGGAAAGGTATTACGGTTCAAATCCCTGATGAGGTATCTATTTTCTTTCTCACTTCTATTTGTTTAGGTTCCATATATGTGCACACCACCCGTGTAGATGAAAATGTTATGATCTGTGCAGCTCCAGGTTGTGCATTAAAGACACTTTAAGGTGCTTCTGAAAGTCCCAGGTTTCCAGCTGCCTTGGTGGCACAGATGTAATCAAAACAGTATTCCAGATGGTTAACACAGACTCTTAAAGACATAGACAGTCAGGGTGCACAGTCCTGCTCAGATTCTTTGTGGTAATAAATCAGCAAAAGGGACAGCAGACACATGGGGTATGCGGTGATAAACTTGTTTATTACACAGAATCAGACATTTTCCCTAAAACAGATCTTATCAATAGACACTGGGAGTCACAGTTTCCCAATACCCCTGAAAGTGAAGATGGTCTCAATGGCAATAAGTAATGCAGTAGCTTATATATGATGTTAATTTCCATGATAACTATTACATTTGTAAAATACTAGATAACAGGCCTTATTGGCTAAAAGTTATGTGGCTCCACAGTGTTGTCTATATAGATATACAAAATGTGTAACCTCTGCTAAAAATGAGAACAAAGAGGTACCTATAAAACAGGAAACAAGTGTGGTGTTACATAAATCCACATGATGGCAGTGTTGGCTATACAATGACTTCTCAGAAGAATAACAGCACACAAGTGTACTCTCAGCGAAGTACTTGCAATAAGTTTCTTAGCATTGATATATATAATCATAATATGTCCCTGGTTACTTTCGCTTATATGGTAAGTACCAACGCCCTAAATGTTAATAATGATTAGATATTTGCATAGCATATAACATAGATATTGTCCATGGTGCACAATGGGTATCCTGTCAGAGTGTGGGGACCAAGCATAACATCTCACCTCCCCCCGTTACCTTACTGAACAGGCAGCAACACCATGGGAAAGTAGCGGGAATGATCTCCATCGTTTACAGACCTGAGACACGAGCCTTGTAAGGGAACTTGAGGTGCTCATGATGTTTGAGCATGCACCGTAGGCAGCAAAGTGTCAGTATTAGAAATACAATTAAAAATAACTGAATAATCACAACACCTTTAAAAGTTTATTCTAACCAGGTACTGGAAAGTTCAGCACTTAAATCTCCATCATAAATAAGGGTGTTAAGGTCATCTCCAGCTCTGGAGATATTATTGCTGATGTAGATGACATGGGTATCCTTTCTATCTAGAAGTGTTTTCAAAGATAGTGTCAAAAGGTCTATGTGAACATTAAAAACAGGCAAATACTGAGACAGGGCAAGCAAATATTCAGGGTCACTGTCAATAACATCTGGTTCCACGATGGGAACAGGAGTAATTACGGTGTGACCAATAACAGTAGTTTGATGAGGAATAAAACAAAAAATAGGAAACTTGACTTCACATGTTTTCAGACCATAGGAAAAAGATTTATGGTTAGTGACTACACAATATTGACTATCAGAACTGTATGACATTTTAACAGTAGGAACCCTCCATTTCTGCAGCTGAACTGGGCAGGTAAAAGACTGATTCATGTATCTTGTAGTCAGGTGATGAACCTCTTCTGCATAGTTCTGGTAAAGGTGTCCAGTGTTGCCCACTGGTGATGATATAGTTGAAGATGCTGTTGCCATAGGGTTACCAGTTTCATTGGAATGAATGTCAGAGTCCAAAGTAAAAGACTAGTCAATGCTGTCCGGTAAGTAGAAAATGTCACAGTGACACAAGTAGCGGTATCCCTTTTTGGCACAACAGTCTGTATGAGGCGCCACCCATGCTTCCAGGATGGGATGAAAGACCAGAAGAGGAAGAAAATCAATCAGTTCTCTGTAGATGTCCTTGTTGAGATGCCCAATGGAATGAATGGAGGCCAGCTGATCAAAAATAGCAGTCTCTAGATCCAAGAGTGGTAAGAACACAGTGAATGTGCCAAACACGGTGTCTCTGATGGTACAACCATTGGCAGTATAACATGGGGCCATGTTGGGGTGACGTGTAACATAACCTAGAGTTTGAGCAGTAGACACAGATATAGACATTGATCTAGAAATACACATTATAATACAAGTGGTTGATCTACAATGTGGACAGTTCCATTTGAAAAGTCTCCTGTCATAGAAACATAGAAGCTGATGGCAGATAAGGACCACAAGGCCTACCCAGTCTGCCCATTTATTTTTCTACCTTAAGAATGTGCCATAGGCCTTTACTCTGTCAATGGCCGATCTATTCATACTCGTTTGTATTGCTCTGTTATGCCTGTTTGAAGCCCTGCACTGTATTCATATCCACCACTTCCTGAGGTAGGCCATTCCTTGCATCCACCACCCTTTCTGTGAAAAAGAACTTCCTCACATTATCCCTTAATTAGTCTCCCTCTAATCTAATGATGTGTCCTCTTGTCCTGTTATTTTTCTGATATTAAAACATGTTAGACTCTTTCACCTTGTTAATTCCCTTAAGATGTTTAAAAACGAAAGTTTCTATAGCTACAATTTGATTGGTCTTGATGTACAGGAAAGTTTTGAGCATTTCTTTTTTCAATCTGAGCCAAAGCTCAATTTCAGGTGTGTCCTGGAGGCACAGGAATGTTAAGTGACCTGCTCAGGGTTGCACAGTATGTAAGTGGAGGTCATGGGATTCAAACCCAGGTCTGCTGGATGTAGCAACCTCATTAAAAGCTCATTTCTCTAACCATTCAGCTACACTGCCAGCCTCATGAATAATATGTCCAGATTCCAGATCATGGAAGAGATTATTAACAGTGGTTATGACATAGGATCCATAAGCAGAGCACAACAGTTCCCTGGTGATATACTGCTTTTCTGCCTCTTTGTTATTCTGGACAAGTTCATTAATTTTATTTTTAGTGTCATTAAAACTCTTGGCAATATCATGCATACTGTACACGTTAAAGCGTTCTTCCTGACTAAGACCATCTACACCATATAATAAGGGTGGTAGTATATTATTTTTCATGCCATCTTGGAATTTAACCATTTGACTTTTAATAGAGGTAATATCTGCCCTGTTCCAGATTAACATGCCAAGTCCGGAAATAGTGCCAGTGACATCAGCAGTGGCACGCCTTCTGCATAATGAGGAAGGTTTGGTATTTTTCTGGGTTAGGTCTAGACCTGAATAAACCTAGGTGTTCAATAGTATGCATACCAGGGACAGGATCTTTGCATGTCTGATATGCAGCAAGACAATCTAGTAACATAGTACTGAAAAACTTAAGAGGTGTTTGCATTAAAACACATGCCAAACTCAGCCATATTCCAGTGGGTAAGATTAAAAATAACTGGGATGTGCATGAATTGCACATTGTTCACACGTGTGCCTGGAGGGAGGTGGCAGTGAGACCACTAGGTGGACCAAGTTCCTGTGAAGGACAATCAGTAAGTTCCACTTCAGTAGGGGGTACTGCAGCCAGGAACAGGGCTGCTATAACCATATAGCTGTGAAAACAAAAGTCTCTTGCAGAGTCTTCTGGATACTTTTTACAGAAAGCAGGGTCGATCAAAGCTGTGAGGTTACATAAACCAGAATGTCTACTGTCTAAGGTACTCTGTCCATTCGACAAGCAAATCAGTAGTATTGGGCCATCCTTGGAAAGTGCCTTTGGAAAGGCGGGCAACAGGGAGTGTCTGTCCATTGCTATCAGTCTGCCATTCAACTTGGTGGGATGATTTGTTAGGTGCCACCACAGTTGCAGTCAGGTGGGCATCTGTGCCTTCCTGAACAGTGATCAATTTGTTGGGAACATTTATGCTAACTCTTTCAGGGATGGAGGTGGGTCTGTATGCCGGGGGCATGTATCTTCACTCAGGATGATCAAGAAGTGGAAGGAGTCATCTAAGGCATATGTTGTGTTCGGATATAGTTTTCATATCCTTGCCATGTACAAAGGGGAATGCTCCTAGAAGAAGGAGGATCAGATGTAAGATAACCATCTTGTGGGAATACCTGTAAGGAAAAGAAAAGGTCAGTAAGTACAATTCTGCCCAATGGGGTTAGGAAAAGTAATTATTCTCCTTTATATAGTTTAAGCTGGTTTGCATGCACCATTTATCAGTAAGTTTCTTCAGCTGAAGGAGTCTAACTTGGTAGACTGCGAGACGGAGTTTGTTAATGATGGAGTAGGGTCCTTCCCAATTTTTTGGATAAGGGATGTGTAAGGTGTGCAGATCTGAGTAATATTGCCTGATCTCCGACTTGCCAATCCACCTCTTGTGCTTGTTTCTCTAAGTGAATCTTGGACTGTTGTTGGGCGTTGCCCATATGATGTGCAGCATTCAAGTGGGTTTTGATGATGTCTCCTCTGAGTTTTGCAACATACTAGTCTACAGAGACTCTGCCTGCAGTGGGTGTGTTTAACAGGTGTTCAGGTAATCTCATAGTTCTACCAGTCATCACCTCGAAGGGTGTGTACTGGGTGGTGGCTGACTGAGTACCCCTAATTGCCTTAAGGAGTAAAGGCAAAAGGGAATCCCAATCCTTGGGATTGTCTTCAATAAATTTGGAAAGCATTTGCTTAATGCATCATATGGCCCTTTCTACCTGACCTGATGATTGTGGATGGTAAGGTATGTGGAATTTCTGGTGTACACCAAGAAGTTGAAGTGTCTCTTGCATCAACTCACCTGTAACATAGAAACACAGACTGATGGCAGATAAGGACCGCTTGGCCCACCCAGTCTGCCCATTTCCCTACCTCGGCTCATTGTGGGTCAGAAGTTGGTCAACTGGGTGGCAAACTGGTTGACGGGCAGAAAACAGAGAGTGGTGGTAAATGGTATACAGTCAGAAGAGATGCAAGTCACAAGTGGAGTACCTCAGGGATCAGTCCTGGGGCCAGTCCTCTTCAATATCTTCATTAGTGACATTGCAGATGGACTAGAGGGTAAGGCATGTCTGTTTGCAGATGACACCAAGATCTGCAACAGAGTAGATGATCCAGATGGGGTGGCAGAATGAGAAGAGATCTGGATAAACTAGCAAAATGATCAGAAGAGTGGCAAGTGGCATTTAATGCAAAGAAGTGCAAAATCATGCACATAGGGAAGAGAAACCCTGAAGCCACCTATAGGCTGGGAGGGGAGTTGCTGGCAGTAACAAAGGAAGAAAGAGACTTGGGCATCATCATCACCGATGACCTGAAATCATCCAAGCAGACCCCTAAAGCAGTAGGTAAGGCTAGGGGATGTTAGGGTGTATTAGTAGGGGTATCACAAGTCATAAGAGGGAGGTAATAATCCCTCTTTACAAGAAACTGGTTAGGCCCCATCTGGAGTACTGTGTGCAGTACTGGAGGCCACACCTTCACAAGGACATTAACCAAATTGAGGCAGTCCAGAGAAGGGCAACCAAAATGGTGCAGGGACTGCATCAGAAGACATATGAGGACAGATTAATGGAGCTCAATCTGTATACCCTTGAGCAAAGGAGGGAGAGAGGTGATATGATTGAAACATTCAAACACCTTAAGGGCATTAACAAGGTGAAAGAGTCTAATATGTTTAAATATAAGAAAAATAGCAGGACAAGAGGACACAGCATGAGATTAGAGGGAGGCCGATTAAGGGGGAATGTGAGGAAATTATTTTTCACAGAAAGAGTGGTGGATGCAGGGAACAGCCTACCTCAGGAAGTGGTGGCTATGAATACAGTGCAGGGCTTCAAACAAGCATGGGATAGGCATAAGGGAGTAATACAGATGAGTATGAATAGATAGGCCACTGACAGAGCAAAGGCCGATGGCACATTTATAAGGTAGAAAAAGAAATGGGCAGACTGGATGGGCCTTGAGGCCCTTATCTGCCGTCAACCTCTATGTTTCTATGTTTCTATACCTATTGGATAAGGTGCAGATCCTAGTTAACCAAAAGCCTACTTCTTCATAACCCCCACCATAATTGCCTTATGTCTGTCCCATGCATTCTTGAATTCCCTCACTGTTTTTGACCTCACAACCTCCTCAGGAAGGCTGTTCCATGCATCCACCACCCTCTCCATGAAAAAATACTTCCTCACATTGCCTCTGAGCCATCCCTTCTCTATCTTCAAATTGTGTCCCCTTGTTCTTGCACATCTCTTTTTCTGAAAGATGCTGTAAAGCTGGTTCCTTGATCAGAGTCCACCTTCAGAGGTAGACCCCACCTACAGAATACTTCTTCTACCAGGACTTTTGCAGTTGCCTTTGCTGTGCATTTTCGAATAGGAAAAGCCTTGACCCATTTGAAAAATAAGTCAGTGAGTACATGTGCATACCTGTTGTTTCTGCTGGTGTTGGTCAAAGGACCAATGAAATCACTTTGGATTGTATGCCAAAGACCAGATTGTCTCTGGGGAAGTTGTTTGGCATTTCGTTTGGTTGGAGCCTGGTTGTTCTGGGCACAAATTAGGCAATTTTTGATATAATGTTTTACATCCTTAGTGATGCCAGGCCACCAACCCACATATTTCAGTCTCTGGAGTGTATTCTCTACCTCCTGGTGTCCACCAGTTGGGGTGTCATGGACCTGATGAATGAACTAAGATCTCAAGACATTGGGGACTACCCACAACCTGCAGTTTAGGTCAATGGGCTGATATCATATCAGTTTTTGGTCTGGTGACAGGTGTAAATTGTTTGCATGTCTCTTGTAAGGGCTGTGGGTAGGCAATTCTTGTTCAGTGCCTTTGTCCAGGAATCTGAACAATTCTTTCATCTCAGGGTCAGACTTCTGTGCTGTGGACAAGTTCAGTGGCACAATAGGTTCAGGTTTCTTCTTTGTGGCTGCTATTTGTACAGCTGTGTAGACCACAAGGTAATCCATCTCCCATGTCTCCCCCCTTGAGCACCCTCTTTTGCAAGAGTGTCTACTCGATCACTGAAAGAATGGTATGGGTCAGATTTTGAATGGGCTTTCACCTTGTGGATGAACAGTTTGTGTTTAAACAGTTGAGTCAAATTGTGAATGTACACAAACAGTGCTTTGTACTTCACAGGGGTGCCATGATGCCATCAAAAGACACAAAGGAGTTCTTCTCCCAGAATGGTAAAAATTCAGTTAGGTAACAACAGACCAGTTAGAGTCTGTAAAAATAATTGTCTTCAGTACCATGTTGTATCAGTTTGAGCGCACAGGCCACAGATGCCAATTCTACATACTGAGATGATGCTTTTGTGTTTTGTGTTTTGTGTTTTGTGTTTGGAAGCACGAACAGTGTTACCATTGGGGTACGTGATGAGCACTCCAAATTCAGCTATCTGTTCTCCTAGGTAATGCAAGACAGAACCACCAGTAAAGACATGACACAGGGAGGTGTCATCCAGGAGCTTTGGAGTAGCAGGAAGAAAAGGGCCTGGGTGGGGCAAATCTGGTGCCTAGAGTGCGCGCAATCATGTGGCTCTCCTTGGTAAAGAAGACCATGGGCTAAGACTGAGGGCATTTTGGCAGTGTGGACCTGTATGTCATGGTCCTGGAGAAGAGGAGACCAATGAGTCTGGTGTTGGGCACAGAGCCATCCTTCACTCTGTCTGACAGCAGAACATTTGTGGGAGTGTGGTTGGTGTGCAGAATGATAGGTGAATACCCAATGATATACAGGAAGTGCCTGACAGCCCAGTAGGTGGTCAGAAAGTTTCTTTCACAAAGACTGTACTTCTGATCCACTGGGGACAGCATCTGGGATGCATAAGCATTGGGGTCTCAGAGTACCATTCACTTTTTGAGCAAGTACTGCAGACATGGCTATGTCAGAAGTAGCTGATTCCAAAATGAAAGGTAAAGCTGGATTGGGGTTAACTGATGCTGGAACAGAGGCCAAGACCTGTTTCAGAAGGGTCACAGCCTTAGTGTGAATTAGACCTCCACTGCAGGGAACATCCTTTTTCAGGATCTCACAACTAAAATCCCTGTAATAACTGACTATTCCCTGGAAATGTCTGAGTGTTGCCACACTGGTGGGAAGTGACAAGTCTTGTAGGCCTTGGATCTTCTCCCAGGCCAGGCTCCTGCCTTGTTCTGTGATGCACAAACCAAGGAATGATGACCTCTTTCTGGCATCATTGTGCTTTTGCAGGATTGCACTTGTGGCCTGCTCTATGTAAAAGAGTCAGTAATTCATCAAGGAAGACAAGATGTTGCTCCTTGCTGGCAGTTGGCAACAGCAAGTCATCCACATACTGCAGAAGGTATTGTGGGGCACAGAAACTGTCCATTATGTGTAGATTGAAAAGAGAAGAGTGGTTGTGAAAACCCTTGGGTAGGCAGGTCCAAGTGTACTGTCAACCCTCAAAGGTAAAGGCAAATTTATGTTGACTTTCCCGAGCTGGGGGCAGTGACCAAAAGCCATTCGAGATGTTAAGGGTGCTGAATCACCTATGATCTGGTGTTAGCAGTTTTGAGCATATCTGGTGCTGATGCTACAAAAGGAGAGCAGCTTTGAGTGACCTGATTAAGCCTCCTGCAATCAGTAGTGAGTCTCCAAGATGCATTGGGCTTTTTCACTGGCAAAGTCAGTGAGCTGGCGATCGAGACACAAGGCCTGATCACACCTTGCTTAAGGAGTGACTGAATGGTTTCTCTGAGTGATGGTAAGACTTCACCAGGAAAAGGTTTTTATTATTGTCTTTGTCTGTCACTTTAAAGCCCATATTTGCTATCTTTCAAACAAGTTAAAAAAGTTGTTAGTTTTTTTTGCAGATATAAAAATCACCTTAATTATCCTGTTAGAAAAACACTGGTAAATTCACTATTCCTCTCCATACAACATTACAGGGATTGTATTTACAAACATGCTACATTATCAGTTTTAAGTTCCTTAGATTCCTTATATCACAGTGTGCTTAGATTTTTTTACTAACCTTCCACATTCTACACATCACTGCCAATTATATGAACAAGTACAATGGACCTCATTAACTACCCAGAGAGACTTGCACTGATATTTGTATGTACACAGATTTGTTACAAAACAATTACCACTGTATTTGTTACAAATACTCAACAGCAAAAATATATCAGAACACTTCCTTTGTTCATCTAGAAGATGGACTTATCATGTGCCAGCACACAGAACTAAGATGGGAGACTTTGTCTTAGCTGTATCTCTCTCTAAAACATGGGAGCATTTACGAAGTAAACTTAAGATAATTACTCTCCCTTCCTTTGCTCGATTTAGAGCTTCATTAGATAGTTTAGTATACAATCACTGTGATTGCTTTGGGTGATAGGTAAGTGATCTGAGGATAAATATATTAAAATGTGATTGTATTGTCTGTATGTAACTAACATGTATAGTACTATGTATGTATATGTCTTTGCATTTTATGCAATTTTTTTTATGTTTGCTTTCATTGAACGCAACTGTAAATGAGAAATCTCTCTCAATTTGCTTTCAATAAATGATGATGATGTGCTGGGACCGAAATTTCAATGACCGTTTGTACTCTCCCACAATCATGCCTGTGTGTTTCGAAGGCATCCAAGTACTTCTGCAGAATGGGTAGAAGTTCTCTGAAGAACTTGTGTGTCTGGAATAGAGCTATGACATCATATCCCTTGTCATTGGCCACAATGGCTGCAACCATGTGGGAATCAGGAATCATGACAGCCTGGTATTGCCCTTTTATTTGGATCAAGATCATGTAGGCCATATCCACCACATAGCCATGTAGTGCTAGAAAATCAATTCCCAGGATGCTGGGGTGATGGCAAAACACCATAAGATCAAAAGTATGATTCATGCTGAGGCTGCCTATCACCACAGAACGTACAATACAATGATAAGTTAATAATCTAGTGCCATCCACACCTTGTGCAAAAGTCCTTCATCCAGTAGACCAAGAAGAATTAGCCGGATCTTCGTCATATAATACGGACACAATTGTGCCTGTATTTAACAGTATAACCAACTGACTGCACCCGACCATCACCTTGTACAAGGCTTTCCATTTGTGTCAATGGTGAGTTTATTCATAATATGAACTGGGGCCTGTAGTTGTCAATCTGAACTACTACTGCCATCCTCATGTGTTTCCTGAAAACGTAGGCTGGCAAGATCTTGCCTGGCCTCCTCTAAGTCCTGCATAAGATACAAGGAGGTCTGGGTACTGGTAGTCACCGCAATAGACAAGGCCTCAGGATCTAGACCTGGTGTGGCCTGGTCCAAGGAGGTTCTGATATCTCCTTGGCCTAACATGGCCTGGGCTACTAGAACTAATGCTGCAACGGTTCACACTGGGATAGAATCAGCCACTGACTGGACCTTCCCAAGAAGCACATGGAGGTTGTTGTTCTCTTCTACCACATCACGGCAGGAGGGGCCTTGTCAATAGTTTTGATTTCCCTGGTTATCATTCTGGTCAGAATTAAGATTGTTCCAATTCTACCTGTTCCTATTTTGATTTAATCCGACTTGTAGTTCTGTTTATTGTCCAAGAGCATGGCCTTTTTGTCTTGGGCCTAGTCCTCCACTGTGTAGTGGGTTGTGGGCTCACCGGTATATTGTACCGCAGACACCTTGGTTTGTGAGCTGCAATTCAGGTCTCAGAGGCAAAGCTGGTAAACACACTCTGTCCTTGTAAGAATATCTGCAAATTTGTCAGTTATGGGGAAAACCATGTGCTCCACCTTGTCATGTATGGCTGGAATCATATTCCGAATGATCAAGGACTTGTATTCAATTTGGTCAACATCTGCGCCCTCCTGCAAGAGTGCCTTACCAGTATGGTAGGCCAATCATAGCCTCTGATTTTGTGTTGCTGGACTTTCCTTAGCGTGTTGCTTGACAGGTTGGGCCAACATCATGCCAACGATGCCTGGGGAGTGTGTGGCAATATGTTCCGCTGCAACCTAATCAAAATATGCACCCATGGACTGGTGGACGGTCTCTGGAAATTTTGCCCAGAGGCCGGGATCAACAGTCAGCCTGAAGACTTGTACTTGGTAGCCTGTCGGTAGGCTAAGCATCTCACATTTGGAATTAACCTTTTCCAAATGACAGCTGAGACTGTCATTGGTGGTCATGCATCATATGCTGTCAGCGATCTGCTGCACAAAATGAGCCACCTGCAGGGGACTAGTATGGATCACAGGGCATTGATCCGCGAAAAGATTTTGGGAGTGTGCACCGTGAAGGGAGGCCTCCGTTGCAGCATCGGCCACAGTGCAAATGAGTGACTGCTGAGCAGTGGATTCCTTCATCATGGCTTCCATATTTTGCCAGAACACCTGCTTCTGCTTTACAGCCATCTCAGTCCTAAGGAGGGCAGCCTCAATCATCTGTTCAATCTCCTGTCTATCCTCTTTCTTGAAGACAGCAATTGGATGGGGTTAGGCCTCTGCTCCATCCCCCCATCATGGGAGTCACCATCTTGGCGGTGCATGCGATAGTCGTCATCTTTCTGATAATGTAGGGTCGCACTGTTAATGGCCTGGGGATCTGCCATCTTGTGGGTGGTGGGAGAACACTGGGCCACATTGAGGGTGTGGCTGGGTGCCATCTTGGCAGCTGTCATCACCAGAATCATCATTGTTGTATGATGTAATGTCAATGGGTGTGTAATGAAACCTGTCCATTGCTTTGACATGACTAAGCCAACGGTTACCCACCCGACAGCGACAGTTCATCAGCGAAGTCCCCTTCAGTGACTACAGTGCGATGCCACTGTATGGAACCCACTGGAACCTGGCGCTGTCTGTCGGGGGTCCTGCACTCCTTCACAAATCAGCTCCGACTTGGAGCCGATAATCCCAAAGTGAGGGGGTGCGGGGGCGCAGCCCCCCCCGAAGAAAACACATACAGCCACAGGGAACTGGCAGCCAACTGCAGAATGTGGTCAACCTGCCGGTTTCACTGATGGGGCGTTCGACAAATATTTTATCGAACACCTGTCATGGATCCACTAGCCAACACCCTCTCACTGGTGGTGCAGATTCACCATCTTAACTCTATAACTTTTGTGACAAGCTTTTGCAATGTTCTGTTCAACACTTTTCGCAACCTCTTTATGTAACACTCTATATGTGGTGCTCAATTCGTTGTTGTCCCTAAGCTCCCTATCCAACTCATCACTTACCCGTTTCAGGTCGTCTCTCATCTCGTCAAGCTCATCTCACAAACTCTCATTTGTATCACTCAACAAATCATTCATTTGCAACACCTGTTTCTTATCTTGCTTTAGCCTATCACATTCCTCTGTCATCATGGATAACTGTTGATCATTATTCTGTACAGTATAGTGCAAAAGAGTCTCGTTCTTACTATGTAGTGGCTGAAGTTCTTCTTCCAGTTGTTGCTCTTTTCATAAACTTTCAGTAGCCTGCAGTCCCATCTCTTTCTTAAGAGCTGAGATTTGCAGTTTGAGGAAATGAAACCTCACTTCAGAGGCTTCCAAAGAAGCATAGAGAGCTGCTGCTAACAGCCATTTAGCACCACACTTTTTGGCTGTTTGCCTTGCCTCAGAGTGCTGGGTTGATATCCCCAGTACAGAGTTATCGAAGCAATTTGCGTCCTGCACAAAATCGTTCCAGCCTCCATGGGAGGTAAGAAAGTTAGAGATGTCGAGTCTCAGAGCTGTGCAGCTATTGGACATGACAGTACCAAAAAAAGTTTTAGGAAACCCACATAGGACCCATCAGTGGTTACCTTGCTGTGTATCGATCCACAGTGGTTGAACCAACAGACAGTCTGGCATCTGTACTCTCACAATCCTGCAATTCAAAACTGCCACTGAGCAAGGTGAGACAACATCAACCTTGCCCAGTAAGCAGCCAGACCTTACAAGATGCTATGCAGTAAAAAGCATGGGTGGGGTGATAGGGGTGTGTACACCTACTTACTACCCACAAGGGAAGGATAAGCCAGAAAACTGTGAATCTTTGCTAATTTAGACCACCTGCACACAGGCACCAACAATGTCAAGGTTGTTACACGAGGTCCCTGCACCCTAATTGGTACCCTCAGAGGTATACCGTAGACAACTAATGCTTAGGTATAGCTTATACTAATGTTTAGGGCTAAGGGCATCTACCGTATAAGAGTAGATGTCAGGATTTGAATGCATATTGTTGTAATCCACTTTGCTTGCTAACACACATATATTTTACCATGTATTTTCTGTCTGTTTCTTACTTGTCAGATGCCAAAACACCTGTCCTTGAAGTAATTATAATATGTAGGATGGCATTGCCATCTCTTGGTGATTAGTACTACTACATTTAGTTATGTAAGAGTCTGTATAAGAACTCTTTTTGTTCTCAAACTGATGACTTTACAGAATTGTATAATGTTATCTTGGACCGTGGAGCCACCGCTAATTTATTCAATAGGGCTCATCTCTGTAACTAGAAATGTTTCTATCTTTTGGTAACCATAGTAATTATCATAGGTATATAATGTAATGCACAGGCTTTACACCTCAGAGACCCGAGAGACCCCAAGAGACTACAGAGAAACCTTGAGGTGTAGGGAACGCTTAGCACTGGCTCCCGGTTCAAACTGGTAAGAACTGCTTAGGGCAACTGAGATTTATCCCTTTTGTAGTAATAAACTTGTTTATTACTCTGATGCAACTTGTTTGTGATTACTTGCATTCCCAATATCGTCAAGAATCTGAAAGTGAGGTTCAGACCTCTCAACAAATTGGCAACTGTGGGCAGGCGATATTTGGTATTTGTAAGTTTTCACATGTTGCTTAATTCTTTTCCCTTCCCCACGGGCACAGTAGGTGTACAGTCCCATATCACCTTTCCCATTTTTTAAAAGCAGTTTGCACTGACTATGTATTATACAGCACCTTGAGTCCTGGGTTGTTTTTTTTTTTTTTTCTTTTCCTTTCGGGAGGTGGGGAGGGAGGGAGGCCTCTGGGGGGGGGTCACAGAGGCACTTGTCCAGGTGTGTTTTGTCTTTCATATTCTCGTTGGACAAATATGCAAATGTACACCATGTATTGTCTCTTAAGTTCTGTTCATTGCCTCTGTGTAAGCTTAAAGTCTAATAAAAAGTGAATGGCAAAAAAAATAAAACCAGTTTGCAGTCACTTGCAAAGTCTGGCTGACTTTTTGGGTGTGGTCGATGCCGACTCGACCCACTCCATAGCAGCTTTGAATTGCAAGCCTGCAACATACAGTAGCCCGACTGTGTTTTAAGTACTCGTGCTGTGGATTGATACGCAGCACATTGTCTTTTTTTCACAGTTTGAATTTTCGTTCCCTCCCACACAATGGCCACCGTATCAGATATCTGCGCAGAACTGAGACTCGATGTCTCGAACTTCCTTGCCTCCCATGAAGGATGGGCTGACTTCGCACGGGCCGCAAGTCAATCCGATAACCCTGTACTGGGGATTTCAACCAAGTACGCAGAGACGAGACAATCAACCAATAAGCATCACGCTAAAGGGTTGATGATGGCGGCTCTCTATGCTGCTTTGAAAGCCTCCGAAGCAAGGTTTCGAACCCTTGATCTGCAGATTTTATCTCTTAAGCAAGAGATGGGTTTACAGGAAACAGAATGTATTAGACTGCAGCAGAACTTGGAGTCCAAACTCCAAACTCTGAGAAATGAAAAGGATTCACTATTGCATCATTCAGCCCAGGCTGGTGAACAGGAACTATGTATGTTGAAGCAGGAGAGTGTGAAAGTTTAAGACAGGATAAGAGTCAGGTTGTGCAAATGAATGATTTGCTGAGTGCTGCGAATGCTCAGTTGAGTGATGAAATGGGTGAGCTTCAGGACAAGATCAACCAGGTACGTAATGACTTAGAAGTAGCCTATAGGGACAATCGCAAATTGAGCGCTGCATATCGAGTTTTGCAAAAGCAAAAGCAAGATCAGGTTGATATGGATGTTGCAAGTGTGAATCACGATGAATGCAGAACTAAGATGGTGACACTGCACCATCAGTGAGAGGTTCTGGCTGGCCATGTTAAGGCAATGGGAGGCGTAGCCCCTGCCTTTCATTCGTCATCAGAAGGGGAGTTATCTGATGATGATATTTCACAGTACAACACCCAGTCACGCCCCTACTATGGCCCAGACTCCCCACCCAGCCATCCACAGCATGGCGGGTCCCCCAACTCCCCAGGTCACATGTCGACGACGTCGTGATGCTCATCATGGGAAACGCCAACATGACAACGCACATGATGCGGGGGAGCAGGCTCAAGCCTGGTCCTGACGGCGCCTCTGGCATCCGTTATTAATGTGGAAGACAGGCAAGAGATAGAAACCATGATTGAAAGAGTGATAGGCAATGTTCCCCTTCCTGAAAGGAGTATGAGGGCTATTAAAACCCAGATTAGGCAGCTTTTTCAAGAAGCTGGTACTCAGGAAGGTATTGTCCACACTGTGGCTGAAGCTGCAGCTCGTGCAGCCTTGGATGGTGCTCGAGACACTCTACCTTTGCCTGATCAACCACCTACTAATCCCCTACAAATGGCTTAGTCTGTTCAGCAAATTGCTGACAGTATCGGTCGGATGAGCCTGTCCGACAACCTCAGCTGTCACTTGGAAAAGGCACATTCTAAATGTGAGATGCTTAGCCTCGCTGCAGAATATCAGGTCCAAATACTATGCCAGACCATCGATCCTGGTTTATGGGCCAAACTCCCTGAAGCTGTTTGCCAGGATGGGAACGTCACCTTTGATGAGGTTACAGCTGAGCTCATTTCTGCTCACAGTCCAGCTGTAGTAGGAGTGATGCTTGCATATCCTGTGAAGCAGAATGCAAAAGAAAGTCCAGTGACTTACCACCAGAGACTTTGGATGGCCTACCGAGCAGGAAAACACCTGGCACAAGAAGCTGCGGATGTAGATCTTATTGAATATAAAACCCTGTTCCTTAGGAACATGATTCCAGCATTAAGAGAAAAGGTAGAGCCAACCACCTACCCAAATACGGATAGAATTGCCGATATTCTTCGGAAAACCGAGAGGGTATATCAACTGTATATCAATGATTTGGGCTCCGGTTCCAAGAAGGTAGCTGCCGTGGAACCTGCCTCGGGGACCACAACACACTACACAGTGGAAGGGCAGGCTCAACGTCAACAGGCCCAACATCCGCCAGCCCCTCCAGCTGGTAATCAGCACCCCCAACAGGCCCAACAACAGCAACCGCATCAACAACAGCAATGGGGTGGGAACCGGAATTGGCATAAGAACAGGAAGCATAAGGGTAGAGGTAGACCACAACAGAGAACAGGTCCTTCCTATAGGGAGATAGCTGACGAAAATCGGAAATTTCGAGAGCTCCTGGGACAAGTGCACTCTGTGGCGGATGCTGTTCCTGCACAGACCCTTACGGCGGTACAACCAGCAGCCCAGGCCACAACCGGCCATGGAGACACCCGGAAGTACAGGCCCTCAGGCCCATACAAGCCTGAACCCAGAAGCCCCTCCCTATATAGCATCAGTACAGCATGATGAAGTCATTCACGCAAGCCAGGCACAACCTCTGCACGCTTCTGACAGTATGGATTGACAATTACAGGCCCCAGTCCGTATTGTAAACAAGCTGGTCTAGGATACAAATGGAAGGCCCTGCACCAAGGCCAAGGTCGAGGGCCGCCAACTAGTAGTCTTGCTGGATACAGGTGCAGCTGTATCTGTGCTACATGATGAACACCTGGACACGTCCCCTTGGTCTACCGGATGGAAGACCAACATGTCAGGAGTCAATGGTACTAGGCTGCCTGCATACCGTTCTCTACCTTTACCGGTAGAGTTAGGCCATTTAAAGGTCCCACACACCTTCCAACTGATGGTACTGCATGACCACCCTAGTATTATAGGGATCGACTTCCTTGCACCACACGGCTTTGTAGTGGACCTAGCTAACATGCTATCGATACAGATTCAGGGTCAGTAACATACCATCTTGATTCCTGATTCACATGTTGTGGCAACGATATCTGCCAATGACAAAGAGTATGACGTCATAGATTTGTTCAAGAATCATGAACTCTTTCCAAAACTCCTACCTATTCTGCAATGACATTTGGAAGTGTTTGCAGTTAACAAGCATGACTGTGGTAGAATGCACACCATTATTGAAGTGCCAGGCCCAGCACATGAAAGGCAGAGGCAATATCCTTTTCCAACTGAGGCCTTGTCTTCCCTTAGAGAAACGATCAAGTCACTCCTTAAGCAAGGAGTAATTAGAACTTGTGTTTCCACTGCCAACTCTCCAGTATGGCCTGTGAAGAAACCCACAGGTGCCTGGAGACTTACTATTGACAACAGAAAACTGAATCAGGTCACCCCCAGTTGTTCCCCAACCGTGGCATCAGCACCAGATGTGCTACGACTTCTGACCCCTGACTTGAAATGGTTCAGTGCCCTGGACATCTCCAATGGGTTTTGGTCATTGCCATTGGCTCTTAAGAGTCAATATAAGTTTGCCTTCGCCTTTGAAGGAAGACAGTACACGTGGACTTGCTTGCCACAAGGATTCCATAACAGCCCATCCCTCTTCCATCTCCACATGATGGATGCCCTCGAGAGTTTCTCTACCCCAATGTCTCTTACAATACATAGACGACCTGTTGCTGGCCACAGCCACGCAGGAACAACATCTGGATCTCTTGGATGAACTATTGACTCTCATTCAGAAAGCAGGCTTGAAGTGTAACCCAGCAAAAGCACAATTGTGTCAGAAAGAAGTACTCTTTCTGGGTCTAAAAATAACTGACCAAGGTCGAAGCCCAACCTGGAAGAAGGTACAGGAATTACAAGACTTGCCATTACCTACCAGTGTGGCCACTCTTCGAAGGTTTCTAGATATGGTAAACTATTCGAGAGATTTTATTTGTGATTTTGCTCAGAAAGCTGCCCCTCTGTATGAATTACTCAAAAAGCATGTACCATGGACTTGGGGCCCTATTCACACCCAGGCTGTGATGTCACTGAAACAGGCCTTGGCCTCCGCCCCAGCACTGGTGAACCCCAATCCAGCACTACCATTCCATCTGGAGTGTGCCACCTCTGACACTGCTGTCAGCAGTGCTGGCCCAGAAGGTGCATGGCACCCTGAGACCCATTGCATATGCCTCCCAGCTCTTGACCCCAGTGGAACAGAAGTACAGCCTTTGTGAAAGGAACCTTCTGGCCACCTACTGGGCTGTCAAGCACTTCCTGTATATCATTGGGTACTCACCACTGATCATCAACACTAACCATACACCCATCACCTTTTTGCTTTCAGACAGAGTGAAGGACGGGTCCGTATCTAACACCAGGTTGACACACTGGTCACTTCTTCTCCAGGACAGGGATATACAGGTACAACCAACTAAAGTTCCATCTATGCTAGCTCATGGCCTCCTTTTCCAGGGAGAACCCCATGACTGTACACTACAGTCACCTGATCTTCCTGATCCAGGTCCTTTCTTCCCTGCCACACCACAAGTACTCGAGAGTACCTCTTTGTGCCGTATCTTTGCTGATGGTTCAGCATTTTACTATCAGGGAGAACAGATTGCAGGGATGGGTATTTTCCTGATTTACCCTTATGGGAACACTGTCAAGATATCTAAGCGCTGTAGTGTAGCATCATCACAGTATGCAGAGATGGCAGCAGCGGCCTGTGCCCTCAAGTTCATTCAACATGGAACCAGGGATACCATCATTTTCACAGACTCTAACTAGGTTTGTTGTTCTCTTACAGAATTTCTTCCCTTCTGGCAGAAGAACTCCTTCCTCTCTTCTGATGGCAGTCCAGTGAAGTACAAAGAATTGGTAATATACATACATGCACTGGCACATAAATTTCCGCAAAAACTCTATGTACACAAGGTTAAAGCCCACTCTCTCCATGACCCCATCATGCCTTCAATAACACAGCAGACACCCTTGCTAAGGAGGGGGCCCGAGGGGCAGACGTCTGGATGATGGACCATCCAGAGGCTAATGCAGCTGTACACATTGCAGCACTTAAGAAGAAATCTGAATCTTTTTCCCCCTTGGACCTCTCCGCAGTCCAACAGCTGGACACTGAACTCAAAGAGGTGTTCAGATTCCTTGACAAAGGTACTGAAGAGAAACTTCCTATATATAACCCCTATCGGAGGCATGAAGGTAAGTTACGCTTGTCACCAGATGACAAGCTCATTTGGTTTCAACCAGATGACACTACCACTAAGTTGTGGGTAGTTCCCAGACACCTAAGATCTGAATTTTTGCACCAAGTGCATGACACTCATACTGGTGGACACCAGGGAGCAGAAAATACTCTCCAGCAACTCAAGACCACCGCTTGGTGGCCTGGCATCACCAAAGACGTTAAACAATACATAGACAACTGCCTTGTTTGTGCACAAAACAATCCCATACCTACCAAACGAAATGCCAAACTTTTACCACAAAGACATTCTGGCCCTTGGCATGCCATTCAAATTGACTTCATTGGCCCTCTGACCAACACCAGCAGAAACAATAAGTATGCTCTTGTGGTAACTGACCTCTTCTCTAAGTGGGTGGAAGCTTTCCCCACTAAGACATGCACAGCAAAGACTACTGCCAAAATCCTGGTGGAACAGATCTTCTCCAGGTGGGGTCTACCTCTTAAGGTGGACTCTGACAAAGGAACTAGTTTTACAGGTGAGTTGATGAAAGAATCACCTGTTGTTTGACCTGCACACCCCCACTGCAGACCATGTGTCTGTAGACCAGTATGTGAAAAAACTCAGAAAATACCTCATACACACACACTTGCATGCTGCCAACTGCATGGGCAAGGCCCAGCAACAATCCAAAATACAATTTGACAAACATGCACAAGAAGTGGATTGGGAAGTTGGGGACCAGGTAATGGGTACTTCGATTTGCACATTCCACCCACTCCTTCTTCAATAAGTGGGAAGGCCCATACCCCATTGTCAACAAGCTCAGTCCAGCAGTCTATCAAGTTAGACTCCTCCACAACAACAAATTGTCTGACAAATGGTTACATGCAAACCAGCTGAAACTGTATAAAGGAGCTTAACTTACTTTTCCTTACCCCATTGGGTGGAATTGTACTAACATACTAATCTTTGATCTTCCTTTTCAGATACACTGACAAGATGGCTATCTTGTTCCTTTATTTCCTCCTCTCAGGAGTGATCCCCTGCATCCAAGGCACGGTACCGGACCTCCTACAATACCTCGAC
This sequence comes from Neoceratodus forsteri, assembly GCA_016271365.2. Lineage (NCBI taxonomy): Eukaryota > Metazoa > Chordata > Ceratodontiformes > Ceratodontidae > Neoceratodus > Neoceratodus forsteri. Next base: position 144,816,067 of record CM028132.1, read on the forward strand.
CCTCCAGCACCTCCTCCAGAGGGAGTATCCATCAATATACCAGATATTATGATCACTGTCCAGGAAAGTTCGGATGCTTACCTCACTGCCTCGGTTGTTGCTCCTGACAAATCTACCCTTCAGATTGAGTGGCAAACCACATCACAAGGACAAATTCTCCCTGTGGTCAAACTCTCCAAAGGAACTTTTCAGGGTTGGCACAATGCTAAATTATCCCCGAATGGTTCACTGTCCTTGTTACAAACTGCATTACGACATTCTGGTTTGTACAATGTAACTGCCTTAATAGACCCTTCTTATTATAACTCCTTGTCCAAGGATTCCACTCGCAGATTTTGTTCTATACACCACATGGCCTCAGCAGCTATGTACCTCTCTGTGTTACCGCCCACTGATAAGCAGCTTTTGGAATGTCCAAAGCATAATCCTGGTCCCCGTAGTGGTCTCACAGCCACTGCCCTCCCAGGTTCTTTAATTAATAACTTACAGTTTATGCATATACCTATTTTGTTTAATCTCACTTACTGGAATATGAAAGAGTTTGGTATGTGTCACAATACTAATATGTCAGCTTTTTGTAGTACACTATTGCTTGATAGTTTAGCTGCATTTCAGATTTGTACGCAGGATCCTTTTGCTGAGGTCTATTCTACTGAACATAAAGGCAACTTCAGGAGGAAACCCTCTCCTGCTAATCCTAAACGTAACAAACATGAAGTTGACAGTTCTGATGTCACAGGTGCAACAGGTACTGTCACAGGTCTTTTTGCTACGGCTATGTCTATCTGGAATAAAGCAGACATTGCAGCTATCAAAAGTCATTCTGCTAAATTCTCCACTAGCTTGGTTAATAATGTTTTACTTCCATTATTGCATGGTGTGGATGGCCTTAGTCAGGAAGAAAGATACACTGTATACAACATGCACGACATTGCTAAGGCATTCACTGATTCTAAAGATAAGATCAATGCACTCATACAACAGAACAACAGAGAAGCAGATAAACAATACATTGCTAGGGAAATACTCTGCTCTGCTTATGGCTCCTACATTATCACAACCATCAATAACCTCTTCCGTGATCTAGAATCTGGGAGAATTCCTGACATTATACATGATAGATGCATCTCCAAATGGTATTGTCCAAGGTGTAAAACCACTAGCTGTGTTTCCATGTGCATGCAACAGACTTTGACTATTCCTCTCTCCATAGCTAGGAATTTGGGGTTTGTGACCAGACACCCTAACACTGGTCCTTGCTTCACTGCTAAGAAATGTTCCATAACAGATACCATGTTTGTTTCTTTCACTGTCTCCTTACCACGCTTTGATCCCACTACAACCTTGTTCAACAAGCTTGCACTGGTACACTCTATCAGGCATTTGGACGAAGACATCTACAGAGAACGCCTGGATCTACCACTTCTACTGGTCTACCATTCTTTCTTGGATGCCTGGGTGGCTCCACACACGGACTGCTGTGCGAAAAAGCAATATATCTATCTGTGCCGATGTGATGTGTTTGATGTTATATGGCCTGTTTGTGGCTACTCTCCAGACAGCATTGATTGGACTTTCATCATGGAGGATGACATCACTGAGAATGGCACCAACTCTTTCGACTCAACTACGGCTCCGGATAAGCTCTACCAATCCTATCATGAGGAGGTTCATCGCCTGTCAACACGGATTTCAAAGATGACCTACACCTACCCTGTCCAGTTGCAAAAGTGGAGACTGCCTACTGTGCACTCACATTACAACTCTGATGGTGAATACTGTGTTGTCACTAACCACAGGACTTATACATATGGTTCTGTTACCTGTGCTATTGACTACCCCAACTTCTGTTTTGTGCCCCATCAGAAGACTGTTATTGGACATACTGTTATTACCCCCATCCCCCTTATGGATGCAGACATTATTGATGGTAACCCAGATTATCTACTCACACTATCGGAATACTTGCCATACTTTAATGTACACAATGACCCACTCACACTTACACTCAAATCACTCTTAGACAGGAAAGACACACACCTCATCCACATCAGCAATAATATTTCCAAAGCCAATGAAGCTGTTCTTGATTTGATTAATGATGGAGATGTGAATAACGCATTAACTAACACATGGTTAGAGATTACTTTTAAAGGTTTTGTTATTATACAAGCATTTTTAATTTTCACTTTGATTATTATGCTTTGCTGCCTACAACGTACACTACACCAGCACCGTGAGCAGCTCGAGTTCCTTTACAAGGCTCACGCATCGGGATTGTAAACGACCGCTGCTCCTGTCCTTTCCTTACACACCTACCTGTGTTGCCTTTAGAGGCAACAAGGGGGGAATTGTTACATGAGATCCCTGCACCCTAATTGGTACCCTCAGAGGTACACCGTAGACAGCTAATGCTTAGATATAGCTTATACTAATGTTTAGGGCTAAGGGTATCTACCATATAAGAGTAGATGTCAGGATTTGAATGCATATTGTTGTAATCCACTTTGTTTGCTAACACACATATATTTTACCATGTATTTTCTGTCTGTTTCTTACTTGTCAGATGCCAAGACACCTGTCCTTGAAGTAATTATAATATGTAAGACAGCATTGCCGTCTCTTGGTGATTTGTACTACTACATTTAGTTATGCAAGACTCTGTATAAGAACTCTTTTGTTCTCAAACTGATGACTTTACAGAATTGTATAATGTTATCTTGGACCATGGAGCCACCTCTAATTTAGCCAATAGGGCTCATCTCTGTAACTAGAAATGTTTCTATCTTTTCGTAAGCATAGTAATTATCATAGGTATATAATGTAATGCACAGGGTTTACACCTCGGAGACCCGAGAGACCCCAAGAGACTACAGAGAAACCTTGAGGTGTAGGGAACGATTAGCACTGGCTCCCGGTTCGTATTGGTAAGAACTGCTTAGGGCAACTGGGATTTATCCCTTTTGTAGTAATAAACTTGTTTATTACTCTAATGCAACTTGTTTGTGATTACTTGCATTCCCAATATCATCAAGAATCTGAAAGTGAGGGTTAGACCTCTCAACAGGGTGCTGTGCCCTGCTCAGATTCTTTGTGGTAATAAATCAGTAAAAGAGACAACAGACAAGCGGCATATGTGGTAATAAACTTGTTTATTACATAGAATCAGACATTTGCCCTAAAACAGGTCTTACCAATAGATGCTGGGAGTCAGAGTTTCCCAATACCCCTGAGAGTGAAGATTGTCTCAGTAGGAATAAGTAATGCAGTAGCTTATATATGATGATAATTTCCATGACAGCTGTTACATTTGTAAAAGACTAGTTACATAAAACAGGCCTTATTGGTTAAATGTTGTGTAGGTCCACAGTGTTATCTATAGATATACAAAATGTGTAAATGAGAACAAAGAGGTACTTACAAAAACAGGAAACAAGTGCGTTGTTACATAAATCTGCATGATAGCAGTGTTAGCTACACAATGACTTCTGAGAAGAATAACAGAGCGCACATAAGTGTATTCTCGGCACAGTACTTGTAATAAGTTTCTTAGCAATGATATATATATATATATATATAATTATAATATGTCCCTGATTACTTACGCTTATACGGTAAGTACCAATGCCCTAAATGTTAGTAATAATTGGATATTTGCCTAGCCTATAACATAACATAGACATTGTCCACGGTGCACAATGAGTATCCAATCAGAGTGTGGGGACCAAGCATAATATAGACCAATGGAGGATCTGGTTATCCAAGTTTATTGTATAGAAAAATTAACAGCAAGGATTAGACAAAGGTTAGGCTTGTTTAATAATCATTGGACAAGATAGACTATTCACATAATGGCTCACAGACCTGACTTTTATACCATAGCACACCTATAAAAAAAAGATGAGAGGGCACTATTATGGGTCTTTCCAGATAAACTGACTGCAACACTAAGGAGGACATGAGAATGAGACTTATCTTGAGCACTAGGAGTATCTTCATTAACCACTGACACATACCGAGACAAAGACTGAGAGTGTAACACATTTCTATATAACATATAACATTTCCTGGTAAGTCAGCAGACAGCCGCAAAAGGAATTAAGTGAATAATATTCATAGTATATAAGGGTATATTAAAAGCCATATGTCCTACTTGAAAGTTTTTCAATATAGATATTCAGCTGTAAAGTTATACATGCTAGAATGAGATATTTGCTATGGAAAAACAGTTACTGTAAAACGGAACTTTGAAAATAAAAAAAGAACAGTATTCCAAGTGACCTTGGTTCAAATTCTAAATGAAGCACCTATTTTCTTCCTCTCTTCTGCTTGTTTTTCGGATTATGTGATACAGGTCAGCAGGGCTGGCACTCCGCACCATACAGTTATAGCTGCAGTGTCATTTGTGGTGGTGGGAGGGGTGTCAGGGATCACTTGGCCACCACAGCACATTGGGGAAAACTAGCCTGGTGTATGTACTAATCAGTGGGGATTCTGGATATTGTGGGACTTTCCAAGCATATTTTCTACCAACATCTTTCAACCACTTTATGGTTTTTTACTGTGGTTTGTCTTTTTTACTAATGCCCTGTAATATCATTGCTTGAACATGTGCAGAAAAATTAGATCGGGGGTGGTATACAGACCACCCTCACAAGATGAAGAACTGAACAAAAAACTAGGGGGACAAATTAGAAGGCTGAGTGGTAGAGGCAAAATTTTCTTGATGGGGATGTCAGTCTGCCGAAGTCAGACTAGAGCAGCCAGACTACCTCATGTTCTAGAGGAAAAGGTCCTCCAGGAAGCATTCCAGGACTGCTTCCTGGTGCTGGGGTCACAGAGCCAAACAGGGAGGGTACCATAATGGACCTGGTGGTGTCAAATGGGGAACAGGTCTGAGACATAGTAGTTGAGGACCCCTTAGAAGGCAGTGACCACCACATGGTGTGATTCTCCCTAAGCTTGGACAATAAAGCAGCCAGGACCAAGATGTGGGTGGTAGACTTCAGGAGAATTGACTTTGGAAGGATGAGGAACATTATAGCAGACCACATGGCCAAAATAAGCCCTGAGATAGATACAGATTAGAAATGGTCTATTATCAAACTGGGACTGACTGAGGTCACAAACACATGTGCTAAGACCCTGAGTACGAAGTCAAGGTCTAAAAGACCTTGCTGGATCTTCAAAGAGGTGGTGGAGAAAGTGAGGGATAAGAGAGTGGCTTTCCGCAGATACAAGAGATCCATAAGAGAGGGTGACAGGGAGGAGTACTCGAGGAAATCCAGGGAAGTGAGCAAAATGGTCAGGGCAGCTAAGGCCACAAGGGAATTAAGGCTTGCACAAGGATCAGAGAAGGGGAGAAGGATTTGTTTAGGTACTGTACATAAAAGAGAAAAGAAGCTGCAAGGATAGGATAGTAAGGATTAAGAGGGAGGGAGAATGGTCAGAAAGAGAGGTGGACCAGGCAGAGGCAGTGAATGAATTTATCTGAGTTTATTTATTTCTTTGAGTTTTGGTGATCGGGTAAGTCCACTGAGACAATTACAGTACCTTTTCAGGGTCGACCCAGGGTTACAACAAGCAAATACAACACAGTGTAATAAAACAGAAAAGCAAAACATGATAGCGAAAACAGAAATACAGCATGAAAAAGATATAAAAATATTATACATAAATATGGCAAAGCATGATGACGGTATATACACTTCAATAAAATCATAAATTACAAGGCATTAGGCAATTCAGACTACAGGCTAAAGACCTAAAACTAAAAGATACAATTTCAGGTATTGGGGTGTCAGGTGATGAGCAGGTAGTGCAAGTATATCATCATCATCATCATCATCATCATCAAATCTTTATTTATTCAGGCGAACATCATTGAGCAAGGCTCATTTACAAGATGGACCTGATAAGGTCAAGGTTCAACAGTTGATACACAACAGATACATCATACACTTATATAAAACAGTTATACATACAGGGGAAAAAACGTTTATAAACACAGTGATGTACAGTAACATTCACATGATAAAAATCTGTTACAGGAAAGTTAAGCTAATATTTACAGTATATACAGTATATACATATCCCAGTGGAGAGGCCATGGCAAACACACAGCATAATGTAATACTAGGATGGTGAAGGTATTACTGGGTGCCATAAGATGGGGTGTCTGCCTGGAAGGATTTATGCCATATATGGTTAATTTTGGGAGGGAGATTGTGAGATGACAAAGCTAGTTTCAGCGGTAGCAACTGCATTTCTCTGTGAAGAAGACTGTACAATGCTGTTTAAAGGATGCAAATGGAATAATATTGGACAGTTTTAGGATTTTTGTAGTGTGTTCCATGCTATAGCTAGAGAATAGCTGATTGCTGCCCTCCCTAGCCTGGTGTTGAATTTGGGCAATTTGAGCAGGATGATGTTGTTGTTTAGGGCATGGGAGCTAGGAATGGTCTGGGTGAAGCAGTCCAGAATATAGTTTGGAAGTTTTTTTGATAACGCTCTGTAAATCCATAGGGCTGCATTTCTGTTCCTTCTGAGGTGAAGGGAAACCCATCCAACTGCAGCATAAAGAGGGCAATGATGGGTATTAGTTGGCAGATCTGTATTGAATCTTATTGCTCTATGGTATAAGGTATCCAACTTGTGTAGGTAGGAGATGGGCAGTGACTATAAAGGAAGTCTGCATAGTCAACAACTGATAGAAAATGGCCTGACTAACTCTCATCTTTGAATCTCTGTTTAGGAAGGGTTTTAATCTATAGAGAAGGCCAAGCCTTTGGTGAAGCTTTTTAGCAGTTCTTCTAAATGATGAGTGAAGTCAGTCTGTTGTCAATCCACACACCTAGGTATTTGAAGTTTTCACATATTCCAGATTTTCTCCAAGTATAGTGCATAGCTGGGGGAGGATGATTGAAGAGGAGGTGCTGGTGGAGCTTTGATTTGTGAACATCATTGCTTTAGTTTTCTTTGCATTTAACAGAAGCTTTTTCTCAAGTAGCTGATATTGTAACAAGGAGAATTCTGTTTGTAGGACTTCACGAGCAGCTGCAGGCGAAGGGTTGCTGACATAAAAAACAGTGTCATCAGCAAAGAGGTGTACAGAGGAACTGGTGAGGGTTGAATCAATATTATTTATATAAATGGCAAAAAGGATAGGACCCAGGATAGAACCTTGGGGGACTTCTCTTAACAGTGGTTTTAATGGTGATAAATCACCTTCAGCTTTTACCTGCTGTGACCTACCGGTGAGATAACATCTAAACCATTTAAGGGAGGGTGGATCTAGGCCAAGGGAATGCAGGGATGATAGTAGAAGCTTGTGGTCCACAGTATCGAATGCTTTGCTCAGATCCAGAAATACTGCACAGACATTATTCTTTTTATCTAATTCTGTTTGCCAGTCATTTGTGACCTTGGCTAGTGCAGTGATAGTGCTATGCTTGGCCCTGAATTCAGATTGAGCTGGATTCAAGAGGTTAGCATTGTCAAGATACTCCTTAACTGGTTACTCACTAATTTCTCTAGCCTCTTGGATAGCACTGGTAGAATGGAAATGGGCCTGTAATTATTAGTTCCATAGGGTCCCTGATTTTAGAAGGGGAACCACTTGGGCTGTCTTCCACAGTGTGGGAATAGAACCAGAGTTTAGAGATAGGTTAAAGAGATGTGTTAGGGGGACTGCAAGTACATGGGACGCAATCTTTAGAAAGTAGGGGTCCAGAGAGTCTGCCCCTGCATTTTTTTTGGTATCCAGCTGCCATAATAGGTCCTCTACTTGCTTCAACAGTATAGATTTGAAGCTGAAGGAAGAGTCAGCTCTCTGAACACCAGTGTAATGGGAGCTTAATTGTTCCCTCAGCAGGTTAGCTGGAGAGGTGTCAAAGGCAAGGCCAGCCGTTGTGAAGTGGTTATTGAAGGCGTCCAGAATTTCCATTTTGCCAGTGATAGGGCCATAACTGTTGTGTAATTGAGTTGGAAGGGAGGTGCTAGCATCCTGCCCCACCATACCCTTAATGGTACCCCAAAACCTAGCAGGATTATGATAGGAGGAGTCGAGCTCGGCCAAGTAGAAGGCAGCCTTTGCATCCCTAACTTTCTTGGTGCATCTATTCCTGGCTTTCCTAAAGATCATTCAGTCATTTGCATTCTTGGTTTTTCTTGCCATTTTCCAGAGTTTGTCTCTCTCCAGCAGTGCAGCTTTGAGGTCAGCTGAAAACCAATGACAGGATTTGTTTTTATTCGGATACTAGAGATTGGGGCATGGTGTTAAGGGCATTTATTATAATGCTATTTAGCACCTGCTGAGCTTTTTCAACAGAATGGGCAAGATAAAACTCTGCCAGTGTGGAGAGTGAGCTAGATCATGCAAATATCCTTCAATATTGATGTTTTTCTGGATCTCCTCATGAGGAATTTTGCAGGGTTGTATGTTTTGTTGGTGGATCTTACCTCTGCGATAGTGATCACTTATATCGCAGAGAAGCACTCCAGCGTGTGTGAATAGATGTGGTTTATTCACTAGCATGATATCAAGTAGTGTGCTGTTATTACTATTCCTTGCATTAAGTCTTGTTGGCTCATTAATTAGTTGTGTGAACCCGTATGTATCACAGAATGATACCAGAGGTGCAGCTGCCTGGGTAAGCCAGTTGAGATTCAGGTCACCTAGAATAATGACTTCTTCAGTGCTGGGCTTGAGCAGATTCCCCAGGTAGGATAAGAGCTTGTGTTCAGCAGAGGGGGTTTGTAGCATCCAACTAGCTGAAAAGCTGCTGTATTGGGGAGAGAGACTTTTAGGGATAGGCATTCAAATTCCTTAGGCATAGAGGTTGCAGCAATACAGGATACAGGCATACCGGATTTTGCATATATAGCTACTTCACACTCCCTTGTTTGGCGATCCGCTCTGAATAGCTGATAGTTGGGTAGGTTAACATCCCTGTCTGCCGTGGTGGGTTTGAGCCAGTCCCAGATACCACGAAAGTCTGGCAAGGTATGGGCAACCCAGGCTTGTATCAGTGTAGTTTTCAACAGACTGCATACATTAATATGCAGAAAACTGAGGCCTTTAATTGAGGTTAGGTCTGATGGAGAGGTGATACATTCAGGGGTCCAGGGTTGATTTCACGTTACCAATACAGAGCAATAGAAAGAGCAGGAGTTTCGTGAGGGCTGCCAGTGATAGGGAGGGGCTGTCTTTGGTCCTCCTTCTCTTATTCTGTTGCCACTTTTGGGTGCTCCATGTGGGGTTAAGGAATTGTGTCAAGACACCAAGTTGCAGTTTGGTGGTTAGGTTAGGGGATCTGTATATCCAGTAGTGGAGCCTTGATTGAAATACATGTGTGGTGGTATGTGTCTCTTTTGGGGTCACACCACTGTAATCGATGCAGCAGTGGTAGGGCATATGTGAGGGTTTGAGCGCCAACCAAAGGGATGGTTCAGAGAGACTGGGATGGATCACCCTAGTTTGTGTGACAGGGACATCTCTTTGTGGAACCCCATAGCTGACAGTGAAAGAAGTATCAGAAGTAAACTCCCCATTGTGAGAGAGATATTGTTAGTTGGCTATAGGGATAGTAAGTTGCTGATTGGTTGGATCAGCAAGCCGTGTGACAGTTTGTTGGTTTAGGGTAATGCTGAGGGCGGGAAGAGATTTGTACGGAAGATGCCAATAAAGCAACACACAAGGGGAAGGCGGGTGGGCAAAATTTAGGCTTTCCGAGTCCTCCTCGCTGTCCCTCATGGCCTCGTGGTTCCCTGAGTTGGCTAAGGTGCCGCCGACCGCCTGCTGGCGGAGCGAAGCCCCAGCGCTCAGCTGGGTGCTGTGGAGCAGGGATGGCAGGCTGGAGAGAGACAGAGGAAGGTGCAACAATTAAACAGAGGCAGAAACAAGTGTTCCTGTTCGTCACTGACTAAATCTGCACAACAAAAGACTGTGGGGGTGCTGGGCGCCAGCTGCCTGGCCCACCTTACAAATGCAAAAAGGATTTGTAATCACAGTAAAGAGCAATAAATCAGCAGTTTCCTGCAATTATATTAGCGAAAACAGCACCTTTAGGTATATTACACAGTTTAAGGAAGGAAAGTGGCGCCTCAGCGTCTGGCCCAATTCGGATACCAGGGATTTAGAATTACAGCAAAAATACAAACAAATCAACAGATTCCCTTTACAGATGCAGCAAAATAGAAGACAGCTCTTTTTTGGGAGGATTTTGCAAGAATACAGGGAAGAAAATCCCAAGTCCCAGACAGATTTCGGTATGGCAGGCTCAGTCAGTGTAAGTCAATGGGGGCAGGAGAGCCAATCGGCTGCTGTGCCTAGAGAAGCGCTCACTTACTGATTGGCTGCGGCTTTCCTGAGTCCTCCCTCACTGTCCCTCCCGGGCTCGTAGTTCCCTGAGTCGGCTAAGGTGCCACCGACCGCCTGCTGGCGGAGCGAAGCCCCGGCGCTCAGCTGGGTGCTGTGGGGCAGGGATGGCAGGTGATTGGCTGTGGCTTTCCTGAGTCCTCCCTCGCTGTCCCTCCCGGGCTCATGGTTCCCTGAGTTGGCTAAGGTGCTGCTGACCGCCTGCTGGTGGAGCGAAGCCCCGGTGCTCAGCTGGGTGCTGTGGGGCAGGGATGGCAGGTGATTGGCTGTGGCTTTCCCGAGTCCTCCCTCGCTGTCCCTCCTGGCCTCATGGTTCCCTGAGTCGGCTAAGGTGCCGCCAACCGCCCGCTGGCGGATTGAAGCTCCGGCACTCAGCTGGGTGCTGTGGGGCAGGGATGGCAGGCTGGAGGAAAGAGGGTATATAAGGAAAGAGGGTGGGGAAAGGGGCAAGGTTTTAGGGATAGGTAGGAGAAAGAGAAAGGAATAGGGTGAAGTGAGAAATAGATGAAGCATGAACAGAAGCAGGAGCATGATAGTGTACAAAGGCTGAGAGAGAGGCATATAGAGTAGCTTGGAACTTGAGGAAGAGAGGAGCAGGACAGGATGGAGGGAGGAAGGAAGTTCCAGTCAGATACTGCCGCAAAGGAGAATGACTTGTGGGAGATGGCAAGACGTAGTTTAGGCTTTATGAGAAGGGGAAAGGAGGCAGATCTGAGGGCGCAAGGAGCTTGTCTAAAATGGATAATCTCACTGACTCAAGGAGATGTGAATTTGTGGACAAGCTTAAGCATGAAGCTCAGGGAGGAATACCTCAATTTAGATTTGTAAGGTAACCAGCCTAGTGAGGAGAGGACGTCACAGTGGTGACAGTGGGCATTAACCCCCAATGCAAGCCTTCCCACCCTATGGTAAGTCTGGAAGAGGAGAGACAGGGTCGAGGAATTCATTGAGAGCAGTAAAGGAGCACCTAGGAGAAGAAGAAGGGACAATGAAGCAATCTTAAAGCAGGAGGCAGAGTAGAGGAAGGGACGGATACGATAGAGGAGGCCTAGTTTCAGGTTCAGATATTTAGTGACAGAGACACTTGCTTTAAGGGAGAGGGAGGAGTCCAAGGTGGTGCCCAGGTATTTAAAGGAATGGACAGACTCAAGGGTATCACCACTGAGAGAGGTAATGCTAAGAGGGGAGAGAGTATGCATGGAGGAGGGTAGGTAGGTAAATAGCATGCTTTTAGTTTTTTTCATATTCAGAACAAGATGACTGCATCTGAACCTACCCTCAAGGGAAGCAAAGTCAGAAGCAAGTTTTCTATTAATCAGATCAATATCAGGAGAGGAGCACTAGATGACTGCATCATCAGCATAGAGGTGTAAGTCCCTCCACAGAAGCTGAATAAGTCATTAATGAATAGTGAGAATAACATTGGACCCAGGATGGAGCCTTGCGGAACACCATGAGTTATAGGTCTAAGATTAGAGATGGAACCAGTCCACTTGACTCTTTGGGAAAGGCAGGACAGATAGCTTTTGACCCAGTTCAGTGTACAGGAGTCCAGACTAAGATCAGGAAGCTGATGGAGCAAAAGACCATAATTCACCAGGTTGAATGATTTTGTAAGGCCGACGATGATGGCACCAGTGGCAGAACCTTGGTCCACTGCCTGGAATATGTCTGTGGTCACTTTTATCAAGGCAGTAAGGGTACTGTGATTCCTTCTGACACCATGTTGATAGGGGGATAGTAGATTGTGATGTTCCAGGTAGTCCTGAAGGTGGATGTATACCAGTGTTCCCATTATGGTTTCAGATCTGGGTGTGCACTGCCCCCTCTCCAAAAATGATCAGGGGTACAAAATAAATTATAAGGGTTCATTCTACCATTTGTACAAAATATTTGCAGGGTACATATACTTCAAACAGAATTATGGGGGTACAGTGTACCCCCTTCACACAAAAATGTTCTTGAATTTCATAATTTGTACTTAAATCAAGTACAGATGGGGGGTAAATGGGAACACTGTTTTATACTATTCACTCTTGAATTTTAGCCAGTGGGTAGAGGATGGATATTTTATTTATTTATTTATTGAAATGTTTCACCAGGAAGGGCACACTGAACAACAAGTTGCTTGTCTCATGGTGCATCCTGGAGGTGAGGGTACAGGGAGTGAATAGTTAATGAAACAGAGAAGAGAACAATAAAAACCTAGTACAATAATAGAGGACAACAAATGAACACAATCAATGACTTAAGACATAAACAGTGCATAAGTGCTGTCATTATACAGAGAAACCAACTTGCAGCAGCAATAACTGCAACCTTTGAGTACAGCTATATACATTAGAGGATGACAGAAGGAGAACATACTGGGTGGTAAGTAGTGGAAGCTTGACTGCAATTGCAATTTGGAGGAAAGAAGTTTTAGAGGGCCAGGGTGATGGAGTGTAGGGCAGAGGAGAGGCAAATTTTTGGGGGGAAGAGCATTCCAGAGTTTAAGGAGGCAATGTGAGGAGGCAGATTGGCCTATAGATGTGGTACAGTGTGGGACTTCCATTAAATGATGGTCATAGGATCTAAGGGAATGGGCTGGGAAAGGGAGGGAGGAAAGAAAGGAGGTAAGATAAGGGGGCAGGGATCAAAATGAAAATTTAGATACAAATTTAGCGCAGCATAGGAGGCGGCAATTTTCTAATGAGGGGAAGGCCAGTGTGTGGCAGAGAATACAGTGGTGGGTAAAGGAGGGCTAGTCAAGAACAAAGTGACACAAGGAGTTAAAAAGGGTGTCCAACCCAAGTAAGGAAGATTTGGGAGCAGCACTGTAGACTACATCACAGTAGTCAAACATAGGTGGGATCATCTTCTGGACAAGTTCATGCCTAGCCGCTAGTGGGAGGCAGCTACGGTTTCTGTAGAGGGCACCAAGCTTAGGAAGCAGTTTCTTCAGAATGGTGTCCATGTGCCCAGAGAAGCGGAGGTGTTGGTCGAGCCAAACCCCCAAGTACCTAAAGGAAGACGTATCCTTCAGAACTGTCCCGTCAAGGGTATGGCAGGAGGCAAAGTGGAGAACCTAGAGAGTCTCTGCCTTGTGCCGAAGGTCATTGAGATAGTCTTCTTGGCATTGAGAGAGAGTTGATGGGAGGAAAACCAGTGCTGAACTTTACAGAAGTCATGCTGTTGTCTGGATTCAACATCAGTAGAGGACTGGCCTGAGCAAAAGAGGACAGTATCATCAGCGTAATATGCATAAAGGTGGAGGAGCAGGCTAAGAGGAGGTCATTCACAAATATGAAGAAAGGAATAGGGCCTAGAACAGATCCCTGAGGTACACCGGTATGATTGGGTGGGGGGGAATGGAGTCAGATATTCTGATTGACTGAATCCTTCCTACTAGGTAGGCCATGAACCAGTTTATGGCAGATGAGGTTAAGCCAGCTGAGGAGAGGTAGGTTAAAAGAAGGGGGTGGGTGACAGTGTCGAAAGCCTTGGCAAGGTCAACAAAGATGGCAGATGTGATTTGGCCATTATCCATCCCTGAGAGGACAGTCAGGGCGCCTAATCAGGGAGGTAGTAGTGGAATGGTTCTTCAGGAACCCAGACTGGAACAGGGTGAAGAAGTCCAAAAGGAAGGAGGAGAGTTGAGAAAGGACCAGGTGTTTCCTGAAGCTTAGCAAGAGTAGGAAGGAGGGAAATAGAGTGATAATTGGCAGGCGTGGTTGGATCACCACCCTTGGGCAGCAGAAGAACAGTGGTGTGCTTCCAGATTGAGGGGATAGTTGCTGTAGTGAAAGAGAGGTTGAGAAGAGCTGATAAAGGAGCAGCAATTACAGGAGCTGATACACACAGCAGCGTAGGGTCTAGTTCATCGGGTGAACTGCCTTCCGAAGGGTTGAGTGCGTGCAGAGCATCCAAAGTAGCAGAGGGGGAGATTGTTGTGAAGGAGAAGGAAGCAGATGAGGCGGGGGCAGGGGGGGGGGGGCAACTGGAGGCGGAAGGGAGGAGAGCAGAGCAGAGGCACAGGAGGTGAAGTAAGAGTTAAATTCAGTAGCAACTCCAAAGTGATCGGCAACTTGGGTAATATTTATACTGAGGAGGGGGGGTGGGAGTAGAGGAGGGAGGGGAAAAGAGGGAGTGAATAACCTTCCAGAATTTGGATGGGTTATCAATGTTAGTCTGGAAGATGGAGCAGAAGCAGTCCGATTTAGCTAGGCAAGTAGCTTTAGTACATTTATTTAATAGGGAATGGTACAGTTCATAGTCATGGGGGAGTTTTGATGTTCTATGGGTTTTCCATGCCAGATCCCGGGCTCAGTGACATGCCAAGAGTTCAAGGGTGATCCATGGGAGAGGATTACCCCTGACCATGAAGCGTTGCATTGGGGAATTGGTGGTCCAAACCTCTAGGAATTTATCGTGAAAGTAGTCATAAGCATTGTACATAGTATTTGCTGAGGTAATTGGATTCCAGTTTGTGTGGGCTAGATCTTGGAGGAGGGTGGTGAGGTTTAGAGATTTGTAAGAGTGAAAGAGTATAGTTTTCGGAGGGGTCTTAGGTCTGTGAACTTTACGCACTAGAAATGTCATATGGTGGTCACTCAAGGCATCAGATAATAAGCCAGATTTTACTACTCGGTGAGGGTGGGATGTGAGGGCTCAATCAATTAGGGAGTGGTTTCCAGTTTTGTAGTTTAAGCAGGTAGGCTCCATAATGAGTTGAGTTAAGTTTAGGGCAGTGATATGGGTCTAAAGTTTTCGACAATAGTATTGGGTCCCCCCCTTATGCAGAGGAATCACTACCATCACCTTCCATTTGTCTAGTGTGGTGCTGGAGAGGAATGACTGGTTGAACAAGCCACGGACAGGGCAAGCAAGGGCTGGAGCACCTAGCTGAAGAAATTTAGGCTCAAGAGAGTCATGGCCAGGAGAGCTCTCCACTTTTAAATTAGCAAGAAGCCTCTGGGCCTCTTTGAGGGATGCCAGTTTTAAGTGTAAAGCAGGTCTTGACCCAGGGTGCTTGGTGGGGGGACTGGACGGGGGGGGGAGAAGATGAGTTACTGAACAGCGAAGTGTATTTGTGGAGACCAGTAAAGAAATTATTAAACCTGGAAGCAGTGGGCGAGCGGTCTGCAAGGGTGGTGCTGTTGGCAGTGATAGAGCTCAGGACTTCAGCAGCCTTCCCTTTGACCAGAAAATTAAACTGTCTCCAGAATTCCTAAGGGTTGCAAAGGTGCTCGGTTTGTAGAGATTTGAAATGGTGGCATTTGACTTTATGGATGGAGTTTTTGTACTTGTTTCTGAATTGCCTATAGACTTGTCAGCCGGAAGGCAGTCTACTTTTTTTATAGGTCCGCCAAGCATTATCACCGTGGGACATAAGTATCCTAATTTTCTAAATGAGTCAAGGAGCCTTGACACCCTTGGACCTACATTTTTTCAGTGGGGCATGGTTATCGACAATTTGCGTGAGGGTGGAAATCAAGAAATCCAAGGCTTGATTTATATCAGGGAGAGTCTTACTAGGTTGCCAGTCAGTGTTATTGATAGAGGTAATGAAGCCGCTAACATCAAACCTTGACATATCCCGAACTAGAGAGATCCTGGGGGGGGGAGGTTGGGATAATTATTCCTCAAAACACAGAAAGTAGGGGAATGGTCATTTCTATAGTCCGAGAGGACACCCTCGGCTTTGATCTTCTGAGGGCAATTAGTGACCATCCAATCAAACAGGGTGTGTTTTCCAGCCTTGGTATTATACATAGATACACAGACAGTGTCGGCAGATAAGGGCCTATGACCCACCCAGTCTGCCCATTTGAGCTTGTAAGTTCAGTTTATGTTTTCCTAGAAGTCTGTTGCCCCTTACCCCTGACCTCCAGAATTCCTTTATGTCTATCCCATGAATTCTTAAATCCCGTGATTGTTTCAGCCCCCACCACTTCCTCTGGCAGGGTGTTCCACTTGTCCACCACCCATTCTGTGAAGGAATTCCTCCTCACGTTTCCTCTGAATCGTCCTCCCTCCAACTTTATCCTATGTCCTCTAGTCCTGGAACATCGTTTTTGCTTAAAAATAGTGTATTCCTGCACCCTGTTCCTCCCTGTAAGATACTTGTATGTCTCTATCATATCCCCTCTCTCCCTCCTCTCCTCCAGGGAGTACATGTTCAGTTCCTTCAACCTGTCTTCATAGGACTTGTGATGCAATCCATGCACCATCTTTGTTGCCTTCCTCTGAACCTTCTCTACCCTGTCTATGTCCTTATGTAGGTATGGTCTCCAGAACTGTACACTGTACTCCAGGTGGGGCCTCACTAGTGTCTTGTATAGTGGAATTATGACCTCCCTTTTCCTGCTGGTGATGCCCCTGCCTATACATCCCAGCATCCTATTTGCTTTACCTGCTGCTTTGTCACACTGTTTCCCTACCTTGAGGTCATCAGAGATGATAGCCCCAAGATCCCTTTCCTGCTTGGTGCATGCTATATCCTCACCCCCAACTGATATATTGTGCCAGGGTTTTGTGCCCCATATGCATTATCTTGCACTTCTTTGCATTGAATTTCAACTGCCAAACCCCTGACCATTCTTCTCAAGTTTCTGCAGGTCAGTTCTCATTCTGTCTACACCCTCTGGTGTGTCTACTCTGTTACAGAGCTTTGTGTCATCAGCGAACAGTGAAATTCTGCCTTCTAGGTCCTGTGCAATGTCACTGATGAAGATGTTGAATAGGACCAGTTCCAGCACTGATCCCTGTGGTACCCCACTGGTCACTCTTCCCTCTGTGGAGTGACAGCCATTTACCACCACCCTCTGTGTCCTGCCACCCAGCCAGTTACCTACCCACCACACTACTGTCCTGCCCACACCCATATTCCCCAGTTTGTGTAATAGTCTTCTATGTGGCACAGTCCTTGCTGTGTCAAAGGCCTTGCTGAAGTCCAGATAGGCCATGTCCACTGCCCTCCCCTGATCCACCTCCCTAGTCACCCAGTCAAAAAATTCAACGAGGTTGGTCTGACATGACCTCCCCCTGGTGAATCCATGCTGCCTTGGGTCCTGTAGTCCATTGACAACCAGATGTTTCACCAATCTCTCCTTCAGTAGTGCTTCCATGATCTTCCTCACTACCCAGGTGAGGCTGACTGGTCTGTAGTTCCCTGCTTCCTCTTTGTTCCCACTTTTGTATAAGGGGACTACATCTGCTGTCCTCCAGTCTTTGGGTACCTCCCCTGTTTCCAGTGATCGGCTAAACAGGATAGCCAGAGATTCAGCCACCACCTCTCTTAGTTCTTTAAGGACCCTGGGGTGCATTCCATTTGACCCCATTGCTTTATCAACTCATTACTTCCAGTTCCTTCAGGACCCTTTCTCGTGTAAAGGGACTTGTGTCCATTTCTATACCATTCTCACCCCTTGTACTCCCTTCAGACCCATTACCCCCCTCTTCTTCAGTAAAGACTGAGCAGAAATACCTGTTCAATATGTCAGCTTTACTGTTGTCATCCTCCACGCGGCCCCCATCCTCCCGCTTCAGTCTCACTATCCCTGCCTTTGTCTTTCTTTTTTCACTTATGTACCTGTGAAAGGTTTTGTCCCCTCTACCCACTGATTTTGCAATGTGTTCTGTCTGAACTTTGGCTTCCCTTACTGACCTCCCTGCCTCCCTTTGCTTCTCCTGGTACTTCTCCCTATCCCCTTCTGCCTATGTCTTTTTGTATTGCCTGAATGCAATCTTTTTGGCTTTCACTTTCTTTGCTACCTCTTTGGAAAACCATAATGGTCTCCTCTTCCTTTTCCTCTTGCTAACCTGCTTAATGCATAATTCTGTTGTTCTTGTAATCCCATTTTAAATACTGCCCACTGTTCCTCAACCCCTGATTCCTGTCCCATTTCCTTAATGCCTCTTTCAAGTATCTCTCCATTTTCCCAAAGTCTACCCCCTAAAATCCAGGATACGTGTTTTGTGTGTGTAACCCTGACCCCTGCCTTTTACTAAAATGACAGGTGGCATGCTGTTGGCGTTGGCAGCAATACCTGGTGGGGACCTGGGTTTGGGGAGGATGAGGTTACCTGGCACAAGGGACCTAGGTTTGGCTACTCTGCAAAGGGGTACCCAAGTAAATCCAACTACAGGAAGCAATAACTGTAGTGTCCAGAACCAGGATTGGGATTTTTCAGTGTGGCTTTATTCAAAACTAGCTGAACATAACAAAGCATAGATGGTCCCCCCAAGGGGCTACGTTCACTGTATAAGCAGATTAGAGACTACAAGGCAGTCCACTTGAAGAATGAACACATTTCTACTGTTGTCTGGCTCTGGACCCACCAGGCACTCAGCCCGGACTTGCATGCGCTTTGGATACACAGCCCGACTGGCCCAGCTCCCCTGCCGGCCACTTGACTGATGGTCCATTTGAAGAATGAACCCAACTTTACTTGGAGAGACTCCCATCACACAAGGAGTATATTTTCCCAAGTTCTGGCTCCCCACACCACTTAGAGTCTGCGACTCCTAGAGAGATTTTCCAAGTTGCGACCCACGTCTGGGTTCCTACCTCATCTCTGGCCAGGCGCATGAGGCAAGTAGCAAATCACAGAAGAAATCCGTAGAGGTGGACCTGGTTACTAAAGATGGGGGGTTTTCCCACCTCCAGCTCCCACAGCCCATACCCGACCATTTCTCTGGACAAACATAAACTTAAAACTTTGAAATGTAGATTAACGGTGGATGACCTGAAGCACCCCCTCTACAGAGTTACTTGAAATCCATTCAGACTTTAAACTTTAACTACTCCATTTGTTTGTCCTAGCACAATAGACCTCCCAAATAGTAGTTCACATCCCAGCTTTTTCTTCATATTTTCAAACTGAAGAAAACATATTGTTTGCCCTCTCAAATAGAGCACAACACTCACCCTTCGTTGCAGGTGCCCCACAGGCGAAGTACCACTTCTTTCACTGTTATACAAGAACAGAAACTGAAAACAGGCAGCTTTCTTCTATAGTGGATACATAGATACATAGACAGTGTCGGCAGATAAGGGCCTATGGCCCACCCAGTCTGCCCATTTGAGCTTGTAAGTTCAGTTTGTTTTCCTAGAAGTCTGTTTCCCCTTACCCCTGACCTCTAGAATTCCTTTATGTCTATCCCATGCATTCTTAAATCCCGTGATTGTTTCAGCCCCCACCACTTCCTCTGGCAGGGTGTTCCACTTGTCCACCACCCGTTCTGTGAAGAAATTCTTTCTCATGTTTCCTCTGAATCATCCTCCTCCAACTTCATCCCATGCCCTCTAGTCCTGGAACATCTTTTCACTTAAAAATAGTGTTTTCCTGCACCCTGTTCCTCCCTGTAAGATACTTGTATGTCTCTATCATATCCCTCTCTCCTCCTCTCCTCCAGGGAGTACATGTTCAGTTCCTTCAACCTGTCTTCATAGGACTTGTGATGCAATCCATGCACCATCTTTGTTGCCCTCCTCTGAACCTTCTCTACCCTGTCTATGTCCTTACGTAGGTATGGTCTCCAGAACTGTACACTGTACTCGGTGGGGCCTCACTAGTGTCTTGTATAGTGGAATTATGACCTCCTTTTCCTGCTGGTGATGCCCTGCCTATACATCCCAGCATCCTATTTGCTTTACCTGCTGCCTTGTCACACTGTTTCCCTACCTTGAGGTCATCAGAGATGACAACCCCAAGATCCCTTTCCTGCTTGTTGCATGCTATATCCTCACCCCCAACTGATATATTGTGCCAGGGTTTTGTGCCCATATGCATTATCTTGCACGTCTTTGCATTGAATTTCAACTGCCAAACCCCTGACCGTTCTTCAAGTTTCTGCAGGTCGCTTTTCATTCTGTCTACACCCTCTGGTGTGTCTACTCTGTTACAGAGCTTTGTGTCATCAGCGAACAGTGAAATTCTGCCTTCTAGATCCTGCACAATGTCATTGATGAAGATGTTGAATAGGACCGTCCCAGCACTGATCCCTGTGGTACCCCACTGGTCACTCTTCCTCTGTGGAGTGACAGCCATTTACCACCACCCTCTGTGTCCTGCCACCCAGCCAGTTACCTACCCACCACACTACTGTCCTGCCCACACCCATATTCCCCAGTTTGTGTAATAGTCTTCTATGTGGCACAGTGTCAAAGACCTTGCTGAAGTCCAGATAGGCCATGTCCACTGCCCTCCCTGATCCACCTCCCTAGTCACCCAGTCAAAAAATTCAACGAGGTTGGTCTGACATGACCTCCCCTGGTGAAACCATGCTGCCTTGGGTCCTGTAGTCCATTGACAACCAGATGTTCCACCAATCTCTCCTTCAGTAGTGCTTCCATGATCTTCCCACTACCGAGGTGAGGCTGACTGGTCTGTAGTTCCCTGCTTCCTCTTTGTTCCCACTTTTGTATAAGGGGACTACATCTGCTATCCTCCAGTCTTTGGGTACCTCCCCTGTTTCCAGTGATCGGCTAAACAGGATAGCCAGAGCTTCAGCCACCACCTCTCTTAGTTCTTTAAGGACCCTGGGGTGCACCCAATCTGGCCCCATTGCTTTATCAACTCTTATTACTTCCAGTTCCTTCAGGACCCTTTCTTGTGTAAGGGACTTGTGTCCATTTCTGCACCATTCTCACCCTTGTACTCCTTCAGACCCATTACCCCTCTTCCTCAGTAAAGACTGAGCAGAAATACCTGTTCAATATGTCAGCTTTACTGTTGTCATCCTCCATGCGCTCCCATCCTCCCCTTCAGTCTCACTATCCCTCCTTTGTCTTTCTTTTTCACTTATGTACCTGTAAAGGTTTTGTCCCTTTACCCACTGATTTTGCAATGTGTTCTTCTGTCTGAGCTTTGGCTTCCTTACTGACCTCCCTGCCTCCCTTTGCTTCTCCTGGTACGTCTCCCTATCCCCTTCTGCCTGTGTCTTTTTGTATTGCCTGAATGCAATCTTTTTGGCTTTCACTTTCTTTGATACCTCTTTGGAAAACCATAATGGTCTCCTCTTCCTTTTCCTCTTGCTAACCTGCTTAATGCATAATTCTGTTGTTCTTGTAATCCCCATTTTAAATACTGCCCACTGTTCCTCAACCCCTGATTCCTGTCCCATTCCCCTTAATGCCTCTTTGAAGTATCTCCCATTTTCCCAAAGTCTGCCCCCTAAAATCCAGGATACGTGTTTTTGTGTGTTTGGTTCTGCTCTTTCTGTGATTTCAAACCACAATGACTGGTGGTCACTGTTACCCAGGTGATCCCCACTGTTACCCCATCACACTGTCCCTGTTTGTGAGCACAAGGTACAGTGTGCCTTCTGTCGAGTTGGTTCCATGACCAGTTGCTTGAGGAAGGCACCCTGAAGGAGTCCAGGATAAATCTGCTCTAGTTGATGCTGCTGCTGGATGCTCCAGTCCATGTCTGGAATATTGAAGTCTCCAACCAGTACTACCTCACCATTGTCTGCCATCCTTGGATGGCTAGCATCAACTCCCTATCTGTTTCTTCCTCCTGGGCTGGTGGTCTATAGACCACACCTGCTGGATGGCTGGCCCCATTTTCCTTTCCAGCTTAACCCACAGTATCTCTCCCCATTTTGTTCCTCCTGGATCTCTGTGGCCCTTGTGTCATTTTTCACATACAGTGCCACTCCTCCTCCCTTTCTGCCTGCTCTGTCTCTTCTGAATATGTTGTAGCCAGGTATGGCCATCTCCCAGTCATGGTTATCATTACACCAGGTTTCAGTGATGGCCACAATGTCCATGTCTGACTGCACCATGACAGTCTCCAGATCTTCCATCTTGTTGCTAAGGCTCCTGGCATTTGCACACATGGCTTTCCATGATTTGACCTCCCTAGACTGCTTCACTGTTCTACTCCAGCCCCTTCCTTGGTTGTCATTTATCCCTGGTTCTCCTTGCTGTCTGCCCTTCTGCTGAATTTTGCCCCTTTTCTGCTTATCCACCTCTTGGGCACTAATCTCCATCTTTTGCACACTGCTTTGCTGAGATAGCCACTCCTCTGGTTCCTCTGGAAATAGGGGATTGCCCCTGGAATCCACAAAAGGACTTTTCTTCCACCCCCCCCGGAGGGAGGGGGCACTGATACCTGGACAGCGGTCTCCACCACTTTCAAAAGGTAAACAGGAACACACTTCCTTACTTTCTTTAAGACAAACAGAAGACTGACTTTGAAAACTCCCAAAGTTCTAACTCACTCCCTGTGCTGCAGATTCCAATGTGGCTTATGCAGCTGCAACAGTTCTATGGTGATGTCATCTCTCAAGTCTCAGCTGTGACTGAGAACAGAGTGAGACAGTGTGAAACCCATTTAACTGGAGTTTCTCAAGCTGCCTTCCCTGCCTACCACTAGGTCTTACTGGGATTCTAGTAACCCCCGGGTAACAAGGGGGTTACACTCACTCTTGACCAAGAAAATGACTGTCCCCAGTCATTATGCACCCGGCCTTAGGCCATCCCACCCTATGTGCTACCTGCGGAGGGGGGTGATCAGGCCCCCTCCTACCATGTGCAAGCACAGGCAGGCAACACTAAGGGCCTAGAGGCCTATAGCTGACATGTCAGCCTCTACACTATCCACTTACTGTGGACACCTAGTGGCTCTGGTAGAACCATCCAGAGCATAGCCCTGATAGATCAGCACTGCAGTCCCTACAGCCGTTCAGGACCACAACCTGTCTATACCCCCAACCCTCTCTGAAAAACCTATCTGCCTCTAACATAATATCCCAAAACAAAAACAAAACCCGGGGACCTCCCCGACCTTGGGCAACCTGCAACTACACCATTAAAATACCAATTAATACTTCCTCCCTACCCTCACAACCCACACCTGTGGAAGGAAAAGGGTTAACACAATAACAACCATAGCAATAACAACACAGTACTTTAAATTCTACACTATAAAGCACTGACGAGAAACTCCGATGAGCCCCATCTCCTCTTCTTGTCTTCTCTTCTGTCTTCCCAGGAACACCTGTAAGAAAAGACAAAACCAAAAACACACTCCTAATCTGCATACACAATCTATCTAAACAACAACCCCTACCATACAAAAGACACTGAAGAATCCCAAAAAGATTTTTTTTTTTAGAAAAAGGTAGAAAAACAGTATTTACATTAGAGTACAATAATGACATTATTTACAATACACATTTGGGGGGATGAAGTGCCCTAAAAGTCCCAACTAGTGACCACAAGGCCCAAAGGCTAGTCCAATAAAGAGTCTCTCCTGGGCCAGAGCCCCGTGAAGCACAGTTCTAAAAGGCCAAAATCCCAAAGGGGAGAGTCTTTGCGGACAGTTCACACATTTTTGGAGTCTGTAGTGTAGGGTGTGTACTGCAATGTCATAAAGATAGAAAACGTTTTTCGGACTTACCAGCCATTTGAAGTATTCGAACTGCACCAACCTTGTCCCTGACGAAGACTCTCCCTGGCAGCATTTCTTCTGATACAGCTGGGCGGACATCTTCCGGGAACCCCAGGAGTGCACATCTGGAAACAGCTGGGCTGATGTCATCTCTGGAGAAGGGACCTTAGAACAGGAACAAAAAGAAAAAAACAGCTGGTCTGATGTCATCCGATTACCAGGCGATGAACAGGAAACAGCTGGGCTGGTGTCCTCTCTGGATCTGAAGTCATCTGGCGGGCCAGTAGATGGTTGCTGAACATGACAGTACACTGTAGACTGAAGAATGTGGAGCACCTGAGTCCTTGGTTATTTATACTGGCGGATCAATAAGGGCACTTCTCAGTCTAGTGTGGCAGTATTGTCTACCACTGCTTGGCTCTCCATTTTGTAGGCACGGGCTTAATTACTGGGAGGTCCTTGCACTGAGGCCAATAGTACCAGGGGTCAGGGGCTTGAATTATTACCCCGTCTGGACGCACATAATTCACACAGTGGGAGACTTCACATCCCCTCTCCGTCCACTATTCTCACTCTGTCCATAAACAGTGTTCTGCCTTTCTTCCACTGTGTACACATTTCGTGGAACAGTCTATTCTTTACATGCTGGTTAGCCCCAGGATGCACATGTTTCATTGCTTCATCCCAGATCCAGGATTTCCTGCAGTTCTCAATCTCCTCCCAGACTCTCCGAGGAAAGGTAGGAAAGGTCATACCATAGATTTCATTGGTCTTTCTGTGAACCAGTCTCTCCTTTTTACTTGCTTTCGTCAATCTGAGACCGCTGGCCTGGCTTGGGGGTGACCAGTCCTGGTTTTGCCAGCTTCACATCCTCAAAGAAATTAAAAACGGATCCCTGACTACTTCTTCTTGTAAAGCCAGGGCAGTGGCATCACCACCTTCTTTAACACATTCCTCTGAGGCAAGATCTTGAGGCTGTGTACCCGGTCCTTTCTCACAAGGCCACATAGGTTCCCCCCATCTTCCTCTTCACTGAGGATCTGAGCCCAAGAGTGAGCAGTCGTTCTCACCCCTGAGACTATCCATTCATTACTAGGAGCGGAGGTCGACACCTCCCATTCAAAGGCCTCCCACATCTCATCTTCACCTGCAAGACTTGGGCTAGGCCCCCCCACCCAGGGGTCTATTGATGCTTTATCCAAACTTTCTTTCTGAGATCCAGCATCCAAAACTTCAACTTCAGATTCAGTCTCTAACTCTGCAACCTCTAGCTTTGTGCCACACTCCCCCGAGGGACCTTCCTCCACAGGCTCTGCCTGATGCTGTGTGCTGCCAACTGCAGATTCCTGAATTTTTGTCCATGTGGGAGCCAAACGAATTGGAGGCACTTTATACAAGCCATATTTTTGTAGACATCCAGCACAGTGAGGAATCATGAAAACATCCCTTCCAGCACTCAAGCATATCTGGCATACACGCACTGGATAATTGGAATTGCCACATCAGGAGGAGTTCCCTCCATAGCACCACTTTTCAATATCTCTCAGTCTATTTACTGCTGCTGTTACTGCAACCCGGGCATGATCCGGGTAACAAGCTGGTCCTGACGCCATAACTGCAGAAAAATAAACAAAAGTTCACTGTAACTGAAAGTCCTACTTTAATGAACACACTCTGTAGCTTTAAAATGGCTCCTCTGCTGCTGTGTTTACTTTACTACCCCACCCTGTAATGACGGCGGCAGCACTCCTGTGCATCAACATTTAGACTCTGGGTCAAGCCACTGCGCACCCGATTTACATCAGCTACTGATAACTTTTACTCAAACTGCACAACTTGCTCTGATCTGGCTTTTCACACATTTACAGGATTTTCCTTGGACTTTTCATATGCTGACAACATTCATTTAATTACAGTCCCTTAAAAACTTCAGGTTTCCGCGCAGGATTGCCTGCTTCTACTAGTGTTGCACTTTTTTACAACCCACAGTCTCTCTCTGGCTGCAAACTTTAAACTGAGGCTATTTTCACTTCCATGCACACATTCAATGGCTTTACAGACTTACACTTGCTGGCAAGACATCACACAGTCGTTACTTGCAAAGCGACTATACAGCTGCACACACATTTTATATGGCATTACTGAAAATCACTGTTTGAGCAGTTTTAATTGTTTACTCACTGTTATTGTAGCAAATTGCTGCGATGGGGTAAAACGGCCTGCAGCCAGATTTTGAAGGCCTCAGAATGCAAACGGGTGGGCAGTCTCCGCGATCGTCGTTTTAACCACAAAATCCACTAATTTCACAATCGATTTGCGGGTTGAGCCCGATTTTAAACTAAAAAGTCACTTCTTGAACTGTTTCACAGCGCTTTGAATCCTCGCGACGCTCCTCCACTGCCAGTATACGCACTACTCTCTGTCTCCCTCTCGAATGCTGAGGCAGTCTCAGAAGAGCTGGCTGAGGGGCGGGACTAATGGCAAACTGACCAACCACACGACGCCATGCAAATGAGCCTCTTCTTCCTTGCGAGGGCTCCTCTCCTCACAGCGATTGTTGAGCAGGCAAATTCAAACTGTAAAATGCACTTTTTTTTTTCTTTCTGACTCCACGGCGGGAGCCCATCTTAACCACGTAACATTGCCATTAATTCTGCAGTCTCTCCATTTACACAGAAAGCATTTCCAATGTCCAGGGCATAATTTCTCTGTTGCTACCCCTAGTTTTCCACACTTTCCTTCACAGAAATTCATTTTAAAAGCTGACAAAAATGCTGTAAACAATTTTGATGCAGGACAAGGACACACTCTTTGGCTTTACAGCTCCTTGGTAAACAGTTGGCATTTTATAAACAGCAGCACAAGATTCACAGCACACAGCAACACACTAGGGAAATTGCTTCAACTTTTTTGGGCTACCGACTGCCAGATAGCCAAAACGCTAGCCACCTTGCCCAAGCACCTTCCTTCCCGAACAAATCCAAAGCGGTGCCTCGATTTTTGTAACCCCTCACCCCTGCCTTTTTACTAAAATGACAGGTGGCATGCTGTTGGCGTTGGCAACAATACCTGGTGGGGACCTGGGTTCGGGGAGGATGAGGTTACCTGGCACAAGGGACCTAGGTTTAGCTACTCTGCACAGGTGCACCCAAGTAAATCCAACTACAGGAAGCAATAACTGTAATGTCCAGAACCAGGATTGGGATTTTTCAGTGTGGCTTTATTCAAAACTAGCTGAACATAACAAAGCATAGATTGTCCCCCAAGGGGCTACGTTCACTGTATATGCAGATTAGAGACTACAAGGCGGTCCACTTGAAGAATGAACACATTTCTACTGTTGTCTGGCTCTGGACCCACCAGGCACACAGCCCAGACTTGCATGCGCTTTGGATACACAGCCCGACTGGCCCAGCTCCCCTGCCGGCCACTTGACTGATGGTCCATTTGAAGAACGAACCCAACTTTACTTGGAGAGACTCCCATCACACAAGGAGTATATTTTCCCAAGCTGTGGCTCCCCACACCACTTAGAGTCTGCGACTCCTAGAGAGATTTGTTTTCTCACTTCCATCGGACTTCCATCAAACAAGGAGACTCCCATCAAACAAGGAGTATATTTTCCCATCCTGTGGCTCCCCACACCACTTAGAGTCTGCGACTCCTAGAGAGTTTTCCAAGTTGCGACCCCACGTCTGGGTACCTACCTCATCACTGGCCAGGCGCATGAGGCAAGTAGCAAATCACAGAAGAACCCCGTAGAGGTGGACCTGGTTACTAAAGATGGGGGGTTTTCCCACCTCCAGCTTCTACAGCCCATACCCGACCATTTCTCTGGACAAACATAAACTTAAAACTTTGAAATGTAGATTAACAGTGGATGACCTGAAGCACCCCCCTCTACAGAATTACTTGAAATCCATTCAGACTTTAAACTTTAACTACTCCATTTGTTTGTCCTAGTACAATAGGCCTCCCAAATAGTAGTTCACATCCCAGCTTTTTCTTCATATTTTCAAACTGAAGAAAACATATTGTTTGCCCTCTCAAATAGAGCACAACACTCACCCTTTCGTTGCAGGTGCCCCACAGGCGAAGTACCACTTCTTTCACTGTTATACAAGAACAGAAACTGAAAACAGGCAGCTTTCTTCTATGGTGGAAATAGGGGATTGCCCCTGGAATCCACAAAGGAACTTTTCTTCCACCACCCCCGGAGGAAGGGGGCACTGAGACCTGGACAGCGGTCTCCACCACTTTCAAAAGGTAAACAGGAACACACTTCCTTCTTGCTTTAAGACAAACAGAAGACTGACTTTGAAAACTCCCAAAGTTCTAACTCACTCCCTGTGCTGCAGATTCCAATGTGGCTTATGCAGCTGTGACAGTTCTATGGTGATGTCATCTCTCAAGTCTCAGCTGTGACTGAGAACAGAGTGAGACAGTGTGAAACCCATTTAACTGGAGTTTCACAAGCTGCCTTCCCTGCCTACCACTAGGTCTTACTGGGATTCTAGTAACCCCGGGTAACAAGGGGGTTACATGTGGTTTGGTTCTGCTCTTTCTGTGATTTCAAACCACAATGACTGGTGGTCACTGTTACCCAGGTGCTCCCCCACTGTTACCCCCATCACACTGTCCCTGTTTGTGAGCGCAAGGTCCAGCATTGCCTTCTGCCGAGTTGGTTCCATGACCAGTTGCTTGAGGAAGGCACCCTGAAGGGAGTCCAGGATAAATCTGCTCCTAGTTGATGCTGCTGCTAGGATGCTCCAGTCCACATCTGGAATATTGAAGTCTCCAACCAGTACTACCTCACCATTGTCTGCCATCCTTGGATGGCTAGCATCAGCTCCTCATCTGTTTCTTCCTCCTGGGCTGGTGGTCTATGGACCACACCTGTGCGGATGGCTGTCCCATTTTCCTTTCCAGCTTAACCCACAGTATCTCTCCCCATTTTGTTCCTCCTGGATCTCTGTGGCCTTATGTCATTTTTCACATACAGTGCCACTCCCCCTCCCTTTTTGCCTGCTCGGTCTCTTCTGAATATGTTGTAGCCAGGTATGGCCATCTCCCAGTCATGGTTATCATTACACCAGGTTTCAGTGATGGCCACAATGTCCAGGTCTGACTGCACCATGACAGCCTCCAGATCTTCCATCTTGTTGCTAAGGCTCCTGGCATTTGCACACATGGCTTTCCATGATTTGACCTCCCTAGACTGTTTCACTGTTCCACTCCAGCCCCTTCATTGGTTGTCCTTTATCCCTGGTTCTCCTTTCTGTCTGCCCTTCTGCTGAATTTTGCCCCTTTTCTGCCTATCCACCTCTTGGGCACTAATCTCCATCTTTTGCACACTGCTTTGCGAGATAGCCACTCCTCTGGTTCACTGATTCCACTGCTAGCTGTGGGGGGGTGAGCAAGTAGGTAACTTCCTTGCTGGCCTGCCACCCCCCTTTGCTAGTTTAAATGCTTGTCAATGTAGCATTTAAACTTATCATTGAGTGCTTGGATTCCCCCTCCAGGATGGATGCAGGCCGTCAGGCTTGAACAAACTTTCATCCCTCCAGGTGGGTCCCCAGTCACCAATGAATCCAAACCCTTCCTCACAGCACCAGTTCTGTAACCATGAGTTAAAGTTCCTGGTGCATGCACTCCTATGCTCTCCCTTGCCTCTCGCAGGTAGTACTTCTGACAAAGTGACAGAAGTAGCTACTTGCTTGAGACCCCTCCCTAATTTCCTAAACTCTTCCTGAACTTCCTTTGGCTCCACATTTGCCAGGTCATTAGTACCTAGGTGGATAATGACATCCAGCTCACCCTTCCGTCTTGCCTTCCCAGAGATCCCCAGGATTTTCCTTCCATCCCTCCATGCCGTGGCACCTGGTAGGCACCTCACCTCCCTGTCCTCCCCCTCCTGTGTTCCTAGCTGGATACCTCTTATGATGGAGTCCCCCACCAGGATTCACTTCCTCCTCCTCTGGGGTCCACTGCTTTCCCCGCTGAGGTCACCTCCTTGGCTAACCTCCACATCCTTTCCTTCCACTTCTCTGGGTACCTCTATTTGGTTGTCCCCATTTGCCAGTGTGGCATATGAGTTCTTGAGTGGAACAGGATCTGGTATGTGCCTCTGCCTGACTGGTCTAACCCTCCTTGAGCCCACTGTCATCCAAGTGCTCCTCATTCTTGGCATCCTTTGAGGCAGTTGCATTGGACTGGGTGGTCTCTGGATAGGTGTGATGGTACTCCTGACCCAGTTTACTTCCACTCTGAGTCTGGCTACCTCATCCCACAGTCCAGAGAGATGCATGCAGATAGGGTAGCACCTCAGTGTCCATAAGGTCTGCCTGAATATGGCTGCCCCACAGCCACTGCATTGCACCACTCTCCACGTTATACTGCAATTATACTGCTATTCCACTACTTGTCTGCTACTGAAGCTCTCCTAGTTCCCTTTTATTAATTTACTGTCCTAAAAATCCTGCCACTGATCCTCAAATAATTTTCTTTAAAAAAAAAGGAAAAAAGAAAAGAAACCAATAAATAAATAAATGAGTCAAAACACTTGTCGGGCTGAGGGTGGGCTTCTTCCCCCTTATGCCCCTCCTACTTCACACCCCTTAATATACCATGTGTTTAGCTCCTGTCAAACAGATTTAACAGGGCATATAATTAAGTGTTGGGGGAAGGGGGGGCGAAAATTTGCAGCAATTAAAAACAGCACTGAAATACACCACTACTACGTTTTAAATTTTCAATTACTAGTTACTCTAAAGCACTGAATTGAATATGTTTCCTTCCTTCCCCTTCTGGCTTCTTCTGAGAAAATAAAACTCACTTGCTACCTCAACTCTGACTAAGCCTCACCTCCAGTTATCACGTAGCTGAGGTCAGAGGCCAGGCAATTAACACCCCTCACCCAACTACAGGGCAGTCAGACAAGTCAAGATAAAATTTACAGCAATTAAAGACAGCACAGAAATACACCACCACTATGTTTTAAATTTTCAACAGCCCAAAAACAATTCTAAGTAAAGAGAACAAAGAAAGTACAGTGTCACTAAAAGCCCACAATCTAAGTTTAAAAGAAAAATAGCAATTACCAGTTACTCTAAAGCACTGAATTGAATATGTTTCCTTCCTTCCCCTTCTGGCTTCTTCTGAGAAAATAAAAGATAAGTATTGATACGCATCGGATCCTGAATGAGTTGTACTAGGTTGGAGTCAGCAAGTGAGGTATGCACTTTGTCAGCAACAGGGTGAAGCCAATCTATATTAAAGTCACCACAAAGTATAAGGTAGTGGCAAGGGAGATTAGCTAAGGAAGTTAGGAAGGGGTGGAGACCTATGGAAGCCTTGTTGGGGGGCGCATATGCACACCCAATGGTAAGTTTCTTGACATTTTCAAGAATTAGGGAAATGAATAGGGATTCCACAGGAGTCAAGCCAGTGTCGGGATCAAACAGTTTGATGATGTCTAGATCAGACCGTGAGTAGATTAGAACACCTCCACCCACTCTTTCCCACCCTATCTTTTCTGAAGCAGTTATAACCAGGTAGTGCCACCTCATGCTGTTTAATAGCCATCTTGAGCCAAGGTTCAGATATACATAAAATGTCAGGGGTCATCTGTAAGGTCCACACCTCAAGTTCAGCCATTTTTGGGCGGAGACTGTGAATATTCATATGTGCTACTTTTAGGCCTTTAGGCGGGAACAGGGTATTAGAAAGGGGTGTGTGGATAAGGGACGGGCAAGGGGCCTGGGATTAAGCTCAATGTCCTCGGCACTGACCAGAAGAAGAAGAACGGATAAATGGACCCATGATGAGGCACAGGATGAAATCATTTCTAGGGCAGATGTAACATTAGGTATGCGTAGCCATTTTTGAAGCCAGAGTCCAAGAAGAGCAGTGTCAGGCTTAGGAAGACAAGGATGTACAAGAGTGCACAAGAGGATTCCAGCCAGATGTGACATGGAGGGGGAGAGTTACTGTTACATGGAGGGTAATGTATGGATGCAGCAATAAATTGGTCAGCCCAGCAACAAAGAAGAAGGCAGGCCAGCAAGATTAGCCAACTTAGACAATACATGGTGGCAGCAATAATGGGGACATCTCAGGACAATTGACGGGATATGGCAGGGGATGGATGAACCACTAGGGTACAGAGAAGTGAAAATTCTAGATATCAAAGGTATAAGCCAGAAAGGCAGGGGTGTCAAAAACAGAGAACAGCAGGGCTAAGGGGTAAGGTAGAGTGGGTTGGCAAAGAAGCTGAACTAGGTTAAGGACACTGGGTAGAGGTAGAAAAACAGGAACTACAGGGCAGAAGGGCAAGGCAGAGTAGGTTAGCAAAGGAGCAGAACTAGAGCGACGGACAGCAGATATGGAAAATTAGCACTTCAAGAAGTTTAGAGCTAACTCAGACATGAGGAGGGAAAGGATAGGGAAAGGGAAAGGGGAAATTGTTTAACCAGAAAAGGCACACTAAGCTGGAACTTGTTTCTAGGTGCGACCTGGGAGCACAGGGAAGTTAAATGACTTGCTCAGGGTCTCATAGTATGCAAGTAGAAGCTGTGGGATTCAAACCCAGGTCTGGTCTGCTGGATGTGATTAAGGTTAGGTAAATTGCTGTCAGTAGGGTAGAGCACAAGTAAAGAATTGGCTATCAGTAACTAGATGACTTCAATACAGTGTAACATCAGCCAATGGAGAAGGATTGGGCAGGGTTAATTGTGTATTCAATAGAGGCTGGGGTGCAGACGGGCGGGATAAAATATCTAGAATCCTAGAATTGCAGGGAGAGAAAAAGCCATAGGAGGCAAGAAAAATCCGTAGAAAGCAAGGAAAAAGAGCAATGTCCAATCACAGGAGGAGCTGTAAGGCAGCAGCCAATTGGGCGCGAGCTGAGAAATGCTCTGGCCCCAAGATGTGGTCCCGGTTTGTAGTGGTAGGATTACCCAGGTGAGGAGTGCTTGTGGCGGGCCGAGGAGGGTGCGTGGCTGGCTGGCTTATCCAGCCACAGCCGCCAGAGGAAAGCAAGCTGTCCACCAGGTCAAGGGCTCCTGGGAAAGAGAGAAGAACTGGGAGTTAATTAAATAATAAAGGCTCAGGGACAAAGTGCAGCCAACAGTCTAAATCGGGGTGTAAAAAAAAGAGCTAGAGTTAAGCGAGGAGGGAAGGGGGGCAGGCAGTCAAACAACAAGGTGGGTGGCTGTATTGGTCAGGTGCCACAAAAAGAATAGGTTAAAATTAAAGGAATCAGAAAGCCAGGGTTGGGGAGGAGGCAGGCTAGGAGAACAGCAAAAGTTATGTAGAGCTGGGAAAGATAGAGAGGGCAGAGGTGAAAACGTTACACAGTTCAAGTTTAAAAATCACAACAATCCCATCACTAAAATCTAAGCAGTTTTCACTCCTTAGGCATTAAAAAATATCCAGCAGTAATACATTTCAATGCAGTATTTTTAAAATATCTAGAATCCTAGAATTGCAGGGAGAGAAAAAGCTGTAGGAGGCAAGAAAGCCATAGAAAGCAGGGGAAAAGAACAATGTCCAATCACAGGAGGAGCTGTAAGGAAGCAGCCAATTGGGTGTGAGCCAAAAAATGCTCCAGCCAATTGGAGCCCCAAGATGTGGTCCTGGTTTGAAGTGGCAGGCTTCCCCAGGTGAGGAGTGCTTGCAACGGGTTGAGGAGGGTACACAGCTGGCTGGCTTATCCAGCCGCGTTCACTAGGGAAAAGGATGGTCCTATACCACAAGTGATAACAGGGGCGGCAAAAGGGGGTGCATGGGTTACAGATGGGGAAATCCTGGAGGACAGGGTTTTAAAGGGACTCAAGGCTCTGTGGGTGGACAAGGCACCAGGCCCAGATGGCACACACCCGACAGTCCTAAGAGAATTAGCGGAGGTCCAAGGCTGGTCTTCTGGTGGACCTGTGGAACACCTCACTAAAATCAGGTCATGTGCCTCAGGACTGGAGAATGGTGCATGTGGTGCCTCTCCATAAGAGCGGTCCCAGGGATGATCCAGACAACTATAGACTGGTCAGCCATACCTCAATCATGGGGAAGTTAATGGAGACCATTCTGAAAGAGTGACTGGTGTTCTTTCTGGAAGCCAATGGTCTCCAGGATGATAGGCAGCAGGGGTTTGTCTCGTGGGGGGGGGATCCTGCCAGACAAACCTAATAGACTTTTTTGATTGGGTCATAATGACACTTGATGGGGACCATGTGGTGGAAGTCCTACATGGACTTCAGCAAAGCCTTACACTCTGTGTCACATGGTAGGATGCTCAGTAAGCTAGCAAACCTGGAAGTAAATGAGAAACTGATGGTGTGTGTCAAGAGCTGACTGCAGAACAGGGTGCAGATGGTTACCGTAGGGGGTGAAATATCAAAACCGAGAACTGTAACAAGCGGGCTCCCTCAGGGCTCGGTACTTGGTCCAGTGTTATTTAACATCTTCATTGGGGACACAGCAGATGGGATCAACAGTAAAATCTTCCTATTCACAGAAGATACTAAGATCTGTGTGAGAGTGGACTGCGAGGAGGGGAAGCAGGAGCTCAGGGAGGACCTGGCTAAGCTTGAGCATTGGTCAGTCACCTGGCAATTGGGGTTCAATGCAAAGAAGTATAAGGTCATGCACCTGGGAGCCAAGAACCTTAGGACTAGCTGCTGGCTGGGAGCAGTGCAGTTAGACACTTTAGAGGAAGAAAAGGATCTAGGGGTGATTGTCATGGGTGACATGGAACACTCCGCTCAGTGCCGTGAAGCATCAGCCAAAGCAAACAAAATGCTGGGGTGCATTGCCTGAGGTATCACCTCAAAGAGAGAGGAAGTCATCATGCCAATGTACAGGTACCTGGTTAGACCACACCTGGAGCAGTGTACGCAGTTCTGGTGCTCATATTTGAAGAAGGATATCAAACTGCTGGAGGGGTTGCAGCACAGGGCAACCAAGATGATCCAAGGGTTGGGGGACAAAACATATGAGGAAAGACTGAGGGAGCTCAACATGTACTCCCTGAAGGATAGGAAGGAAAGGGGGGGACATGATAGAAACCTTCAAATACCTAAAAAGTATGAATAAAGTTAGAGGAAAGGGTATGTTAACCTAAAGGGAGAGGGGTCCACAAGGGAGCACAGCCTGAAACTGGTTGTAGGAAGATTAGAAGGGGAAATGAGGAGGCACTTTTTCAGAGAAAGGGTGGTGACAGAGTGGAACAGACTGTGGAAGGAGGTGATCTCAATGAAAACTGTGAGCAGTTTTATGAAGGGGTGGGACAGGGTCATAGGGAAGGTCAGTTTTGGGGAAGTGTGGGGAAATGGGGAGTGGAAGATAAATCCAGGGAGGAAATGGGTGAGGGGGGCAGCTACAGTAGAATAAATTGTGTGCTGCATACTCGAGCAGACTTGATAGACTGTAATGGCCTGTTTTTGCTTGCATGCTCGTATGTGTAGGGATGCACGCACACACTTCCATCCTGTGTGTGTGGGGGGAGTGGCATCCTCACATGGGCATTCCAGCTATGTGTGCACATTTATTTTCATTTTCCACAGACATCTCATTCTCTGTCTCCTTTACCCACATTTATTACCTTTAAACCTTCCTACTAGGCCCTGTGAATTAGTCCCCACTTCAGGACCCCTCAGCTCGTTCACTCCTACTATGCCTTGTCATATCCATAATCACCTTTTTGTTTTCCAGATTCTTTTATTTATTTTTATTTAAACTTTTGTCAACCAGGTAAGTGTAATGAGCAAAAGCCATTTTTCATACACAACCTGGGGCTAATACAACAGCCAAGATGTTACATTAAATCATAAAAAGACATACATATTACACAAAACAAATTACAGAAAACATTTGCAGGAGAGTCGATCACAATAAGATTTTTTAAGACATACTTTAAAGGAAGCATAATTAGATCCATCAGACAAAACATTTTGCAAAAAATTCCAAATTCTTGCAACACATACAGTGAAGGCTCACCCACCCATGGCCGTCCTAAATCTGGGAACTAAGGAAAAACAATTACTTGATCTCAAAGTTCTAACGTCCTTTTTTGGTTCAAACAGGGAAAAGCGGGGTGATTTAATCCCTTGTCTTAAAATCTTATTGGTTAAACTCATTAGACTATATTCATAACCAAATGTTGGTGGCAACTATCCTAACACCTCATCTAAAGTGCAGTGATGAGTACAATAAAGTAACCATAATACAAACCTACATATTGCATTAAAGAGCAGGTACCCACTGTCATGTACCCAGCCCAAACATATATAATAGAAACATAGAAACATAGAAGTTGACGGCAGATAAGGACTGCAAGACCCATCCAGTCTGCCCATTAATAACGGACCTGCTCCACTGTTGAAGGGTATTAAAAAGTCTGTGCGCTTCGCTCCGGTTAAAAGGTTATAGCACCCCAAATTTGTATCCCCATAAAAACAGAGCCATGTCTGGCACGCCCCAAGCCTCCTTTTGTGATGTCAGAAAATGAATACTGAGGGTTCATTTCATTAACCTGCATGTATGAGATATATCTATGGCTTTTGGTACTGTTTAGAGGTTCCATGTAGAAAAATCAAGGCAGCCGCTGGAGTAACAGTCCCTGTTTACTGGAGTGGTCGCTTTCATTTTTCAAAGTGGCAGCTCTAAATAGTACTAAATGTCATTGAAAAATTGCACCATTACAGGTCTATGGAACACACACACACAGCCTTCATTTCCTGATACCACAAAAGGGGACTGGGGTACCTGCCTGGGGAGTGTCAGACACGGCTCTATTTTTATGGGGGTGCAAATTCGGGGTGCTATAACTTTTTAACTGGAGGGAAGCACATGGAATTTTTGATACCCCTCAAGGAGCAGGTCCACTATTATATATGCTGGATGGGGGTTGGGTACCTGACAGTGGGTACCTACTCTTTAAAGGTGATATTTCATAAGGATAAATCAGTTTTTGAAACTTCAATAAAAAGAGTTACAAAGCTGATAATATGATACTTCTATCAATTGCAGTCCTGGCAGGTAAGGGTCAGACTATTTTGCAGTTTAAACAGTACCCCGATTTTGTTATTTATCTGACTACAAGTTGATTTTATGTGCAGAGAAAAATATAAGTGTGCATTTAATAATATTTCATAATATCTAAACTGATACAACTTCTCCAGTTGAACACCTAGGCCACTTTTTAATACTCAAAGGGGAACAGTTAGAAGTTTTTGAACTGGACCCAAAGATCATACATTTTGCCTTCTTAGTATTTAGTAATAAACAATGTTTCAATGACCAGTCATCAAGAGTGGAGAAATCCAATCCCAGTATCCTGTTAACACGTCCACTGAGGGGGAGCTACTGTACAGTATGATACCATCTGTGTACATTAATGTATGTGAGTTACCAAGAACAGATGGTAGAGGATCTATAAATAATGAAAACAGAAGCAGCCCCAGGACAGAACTCTGGGGACACCCTGCCTCATCAGTGTTTCTTATCTTGCGTATGATTGCTTTTTCTCCTTGAGTCTCCACCTTTTTTCTTTCCCCACATATATATCTATTATTTCCCCTTACCGCTCTCCCCACTCTCTTTTAGATAATTCCTGAAGAAGACCTAAGGTTGAAACATCGATTTTAATTCATTTCCTATTTTCAGTGTGCATTTAATATTACCATTTTGTTTCATTTTCTGACTGCATGCTGATGCAGCATCCTATTTCTTGTTCTTACCCTAGGTCATGCCCACCCCCATCAGGGCACATGCAGAAGTGGCTGGCAAGCTGGGAGGATAGGTTGCACAGATAACAATAGCAGATTTGTCACAGACTGGTCCTCCCAGAACTCAGTCTGCACTGTGCAACCAACTCTGGATGTCTGAATACTTACATCTACATGCTTCCACCACCCGCTCAGTTATTTGTTCATACACAAAAACACAGAGAGCTCAACATTCAGAAAATGGGGCAAGCACAGCCATTTGTTCTGTGCTTGCCACTGCACTCCCCCCCATCACCTGTGATATTCAGACAGACAGCAAGCAGCACTATCTGACTGAATATTGGTTCATGCTGGCACAATGCTAAGTGAATTTGCACTGTACCAATATGGACTACGGCTACATATGGCCCACAGGCAACAGCGTGCCTGAAATGGGATAACTTAAAGTCTGCTATGGGCTATATTCAGCTCAAGCATGCACATGAGCCCACTGGGCATGCGGGGTGCTAAGGGGTCATTTATTTGCCCATTATGATCTCATTTAGAAACATAGAAACCTGCCAACAGAAAGTGACCTCTTGACCCATCCAGTGTGCCCAAATAACCCCCCCAAGCAGTTCATCTTACACCCTCCATTCCATACCCTTTTATTTTTATTTAGCTCCATGTAGGTGTCCCAAGCTCTTTTGAATTTGCTCACTGGGTCTACCCCCACCACCCATTCTGGCAGCCTATTCCATGGACCCACCACCCTCCCTGTGAAGAACTACACCCTTACATCTCCTCTAAATCTACCCCCCTCCAGCTTGAATGTGTGTCTTCTAGTGGATTTGTTCTCACTCATCCTGAATATGCTATCTTCCCTCACTCTGCCACCTCTACTCCTCCTCTAACTTACTCACCTTTGATGAGTGCCTGCACTACCACACCTGTATACTGGCAAAACAATCACTACTTGGGCTCTGCCCCCACCCCGGGGGTTGCTGCATTCCTAAAATTGGCCTCCCACTCAGTCGACACCCGAAGCACAACCAAAGCCACCTTCCAGGTCCCAAGAGCCAGGACCTCTCTCACCCAAAGATCATTCCACCACAGAGCCCTCCCTCTTGGTACAACTCCTTCCCCACTTATATCACAAACATCCCCAGAATTGGCCCCTTCATAATTGCCCTCTGAAACCACTTCACTGACACTCAGAGCTGTAAATGCCCCTGACTGGACCATACCTAGAGCTCCGCCTGGCCCAATTTACAGACAACATCCTTCTGGACTGCCTCCTCCCTCAGCAACCATCCCATCCCCCCCAGGTATTGCTCCCTAGAACCCCTAGTGATACCTTATTATTTATATACTAGACTAATTGTAACTAATTGAAGCCTTTGTACACCTTTATATTACTGGAATTGCTTTGTGTGTTCTTTTATTGTATCTCACCTGTAATGTTCTCCATTGTTGTATTCCACCACCAATTGTTGTCTACCCTCCCTGCGATGAGGTGCCTTTGTAAATGAGTCTTTGACTGAAAGGTTGTAAATCCGAATTATGAAATAAATAAATAAATACCAACTATGTTTATGCCCTTCAGATACAGTATTTGAAGGTTTCTACCATATCTACAGGGTGCAGGAATACACTATTTTTAAGCGAAAAAGATGTTCCAGGACTAGAGGGCATGGGATGAAGTTGGAGGGAGAATGATTCGGAGGAAATGTGAGGAAGAATTTCTTCACAGAACAGGTGGTGGACAAGTGGAACACCCTGCCAGAGGAAGTAGTGGGGGCTGAAAAAATCACGGGATTTAAGAATGCATGGGATAGATATAAAGGAATTCTGGAGGTCAGGGGTAAGGGGCAACAGACTTCTAGGAAAACATAAACTGAACTTACAAGCTCAAATGGGCAGACTGGGTGGGTCATAGGCCCTTATCTGCCAAAACTATCTATGTATCCCCCCTTCCCACCTCATCTCCAGTGTGTATGTATCCCCCCCGCTACTTTGCAGTTAGCTACCCCTGGCACCCATAACTGGGCACAGACACTCAGAACATATTTAGAAATGGTACCATCCCTTGCTTTGGGAATGTATAACAGGCTCATTACTCTATAGATCAACAATGCACATAGGAGACTTGATTAGCGTCCTTCGCTAATCAAAGTAAAAAATGATTAGCAATTGACGAAGTTGATTAGCAATTACCAAAAATTGATATTTTTGCTCAAAACCTGATAAAATGTACTTATCTTGCTCTATATTGATAAAATACACATTTACATAAGTTTCTGAGACTGGTATCTGTTTTATTTAGCCATTTCCAAAATACAGCAATTCTTGTGCAGCAGCACATACATTTTAAGAGTTGAGATAGGATGACTGCCAAAGCAGACCGTGAATTCGGGAGCATGATCGTGAGTCCGTGACAGATTAAACCCCCTGCTCCACTGGGATCGTGATTGACCACACAATGACCAGCTGGGACCGTGATCGGCCACACAGTTACCAACAAGGATTTGGTGCAATCTATTTTGCTACTCTTCTCCACCAGACATGTTGCCGGTAATTCTGGCCTGTTTTAGGGGGGGAGTGACCTGGGGTGGTCCACCATCCTCAGCTGCCAGATCACCAGGACGTCTTGGTTTAGCACAAAAAAATATGTCTACAGCCCTGTCTGGGTTGAATTCAGCTGGAGGGAGGCCTTGCTTTTTAATGCGAATCAATGCATCTACAGTATCCTCTGCAAGACTTGCTCTCCAGTCAGTTTTTACCTTGTTCACAGTTGAAAAACACCTTTTTACAACTGCATTAGACACAGGAAATACTCTCAACACACTGACAAGCTTCAACAGACTTGGATAAGAGTTTTGGAAGTCACATGCCAGCTTTGACCAGATAGCAGAGGCAGAAAGATTAATGAAATTGGTTTGAGCAACAATCTTTAACTCTTGCCATTCTGCAATAGCACAGTGCTGTCGCACTCAGGCTGCAAAAGTGCTGAAAAGTGGTCAGCTACTCAGTAATGTCGCTGTTACCATACAGCTCCAGTTCCTTTCTGTCTGCAACTGCTGGTCAAAGTCTGAGATCTAACACTTTTGCACGGTTATAGATATTACTTTCATCAGTCAAACGGAACCTTTGTTCACAACAGTTCTCAATGTTTGCAATGTATTTCTTAGTTTGCTGTTTAAAAGTTTTAACAACTTGGCACTAAAATGTGTTAATTTCACACCCTTTTATGTGACTTGAGCACATGCTCCTGAAAGAACATCAGACCCATTTTTTAAGAGAATGTCAAGTTCGCTGCCACCTATGGGACCACTCTGCTTAGCATGGTCAAGAGTGTTTCTCAAAGTTTCAACAGAGCTAAGCAGCTCTGGCATTCCAACTACTTCTTTTTGAAGTGCTAGTGAGAACCTGGCAAGTGGTTGAAGCAACTGTTCAAAATACAAAAGGTGTGCCACCATTTGGAATTTAGTCATAATTTGCAACACTCCCTTGGCTATGGTCTGGTCATGAGTTGGGTCTGTGGCCATAGATTCTAAATGGACACAAATTACGGGAATGATCTGGTAACAGCATGGGTGGCTAGAAGTTTATGCTGCACCCAACATGTGCCATGGGCCTTCTTGGGCTTTTTTAATTTTTTTTTATTTTAGTCTTTGGTAACCGGGTATGGCCCACTAGGCACAACTGTCTGTTTTCAGGGGCGACCTGGGAGCACTGGGCGGTTAAGTGACTTGCTCAGAGTTACACAGTATGCAAGTAGAGGTTGTGAGAATCAAACTCGGGTCTAGTCTGCTGGATGTACCAAGCTCATTCACACCTCGTTCCTCTAACCTCTAGGCTATACTGCCAACACTGACATCTCCGTCATACCTCTCAACCTCTTGCCTCATGAATCAGGGACAAGGCTTAAAAAAAATCAGGGACAAAGACCCCAAATCAGGGACACATCTTAAAAACTGGTATTATTTACTCAGAAAGCTGAGAGAATAAAGGGATGTGTGTTAAGATGCATTTTCTGAAGGAAAACAAGTCTGTAACTTTAATGCTTACCATTATTTTGTGCTTTTGATCCCCACTGTTCTATCACAAAAACACTGATTTTACAAGGGACAGTGGAAGATTTTGAGGCCAAATTAGAGTTGTCCCTGAAAATCAGGGACAGTTCAGAGGTATGATCTCCATGGCCTGGGCAAGGGGCCATAACTCTTTGAGTCTCTTAGGACCTTTCTGATAGAGATAAAACAGTTGGGTCAGAAAGTTTGAAACCTCGCTGAAATACATGTTATCCAAAGTGTCTTTTATGGCCAGTTCTAATCTGTGTGAGAAACAATGAACACCAACTACCCACTGTATATCTTCCCTTAAAAGAGCAGCAAGACCCCATCTTACACCCATGCTGACAGATGCCCCATCAGCCCCAAACACAACCATGTTTTTCATTTTAAGGCTAGACTCTGTAAAAATGTCTAAAAGGAGATGTTTCAATCTCTCACTTGTGCCATCTGATACAGCTTTCATTCGTAAAAACTTAGTCTCCACTTGACCATTGATGGGATTTACATAAATTACATAAACGAGTTCCTTTCCAATTACAGCACTGTCAGTACTACCGTCCATAAGCACTGAAAAATAATTAGCATTTTTGACAGTTGCCAGTAGGTTTTCTTCTAGGTTCTTGCCAATACACATTGTGAGTTTTTTCCCACTAACAGTATTAATGTATTTATTGCCCAAATGAACTCCATGATGCTTCTCTTGTTCTGCTATCACTTCAAACATTTTAATAGGGATATCCTCTTTGGCCATCATATACAGGATCTCCATCAGCCTGCCTAGAATGATTCTATGCTGTTCCTCTGCATTACTGAAAGCTCTCCCTGCAAATAAATTAAAACTGTTTTAGGACTGGGTCCAAACCCTGCTAGCCCTCTACACTCACTATTTTAAACTTACCAATTACGGTATGGCGATATATATCAAGTGGTGACCTTGTTTTACCAAATTTCAAAATGTTAACAGCTTTCTTGTGCTGCTGTCAGAAGATGTTTCCGGATGGTGTCAACTTTTAGCTGAGGGCCTGTAATCCCTGCAATTAATGTCTCACTGAAGTTCCTCAACCCACGTAGCTCATCTCTGTACACACAGAACAATTTGCAGCTAACGCGCACTGCAAAGTCTCCCTCACTTCTTAGCTGTAGCCAGTTTTTTTCTGAATATTTTTGGTGCCATCCTTCTGTAGTTGTTAATTTTACTCCAGCCATGTTGCAGAGAGACTGTAATTATTAAAAAGTTTGAAGTTACGGCCGGCCCATCGGCGCAGCGGTTGGATTTCAACTTGCGCGCCAGTGACCAGGTTCGGGAATGGACTCGGGTGCGGAAGGGCCAACCAGGGAGAGAGGGCTTGAGCATCAGCTGATGGCTCGCCTTCTCTCCGGGAGAGGGGAGGTCGGGGACGTGACCTGGCACTTGCTGACCCCTAATGGAGGCTGGGGGCATGGCAGTGCACAGTGTCCCACTCAGTAAAGGAGGCGTGGTGAACATTGGCATCAGCCTTACGTTGTGGCACTCCACACCCCCCGGGAGTAAATGGGAAAAGAGCCCCATAGCAGACCGGATGACGGTTGCCAGCTCCTATAGCCATGAGTCCGAGGACAGTGCATGCACCATCCCTAGCAGTACCCTGGAGCAGGTTTGGCGCTGGTCACCCCCACTGGTGCCGTCCCCCTCAGAGGAGGACCCTCCCGGCAAAGGTTACATCCGGGGGTCACCGGGGGGCTGCTATATGGGGGTGATGAGGTGGCAGAACCGAGGCAGTGTGGCACAGGTGGCCTGAAGGAGAGGCCAGCCCGGACGGAGCTGGGAGGGATCAAAAAAAAAAAGTTTGAAGTTAGTAAAACAAGGGTGTTGTCCCTGGGTGTGAACTAACACATTTTAGATAATGGGTAAAACAAAACGAACATCCTGATTGGCTAAAACAGCCTGCCACCCGGGCTGTTATTTCTCAACAACAGCCCGCTAAAAAACAAGTTCCACTTCGCAGTGCCCCATGACTGACACTATCCTTGGGCACCCCTAAATCGAAACCTCCTACCTGCCATTTTTCCCCTGCTCGCTAAGCCAAAGTAACTTCTCTACATACTGTCACACCACATGCCAAAATAAATCCATGGCAATACTAAACATTTTTTTTCTTGTTAACTTAAATGTCCTTACTCAGCGCTGTCGCGCTCAATCTCAAGGGACGTCTACACTGAGTTTCAAAGTTACACAGCGCCACATTTCAGACCTCAACAAAACATAAAATAAACACATACCTATAAACAGGTGATACTAACTAAAATAAAGATGTTTCATCTCTGTTTCCGTGTCTGAAGAATGGCACACACAAATCAAGGCAACAGCTAAACAAGCAGCTCTCCTGTCTCATTGTGTACAAAAAAAAAGCAAGAGCATAATCTCATGGCACACATACAAACAAGACAGCACCCTCCTGTGGTCATTCCAGTACTGCAGGGGTTACTTTACTTGAACAGTTACTTTTTCCTTTTTTTATATACTTTTTATATACAAATATTTATTCTTATAT
Source organism: Neoceratodus forsteri (assembly GCA_016271365.2). NCBI lineage: Eukaryota > Metazoa > Chordata > Ceratodontiformes > Ceratodontidae > Neoceratodus > Neoceratodus forsteri. Next base: position 144,860,137 of record CM028132.1, read on the forward strand.
ACTTTTCCAAAACATTATACCTATAACCCATTATCTAAGTGTAATAATACCCTCCAGGGTGGGCGTTATGTGATATAACGGACCTTCCAGGGGCTATAAAGCCCTCCGCCTGCGGCGTCGGGCCTCATTACACCCCTGGGCAGTCCGTTATATCTCGATAATGCCCACCTTGTCAGGTATTATTACTTACTCAGTGACTTAGTAATAAAGAATAATGGACAGCTCAGCAGAATTGCTTCTGACCCCCAGCCATGCGAACCTCCCCCCTCCGCCTGGAGCTGCCAAACCTATAATGACATCAGTGATTGCAACAAGTTCTTTCCAGCATGCCGAATCAAGCAACAGCAGGGATCAAGCAACAGCAGGGACATCATAATTTACTGTGGGCTGCCAATAAATTTTAGACATGACAATACACAGAATGAAACACTACAATAATGCAAGGGCACCGTTCTCTTTTTTTCCCCAAATACACAGCAGGGCACATATCTTTGCAAATAAAGCAGGGGCCCAAGTGCATCAAAGAAAAGCATCTATAGCTGGAAGGGACACAAACTTGTGGGGAGTGGTGCAATGCACTGGCTGTGGAGCAGCAGTCTTCTGGGAGACATTCTGGAGACTGCGTTGCTGCCCTATTTGCAGGCACCTCTCTGATCTGAGGGAGGAGGTTGTTTCTCTCCATGTGGACCTGGCAAGGATTCAGAAAACCTGCTCCCCCACCCAGGGGCCACCCAGGCCATTGCCACTACCTCAGAGATTGCCAAGAAAGAGGAGTGGTTGGACCACAGTGGGCTCAGTGAGGATGAGGGTGGTGGAACACAGGCACATCCCTCCAGTTGTGCCTCTCCACAATTCATTCGCCACTCTGGTGGGGCAAGGTTCCTCTATGAAGGCACCCGCAGTGGAAACAAAGGAGGATGCTAGGAACCTCCACAATGGAGACCCACAGGAGGGTGGCACGGGACCCCACAGGGGAAGGAAACAACTTCTAGTGGGGAGCTCAAATGTTAGGGGGGTAGAACTGGGGGAGGTAGGGGAAGGGGAGGTAAGGTGCCTGCCTGGCATCATGGCTTGGAGGGACAGGAAATTAATCCTCAGGATCATGGGAGCAGCTGCAAGGGGAGGGAGCTGGATGTCATTATCCACCTAGGGATGAATGACCTGGCTGAGAATGGGATCAGAGCAGTGCAACAGGAGTTTGTGGAGTTGAGGAGGGGCCTCAGACAAGTAGCATACATGGTAACTTTCTCAGAAGTGCTACCTGTCTATGGCATGGATGAGGCTAGGGTACTCTGCACCACGAGATTTGATGACTGGTTGAAAAACTGTTGCAGAGCACAGGGATTTGGCTTCATTGGAGACTGGAGCTCCACCTGGAGGGATGCAGGCCTATACAGGTGCGATAGTCTGCATCTATGCAGGAGGGAAACCAGGATCCTAGGTGGTAGGTTTAAATGCTTCACTAGCAAGCATTTAAACTAGCCAAGGGGGGAGGCACTGACAAGAAGAAGGGAAATCCTAGCCCCCCAAAAATCGGGATAATTAGTGAGGTAAACACCAAGATAGAGCATTGGATAAGGAGAAGGGCAGGGGTAAATGGAGAGAAAGACAAAGGCAGTAAGGAGAGAGATGGGGCAAAATGAAATAAAGCCATAAAAAAATGGAGGGTAATGAGTACCAATGCCCATAGTCTAGTTAAAAAGCTCCCTGAAATGGTGGCCTTGATGGAAGAGGGATGTCTGGATACTGTGGCAGTCACAGACACGTGGTATACAGTGAACCATGACTGGAATGCCAACATACCAGGGTACACAATCTACAGGAGGGATGGGGGGTGAAGAAGAGGAGGAGGAGTGGCTGTCTATGTAAGGGAAGGGATCAAAGCAACAGAACTAAAGGGTAAATAGGGAGGACAGGAGGCACTGTGGGTCACCCTGGAAACTGGAAATGGCTCCACAATCCACACAGGAGTTGTATATAGACCCCCATCTCAGGGGAAGGAAATGATAGAAGGCATCCTTGGGATGACAGAGAAATACAGGTTACTCACCTGTAACAGGAGTTGAAGGAATGGTATATGTTGTTCATCCACACTGTCTGGCAGGTTCCTTGCCACTTTAAATCTTGCCGGAAGGTCTTCAAGTTGGCTCCTTCCACCCACCCGGGTGGTAAAACTCTCAGCTCAGCCCCATGATGCCAGATCTAGCCCACTGGAAGCCAGGTTGTGTGTCGAAGCCGGGGAGGTCAGGTGGGTCGTGTGGATGAACAACATATACCATTCCTAGAACTCCTGTTACAGGTGAGTAACCTGTATTTCTAGGGACATGGATACGTTGTTCATCCACACTGTCTGGCAGACTCCTAGCAGTTCTCTGGGAGGAGGGAGGCAAGGCGCACACCCCCTACTTGGGAAATAAAGACTGGAGAACCGAGGCCCCAAAACCAGCATCCCGGCGTGACTCAAGGTCGATGTGGTAGTGGGTGATGAAGGTGTGTGCTGACTTCCAGGTAGCAGCCCTGCAGATTTCCTGGATAGGAACATCCCTGGAAGCAGCCACCGATGCAGTGGTATGGTGGGTAGAATGAGCTCTTATCCCTCTGGGAGGCTCCATGCCCGCCAACCTATAGCAGAGATCTATGCAGGAGGTGACCCACCTGCCTATCGTCCTCTTGGCTGCGGGTCTGCCAGGTGCAGCTTCAGCGTAGGTGACAAACAGCTGATGAACCTCTCCCCTAACTTCAGCTATCCACTCCTTGTAATAAGTGAGCGCTCTTCTAGGGTCCAAAGTATGGAGCCTATATTCGGCCTCCAAGGCATGATTGGGGTAGAATACTGGCAGAGTCAACACCTGGTTAAGGTGAAACTCCGACACCAGCTTCAGAAGGAATTTCTGGTGGGGGCACAGGACAACTTTGTCATTGTGGAAGACCAGATAAGGAGACTCGATGGAAAGCGCCTGGAGCTCTCCCATCCTTCTGGCTGATGTGATAGCCACCAAGAAGGCAGTCTTCCACGACAGGTGAGAGATGTCACACCTGTGCATCGGTTCGAATGGCTTGCCCATGAGGTTAGCCAATACCAGCAGTAGATCCCACGGAGGTGGAGGTTCTCGCACCAGAGGGGATATGTGATCAAAGCCTTTGAAAAAGCGCCCGACCACCTTCTCCTGCACCACCGACTGCTTCCCAGCCCATGCCCAGTAAGCAGAGAAGGCTGCCAGGTGCACCTTAAGGGTCGTCGACCGAAGCCCTTTCTGAGAAAGGGACCACAGGTAGTCCAGAATGCTTGCCAAGGAACAGGAGGAAGGGTCCAGGCCCTTGCCCTTACACCAAATGGAGAATCTCTTCCATTTGAAGGAGTAGCATTTTCTGGTCGACTCCTTACAGGACGCCTCAATGACGTTGAGGACCTCATCGAAAAGACCCAAGGTCTGGAACTCTAGCCACTCAGGAACCAGGCCATCAGGTGCAGGGACTGAAGGTCCAGATGGAATACCTTCCCCTGATTGACTGAGATCAGGTCTGGGTGGGCTGGAAGCCGCTTTGGGAGCCTGGAGCTGAGACTGAGAAGATCTGGATACCAGAACTGGTGGGGTCAGTCTGAGGCTACCAGAATCACCTACGCCTTGTCCCTCCTTGCCTTGAGAAGCACCTTGTGGATCAAGGGAAATGGGGGAAAGGTGTAGAAGAGGCCCGGGGTCCATGGCTTCGAGAAGGCATCCCCCTGCAGCAAACCCTGCTGAGGGGGACGGGCATGAAACAGTCTCAGCTTCGCATTCTCCCTGGAGGCAAACAGGTCCACCTGAGGTGTGCCCCAATGTGAGAAGAGGATCTTGTACTACCTCCAGCAGGAGAGACCACTCATGAAACGCAGCCCCTATCTGGCTTAGGGCATCAGCCAGGGTGTTAGCGGCTCCTGCCACATGAATGGCAAGGAGATCCGCCTCCAGGCTGCGCACAAATGACCAAATGCGGACAGCTTCCCTGCACAGAGGCATGGAGTGGGTCCCACCCTGGCAGTTTAGGTAGTACATGGTTGTGGTATTGTCCGTCTAGACCTGAACCACTTGATCCCGTAGAAACGGAGCGAAGGCGGTGAGGGCTAGATGAACCACTCGAAGCTCCAGTAGGTTGATGTGGCATCGGGGCTCCCGAGGGGACCAGAGGCCGTGCTCTTTGTGCTCCCCCAGATGGGCACCCCAACCCATCAAAGAGGCATCGGTCAATAGAGAGACCGTCGGCTCTGGGCGGACAAACAGGATGCCCTCCTGCAGATGTGCTGGAACGGACCACCACTGGAGAGCATTCCACATCCCCTGGGTCACTGTCACTAGCTGATCCAGTGGATCGAAGTGCTGTGACCATTGGCTGGCTAGCCCCCATAGAAGGGGACGCATGTACCAGCGGGCCCAACGGACCACTCTGGTGCAGGCCGCCATGAGGCCCAGGAGTCACAGGAAGTCCCGGGCAGGGCGCGATTGCCCAACCTGAAATGATTGGGCAAAGGAGGAAAGAACCTCGGCCCTGTCCACTGGGAGCCATGCTCTGGCTCGAGAAAGTCGAGCTCTGCCTGATGGTGTATCACCTGCTTTGGCATGAGTTCCGACTTGGCCTCATTGATGAGGAGGCCAACCTAAGAGCAAACCTGGAGGGTCAGATCTCTGGACCGCTCCACCTCTGCTCTGAAGGGGGCTGCAATCAGCCAGCCATCCAGGTAGGGCTACACCTGGACCCTTTGGTGCCGCAGGAATGCTGTCACCACTGCCATGCATTTGGTGAAGACCCTGGGAGCTAGGGAAAGGCCGAAGGGCATGGCCCAGATCTCATAAAGTGATCCCTCCACTCTGAAGTGGAGGAATCTCTGGTGGGACAGATGGATTGGGACATGAAAGAATGCATCCTGAAGGTCCGGAGAACAGGACCACATGCCTCGTTCCAAGGATGGCATTATCTGAGCCAGAGTGACCATCCTGAAGGTCCGAGACCTTAGGAATCTGTTCAGGTCATGCAGGTCGAGAATGGGGCGCCAGCCCACCATCTGTTTTGGGACCAGAAAGTGCCTGGACACAAACCCCAGGTCTGGAGGAGGATCCTCCACCTTCCTGATCACCTCTTTTTTGAGGAGCAGGGCGATATCAGATCAGCAAGCCAACAGAGAAGCTGTGGACCCCGTAGCCCCCCGAGGGGTGACGGCTTGGAAGGGTGGGGACTGCCTGAAATCCAGGGGCAGGCACGTTCCTACCACCTCCAATCACCCAATGGTCCATGGTGATAGTAGACCAGGCAGAAAGGAAGTGGTAGAGAGCCTTCCCTCACGGGGAACCCAGGAGTGGCGGAGGCTGGGGTGACACCTCAACCGATCACTGGGCAGGCTTAGAAGGAGGACTGGTTGAGGGACCTCCTGGGCCTCTACCTCCTGCTTCCTGTTGGAGGAAGCCGCGGGCTTCAGGATGTAGCCTTGAGCCTGCTAACCCCTAGTGCTGGTGCTGTTGGGCTGGACATGCACTGGAGTGCGAAAAAGACTTGTGCTGCTGCTGTCAGCTAGCCTGTCCTTCTGGGCAGAGGTGACCAAGTCCAGAGTGGCATTGGACTTTTCGATCCGCTGGAGGTGACCTTCCACTCCAGGGCCAAAGAGGTCGGTCCCCAAGAAGGGGACATCCACCAATTTGTGCTGGGTGTCTGCCATGAAGGTGGATATCCTCAGCCATGCTCTGCAGTGCATGGCCACTACAGCTGCAACCGATCTGGCACAGGAGTCTCCAATGTCCAGAGCCATTTGGAGCTGCTGTTTCGCCACCACCCTTCCCTGATCCCGCACCTGCTTGACCATGGTCTGCAGGTCAGCCGGGATATGAGGGATCACCTCATCCAGGGAGCCCATGAGGGCATGAGAAAAGTGTGCCATCAGCACAGCCGAGCTGGCCTGGCGGAGGCCTAGGGATGATGTAGCGTACACCTTGCGCCCGGCATAGTCCAGCTTTTTGGATTCCTTGTCGGGGGGGCTTATCCACATCCCTAGCATTCCCTGAACACCAGAAAATGCTATCAGTGACTAACCCCTCCGCAGAGGGGTGCTCCGAAAAACCAGACAAAGAGCTGGTAGGGACTGCATACTTCCTGGCCATCCTGGCCGAAGGTGCAGGACAGGAAGCAGCCCACTGCCAGAGCTCCAAGGCTGAGCCAACAATGGCTTCAGCCACCAGAAAAGCCTCCGTGGGTGAATCCCCTCGGTCCAGTATCTTCGTCAGGGGATACTTGGCCCTCTTGGATATGGGCTCGAACTGCATCCCGGTGGACTCCGAGATGAGCTGAAGCAAACCCATGAAGGACGATGAGCTTTCATCCATCGACTGGCCCCCAGAGGACTCCAGGCCAATGGGCCTGGAGAACAGGGTGGAGTCGTCATCGGACTCCGAGGAGTCCATGAAGAGCTGCCTGGGGCCTGAGCCCCCCTCCACCTGCTGAGGATGGTCGAGGTGAGAGTGACCGACAACCTGTGGGGCAGACCCTGACCCGACCAAGAGTCCTTGGTGGAAGCCCCTGACTCGGTTGTGGGCGGGAGGTTCCATCACAATTGGTGGGGCAGCTGGTTTCAGCCGAACAACCAGCCCAGGTTTGGTCACCTCGGCTACAGCGAGGGGTTGTTTTGGCCACTCGGGTGACAGCCACTTCATGGCCGAGGAAGGTGACAGCATCGACTTGTTCCCGGACAAAAGTAACTGCTGCCACATCAGGTCCTCGTAGCATCAACACAACTTGCACTGAAGCCTCTCCTCTTCTGAGGAGGAAGACAAGGACGAGCGGCGGTGCTGCTTACTTCGGTGCCGAGACCAAGACTGCCAATGTCGGTGGGATCGGCTGGACCGAGACGATGTCCGAGACCGAGACCGAAATCCTCGGAGTTTCCGAGGATGAGTCTGGTAAGGGGCGGGGGACACCCACTCTTCCCTCGGCTTGGAAGCCTTAACTGGGGACTGTGGCACCGGAGGCACAGGCAAGTCCTCGGTCTCCACCGTGGGAACTGGTGAAGAAGGGTTGTCAGCTTCACCAATCGACAGCCCATCTGATGGGTTGAGAAAAATCTTGACCGCATCGATGGGTGTCTCAGCCGGCTGACCTGACGGGGACACCGTGAAGCCAGCAGCCTTAGCCTCAACCTCGACCAAAGCTGAGTGTCGACTGTCTGGGGAAGGGTACCTCTCCAGCTCCCACGAACGCTGATGATGGGACTTACCCTTTGAGTCCTTCTTTTTGGACCAAGAGGAATGTCCCGATGGCCCCTCTCCCTTCATGGAAAGGGATTGGCAAAGCTCCTTGAAAGAAGCTGAATACGAGGTACCCAGTGAGAGCGGGATAAATGCCATGACCGAGGAAGAGGATGATGCGGCCTGTGCCACCTCCTCCTCGAGGACGATCATCTGCTGGAGTTGCTCAGCTGAGCCAGCCGCCGTAGTAACCACCCAATGGGCCTCCTTCGACTTAACCAGTGGGTAGCACTTCTCGGGGTACCCAAGCTGTAACCAGGACATTGGCCAAAACGAATGGCATAACCTCGCGAGGCCTGCGGTCATGTTCCAGGCCAAGGCAGTAGACGCACGTGGAGTGCGGGTCCATCCTGGACATCTTCTGCCCACAAGGGCACTGCTGAAATTCGGGAGTCGATTTGTCCATCGCAGCCACGAGGGAGAAACTTGACCGAAGTCTTGAAAATTTTAAAATAAGTTTCGGGCGAACTGAAGAATTAGGATCCAGTCTACATGCAGAGCATTAAGGAGGGAACCTGAGCTTCCAAGTGGTAAGGAAGATCTGGCATCATGGGGCGCAGCCAAGAGTTACCACCCGGGTGGGTGGGAGGAGCCAGCTTGAAGACCTTCCGGCAAGATTTAAAGTGGCAAGGAACCTGCCAGACAGTGTGGATGAACAATATATCCATGTCCCTAGAAAGGGGAGATATTGCTGATGGGGGACCTGAATATGCCAGATGTTAACTGGAGCACCTTTGCTGCAGCCACATCCAAGAGCAAGGCAATTCTCGATGCCCTACAGGGGGCATGCCTCAGACAGCTAGTTTTGAAACCCTCTCAGGAGGGAGCAACCTTAGACCTGGTACTCTCAAATGAGGATGGAGAGAGAATCTCTGATCTTGAAGTGGGTAGCCATCTTGGAACAAGTGACCACCAAACAGTGTGGTTCACGATAAACTTAGCTGCAGAGTCAAACCACACAAAAGTGAAGGTACTGGACTTCAGGAGGGCTGATTTTGTCAAAATGGGAGAGTGCCTCAGAAAAGCACTAGCAAACAGGCAAGAAGGTGGGGTGGAGCAACAATGGGGAAACATCAAAACCGCCATCACAGAGGCAACAAGCCTGTGTGTGAAGCAAATAAACAAATCAAAACTAAAGAAAAAAACACTATGGTTCTCAAAAGAAGTGGCAGGGAAGGTAAGGGTGAAAAAGATAGCATTCAGGAAGTATAAGGAATCATAGAAGGAGCAGGACAGAGAACTGTACCAGTTAAAGCAGAAGGAAGCAGGGAAGGCAATCAGAATAGCAACGGCCCAAACCGAGGAAAAGATATCCAACTCTGTTAAGAAGGGGGGAAACCTTTTATAGGTACATTAGGGAGCAAAGAAAGACTAAGGCAGGGATACTGAGGCTGAATAAAGAAGATGGTGGTTGGGCAGAGAGTGACAGTGAAAAAGCAGGGATACTGAATGAATACTTCTGCTCAGTATTCACAATGAAACAGCAGGGGGAGATACCTAATCCAGTCAATAGAAGCACTCTGGATAGGGGGTTGATAATAGTCCTTTCACAAAAGAAAGGGTTCTGAAAGAACTCTTAAAACTGAAGGTGGATAAAGCAATGGGGCCTGATGGGATTCACCCCAGAATTCTAAAAGAACTAAGGGAGGAACCAGTAACACCACTGACTACTCTTTTTAATAAATCATGGGAAGATGGTGTGGTACCTGAAGACTGGAGAAGGGCAGGTGTGATTCCCCTTCACAAAAGTGGGAGCAAGACAGAGGCAGGAAACTACAGACCTGTCAATTTGACCTCAGTGGTAGGGAAAATGATGAAATCACTTCTGAAGGAAAGAACTGTTGAGTACCTAGAGGCCGGTGGGGCACAGGACCCAGGGCAGCATGGATTCACAGTGGGAAGGTCATGTCAGACAAATCTAATTGATTTCTTTGACTGGGTGACCAAAGTAGTAGACCAGGGAGGGGCTGTGGACATGGTCTACCTAGACTTTAGCAAGGCATTTGACACAATCCAGCACAAAAGATTAATAAACAAATTAGCCAGCCTGGGAGTGGGTCCCAGGGTGGTAGTCTGGGTGAAACACTGACTGGACAACAGGACACAGAGGGTAATAGTAAATGGAGTCCACAGTGAAGAAAGGAGGGTTACTAGTGGGGTACCGTGGGGTTCAGTACTGGGACCGGTCCTTTTTAATGTCTTTATAAGTGACACTGCAGAGGGACTGGAAGGGAAAGTATGTCTCTTTGCAGATGACACAAAGATCTGCAACAGGGTTGATACACAAGGTGGGGTGGAAAGGATGAAAAGGGACTTGGCAAGGTTGGAAGAATGGTCAAATGTATGGCAGCTTAGATTCAATGCAAAGAAGTGCAAAGTAATGCACCTGGGAAACAAAAACCCAGGGGAAGAGTATACAATGCGGAGTGAGATACTGACAACAACAACAACAATGGAAAGGGACCTTAGGCTAGTCATATCAGATGACCTAAAGGTGTGCCAGCAACGTGAGAAGGCAGTAAGGAGGGCTGGGGGGATATTGGGATGCATAGAGAGAGGCATCACCGGTAGAAAACAGGAAGTTGTTGGCCCTCTGTACAGACAGTTGGTAAGACTACATCAGGAGTACTGTGTACAGTTCTGGAAACCCCATCTCTGCAAAGACATAGACAGGGTGGAGGCTGTCCAGAGGAGGGCAACCAAAATGGTGCAGAATCTGCACCAGAAGACATATGCAGAAAGATTAAAGGAGCTTAAGATGTATAGCCTTGAGGAAAGGAGGGAGAGGGGGACATGACAGAAACTTTCAAATACTTCAAGGGAATCAACAAAGTCCAAGAGGGTAGCATCTTTCGGAAAAAGAGATGAGCAAGAACAAGGAGGCACAATTTGAAGATAGAGAGGGGACAACTCAGAGGTAATGTGAGGAAGTATTTCTTCACAGAGAGGGTTGTGGGTACGTGTAACAGCCTTCCTGAGGTGGTCATAGAGTCAAAAATAGTGGGGGAATTCAAGAATGTATGGGACAGACATAAAGCAATTCTAGTGGGGGGTAGGAGGAAGTAGGCTGTTGGTTAACTAGGATCTGCAGCTTATCTGTTAGGTAGGGAAATGGGCAGACTAGGCGAGCCAAGCGGTCTTTATCTGCCGTCAAATTCTATGTTTCTATGTAAGTTAAATTAAAATCTATGCAAACTAAGCAGAGCACAACATTTTAAATGTCTTTTCCCATATGGGTACACAGTATGTTGTAAGGATCTTATCAATCAATCAATCAATCAATCAATCACTTTATTTAACCAGGCATAAACACCACTGAGCAAGCTCATTTTCAAGGTAGTCCTGGGCATTAATACAATACAGTACACTTCATAAGATTACAATTACAGTGAACAGCACGTCCTTCCCATTCTCTGCAAGCAGTACACGAACACTTGTTAAAAATTGTCCTTCCCTGAACTGGACACACTTTGTGGTTTTGAACCGTTTCTGCAATTTGCTGCACAGCAGTCCTTTCCAACTGGTCTGCTTGTTTTTAGTCCCTTAATTCCCATCTCTGCAAATGCAGGGCACAAGCTACTTTTAAATGTCTTTTCCAATCATTGCAAAAACTACAGGGCACAACACTTAGGCATCAGACATCTCTTTTAGGCAGAGCACAGATTACTTTTAAATGTCTTTCTCATCTCTGAAATCGCAGGGCACAGTTACTTTTTAATGCCTGTTTTCCAATCACTGCAAAAAGTACAGGGCACAGCACTTAGTTTCATTTCAGATCTGCAAGCCAGGGCACAGATTCTTTTAAAATATCTTTCCTATCTCTGCAAACATAGAGCACAAGATACTTTTAAATGTATTTTCCAATTTACTGCAAAACTACGGGGCATAACACTTGTTTATCGTTTTCTCTGCAAGGCAGGGCACAGATTACTTTTAGAAGTCTTTCCCATCACTGCCTGCACAGGGCACACATTTTGACTTGTTTGTGGTTTACTTATGCTTTATGACCTCTGCAAAAGCAGGGCAGATTTACTTAAAATAACTTCCCCATCACTGCAATTTGCAGGGCACAGCAATTAATGTCTGAGACTCAATCTGCTTCTTCAGCTCAGCATCCCTTGATCATCTGCAGCAGCCCCCCCCCCAACCCCGTTGCAGGCTAGAATCCATGACATGCTCACCAGAGCCCAGCCATCCCCCCAGAGTCGTGCCACTGCCCAGTCCATGCCCTCTCATAATTCACTCCTCCTCCAGGCTCCCTGACAATTTCAAATGAAATGTTTTTACTTTTTTGGAAACTCCTGATCATCAGGTCTGCTCTGTTCCTAAGCCACTTGTTCCAGCACTGAATCTGCGTCATGCTGCGGTCCCTTCTTGCTCGGCCTCCTCTGCTTCTCACTGCCCTGTGGTTTCTCTCACAGCCCACGACCCGGCAATGCTCCTCCCTGCAAAACAAAAAAACATTAAATACCTGGAAAAAAAAAAAGTCTAGTAAATGGAAAAAAGTAACTGGAACTTACCTTTTCTTCTCCGGTTGGAAGTCCTGGACCTGCTTGCTGGGGTGACGGGCTCCAAGTAGACTTTCTCATGTTTCTCACGTGCATACACTGGGTGGGGGGACTGACCATAGGGTTACCACATTTTAAGAAGCCCAAAGTGGGACATTTCTTACTGAAATAAGATTTTTTGCAGGACAGTATGTAACCTCGACCAATGCAACAGACTTGTTTTCTCTATATAATCAGAATTAAGGCTGAGTATTGTAGTTTCTTAGTTACTTCTATTGTTTCTTACTATTTTAGGATATTTTAGTTAAAGTATTATAGTTTTCTGCAACGTTAAGGGGAAAGTTAGAAAAAAATTTTGTACTATAAAGGCAGTACATGTAGTATTTTTCATGTTTTTTTGCAGGACACAGCTGCCCAAATCAGAACTCTCCTGCGAAAATCAGGACAAGTGGTAACCCTTAGCTGGCCAATCAGGAGAGACTGTGCATGGAGCGGTGGTGGAGGAGGAGGGGAAAAACAAACAACAACAATATTTAAAGCAACATGCACCCAAAAAGAGCATTTTTAAAGGACCCAGGGCCAGTTGGCAATGATTAGCAATGACTGCTAATCATTGCCACATTTGACTCGCATTTCCCGATTCGTGGGTTGCAAACTGCGTTACGAACCTGCTTATTTTATGCCTTGGATCAAGGGGGGGGTCTACAAAAGCAATATGACCTATAAGGTATTTACAAAACCAGGTTCTGGGGACAGAACATTTTGCTAGGGCTACGCTAGACCTAACCTCTGGAGGGGTACCCAGTAAATCCACACAGAGGAAGCAATAACATAACTGTCCAAACCATAGTTGGGATTCTAAAGTGTAACTTTTTTCCAAAATATGCTCTCTAAACCAAGGGTGGACCCCCAAGGTTTATAAATCGTGGCACTAGAAACTTGCAGAACAACAAATCGACTGTATCTGACAGAAAACTCTTTGTATTCCCACGCTGTAGGACACTGAACATCTTGCACTTGTATTCCCATAAAGCATAGGACATAGGACATTTCTTCCGGTGGCACTGGCCACAATTGAAAACACATTTGTTAACAGGACACTTGTACTTTGTTTCCCACATGTTGTAGGACATTGAACATTTCTTCCAGTGGCACTGGCCACAACTGAAAACACACTTTTCTAAGAAGAAGCATAACCCACTTCAGGGGTAAAATTCTCTTCAGACATTGGTCCTATGTCTAAAGCAACCAGGCGCACTTACTAAACCTGTTAGTCCTGAACTGGTTACTCCAGATGGGAGTCTGCTCACCCTTTGTTCCCAAATCCATACTCAGCCATTTTTTTTAGAATTACACCTTAAACATTTGAAAACGCACTTTGGAAAATGCTTATTGAATAAAACTTTGGCATCCAGCATTTGAATCACTACAGTGGTAGTGGAAAAACAAAAGTCCCAAACAATGTGATATAGCCATACCTCCCGTCATCACACACTTTAGCCAGCTTCAAATGAGAACAGTCTCAAACTTCTGAGTTCACAGAAAAGTTGTATACTTCCCTTTTAGCCAGAGAACAAAACAGCACAGGTACTTGCTTTCTGCAGCAAAAGTCAGATCCTACTCACTGTTAGACATTTCAGGCAGCTTCAAAACATCCTGGATCAAAAAGGAGATTGCCGCTTGGATCCATCCACTAGCAGTCCTTTTCACCTCTCCAGGGATGAAAATCAGGAGATCCTGCTGTAGACAATGGTTTCCACCACCTATCTTGGCAAACTGGAGAATTACTAGGATGAGGGTAAGAATGCAGGGCCCCTCAACTCAGAGCCCTCAGCTGAGCAGTGCTCACTCCTCCAACTTCAAGCTGCAACTCCACACTGACACCAGTCTCAACATTGTAAAAATCCCTTCTCACAGCTGGCAAAGGCTTATGCTGCTGCGAAAGTTCCAAATGAGCTCCTCACTTCCATCTCAGCTGAAGCCAAGTAAACAGAAATGTGAGCAAGTGAAAAACTAATTTAACTAGTAAGTCACCAGCTGCCTCTCCCTGCCTAGCACTGATACTGAGGGGATTCTAGTAACTACAGGGGACTGGGTGGTTACACTCACCACAACCAGAAGAATGACTGTCCGCAGTCATATCTCCATTTGGCACTAGGCCATTGTACCCTCTGTGTTACCTATGGGAGGTAGCGCTACTTCTATCCTACCATGTGCCAGGCACAGGCAAGTAACATTAAAGGAACAGAGGCCAGATGATGAAACTTCAGCCCCTGTCCTATGATATATCTATGGATTCTCAGTAGATCCAAGAAAACTGCTTGAAACATGCCCTATTAGACAGCACTGGTCACCAGTAGCACACTCACCTCTGAGGCCGGGAAGATTAGAGGGCTGTGGGTTCAGTTCCCACATCTGGCACTTGGGTTAATATCCCAGTACTGACACTGTAGTGCAGCATGAGAGGGGTGCTGCTCTTCTGAGGTGCCGTCTTTCGGATGAGACGTTAAACCGAGGTCCCATCTGCCTGGATTGGTGGTAGTTCAAGTGGATGTTAAAGATCCCATGGAACTTATCAAAAAGAGTAGGGGAATTTCCCCAGTGTCTTGGCCAAATTTCCCTCATTCACTAAAAAAATACACCAACAGCATAATCTGGTTCAAAATCAGATGGCATTCATCTGTATCCCTCTCCCACGGGTTGTGCCTGAAAATAGTCAGGATCTGTCTAGTGCGCTTACCCGGTCAACAAAAACTAAATAAAAATAAATAAAAGATCCACCAGCCTGCCTATCCCCCTAGCAAAAATCTTTATGACTTAGACTACCTACTGGGGAACCTATCCTCCAACACTTCCAAGGGTACCTGTGAACAACAAAGGAACACATACATTACATGACATTACATTTCCCAAAAATTCCACACCTGTGAAGAAAACATGTTAACACCACGTTAACCATAACCATTTCTTAAAACACTAAGAAAAGGGGAACTCGGATGAGTTCCAACATCCTCTTCTTTTCTTCATCAGGAACACCTGCAAGAGAAGAAAAAACACCAAACACATTCTGCATTCCACACAGTGTATAAATCTTCACCTAACACTAAAGAACACCAACAATTGTTTATTTATAAAAGTGCAAAAGTAAAAAAAAAATCGAAAGAAGACATTTATACAGTATATTTGTGAATGGAAGTCCCTAAAATGTCCCTAGTGGCAATATCACTGTTGCCCATAGGCATTGTCCATTAAAGAGTCTCTCCTAGTCCAAAGCCTACTGAAGAACAGTTCTTGGACAGGACAGGACCTGTACATCACTGCAATCCATGGGGAGAGTCTCTGATGAAAATTACATTTCCGTGGATAGTCTTCAAATGTAGGATGTGTTGTGCAAAGTCAGTTAATATAAATAAAAAGTTTTCTTATCAGTTCCTTGAAGAATGAAAAAAATGATTTCTTACTCTGTGAGCTGAGGACCTTCTCCCTTCAGACAAGACAGCATCTTTAGATACTGTTGGGGTGATGTCCTCTGGAAAAACAAACAATGACACAGGAAAACTGCTGGGTGATGACCTCTGGAAACCCAAACAATGAAACAGGAAAACTGCTGGGTTGATGTCATCTGGGAAAACAAATGATTAAACAGGAATACTGCTAAGCTGATGTCCTCTGGAAGGCCAGATGACAGAACAGGAAAACTGCTGGGTTGACGAATCTGGATACACTTGAAGAAATCCTGGAATACCAGAAGAGCTGCATCTTCCTCCATGGATACTGCTGCTTCGCATGACAGACACTGGTCTGCCACTACTTGTTTCCTTTAGGCATGCTCGGTGTATTCACAGGGAGCGTCAACATTAAGAGTAGTACCACTCTGGGTGTGGAGTGAGGAATATGACCCCATCTAGGTGTTCCAAGCTGATGTTGTGAAATGACTCTTGCCCAGCCCTATCCACAATTCTCACAGTGTCCATAAACAGAGTCCTGCCCAGTTTCCAGAATCTAAGGCGATCACTGATGATTTTGTCCCTTACACATTCTGCTGCACATGGGTGCAAATTCTTACTTTCCTCTTCCATTAGCCAAGACTGCCTGTTCTGTTTGATTTCCTCCCAGACCTGGTGAGGAGAGGTAGGAAAGGACCTTCCATGTGTGGAGTCAGCCCTCCTATGTATCAGTCTATCCTCTTTACTATTTTGCGGCCCATGGCCTGACTTAGTGGTGGCCAGTCCTGGTCAAGCCAGTGTCTCAAACTTAAAAAATGAAAGAACTTGCCCCCCACTATCTCTGTGGACAAGTTACTAGAACCTTCTCCAGCTGTCTCTGGCTTCTCTGAGGCAAGAGCTTGAGGTGACTCACAGTAGCCCTCAACATGAAGATACTCTTCTTCATCCTCCTCTTCCTCATTCATGCTCTGTGCCCAAGAGTGAGCAAACGTCCTCACTCCTGAGACATTCCATTCCTCACTGGGCGTGGAGGTAGACATTTTCCAATTCAATGTCTCTTGTAACTCATCCTCCCCCTCTAGGCTAGGACTTAGACCCTGATTCCATGGGTCCACTGATCCCTCTGTTGCACTGTCCATCTGGGACACAGGCATGGAAACCTCTCTCTCTGTTCCTGGCCTTGCAGTGGATCAGCACCAATTTTACTTGCTCCTTCCGTAACACACTCTGAAGAACTTTCCCCAACAGGTTCAACCTGGTGCTGCATGCTGCTGCAGGCAGGATCCCCTGCCAGGGTCCACGTGGGAGCCAATCGAATTCTTGCTGCCCTCTCTAGTGCTGCACCCCTGCTCATTCCAAACTTCACAAAGCAGTCTGAGCAATGAGGCATCAGAAACACATCCCTTCCAGTTTTTAGACACACAATGCATAGTCTCACTGGATAGGTCCTCTAATATCGGGGTTCTCAAGGATCTTTACTGGGACTCCTCCTGTTCTCAATCCATATCAACAATATATATGAGTGTCTGAAACACTGCTCACCTATACTGTACGTGGATGATCTTGCGCTGTCAGTTCCAAAAACCTGAGCGACATAAATGAGAAATTGTCACATGATCTGCAAGGGATTCAAACCTGGCTGAAACAAAACAAGCTGATTGTAAATGTGGCAAAGACGCAAGCCATGCTGTTTGGCTCCACACTAAAACTAAGGAAATGTCTAGTTCCTCTTTAGATTGCTTGTCTAGATGGGACTTTACTGGATGTAGTGCAGTCCTTCAGCTATCTTGGGGTTACCCTGGACCCCACACTTGACTTTAACCAACAGATTTTGAAAACATGCAAAGCAGTTAATTCTGGACTGGGCTTATCATACAGGATTAGGAATAGCCTTACTCACCATGCCTGCCTGTCAACTGCAAGGGGTATGCAAGCTCATGTGCAGTGTTGCAGTATATGCACTTTCAGCATCTAAGCTTGCACTGAGATGGTGGGGTGTCACATACAACAGAGTTTGTCAATTTGTGCTCCCTGACAGCAGATTTGTACATCACTGTAAGCTATATGAAAAGCTAAATTGGCTACCCCCTGAAGTTTTTAGAGACCATGAGCTAGGAAGCACTATCTACAACATATTAAGTAAACAGCAACCGTTACAACTTGCTATGTGGCTGCAGCCACATCATAGTCCATACATACTAGGATCCTTAGATTGTGGTCTGCTTGATGTACCAAAGTTGAGAACAAACTTGAGGGCTGCAGCATTTCAGCACTTTGCTCCCAAACTATGGAATGATATCCTAGCTGAGATTTGGGATTGCACCGCTGCAGGGAGTTTTAAAAAATCCCTTTGTAAACACCTACTAGGTACATCCGAATGTAGATGTCCCCCTAAAAATAAAATAATAAAATAAATAAATAAAGAGGGGTGACAATGAAGTCAAAGAAGCAGTTGGGGAAAAGCCCAGGATTTCTTTCAGCAAAGCCAAGAACATGGGATAGGTAGTGCACAGTAGGTTTTCAGATTCCCCTTCCACCTTCAGGAACTTGCTGCCAAGCAGACCAGCCATTTTTTTTCAATGTAAAAGATGCAGTATTTGCAAACATGCAAAACCTGGATTTGTATGCCTCTTATTTGGTGAAATTGCAGGAGATCTTGAACCTTAGATTGGCAATCACCTCCTCTGTCCTGTTGCTAATCGATTATGGGCTGCCTATCTATGCTGTAGCCGACAACACAAGAATTCAGCTCTCTATAAACAAGGCCTGCAGGCTAATTCTGGGAGCCCCTAGGCACACTCATGTGTGCCTGTTGTACTCCACCACCAACTTGCTCAACCTTAAAGAAAGACTCTGCTTCCAAACCTGCCTTCTTGTAAAAAAGACCCTGCTAGGACTCTCCCCCCCGGGGTCACCACCTCCCTGCAGTGTGCCTCCCCCTCAGTCTCCACCTGCAGCACTGTCAAAACCTTCCTTATTGTCCCCAGGGTAAGGACCTCTACGGCCCAGAGATTCTTTTGCTATCGGGCTCCCTCTTGGTTCAATTACCTCCCAGCCAATAGAGCTGACTCCACTAAGCTTGGTCCTTTCAAGGTCTCCCTCAGAAGCCATCTGACAAGCACTTGCTGCTGCAACTGCACATAATCCCCCACCTGCCCCTTACCTTCACCCCTAGGCTGGGTCTGCCCTGTCTACTTTTGCTGTATATATCTGGGGTCTCATGCAACATCTGCTGACTAATGTAATAAAATATCTCTGGTTGCTACCTGACATGGTACTCATTTACCTATATTATGACTACTGTGATCTACCTATTACCAAGCATTTTTTTTTTTTTTTTTTAATGTAGTTGTTTAACCAGGTATAGCACACTAAGCTGAAAGCTTTTTTTACAGGAGCGACCTGGGAGCACAAGTGACTTGCTCAGGGTCACACAGTATGCAAGTGGAAGCTGTGGGATTCAAACCCCAGATCTGGTCTGCTGGCTGTCACCAAATTTGCAGCTCAGAGCCTTAGACCACTGCGCTATACTGCCTCCTGTACCACCAGCATGTACCACCAGTGAATGTCTGTAACACTGGTTTCTTTTTTATTTTAAGCGTTATGTACTGTACTGTTTTGTTTGCTGTGATGTATTGCTCTCTTGACGAGGTGCCTTTGTAAATGAGTCTATGACTCAAAGGTCTGTAAACCGATGATCTAATAAATAAAATAAATAAATAAACAAACAGTGCATAACATGTGACACAATGTTCACAGTATATACACTTTGCTGTCCAAGCAAAAAAGTATATGTAGGGTGCACTGCAAGAACCTTGAAACAGCACATACAGGAACACATAAGAGCCATATTAAACAACAGATTTGATACACCTGTTGGTTCCCATTTTTTCAATTGTCATAACTCTAATGCTGACCTAATGTATTTTATGGCATTGAGAATGTAAAAACAAAAATGAAAGGTGGAACCAGAACAAATGATCTACTGAAGTGTGACAACTTATGGATCTATACCTTAAAATCAGTGAAACCATATGATTTAAATAATGTGTGGGACATCAAGCCCTATTTACTAGATAAAAATTAAAAATATTCTCTGGCCTTTATATATTCCTGTTCAGACATCAAGAAATATTAAAGCCATGATGGGGATGATCCTTAAGTCAGTATACCTTCATATAAATATAAATATAAATATAAATATATATATATATTCTTGGCAAAAACTTTATTAATGCATCAGTTAGGGTTGTTTCCACACTGACAAAACTGTGGAAATTTCACGTTAGGGTTACCACCCCACCCCCGCGCCCCTCCTCAAAACCCTAGCTCTGCATTCCCCCCAACCCCCCACACACATACGCATATACACATGTGCAAGCAAAGCAAGGGCCAAGGCAAGACAAGCAACCAGGGACAAGCAGAATCAGGTAACAGAATTGACAGAGAAGTCTGTAAATGTTCCAGAAGACACAGGCATCGTCACAGTCCACCAAGTGTATGAGTTCTACAGCCGTCATAGTGGCTTGGGGGTACACAGACAGGCGGATGTTATCCACACATAGTGTATTAGAAATGACAGTTTCTGTGAGCCTAGCAACAATCGTCAGATGTTTGCATTTTGTTTTGTGATACAGTGAGTTAGTCCTAATAAGAAACAGTGGTACTAATAAAAGTAATGTCTTGTAGGATAGTTTACAAGAAAGATGTAAAAGCAACAGTTGTAACATGCACAGGTAACCCTAAGATACTGTTAATCAGTATTTCCAGGTAACACAGCAGCATAACATGTGTTGGTGGTAGTTTGCCACTGGAGCAGTATCTCTAAAGTACTGTTTATGTGTCAGGTGTATCTGTACTGCTACCACATGCCTATGTGGTGGTGACAATACTTGCAGTGGCCCAATTGTTGGAATATACACATATAAATCAATATTTTGAAAATGTGTACAGACTAAGTGTAATTGTATTAGGAAGATATGCCAGCAGTAATGTGGCATCACACTGTGCTAGCAATATAGAGGTGCTTATACTGTATTTGTTTTTCCATTACATAGAGTTGTCTGAAAATAGTACAGTGTTGTAATTATTGTGCTTACAGATGTGCTGGAGTGGTATAGTGTTGTACAACGTTGCATGTGTCTTGCATGTGTGTGTGGGGGTGGGGTTGGGGTGGAATGTGGAGTTAGGGTTTGAGGAGGGGGCGGGGTGGTGGTAGGGTGGTAAACCTAACGAGAATGTCCACACTTTTGTCAGTGTGGAAACAACCCTAACTGATGCATTAACAAAGTTTTTGCAAAGAATTTACTTTCTTTTTTTAAAAGTGTTACGTGAGTGGTAATAGATATGGGTGGCTTGGTAGGAGTGCAGGGCCCTAAAAGCCACCCATTTGTGCATAATGGTTTGTGGGGGGGGAGCGCGGTCCCACTTACACACAGCTATGCACATTGTCAGCACAGAATAACACTACAGAAATACAGCACCCTCTAAAGGTTTGATACTCAATCAATCAATCAATCAATCAATCAACTTTATTTAACCAGGCATAGACACCATTGAGCAAGCTAATTTTCAAGGAGATCTTGGACATAGATACAATACATAATCACAACGTACAATAAATCAATGTTGCTAGACCAATGTCCAGGTAGTCATCAACACAGTCACTACATAATGGTCTGCTGGAACTGTAAACAGCTACAATTCATAGAATAGGTTTGCAGAGAGAGAGGAAGAGCCAACAATCCTAGGCTATCGTTAGCTTATTGGTAGAATGTAGGGAGAGCAGGGAGCGTGTAAGTAGGAAGGGATATAATGAAAGTAAGGCCAGGATTAGAATGAGAGGTGGAGAAAAATATGATTATCCCTTGGTTAAGGAGAGGGGGTGAATGAGTTTCTGGTCGCAGGATTCATGAGAAGATCAGCAGTTAAAGGCTCACAGTCGTCTAAAGCAATCACATGCTTCCTTTACAAAGTCGGCTATCAGGGCTTTGAAAGAGCATAGGTCTGGAAGTGAGGAGATCTTTAATGAGCTTTGCATGGAATTCCACAGTGAGGGGAGTGAAAAAATGATTGCAGCCTGGCCATAAGATGATTTAACTCTGGGAATCTGAAGACAGAATATAGAGAATCGTCTGAGGCCATTGGATCTCTGCCTGTTAGAAGAGGCTCGAGATGTATTCGGAAAGATTACCAGAAAGTGCTCTGTGGATCCAGAGGAGATCATTCCTTTTCCTCCTAGTTGACAGCGAGGGCCAACCTGATTCCTGGTATAGTAGGCAGTGGTGGGTGCGAAGGAGTAAGTTGAAAATAAATCTTAAGGCCCGGTGGTAAAAGGTGTCTAGTTTATTGAGCACCGATGAGGGGCAATGATTGTAGAGGAAGTCAGCATAATCCAGTACGGGTAGGAATGTGGATTGTACTAGCCTCTTTCTTGCTTCTGAGGTAAGCAAATGTTTAATACGATAGAAGTTACTACAATAAGAAGTTCGACCTGCATCTTGATTCTATAATGTGTGGCCTGTTAACCACAAAATTCTGTATGTGGAGCTACTTTTACTGTGGCAGAACACAGAAAAAGTATAGTTACGTAAGAACTTACTGTAACAGTAGGTCTTCGAGAGAGGCTCTTGCAGTAGGTAAAAAGCTTAGGGGGATGGAGAGCAGGAAGGCATTACCTACTGCAAGAGCCTCTCTCGAAGATTTACTGTTATGGTAAGTTCTTATGTAACTGTACTACCTTACTTTGAGGGGGCTCTTGCAGTAGGTAATTACATATAGGACTGAGTCCCATGCAGTCTGGAACAAGGAGAAGCACACGAGAGGAGGAAAACTACACAACCATAGAACCTCTGGCTGTAAGGGACTCAAGAAAGGAGACCTTGCAAAACAGCCAACCCGTAGCCTGCTCTACAGCAAAAGTCAATGTCCAAACTGTAGTGTTCCATAAAGGTATAGACAGAAGTCCAAGTTGCAGCTGTGCAAATTTCAGATGGTGACACATTCTTGACACAAGCCGCAAAGGCAGTGACACCCTTAGTGGAGTGACCTCTGATCTCTGACTTGACCCAGCAGGGTCTTGTGATACTTGTCGTAACAGAAAGTGAGACAAAAAGCTGATCAGATTTTCTGAGATCCTTCATCCTGGTGGTGTAGTATCTCAGAATTCTATGAACATCCAAAGTATGCAAGAGGTACTCCCCTTGATTGGAGTGTTGCGTAAAGAAAGCAGGTAGCTCAATGGATTGATTCAGTGTAGATTCCGCTACCACCTTAGGAAGAAACTAAGGGTTGGTACGCAGAGTCACACGTTCCTTGTGAAAAATCAAATATGGGATTTTGCACATCAAGGCCTGAAGCTCAGAAATACATCGAGCTGAAGTAATGGCCACTAGGAAGAGAGTCTTCCAGGATAGGAACTCCAGGTCTGCTGAGGCTGCTGGTTCAAAGGGAGGCAGGGTAAGCTTCTCAAGAATAAAATTCATATCCCAAGGAGGGGTAAGAACATGAATGGGGGTCTCAAATGGAGAACCCCTCTAAGAAAAGTCTTAGAGACTTCCAACTGTGTGAAAGTTCTGTCCCCAAAAGGAACATGATAAGCAGAAATAGCCGCCATGTGAACTTTCAGAGAGGAATGGCTGAGACCCAGGTCAAAGAGATGACGCATATAGTCCAGAATTCTCCCAACAGGGCACGAGAATGACTTGAGGTTCTTTGAAGAGGCCTAAATTGAGAACTGTTTCCATTTCATGGTATAGGTAGATCTAGTGGAAAGCTTCCTAGCCTCCACCAGAATCTGAGCCACAAGCGGGGAGACCCCGAATTGGGCTTGAGCTATATCTGCAGGAGCCACACATGCAACTGAAGGGATTTGAGACCTGGATGAACCAGGGTCCCCTGATCCTGGGTCAGCAAAAGTTGCTAAAGAGGAAGAGGAGGTTCCTCTGAATACTGTTGCAGAAGAGAGAACCAAACTTGCCTGGGCCAGAAAAGAGCGATTAGGATCATGCGAGTTCCTTCTGAGCTGAGTTTGTGTAAGACCCTCGGAATCAAGAGAATCGGGGGGGAAGGCATAGACAAATCTGTCCTTCCAGTCTAGAGACAGAGCGTTCCTCCAAAACATGCCTCATCCTGAAGTGAGCGAGTAGAAGGTGGGAAGTTTTGTGTTGTGAGGGGACACGAACAGGTATACCTGCGGTGTTCCCCAGCACAGGAAGATATCGTCTACTAAACCCTGATCCAGTTCCCACTCATGAGCCTGTGCTGATGACCAACTGAGGTGGTCTACCAGCGTGTTTTGAACCCCAGAATGTGAACTGCCATCAGGTGAAGGTTATGTTGCACTGCCCAATCCCAAACTCTCATTGCCTCCCTGCAAAGAGGGTAGGAACGCGTTCCTCCCTATTTATCGATGTACCAGACTACGTACATGTTATCCATCTGGACAGCCAGATGATCAGGGAGCATATACAAATGCAGAGCTTGGAGATCATACAGCACAGCCCTGAGCTCAAGCACATTTATATGAAGAGTCTGTTTGAGCCTGGACCAGAAGCCCAGAGTCCTGCGAGACCCTAGATGCACTCCCCAACCCTCTCCCGAGGCATCTTTTGTCACTGTTTGGGAGGGAGTTTTGAGGCAGAAGGGAACTCCCCAGCAAAGGTTCTCCTGAACCATCCACCACTGCAAGTCCAGAACCATGGGGCTGACCCATCTGCAACTGGACAGAAGGCTTTCATGAGCCTGGAGGGTGGCCACCCTGTCCAGCGGCAGAAAAGCATGCCGGTGGTTGTGTCCAGGATTGCCCCGATAGACTGGAGCCTCTGAGAGGGGACAAAATGGGACTTGGCCTGGTTGATGGTAATACCCAGGCTGGTAAAGACCTGCAGGGTAAGGGGAAGAGAGCACAGGAGATCTTCCATTGACGGGGCCACCAGGAGCCAGTCATGGAGGTACGTGGAAAACCTGCACTCCCCAGGTATGCAGGTGAGCCACTACCATGGAAAGGCATTTGGTGAACACTCAGGACACTGAGAAAAGACCAAATGGGAGGGCCTTGAACTGGTAGTGGTCCCCTGAAATGAAAACCGGAGGAATTTGTGGTGGACGCATAGGAATATGCAGGTAGTCATCCTGCATGTCCAGTGCGCACAGCCACTGTCCCTGCTGAAGTAAGGGCAGAAAGCTCTGCAAGGAGAGCATTCTGAACTGTTTGTACTCCACTAACAAGTTCAGGGAGCTGAGGTCTAAAATAGGCCTCATGTCTCCCGATTTCTTTAGAAACAGGAAGAAATGGGAGTAGTAGCCTGTCCCCCGAAGGTGGGTTGGGACAGGTTGTATCACCGCTTTCAGAAGAAGGGAGGATATTTCTTCCCGAACCAGAGGAAGATGTTCCAGGGAGTAAGACGACCGGGGGGGTGGCTTTCTGTGTGGTTTCTGAAGAAACTCGATTGAGTGTCCCGTTGCTATCAGTTGGAGCACCCAAGCATCTGAAGTAATCCTCTCCCAACCTAGTAGATGGAAGGAGGACCTCCCTCCTACTGGTTCATCTGGAAGGTCCAGAGGCTGTGGGAGAAAAGAGGAGTCAGGAGGTGTGGGGCAACACTACGGCTGAAGCTCCCGCCACTTCTTTGGGAGGGGTTGGCAGCCGGAGGGGCCCAACGTTTGTTGGCCTGCTTGTCCAGAGGTTTCGCTTTGGGATGAAAACATCTGTGAAAAGGCTGACACTGTCCCTGAGGGGGGCTGTACATAGAGTCAAAAGACTTAAGCGCAGTGCCCTTCTCTTGCAGATCAGTGGTGATGTCCTTGACATCTCCACTGAACAGCACCGAACCCCTGAAGGGCGTGTCCTGAATAGCAGACTGCACTTCAGGCACCAAACCTGACACCCGGAGCCAGGCATGATGCCGCAGACCTACGTCGAAAGCCAAGCTCTGACCAGCAGCGTCCACTGCATCGTATGTGGCACGAAGCATGTGCTGACTGGTGGAATGAGCAAAACGGACTACATCAACCACTTCCTGCTTTGTCTGAGACTCAGGAAGGGAGTTCAACTTGGCTTTCACCTCACTCAGGATCGCCTTCTGGTAATCCCCCATATGTGCGACCTAATTCAGGGCCCTTATCCCCAGAGTGGAAGAAGTGTACACCTTCTTCCCATACTGGTCCAGAAGACGGGACTCCTTGTCAGGTGGAGATGAACTGAGATTTTTAGGATTCGCCGTATGGCCGTGAGCGGCACTAATCATGACCAAGTCAGCCTTGGGGTGTGTATTCAAAGAATCCACACCCTCAGGAGCCTGGTATAGCCTATCCACCTTCCTTGGAAGGGGGGCTAATACTGATGGCTGTTTCCAAATAGTGGAAACAAGGTCCATGTGAGGCTCGATCCAGGGTGGAATCAATGTCAGAGCAGTTTCCGGCTGATCCAAATGAGCAGTGAGTTTCTTCTGCTGTGGGTCTGGCTCCAGAGATTGCCACTGGTGGACCACCTGGATCTTTATCAGCAACTCCAGAAAAGAAGGCTCTTCCGGAGGCAACTTCGGAGGAGTCCTAGGCCTGGGTCAGTCTGGAAAGCGTGGCTCATCATCGGGATCAGAGCACCCATCAGAATCAGATTCCGAGGTCTCCGAAGAGAAAGATGAAGACCCCTTCTGGCATGGGGGAGGAATAGACCCCTTGGGCAACCCTTGGGGAAGCATGTCCTCCCCAGCCCTGGCACTGGAAGGCTCACCTCTGGTGTCGGGTAAGGGGGAAGGAGTCTCCCGTCTCCGAAGATGGGCATCCGGAACTGGGTCTGGAGTCAGCAGATGGCTCTCCACCTCTCTAGTAAGCTGAGCCTTGGCCTCAGCCCACCAGAAAGCCAGAGTCTGCTTCAGGTCCACCGGTGGCTGGAGGGCAGTGGAGGAGGAGGAGGAGGAGGAGGGGGAGGGGGGTACGGATAGTGTGGGTATCCGTAAGGCGTGTATCCATAGCCTGACGGCAGGAAGTCTGGCATCAGGTAGTGAGGCACTGGGTACTGCAGCATCATGTAGGCTGGCATCAGATAAGATGGGGTCAGGTACCCGGGCACCAGGGGCTCTGATGGAGCAGATGGCCCCAGGACAGGCCCAACAGGCATGCCAGGTACAGGTGGCCTGGTGGGCAGCGGGTCTAGCATTGGGATGGTGTCCAGTAAGGGAATGTCACCCATCATAGGAGCCAGCATCCAAAGGTCTGACGTCAGGTCATCCTGCCCAATGGGAGGGAGATTT
The DNA here is from genome assembly GCA_016271365.2 of Neoceratodus forsteri. NCBI lineage: Eukaryota > Metazoa > Chordata > Ceratodontiformes > Ceratodontidae > Neoceratodus > Neoceratodus forsteri. Next base: position 144,886,608 of record CM028132.1, read on the forward strand.
GACGGGAGCGTACCTGTGTCCTCGGTGTTGCCTGGGGAAGGAGGACTGAAATCTCTGGTGTTCAACAGGGGAGATGCTGGAGCCCCAGTCAGCAGCAGTGAGCACTGCGGTGAGCCGGGGACAACAGACTGGTCGGTCGGGTCTGGCATCAGCTGTAATGCATGCATCCGTCAGAGGAGCCGACGTCTGCCTTACTGTCACGGTCCGGGTAGGCATCAAAGAACCGGTGTCCGACTTATCAGAACTGATGCCCGCCGAAGGCCGTGAGGGAGGAGTGGCCTTGCCGGGCATTTTCAAGGCCATGCGCTGCCCTGGAGGGTCGGGCGTCTTAGCAGCCTTGTCCATGCAGGCGTCGGTGGCACTGACGTCCGGCTTACTGGACCACTCGACCCAGAAAGCCGCACAATGACAGTCTTCCTGGGACTGGCCACCTCCTTTGTCCCAGAGGTTCCAGATGGGCCTGAGCGTGAGCCAGATGGGAGGGACGACGCTGCCTTAGAAACCTCCAAGACAGCCATCAAAGAGTGGTGGGGGGACGTTACTTTCAGCACGGCGACTCCAGCCAGAGTTGTGGTGGCTGTGGAAGAGGAGTCCCGGTCCTTCTCCTTCTTTTTGTGGTGACCCTCAGGGGAAGTTGAGGCCTGCCGAAGCTTCTTCAGCTCCTTCTCCATGGAGGACATCTTCTTCTTCAAGATATGGGCCTCCAAGGACTGCTGCCTCTGTCTGCGGGTGGCGACATTAAATTGTTGGCAGTGTTGGCACTTCTCCACGGGGTGTTCCAGGTCTAGACAGAAAAGGCACAGGGAGTGTCCATCCTAATGCGGGAGTGGGCGCCGCACAAATCGCACTTGTTCTTATGTGAATCAAATGGAGCAGGGGACAACATATACTGCAGACAATGAAAGGTTTTTGCAAGAAAAACGAAGAAAAAATAGTGATAAAACCGAAGACAGACTGACGAAGCAGAGTGAACTTAACCACGAAGTGCTTTTGCAAGCTAACAGTGGGAAAGAACTGGAAGGTGGGTGTGGGGGACCACCCCTTTATTCTGACATCGCATGATGTTGGTCACCTAACATGGGGACGGACCCCCGCCAGAGAGTGCTAGCTAGAAATTTTTCTGTGGGGTCTTGACACCTGCTGGCTTCAGTCCTATATGTAATTGCCTACTACAAGAGCCCTCTCAAAGTTAGATCTGTGGTTCCATGGTCAAAAACAGTGGAGGAACACTAAATAGTTCCCACATGTTTTCCTTGTTATAAGAACAGTTTTTGTGAATTTCTGTCCAAATTTGACCCATGTTATAAGCGCAATAACCCACTCCAGGGTGTGGGGTTATTGGGGATTAATCAACACCCCAGGTGCTGTGAGGACACTCAGCCTGCAGCCTCATGCCTCACAACGTATCCGGAGTGTTGATTAATCACCAATCAGTCACCCTCTCGGGGTTATTGTTCACCTAACCCACGTTAAAGGGAAAGGGGAAAGGAGAAATTGTTTAATCAGAAAAGGCACACTAAGCCGAAACTTGTTTCCTTGTGCGACCTGGGAGCACAAGAAAATTAAGTGACTTGCTCAGGTTCACACAGTATACAACTGAGGACTGTGGGATTCAAACCTCGGTCTCCAGGTTTGAAGCTCAGAGCTTTAAACCAATGCACTATACTGCCTCCTGACGTTACGTTATGTGACGTTACGTCCCCGATGCCTGTCAGTCTGTCTCTACAGCATGGGTACATGGTTGGAAACCTTAATGCCCTGGGTGTTTGTTGGTATTTTCACCCCAGATTTTCAACATTGGCTTTTTGGGACCCTAGCTCATGAACAGTGGCATTATCATTCAGTTACTCAACCCTGAAAGGTCATTTCGCACAGCAACTGCACCACTGGGAGCCCAGGTGCGGAAATAAATTTCGGGTAGGATGGGAAAAATGACAACTGTACTGTTCATGAGGAGGTGTAAAAAAATGGTAATGTTGAAAATCTGGAGAGAAAATATTAAACATTTGTAAACTTACAAGCATGCGTAGATACTGCACAATGCATGCCCGTAATGCAGTCATTTTTTGGAACTGTTTTTACCAAATTTTCAACATGGGCATTTTGAGACCACTCCTCATGAACAGTGTCACTGTGATTTTCATAATCTGCCCCGAATATTGATTTCCGACAGTGACTGCGCCATTGTGCGCCAGATGTTCGAAAACATATTTTGGGCAGGATGTGAAAAATGACAGCTGTATTGTTCATAAGGAGGTGTGAAAAAATGGCAATGTTGAAAATCTGGAGTGAAAATATAAAAAAGTCTCGAAGTTACGAGCTTGCATGAAAACTGCGCAACACACGCTCGTGAGACAGTCATTTTTTGGAATTATTTCACTACATTTTCAACACAGGCATTTTGGGACCTCCACTCATGAAGAGTGTCGCTGTGATTTTCTTAATCTGTCCAGAACGTTGATTTCCCACAGCTGATCTGGTCATTGTATGCCACAAGTGTGAAAAGACATTTCAGGCAGGATGTGAAAAATGACAGCTGTACTGTTCATAAGGAGGTGTGAAAAAATGGCAATGCTGAAAATCTGGACTGAAAATGTAAAAATTTCTCGAAGTTATGAGCGTGCGTGGAAACTGCGTAATGCACGCTCGTAAAAAACAATCATTTTTTTGAATTTTTTCACCAAATTTGCAACATAGGAGTTTTTGGGAGCCCACCTTATGAACAGTGGCACTGTCGTTGCATTAATCAGTCCCAAAAGGTGATTCCGTGTAGTGACTGCAGAATCACCTTTTGGGACCAAGTAATGAAATGATAGTGACTGATTTCATGAGGTGGGGTCCCAAGAACCCCATGTTGAAAATTTGTAGCCAGAAGTAAAAAAAAAAGGCCGAGATATCCACCTGTTGAACCCCCTTATGTCATTATACAGCTTACCGCATTTCTTCAGTTCGCGGTTGACATTTGGAGAGTTCAGATGTCTCCTGCTCCACCGAAGATCATGGCGCTGACCTCTAAAGGTAAGTATGGGGTGAAGGGGGCGTGGGTAGGTGGGGTGTGCAGAGGGTGGGTGCGGTTTGGGGAAGGGGGCGTCACAGACAGCAAGGGATCATTTTCTTGTTTACAGGTAAAATTAAAAATAAAAACACTTCGGGGGAAGGTTTTCTTTTTTTCAAGTGCTACATTGGGTACACTGGGGTGGGCTCCCAGTGTGCCAGTTGGGTTTTTTGGGGGGTACTGGAGCCGACAGGGATTGGGAACCCCATCAGCAAAGAAAGTGTGTCTGTGTTGGGGAGGGCATGATGTCGAGGGGGATTAGGCACCCCCATCATCAAACAAATAAAACTGGGGGTACATTATGCCGATGGGGATTGGGCATCCCCATCGGCAAACAAATTGAACTGGGGATGGGGTATGCCAACGGGGGACTGGGCACCCCTGAAGTCGGCTTTCTAGGGATTATGAGAGGTGGACGACAAGAGCCGCCACCACGTTTATTGAAATGTTTCACCAGGAAAGGCACATAATGGAGGTGTATCAGATCTGCCACTGCAATGATGAGCCTGTCTCTCATTGCAGCGGCCGATTTCTTTCAAGTTGGTGGCACTCTCTGAAACTGCTGTCATCGGCAGCATGCTCACTGGTTAGTGGCTGAGGGACACACCGACTAAAGCATCCCCTAGATTCGCCCCAACACTGACACACCTTTGAAAGTGCTAGAACAGTGCTACTACCACAAAATGTTGCTTGCGCATGCGTGCAAGCCAACATAAAAAGTAGAAAAAATATGAGCCTCACTGTTCACCTGGTAGAGGAAGGCTCTCATAACGATCACCCCCTTACTTTTGCAAAAAAATATTTTAAACATTTAGATTTTGTTATATATATTACCAAGCTGTGTTTGCTCTATGGAAGGTAAATAGAACTTTATATTCTAATATTTCTGTTTAGATACTAACTAGTATTGAAGTTATAATGGCAATCCTCCCTATGCCAGTATTCTTGTAGAAGAATAGGTTGCAATCTGCACTAAAAACTTGTACAAAGGTGGGCCTCACCACCCCACTGGCATAGTAAAGATCTCAGGATGGTCACCCTTTTCTTTTGTAAAAAATTCTCTAAAATAGTGTGTTCGTTTTGTTGTGTGTTTTTTATTTATATCTGATATTTAGGGATGTTGATCAAAAACAATAAGAATTAATCTGCTGAATATCAACAATAGAATTATTATATTCATTGTATATTTTATGTATCTAATATGCTTTTTTTCTGTTCTGGTTCTGCAGGACCTGTACTCCTCTGACTAGCTCTACAATCTTCATTGGAAGACACCTAGCTGATCGCAGAGCTGGTGGATCACTTTCCATCTCCCCCCTATAGCTCTTCTGACCTCCCTTAGTTTTTTTCTTATAAACAGGAAAGTAAAAAATGCATAGTTTATAAATGACCAATAAGGTATAAGTTAATATTGTTAAATAAATGCATATGAAGAGCTAGCCATAAAGTCTGTCTAGTTGTTTTTTTCCTATTTGCTATTTTTTCTTTTGAATTGGTTGCTCATTTAATTAATTAATTATATAATTGATCACTGGATAAAAAGACTTGCACATGACTTCTCTTTACCATGCCCCCTGATGAAAGGTCTTCACCCGAAGCGTCGGGGCAAGTGGAGTGTGATGTGTTTAGGAGACCCACTTGATTTTCAGCAATAAAGCTGTTTTATCTGCATCATTTTTCGAGTTGGTGCATTTATTTGCATTACTACTGGAGTACTCTACCTTTGGATTTTGATGTCTTCAAGCAAGGCTGGCTGCCCTTCGTTAAGCACCCTCACCTATTGGAGTGTTCGTGGTTCAGCTGTTTCTTCTTTGCACATAAATCAAACTGCTTGCAAACAGGTTTAGCTGGCTTGTCATTCACACAGTTTGTTTGCATGGTGTATTTGTTTACTCACTGAACTCAGTAGCTGGTTCCCTCTGATGGAAAATTTCGGCCTGCTGCCGATTCTAGGAAGGCCTCTGGGGTGAAACGGGCTGGCAATCCCACCGATCATAGCCATAAATGTCTTGATCAGTCTCCAGTCGGTCGGACAACAAGTTGAGCCCGAAATTACACTGTACTAGTCTGTTTACTAAAGTTTAAAATGCTCACAAGCTCCTCGATGGTTGACCCTGGTCTAACCAGCTTGCATGCCACTCTCTCTCTCCTCCTTGAACACTCTGCAGCACACAGACACTGGCCAGGAGCCAGGACTGGATGCAGCGGCACCAATCACTCGATGCTATGCAAATGAGCCTCTCTCTCTCTCTCTCTCTCTCTCTCTCTCTCTCTCTCTCCTCGCTTGTTCTTCCTTCACAGTGGTTGTTGAGTAGGAGCAAATTTAAACTGTAACTTTTTCCCAGCTGCAATTTCAGTGGTGGGAGCACCGTTTTGACCATTTTTACCACAGTTTCTGGACAATTTCTTTAGCGACGCCCCCAATTTGCACACTAAATGCATGAAACTTTCAGGACACATATCTGAGTCTGTTCTCTAAAGTCCGCAATATTTTTTTGCATTTGAAAATTGCATTTTAAAAGTTCTCTAAGCACTTCTGATACAGACACCAGGACACACATTTCAATGCTTTACTATCCATTACAAGTTGAAAACACACAAGCAGCACTCTGTTCTTTTACTGTACTGGAAGGCACACAAGCAGCATATTTGGGTGGCATTTTCCTGGGCACAAATCTCTTGTCCAAAGCTTCCTTTCTGTTTGGGCTGCAACACTAATAGACAGAAAGAGGATAGACAGACCCTCAGCAAAACATTATCTGGTTCTCTCCCCAAATTAAACATCAGCAGATGAGCCCCTATTTTTCGTAACTCCCCCACACTACTTTGCACAGGTAGCTACCCCTGGCACCCATAACTGGGCACAAACACTCAGAACACATTTAGAAATTGTACCATTCCTAGCTTTGGGAATGTATACCAGGCTCATTACTCTACAGATCAAGGGGTGGAGGTGTACAAAAGCAATATGACCTATAAGGTATTTACAAAACCAGGTTCTAGGGAGAGAACTTTTTGTAAGGACTATGTTAGAACTTCTGCAGGGGTACCCAGTAAATCCACACACAGGAAGCAATAACATAACTGTCCAAACCATAGTTGGGATTCTAGAGTGTGACTTTATACCAAAAGATGCTCTCTAAACCAATGGTGGACCCCCAAGGTTTGTACATCATGGCACTAGGAACTTGCAGAACAACAAATCGACTGTATCTGACAGAAAACTCTTTGTAATGCCATGCTGTAGGACACTGAACATCTTGCACTTGTATTCTCATATAGCATAGGACATTTCTTCCAGTGGCACTGGCCACAACTGAAAACACATTTGCTAACAGGGCACTTGCACTTTGTTTCCCACATGTCGTAGGACATTGAACATTTTTTCCAGTGGCACTGGCCACAACTGAAAACACATTTTGCTAAGAACTAGCACAACCGCCCTATGTCTAAAGTAACTAGGCGTCCTTACTGAACCTGTTAGACCTGAACTGGTTACTCCAGATGGGGGTCTGCCAACCCTTTGCTCCCAAATTCATCCTTTTTTTTTTTTTACCAGGAGAGATACACTAAGCTGAAAGGTTGTTTACAGGTGTGACCTGGGAGCACAAGGAAGTTAAGTGACTTACTCAGGGTGACACAGTATTGAAAGTGGGGGCTGCGAGATTCAAACCCAGGTATGCAACTCAGAGCCTTAAACTGCTGCACTATACTGCCTCCATGCCATTCTTTACACCTTAAACATTTGAAAACACACTTTGGAAAATGCTTATTGAATGAAACTTTGGCATCCAGCATTTGAATCACTACACTGGTAGTGGAAAAACTAAAGTCCCGAACAATGTGATATAGTCATACCTCTGGACGCACACACTTCAGACAACTTCAAATGAGAACAGTCTCAAACTTCCGAATTCACAGAAACGTTGTGTATTTCCCTTTTAGCCAGAGAACACAACAGCACAGGTACTTGCTTTCTGCAGCAAAAGTCAGATTCAACTCACTGTTAGACATTTTAGGCAGCTTCAAAGCATCCTGGATCGAAAAGGGGATTGCCTCTTGGATCCATCCACTAGCAGTCCTTTTCACCCCTCCAGGGATGAAAATCAGTAGATCCTGCTGCAGACAACGGTTTCCACCACTTCTCTTGGCAAACTTTATAATTACTAGGACTAGGATGAGAATGCAGGGCCCTTAACTCAGAGCCCTCAACTGAGCAGTTCTCACTTCTCCAACTTCAAGCCACTGACTCACACTGACTCTCATCTCAAGATTCTGAACTCCATTCTCACAGCTGGCAAAGGCTTATGCTGCTGTGAGAGTTCCAAATGAGCTCATCACTTTCATCTCAGCTGAAGCCAAGTAAACAGAAGAGTGAGCAGGTGAAAAATCCATTTAACTAGTTAGTTGCCTGCTGCATCTCCCTGCCAAGCACTAATACTGAGGGGATTCTAGTAACCCCAGGGGACTGGGTGGTTACATGTACAAGTTTAGTTACTCTAGCCTTTCCTCTTGTGACCTCCTGTGCAGCCCTTGAATCATCTTGGTTGCTGTTCTCTGGATCTTCTCCAGCCTGTCCTTGTCACATTAAGTGTGACCTCCAGAACTGGACCCCGTATTCTAGTTGTAGTCTGACCAAAGTATTGTATAGTGGCATGATCACCTCCCTTTTCCTGCTTGTAAAGCCCCTTCCTATACATGCCAACATTCTGGTCACCTTCCCCACCGCCCTATCACATTGATTCCTAACCTTCAGGTTATCCAAAATGGTGATCCCTCCTGCTCTGTAACCTCCAGCCCCACCCCCCCCAAGCCAGTATTTTATCCTTGGGTTTTATGTCCTATGTGCATAATTTTAAATTTTTGCATTGAATTGAAATTGTGACTTCCTGGACCACTCCTTCAGCCTGGAAAGATCTTCCTCATTCTCCCCCGATGTGTCTACCCTGTTACAGATCTTCATATTGTCTGCTAACAGATACACCTTCCCATTCAGGCCCTCTGAAATATCTCCAATGTACAGTATATGTCAAACAGTATTTATTTATTTAGTTTTTGTTGACTGGGTAAGTGCACTAGACAAATTATTGCCTATTTTCAGGCATGACCCAGAGGGAGGGGGATGCAGATGAATGCCAACTGACCTTGAACCAGATTAAGCTGCTGGTGGTATTTTTAGTGAATGGGGGAAATTTGGCCAGGACACCGGGGAAATTCCCCTACTCAGCCAGCAGGGGGAACCCATGGCTGTTTGATGCAGGATGGCCAGTACAGTGGAAACCCGGGAGTAGATGGATGCTGAAAGTGCAGGAGAGATAGCCTCCTCTCCTGTACTGGAATTGCAAGAGGCTGTAGAGGAGGAGGAAATAAAAATTGCTGAAGAATTGGAGGAAAGTATACTTGAAAAGGAGTAAAATGAGCACTGGATGGTGAGGACACAAGAAACAGAAATAAGTAACATGGAGTTGGATGCCAATAAGGAGCGTTTATTGCTTGAAAAACAGGAGCTGCTAAAAAAGTATTGCGGCTGGAGAAAGAACTAGAGGTCTTACCAGGAAAGTCAGGGCCAGTCGGACAGCCAGAAGGACTTGTCAAACAGCCGGTGAGTCAGCAGAATGCTGACATTGAAAGGAAGTGAACTGAGGGCTTAACTTGCACCGCGACCAAAGCACGAGCCATCACGTCACCGGACCAGAAAATAAAAGAGGATGGCAGGGAAGTCAGGAAACAACCCAAGTGCCATGGAAACAACCCAAGTGCTGGTGGATGGAAAGAAAGGGAAGGAAAGAAAAGTAAACTTTTAGGCCCAAAGGGACCAAAAATTACTCAGAAAAGCACAGACAATGAGATACAAAGCAAGTCAGATGGGGAAATATTTTCATTTAATAAAGAGCAAAAATGAGGCTGGAGCAAGACTCAAGATGTGATAAACGAACACCTTGGTGGTTTGAAAGAGCAAAGTACTGATGGTCCTAGTGATATTATGAAAGACAAGGACGTGGGAGGCCTGAATTGGTCTCCAGGACTGGCACTAAAGATGGGATCAAGCGGCAGACGGCTCCTGGTCTCCTAAGTCTCAGGATCCTGTATATATCAACATGTTGAGGGAAACTACTGTTGCAGTGGGAACCAATAAATTACTGAGCTCCCACGAACCCCGGGGTAATGATGCTGAACTTTTCATTGTAGATAATACTGTTGTTAATGGAAAGGTTGTACTGTATCAGGATGCTACTGAGGGGACAGAGGGTGGTTTACATATGGAGGTAAATACAGAACAACCTGAAACAAGTATAAAAACGAATGTTGAGGTCAACACAGTAGCTGGGGAAGGGACCCAGGAAAATGTGGAGCAGGTTAGACTAGGCCCATCCCCCAGAATACTACAATAGTGGGTGTGGAACAGAATAGGTCAGGGCCTGGTTTTAAACTTTCTGACTTGTTCAGTAACAAAGGGGAGCCAGCTCCTAGGCATAATGCCATTAGAATTTTATATAAAGGAGGGTTGGAGAACCCCTATGATAGGGTGTTTATGGCTAAAACTCTCCTAAAAGGTTCTATGCATTTTTTCTCCTCCGAGATATTTGCCCTGATTGGTTTGGGTAACTCCAACTATGATGCAAGTTTTAAACAGGCTTCTAGTTTGATGAGATTTTGGCCCCAGTATGCATCATGTAAAAATACCCCGGTTTGGTAGCCCGTTCATGTGATTGCCCTAACCAGACCCACTGTAAAGAACTTAACCATCATGTTCAAAAATGAAGGTGTCAATATTGAAGACATCCTATGTTGGCTAAGACAAAGGTGTAAGATCTTGAACAAACCATCCCCCACATTAGACAGTGAGCAGATCTGGGATGGGGATGGAGGGTAAGAGTAAAGTTATGCACTACAAATTCAGGTCTTAGTCACCTACCCAGTTTCTTCTTTTTAGGAAGAGATAAAGGAATGATATTTTATGCAGAGCAGCCCAAATCAAGTTTTAAATGCAGATCTAGGGTGCATTTAAGTTCGGCATGTGATACATTAAAATGCAGTCATTGTTTGGAGTGTGGACACAGTTTGGGATCATGTTTAAATTTATTTAACTGCAACCTGTGTGAGCGCATGGGCCATGCCTATGGGCACTGTCCGTGGCCTTCACACAACAGGGAAGATTGTCCCTCTCATGAGGGATTGATTAATCATGCCCAGCATCAGGTAGCAAGAAGGGTGGCAGATCAAAATGTGAGGGCTGAATTAGCCAATACAAGGCAGAACTGTATAGAAGTTTTAGACAGTCAGGCAGACACAGGATCTGTGGCCAAAAACCCGACAACAGATAATACAGAAACTGAACAAACAAGGTCAGGACACCACGAGTTTTCAGAGAGGGATAGTTGAGATGCCCACCCCTGGTATACAACACACAGAGCACAGAAAAGGAGTCATTTAAAACAATTCCACAAAAGAGATATAGACATGGTGCGGTGTTCCCCAAGCAAGACAGCAAGAAGGCCAAAGGTAAAACTTGGAAAACAGGAAGTAAGTATGCTTTGTTATCTTCCGATGCTACGGATAGAGATTCTGAAGGGGAAGAGACAGATTCCTCATCAGTTATGTCCAACACTGACACTGATGGAGGAAGAGGGTTGGACCCCATCACAAAATGCACTAGGCAGGGCAGCAGGAATAGGGTCACTTAATCATCTATGTGCTTATGGATAGTTTAACCATAAACTCTCTCAACATTAATAGTATTAAAGGGGAGCGGAAACTGGGAGGGGTTATGCTATCTCTCCAAAGCCTTCATAGTGACATTATTTGCCTGGTTGATACCCGAGTTAAAACCTGCAGAAAGTTACAACAAGACTCAAAAGCATGGAAACAAGGCCCATCCTTCTGGTCAACTGGGGTGGACCGGTGTGATGGGATAGGAATTCTCTTTGCAATACCCAACATGGCTGTATCTAGACTAGTGAATATCAGTCCAGGAAGAGCTTTGTTATTAGATTTTTCCTATGTTAATGAGAGATTTAGGTTAATTGCAATGTATGGCCCCCAGACTAAAGCCCAGAGAACAGCCCTTTTTAAATTAATACAACCCTATTTACATAGTTCTCGGTTGGTATTATGGACAGGGGACTTTAACTGTGGGATGCAGCAGATAGACAGGGGCCTCAGAACAACTAAATAATTTAGTGATTCAGTGTATCTTAAACAAATTGTAGACACAGCCAAGCTAAAAGATGCTTATAGGAGCATGCATCCTGTGGGGGATTCACTTATTTTAGAGGGACAATCAAGACAAGAACAGACTTCATTTTTGTTTCCAAAGTACTGCAGGATCAGGAGCGTAAGACAATAGCTCAGGTATTTTCAGATCATGTGGCAGTTGTAGCAAGGATTACATGGAAAGGATGTCCTTGCTGTAAGAAAAATTCATGGAGGCTGAATGAGGAGTTATTACAAGATCCAAAAGTGAGGAAGGTATGGGCGATAGAGTGGGCGGCTAGATTATCAGTAGCAGATTGCTATGACAAAGTGACAGAATGGTGGGAGGACACTAAGAAGGCCTGGAAGCAGGTATTCCAAAGGCATGCATCAGCAGCTAGCAATGAGAGATACATGGAATACCTATCACTTAGGCATCAGCTGCAGCATCTTATCTCCCTGTCAGATAGCACCACTGGTAATTACGGGGCTCAAATTAAGATAATCACCCCAGAATTCTAAAAGAATTAAGCAGAGAACTAGTGACAACACTGACTACCCTTTTTAACAAATCATGGGAGGATGGTGTGGTACCTGAGGACAGGAGGAAGGCAGGTGTGATTCCCCTTCACAAAAGTGGGACCAAGATAGAGGCAGGAAACTACAGACCTGTCAGTTTGACCTCTGTGGTAGGGAAAGTGATGGAATCACTTCTGAAGGAAAAAACTGTTGAGTACCTTGAAGGCAGAGGAGCACAGGACCCAAGGCAGCATGAATTCAGAGTGGGAAGGTCATGTCAGACGAATCTAATTGATTTGTTTGACTGGGTGTCCAAAGTAGTAGACCAGGAAGGGGCTGTGGATATGGCCTACCTAGACTTTAGCAAGGCATTTGACACAGTCCCACACAAAAGATTAATAGTCAAATTAACCAGCCTGGGAGTGGGTCCCAGGGTGGTAGCCCGGGTAAAACACTGGCTGGACAACAAGACACAGAAGGTAATTATAAATGGAGTCCACTCTGAAGAACGAGGGGTTACTAGTGGGGTACCGCAGGGTTTAGTATTGGGTCCAGTCCTTTTTAATGTCTTTATAAGTGACATTGAAGAGGGACTGGAAGGAAAAGTATGCCTCTTTGCAGATGACACAAAGATCTGCAACAGAGTTGATACACAAGGAGACATGGAAAAGATGAGAAGGGACTTGGCAAAGTTGGAGGAATGGTAAGAAGTATGGCAGCTTGGACTCAATGCAAAGAAGTGCAAAATAATGCATCTGGGAAACAAAAACCCAGGGGAAGATTACACAATGGGGGGAAGGTAGTAACAACAACAAACATGGAAAGGGACCTGGGGGTAATCATATCAGATGACCTTAAGGTTGGCAAACAATGCGAGAAGGTGGTAGGGAGGGCTGGGGGGGATACTGGGATGTATAGGCAGAGGCATCACCAGCAGAAAACAGGAAGTTGTTATCCCCCCGTACAGACAGTTAGTGAGACCCCATCTGGAGTACTGCGTCCAGTCCTGGAGACCCCATCTCCACAAGGACATAGATAGGAAAGAGACAGTTCAGAGGCGGGCAACTAAAATGGTGCAGGGTCTGCAAGAGAAGCCATATGAGGACAGTCTAAAGAAGCTTAATATGTATACCCTTGAAGAAAGGAGGGAAATGGGGGACATGATAGAACTGTTTAAGTACCTCAGTGGAATCAACAAAGTCCAAGAGGGTAGCATCTTTCAGAAAAAGAGATGTGCAAGAACAAAGGGACACAATTTGAAGATAGACGGGGAACGGCTCTGGGGCAATGAGAGGAAGTATTTTTTCACAAAAAGGGTGGTGGACACATGGATTAGCCTTCCTAATGAGGTTATGGGGTCTAAAACTGTGGGAGAATTCAAGAATGCATGGGACAGACATAAGGCAATTTTTGTGGGGGGTAGGAAGAAATAGGCTGTTGGTTAAATAGGATCTGCAGCTTATCCTCTAGGTAGGGAAATGGGCAGACTAGGTGGGCCAAGCGGTCCTTATCTGCCATCAAAGTCTATGTTTCTATGTTTCTAAGTGAGAGAATGAAGGGATTGCAGTATGACAGAGCTAGGTCACTAGGACAAAAGGCTAGGTTTGGAGCGCAGATGGTCAAAGGAGGGTTTGATGCTTACAAAGATTGTAAGGGAACAACGGATTCTTGAGTAATCCAATAATGAATTTCTCCCAATGGGGATACGGTTAGTGCACCAGAGAAACTAGTGGAACTAGTAGAACAGCAGATGTTAGCCCAGTTTTGGAAAGAACCTGTATGTCCAGATGGGTTGGGTTTCTTACAGTCATTACATCCCCCTCAGATAACTAATGCAGCGAAGGTAGACTTAGTTAAGCAGATCACTGAATCTGAGGTGGCCCTAGTGATCAGAGAGCTCAAATCAGGCATGGCTCCTGGTTCAGACGGCCTCGCAGTGGGATTATATAAGACCTTTCAAGAGGAACTGGTTCCTGCCTTAGCTATATTGTTCAATGATATGTTATCTAAAGCAAAGTTTTTGAGATCCATGTGCAAAGCAGCACTAGTTTTGATCCATAAGAAAGGCCCCAAAAATACTCTGGAAAATTGGAGACCATTAAGTCTATTAAACATGGACAGGAAAATAGTGGCCAAAATGTTATTAACACAGCTCACTACAGTAGCTCAAATAATTAGTTCTGCGCAGACATGTGGTATTCCGGGTAGGACCCAAATTGACAATTTGATTATGTTAAAAGAACTATTTGCACAATCCAAAGGTCAGGGTATTAAAGGGTGGGTAATCAGGGTAGACTAGGAGAAAGCCTTCGACAAGATAGCCCACAAATTCTTGTTCTCAGTACTTGCTGCATTTGGGGTCCCAGTCCACTACATAGGTTGGATTAAAGCATTGTATCAGGATGCAGTAATAACCCCTAGGGTGAATGTGTGGACAGGGAAGCAAGTGGTTGTTAAAAGGAGAGTAAGGCAAGGGTGTACCTTAAGTCCTCTTATATATAATTTTGGAATACACATCTTATTAAGAGCCACAGAACAGTGTCCAGAGATAGTGGGGTTAAGTGTAAATATGACCTGCCTCCCCATCAAAGTTATAGCGTACACGGATGATGTAGTTTTAATACTAAAAAGCGACTCTGATGAGCAAGTCTTATTTAATGTCTTATTAATATCAGGGTCTAAGATAAATAAAAATAAAAGCAGGAAAGCAGGGGTGTGCCAATAGGGGGAGCCAAAATTCCTGTTGTGAGATCATTAGCAGGCATCACGATCTCCCCTGAACCTTTGCAAATTTTAGGAATTTCTTTTAGGTCTGAGGATAGTCAGACAACTAACTGGGAAATGGCATTAGCAAAAGGATGGAGGCAACACCAGATTGGAAAAAAAAGAGAGTGCATCTGATTAAATCTTTATTGATACCTGTGTTCTGATATATAAGCTATGTATTTCTTCCCCTGATGAAATTATATACTCACTTATTCAGTATATTTTTCCAAGGGTTTGGGGGGTCACATCTAAACCCCATCAAAAGGGAAATTACTTACAGACTACTAACAGAAGGGGGGGTGGGTATGATCAATGGTGGCCTTTTTTTTAACTATATTTTTGAATGACAATATAGGCATGACATTGAAACCAGGAAATAGAACATGGAAAAAACTAGTTTCTTGCTGGGTGGTTCCTTGTAGGACAGCATGGGAGCAAGGTCAGAAGAGATTATTAAAGAAGATAAGTGTCTTACCAAACTATGGACTAGAAGCAATCACACAGGCAATAGGGTGGGGCTTGAAGCCCGATGATTTGATAGTACCAAACAGGAAAGCATTATACGAACAGGTACTAAGGTCAGGGGAACACGGAGAGATTGTATTTCCCAGCTGTCCACAAGTACATAATAGGTGAATAATGAAGCAATTAGTGAATCCCAGAATTCCGGTATATGCATGGGATGGTTTATGGTCGGGGAATTATGATAGATTAAGTGTGAGAGGCGATAACAAACACAAAATAATACCTGAAAAGCACTGCCCAAGAGATGGCTGTATTCAGATAACTGAGATGCAGAAGCATTTATTTTCAGAGTGTCAGTCTGCACAGGCCTTCTGGACATTATTAGTGGAAGAATGGGAGGAACCCCTTTTCTCTAGTCTTACATACGAAGAAATAATGTTTGCCAATAACATGTCTTTAAACAGGAAGTATAATAGTGAAACTATTTATGTAATGTTAGTGATTGTTAGATATATTTGGCAGGCCACATGTTTATTGGTTCTTCAACAAATAAAGGTTTCATACCAAGAAATTATGAATAAAATTAGAAGGAGTGTACAAAACGTGCAAATGAGACATTTTAAAACCCAGTCCAGGGTACAGGTTAACTGTTTATGGATTAACTGTGACAAATGGGATTAGGTTTGAAGTCATATGGAATTAATATTTGTAAATTCCAGAAGTAGGTGAATGAGAATTTGTGTATTTAGAACTATACAGACTATGTATGTGATCTTATGGATTTATTATTCTTATGGTTTGATGTTGTAATGAAGACCAAATTCCTTAAATGAAATGCCCCTACTGTTTGGTAGGGGGAGCTGCAGAACACATGGCTGCAGTCCCAGAGGATGGTTATTCTGCTGGTGTACCTGTAGGAGAACAGATCTCCCTCCCTACAGGTCGAGCTCAGGAGATCAGCAGTGATATGGAAATAATGGAAACAACAGAAAATCTGTCTGGTGTTGTTGAGACTGAACTGCAAAAGGTTGAAACTACAGATGAAGAATGGCTGAGACGAATACTAAAAGGAAACAGAGCTATGGTAATGGCAGTCATACAGCCTATATCGCAACAACACACGGAGCAATCATCTGTTTCACCACACACTGCTGCAGTTGGAGAATCTGAAGCGGTAACACTGGAGAATCAAGTGGATTATGTGCAACCTACAATGCCAACTGAATGAAGTGGTTCTCTGCCGCTAAATGCTTTGACGCCTGGAAATGAAGGATTTGACAGTAGTGGTGATGCATCAGCATTGAGGGCGCAGCAGCCCAGTGACTCAGCAATTGTTGAAATGCTGTCTGCAGCTCTTGGACTTGGGCCACACAATGCTATAGTTTCTGCTGCTAAAGATGACAGTGTACTTGCAAAATGCACTGGTGTAAGTACTATTACAGCCTCTAACACAAACGCTAGTAAAATTGTGGCAGCGGGAGAAAAATTAGGCCTGAGAAAAGGGCAGGTGGGTCCTACTGAACAGAATGTTGCTTTTGGGATAAAACCCCCACAAACTTTGGAACGCTTCTTTCAGGAGGTGAGATGGAAAAGAACAGACACTGGCCAGTGGGTGCCTGACCCAGACCACAGCCCAATGGCTTGCCAGTTGAGGGGGACACAACTCTCAATATGGATATGCATATAGGAGCCACAGGAACTGCTTTCATTACGGAGTCAGATTTAGACCTCCATGCAGAGGATATGCATGTTGCTCCCATAGATATTGCACTCTCACAGGACAAACAGCTAACAGACACCTCTGACTCAGGGGATGAAGGGCCGAGTACTCGCCCTTCTTCTTGGGCTGAACAAATGGGTGACAGAAGAAGTCTCCTAACCATCTTGACCACTAAACAGGGAACAGGCCAGAACAACCTGGGAAGAATAAGGAAGGGATCATTTTTTTCAACAACCTCCTCCAGCACAGTGCAGAAATGCAGTTCAACTGCAATATTTAGGAGGTTTGGACAATATCCCGGACAGAATTTATGTAGTGAGGAAACTGATAAAGTAATCCCTGGATTTCTTTACTAATGAGATTTATGCACTCATTCATGTATCAGGGGATAGTCTCTATGATATTAGTTTTAAAACCCCACAAGGCCTAGATAGGTTCTGGTCCAAATACAAAAAGTTAAGATATACTGCTTTGTGGTTGCCATTTAGAGCGAGTCCTCTTACTAAACCTGCAATTAAAAATGTAACAATCTTATTCAGGAATTAAAATGTAGCTGTACATGATATAACACACTGGTTGCAGCAATGATGCAAGATTTTGGGCCTTCCTCAACCTATCTTTGTTGAGGAGCATTTGTGGACAGGGGTTGGAAATATAGGGTAAGATAAAGACATACGAATCAGGGCCCTGTGCATTTGCCATGCAGCTTATTTTTTGGGGAGGGAAAGAGGACACTGCTTCTATGCTGGCCAACCAAAGACGTGTTTTAAATGTGGGGTTTTTTTTGCATCTAAGTTCAGCTTGCGATCAGTTGAAATGTAATTTATGTTTGTCATTTGGGCACACTGGAGCCAATTGTCAAAATGAGTTAAAATGCAACTTGTGTGACGAAACAGGGCACACTTATCATGCCTGTCCCTGGGCCACACACAATAGAACTGACAGACCAGCCCAAGATACCTTACTCTCAAATGCACAAAAGGAAAACATAGCTGCACATAAAGAAGCAAGTAAGGCCCCTAGTGTGGGAGTAGCACTAGAGGTATAGGAAGCACCTCCACAGCCCCACATAACTCTGCAGAACACACAGGTCTCTCTCCCCCCAGATCTAACAGACACAGCAAGGCCTGGGGGTACAGGGGAAACACATTCTCCTAGGCCTTTAGAGGCCTTGCTACTAGAGAAAGGGGAAACAAGGCAGGATTCAACTATTTCGGTACATGTAGACCACACACTAACAGAACAAAGAGTAATGCCACCACCCAAATTGACTGTTGTTTCCAACAAAAAGGGCCTTGAGACAAAAGAGACCCAAATCTAAAATTGCCAAAGCGTTTTCTCCGATACAGGCTATTACACTTAGTAATAAATATGATATCCTGACAGTAGAAATCTGAGCAGGGAGGAGAATCAGAAACTTCCTCTCAACCAATGGTATGTACTGACTCTGAAGGTAACACCCCCAATTCAAGACATGGCAGGACCTAGGAAAAGAGCGAAAATAGGGACACCCACTTAAAATCCTACTTTGATGTTATGACATCTAATTTCGAACTCCAAGTTGCCACCCTAAATGTCAATAACTTGAAAAATTCTAGACAGAGATTGGTCACACTATCTTTAATAAAGGACTTTAAATCTGACATTTGTTTTCTCCAGGATACAAGACTTAACACATCTTCTTTAGTGCAAGCAGCCCAGAAATTGTGGTGTTGGGGCCCTTCCTTCTTTTCTTTTGGGACAGACCTTTGTGATGGGGTAGGGATTTTATTTCGGGGAGATAAGTATTAAGACTCCAGAATTTTGGAAATTCATGCTGGGAGGGCACTATTAATTGATTTTTCAGTTGAAAATAATACATGGAGAGCTATAAATATTTGTGCCCTCTCTACGAAAAAGGATAGAGTTGTGCTATTTAATGCTGTGAAACCTTTTTTATTCACCATGAAATGTGTTATCTGGGGTGGAGACTTTAATTGTGTAATAGCCAAACAAGATAGGTGGGCTCATACCAATGAAGATTTTTGTGACTCTAACTGTTCAAATTCTATACTTACTACTGTTGGACTACAGGATACCTATAGGGCACTATATGATCAAGGTGGTCATACTATTTTTAAAGGATGACGGTCTACAATGATTGACTTCTTATTTGTTTCAAAGGATGTACAAGTTCACAGGGCTCAGACATTTCCTGTAGAAACATCAGATCATATGATTTTAGCTGTGACATAGGGCTTACAAGATAAAGTCATTCATGGGAAAGGCTACTGGAAATTTAATAACACTCTATTAGAAGATCAGAATATTATCTCTCAGGTCCAGGACTTTCTTAAGGCATGTATGTCCATGGCTGGGATAGCAGAAGACCTTAGCACCTGGTGGGCAGATACAAAAAATTAGTTAAATAATGCTTTGATGCATATAACATCATCAAACAGCATTAAGCAATATAAACAGTATTTAACATTAAGAGCTCAATTGGCTAGACTCTATTGTAAATTCACAAAGAATTAATGTAACTAGTTGGATCAATAATATAAAACAGGAAATGGAAGGGCTGCAATATTCTAGGGCTTCTGCCATGTTACTGGAACATAGGATATGTTCACCTGGGAAAACAACATTTGGAGATGCCTTTGAAAGCTGCAATAACAGAGCAGAGACTAGAACAATGGCATCTATTTAAACAAGAGATAGTAGGTAAGTCACTACAAATCCAGAGATAATAAAAGACGTTAACCTCTACTTAAAAGATATGAATACTGCTCCACATTTAAAAGACAGTAGTATGAGGATTTTTTACATTCCATTAGATAATGGGTAAAGTCAGACTCGCTTCCTGATTGGCTGAAACAGCCTCCCACCCGGGCTGTTATTTCTTAACAACGGCCCGCTCAATAACAAGTTCCCCCTAGCAGCACCCAGCACATCCTAATATCCCTGTGCCCAAGCTTGCTAGCTGCTATTTTTTATTTTGCTATTAGCGACAAGATTATTTAAAAGCACCCACATAGAACAAATCCTGAAAGCATTCAACAATAAAACATGTCCAAAAACTGAAAAGTCGTCTTCTTCTTGTTTTTCCCCCCTACTAAATCAGTCCTCTCTCGATGCTGGCAAGCCCGAGAACCTCGCATCCTGTCCGACTCTCACAACTGCCACTACCCGGTACCGCGACTTATTACATCCAAAAATAAAAATGAAATCCCCGCTCCTCCATAAAATAAAGAAAAATGAATTGCCTCCTTGATTTCTGGCCCCAGACCTCATCGGCCGACTTCCGTGTCCCCGAATGGTCTCACATGACACCGCGTGATTCCCATTCTACAGTTCAGCCCGTCGCTCCCGCCTCTCACAACCGAACACTTTTTTTCAACATAATGTGAACAGATAACCGAGGACGATAAAAAATTAAAAGCAGCAATTCCCTGACATTGCTGTAAAAAGATGGCACTGCAAGACATATAAAAACACATATAACAAACAGCAGCACCTCTAGTGGCACTGAACGGACTATTTTATAAAGCCAGCATTTCACTAAATTTTTACTAACATTTTACACTTTTTAATGAAATCATTTTAAAAAAAAAAAAGTAATAATATAAACCCATTATCTAAGTGTAATAATACCCTCCAGGGTGAGCGTTATGGGACATAATGGACCTTCCAGGGGCTATAAGGCCCTCTGCCTGCGGCGTCGGGCCTCATTACGCCCCTGGGTGGTCCGTTATATCCCAATAACGCCCACCCTATCGGGTATTATTACTTACTTAACACACCTGATCCTTCTGACAAAGAAACAGGTGGTTTAACCCAGCCAATCACTAAAGCAGAAATTGAACAAGTTATTAAACACTTAAAAAATGATAATGCTCCAGGATTAGATGGTTTCACAACTGAATTTTATAAAACATTTAGTAAAGATTTAGTGCATATAGTAGTTGTATTTAACTGGATATTGTTGAACCATAAAATAGACTTCCACTTATGCATAGCAGTACAGATTTTCATACATAAAAAAAATGATCGGAGTGATCTAAATATTGGAGACCCCTGAGCTTAATAAATGTAGATCTAAAAATTTTAATGAAAAGTCTAGTTATGAGACTCTCTACAGTAGCGCCATATTTAATATCACTAACTCAGACTTGTGCTGTACCAGGACAGTCTATTACAGGCAATTTACTACTCATTAGGGAATTGGTAGAACAGGGGAAAGAAGATGGTATTTCAGGTTATATCCTATCACTTGATCAGGAAAAGGCATTTGATAAGGTTTCACATAAATGTATAGAATATATATTATTATCATATGGGATACCACAGGAATTTTGTACTTGGGTACTCACTATTTATAGGGCAGCAACAACTATCCTGTTAGTGAACAGACATTTAGGTTCATATATACCAATATATAGAGGGATAAGGCAGGGGTGTGCTATGAGTCTGTTACTACATGTCTTTTGTTTGGACCCCCTTTTGTGGCTTTTACAAAAAGATTAAACTATTAATGACCAAAGGAAGGTGTTTTAGAAGTTAAAACTGCAGCATATGCAGATGACATCTGCTTATTCATTCCAGATCAGGTATCAGGAGATTGGGCACTGAACAGAATACACCAATATTCCAGGACAACTGATGCATCTATTAATAAAATCAAAAGCATTATATATCCTTTAAGTTTATCTGTTGTTCACTTAAGTACCTTACAGGGTATTAAGGTTTCTGAAGAAGCTTTCAAAGTTCTAGGTATTACCTTTGGGAGGGAGGATAATGGTACACTAAACTGGGAAGAGAAAATAGAACATGGTAAAAAGAAAGTACAAATTTTGAAGACATGGCAACAAACAAAGAAAGTAGCAATAGTTAAAACATTTTTATTCCCAATTTTTACTTACTTAAGTATAGTATATCCTATTCCATTTGCTTTAGAAACAACCCTACTTAGTTTAGTATTTCAAATTATATGGGTTAGTCGTGTAAACTCCATAAAATGGGAGGTTTTATACTTATCAGTGAAGAAAGGAGGGTTGGATTTACTAAATCCCATTTCATTTTTTTATAGCATGTTTTTTCATAAAAACCTAGTGGATCCCATGAGGTTCTGTTCAGCAATATGGACATTTTTCACTGCTAATTGGATGAGATCTTTTTTTGAAATTTGAAATGGTCCTACTGGTTTATCTGCAACATTTAGGTCAGGTCTGTTTTTTTTTTAAACCCGTAGTAAAAAAAGTTACAAAATGGCATTTGGAACCAGGACACATAGTACAGCAAACTAGAAAACAGATTTACCATAGTATTCAGGAGATGGCATTTACTATAGCTCCCATATTTAAAGGAGTATTGGAGGATTATTATGGGGAGGTGTTAAAAACTTTACAATATACTAGGACCCCCCCCCCAAGAATAAGGGATGTGGTTTGGCTCAGCAGTCATGGTAGACTAAATGTAAAGGCAAATGTTAAACACAAAAGTCGAGCAGAACGGATATGTCTGAGACCATCCTGTACAGCGGTAGAGGAAACTATGAGACATTTTTTTCTGACCTGTCCTTATGCACATTCCTTTTGGCAATTATTGGCTCAAAAGTGGGGAAATGTGAAATGGTTGTCACTTACATATGAAGACTTGGTGGGGGGGGTTTCTATACAACATCACAACATTGCAACTGGGACAATCAGATTGATACTTACCTGTATTAAATGTATACTATGGCAAACTCACTGTAAGTTTGTTTTACAACAAATCTATTTAGAACCTGAGAAAGTGATGTTATTGTTAGAACATGAATTATATACTTTGAGCATATCTGAAAAGAAATATCTGCCTAAAATGTTTGGATTGGTAGATGGAAAAATGTTCCTTTTCTGAAAGATAAAATTGGTTAATTTCGACATATTAGACTGTTTTAGGGTGGGGTTTAATATGAATATAAGGTAGTGTATTGGGGTTGCTAGGGATTTTGTACATAGTACTGAGTTCTGTATTATGATTTTATTATGTTTTGTATTAGTCTTATAAATAAAAAATCCTCTACTGGACTGTAGGGGGAACCATGCTCCAGGTGGGGTGGAAAGGATGAAAAGGGACTTGGCAAGGTTGTAGGAATGGTCAAATGTATGGCAGCTTAGATTCAATGCAAAGAAGTGCAAAGTAATGCACCTGGGAAACAAAAACCCAGGGGAAGAGTACCCAATGGGGGGGAGATACTGACAACAACAAAAATGGAAAGGGACCTTGGGGTAGTCATGTCAGATGACCTAAAGGTGGGTCAGCAATGTGAGAAGGCAGTAAGGAGGGCTGGGGGGATACTGGGATGCACAGGGAGAGGCATCACCAGTAGAAAACAGGAAGTTGTTGGCCCTCTGTACAGACAGTTGGTAAGACCACATCTGGAGTACTGTGTACAGTTCTGGAGACCCCATCTCCGCAAATACATAGACAGGGTGGAGGCTGTCCAGAGGAGAGCAACCAAAATCATGCAGGGTCTGCATCAGAAGACATATGAAGAAAGACTAAAGGAACTAAAGATGTATAGCCTTGAGGAAAGGAGGGAGAGGGGGAACATGATAGAAACTTTCAAATACCTCAAAGGACTCAACAAAGTCCAAGAGGGTAGCATCTTTCAGAAAAAGAGATGAGCCAAAACAAGGGGGCACAATTTGAAGAAAGAGGGGGGAATGGCTCAGAGGTAATGTGAGGAAGTATTTCTTCACAGAGAGGGTTGTGGATACATGGAACAGCCTCCCTGAGGAGGTCATAGAGTCAAAAACAGTGGGGGAATTCAAGAATGCATGGCACAGACATAAGACAATTCTAGTGGGGGGTAGGAGGAAGTAGGCTGTTGGTTAACTAGGATCTGCAGCTTATCCGTTAGGTAGGAAAATGGGCAGACTAGGTGGGCCAAGTGATCCTTATCTGCCATCAAATTCTATGTTTCTATGTTTCAGGACATGGAGTCTCCAGATGCTGTGCAGACGCCATTGGGGCAGCTGGAAGGCACCCTACTGAGGGTGGCCAGCTAAACGTCCAAAATCTGACTGCAACTCATGGAAACAGACCAGAAACCCCAACAACCACTTTGGACAAGGAAGACAACATTGCACAACCTACAGACAACCCTGGAGAAGCAGACCTTGCTTCCAGAGAAAAATTGTTATCTGAAGAGAAAACAAGGAAAACTGAGGAAATGTTTGCTCAAATCAGTACACTAGAACAAGCTTACCTGACTTGAGAAACTACCTCTACAGGAAGAAGGAAAATGAAAGAGACAGATAGAAACCTCTCGGGAATCGAAATCCAGTAAATCAGCAAAAGTAAACGTTTTTGTTTTCAGGACCATGCACATCCCTGATACAGCTGCACACCATCCATACCCTGACACTTCGGCAGATGCCGCAACAGAAGACTGGACTCCAGATTCACCACTTGCTAGTGTGGGCTGGACTAGAATGAAAACAGAGACTTGGATTCCCGACCAAGCTATACCCTTCCTGGGCTCCAGCAATACAAACTTGGAACAACCGCGACTTCCGATTCATGACTTGATAGGAAACACAGTGGTGGAACCACACAACAAAATGCATAGGCCAGACTACCAAGAAGCAGTTATTTCATTTTCTTCTTCTACAACAGGCACAGAGGTATTTTTTGAAGCCCTCACCGAGGTGGCACCACCAGAACAAACTGTAGACATTGACCACACTATTAACTCTGCTAAGACCAATGTTGAAAACGTTGATACTTTGACTTTACAGGACAATCCTGCTTTAGCAGTAACTTGTGCCTGCCTCCTTCAGAAACCACTGGAGCAGGCCAAAAGATGACATGCAGTAAGACTGAGAAATGTGGGAGGTTTGGAACTACCTCCTGACAGGTTTTATGCTGGGAAATGTTTGTTAAAACAGGACTTTGGTTTTTCACACAATGAGGTATGTGCCCTAATACATACCTCTGGTGAAACAACATTCAATGTAAGTTTTGGAAATGCTAATTTGCTAGACAGGTTTTGGATGTTGTACACCACTTATAAATCCACCCCCTTTTGGTGCCCCTTCCAGGCTATAACATTAACAAAACCCACTTTCAAAATGGTAACTATTTTATTCCAAAATGAAGGAGTAAACATAGCTGATCTGTTTTTTTGGTTAGAAAAAAAAGTGAAGTTCAGAATACACTCGACCCCATTGTAGACAAAGAAGGGTTCTGGACAGGGGGGTGGAAAGTTTGAGTAAAACTAAAACAGGTTGATTTAGGTATTACACACCTTCCCAACTGCTTCTATCCAGGAAGGGATAAGGGCATATTGTTCTACCAAGGACAGCCTCGATCCTGTTACAAGTGTGGCTCCCACTGCCTGATCAGCAATAACTGTGTGTAACCCCCCTGCAAAGCAGGTTCCCAAAAAGTCTTCCTCGAGCTTCTCTAAATGCTCACTGCCAGGATGGTGTCCTGCCTTTTAGCAGTTTAAATGTGACTGCCAGAGAGTCCCTGTATAGCCTCTGTGTACTGTCTCTTTAAGAGCTGCCTGTATTGCAGTCATAAGTAATTTGAGAGGGAGCTCTGTTGAAAGATGTAACTATTTGCTGAAAATCATTTAGAGTGATAATGAGAATGTAGTTTGTCTAACCTGCCTTCTTTGCAGCAAGGACTGTTTTCTTTATCTCCACTGGTGGGACCTAAAATGGAGCCAGACTATAGGAGTTATCTGGAGTGAAAACTCTGTAGGAATTGTAGTTTTGGGCTTTTGGCACCTTTTTGCACCTCAAGGGGGAGCCTTTGTTGTGACTGACAGACAGACAGATCAGCCAACCAAACCTTTTGGATTCTGGGGAAAGTCCTTGGCTTGCTGGCAGTTGAGTCAGATCTCGGTTGGGAGCCGAAGAACCAAAAAGCTTGAGACAGTCAAGCAGCCGTCTGAGTAGTTTCACATGGGAGAACTGTGAAAAGGCTTGAGTTGTGACCTGCATATCTGCCTGCTGCCCCTGAGAGGGACCGAAGAGAATTATTTCTGACTAAATCCAAGTTTGTGAGAATGAAGTAAGCCACAGATTTTTTACCAGGCTCATACCTGAAGAAGACAGAAGATTTTGCTGAATGCAATTGGTCTGTCAGGATTTCCAACTGCTTTTGAATCCCAGGTTTGTGCAGAGTTTGTGATCGTGACCGGAGAGCAGTTTGCCTGGTACAGTAGAATTTCTTTACATGCAAATGTGCTGGGTATTGAAAGTGGGTCGTGATTTTGTTCCCCGCTGTGTAAACTATGTTCTGCTTGCTGGAAGCTTTATACAGCCTAATTGGACTGAATCTGCATTCATCTCCATTCGGCCAGGGCCATGCCACATTGGCCCTGCCAGACGACCCCATTGCACAGAGAAAGCCACCGATGAGAAACCTGCCTGGGGATCATCCCCCTGCTCCACGCTTGAACAGGAACGATGCCTCAGCGAATCGTGTGGGCCCTGCTTCTCCTAGCACTCCAGGTTAACCACCTGCTGTCTCAATTTTCGTCCAGCCTGTGTTCAGTCTTGGATATCATGAGTAATCATCAGGGCAGCTCCCTGCAACAACAGCCTAATCTAAAAGTGCATCATCTTTGTCTTGTTGTTTTCTTTTCACGAACTGAGCCCCCGGCTCCGGATTACAAATAGTGTGTGTTGTGCATGTTGTTTTTCTACCATCATAGGGCCCCAACCAGCTACAACATTCCTGGCTAGATCACCATTCTCCATCTGGGTACCCAGAGTGTGTGACTGTTTACAGACCCTGAAGTGCATGCATAACTGTTTGCTTGATAGAGCCTTTAAGCAAATTAACCTGATTACACCCCTCCCTTTTCAAGTCCCTTAAACAAATCAGATCTAACCTTTTTTTGCATTTACCCTGACTGAGGTTCCAGTTTTTGCAAGAGTACTGTACTGCTGTTATTTGCTGTGTATAACCTTGTTTTACAGGGGGTCCCCAGGGCCGAGCCAGAGGAAAGCCCTGGTGGTAAGTGCAAACAGTGTGGCTACTTGTGTGGTGTATTAGGGGTATTGTGAAAGTGATTATTGTGTATTGTTTTGGCCACTAGTAAGGAAAGAGGGGTGTTACAGTGTCCCGGAGGGCTGTGCCTAGGTTAGCTTGACCACTACCAACCCTGACCTCCAGGTGGAGGCACCCATTTCAGAACTCAGGCCCCTTAACCTGCTACTAACTAAGCAGGCAGGGGTAGTAGCCCTTGGGATAGTGCCACCTAAGGGTTACATGTAAAGTACTAAAATGTTTGTTATGTGGATGTACAGGACACTCAGGCTTTCATTGCACCCAAACACAACAGTGTCACCTCTGTGATGAAGAGGGACACGCCTATATAACCTGTCCAGGGCATTTCACAATAATAAACAGGAAGATTCCACCAATCAGGACTTTTATATTAATAAAGCTACAAGAAATAACAACACCTCTGGGACTGGTTCCCCACCTCACCCACCCGCTGGGCCTAGACCCACCCCTACTGAATCAGAGACACCAACACCCACTCGGACTGACACAGAATCCCCTGTAGTTACTAATACTGTAGCAAAACAACCACAACAGGCTCCCGGAGCAATTTCAGTTCTATCTGCTCAAGAGGGAGGGTCCACTAATACAAGTGAGGGAGCATAGACTACAGTGCCCCGCCACCTGAAGACCAAGCCTTCCAACAGGTCACCAAGGGCAACAAGAAAGGATAAGACACTAGAGTTGAGGCAGAAGAAGGTATTCCCTTAAACAATACCTATTCAATCCTGCAATAGGGAGACACAGAAATGGAGGTGGATTCTGATGCTCCCTCCAAATCTTATTCACTAATGGAAGAAGTATCAGGTACAGAACAACAAGTAATGTCACCCAAAGGGAAGTCAAAAAAGAAAAGAACAGGAACCAGATACAGCCTTAGAAAGAACAAAAAAGCTCCTGACTTGATTTAAAAATGGAGTGTGACATTTCTTTGGTTTCAGTCAATGCAAACAGTCTAAAGTCAGAAAGAAAAAGAATAGCTACATCTTCCAGGATATAAGACTGTCTACACTAAGTGAAATACAAAATGCCAGTGCTACCTGGATATGGGGCAGAACACACAGGTCAATTGGGGAAGACTTTTGTAGCAGTTTGGGTATCTGCTTCAATTACCCCCTACTTAAGGTGACAAGAGTTCTAGATATTTTTCCAGGGCGTGCTATGTTCTTAGACGCCTCCTTCAACAACCAGGAGTTTCAATTCCTGAATATCTATGCCCCCCCCAAGATAAGGCAGGGATGGTACAATTGTTCACCCTCCTTCAACCCTATTTACTTACAGCCAGAGCAGTCCTCCTGGGAGGGGACTTCAACTGTAGTAGGCTCAAAGGAGACTAAGGCCTCCAAACTAATAAAATTTACTGTGATGCTGCATTCCTGAATAGAATGCTAACACAAACCAAATTGAAGGATGTGTTTTATGAAAGGCACTTGACCACCCGGTACACTTATTTTAGAGGAAGTTTGAACAGAAGAATTGATTATTGGTTTATTTCCCCATACCTACCCGTAGTTAAATCAGTAGTTGTACCAATAGTTGCATCACATAACGCCCTTTTGGAAATTATAAATCTCACATTCCCCAGAAGTTTCTATGGGAAATGGCTACTGGAGGCTGAACAACATGCTACTGGAAAATAGTGCCATATGGCAAGGTATCATAGATATCATTACAGCCCAGAAATCAGTTTACCCCCTTTATGATACTCCCATAGACTGGTGGGAGCAAATTAAGATTCATTGTTCAGATTTCCTCAAACTAGCAGTGAGACTGTCAGGAAGTTATAAAAACGCAAAATATAATGAATTCTGACACAAACTTTACAAATTATATTCCGCACAAAGTGAGACTATGCAGGACTTTTCATCTGAAATAAAATTAGTCAAGAAAGAAATTCAGCCATATCAATATGACAGAGGGAAATCCTTTGAATTAGAGCAACGTTTTGCAACAAAAGGGAATCAATATTAGGCTAACCCCTTTGAAAGTTGTATAGCACAAAATAGGAAAAAAACATAAGCTCCTTATACATGAGTAATAAAGTCATCACAGGATCCACCAGAATACTACAAGCTTTAGAACAACACATTTCTTCTACATTTGGCAGTACCCAACCCGCTCCTCCAGAAATTTAGGCCTGGCTACAAGATTGCCACCTGTCACAACTCTCATTGTCTGACATCCCTATCTTACTAGCTCCCATTACAGCCAAAGAACTTAGCACAGTTATAACCCAACTCAATGTAGGGACAACACTAGGTCCAGATGGACTGACACATATATTTTATAAAAAAAAAAAATAGCTCTCTTCATGATAACGGAATTGACAGCATTATATAAGTACTTGTTATCACAAGACCATCTTCTAGATGATATGTATGAAGGTCTACTTATTTTGATGCACAAAAAACATAGCATGGAAGATGTAAACAATTGGAGACAGATTTTAAAATATTAACTAAACTACTAAGTAATAGATTAATTTCAGTACTAGCACCATTAATACACCCTACCCAAATGTTTCTTTCCTGGAAGGAAAATCTTAGAAACCTTAATATTAGAGAATTATTGGAGAAAGGCAGGAATGGGGAAATAACTGGACTTCTGCTAAGTATTGACCACTCCAAAGCCTTTGACAGGGTATCACACAATTACCTATGGGTCTGCCTTTCAGCATTTGGCTTCCCCCAACAATTTATTAAATGGATCAAAGTGTACTATAAATCAGCAACCACCACGCTCTATGTTAATGCATGGATTAGACAGCCTTGTACGATTAACAGAAGGGTCTGCCAAGGCTGTCGACAGCCTGATCCTATATTTGCTCACACTAGAACTCCTCATCTGAAGAATAAACATACAGCCAGATATACAAGGCCTTTCAATAGGTAGCCATGTAGAATTTAAAACCCTAGCATACGCAGACAACCTTTGCATTGTCTTAGCAGACCATCCCTCCAGTCAAACTTATTTTTCAGGAATTTTCAGAGGTGTTATGGTCTCAGATCAATTTTCAGAAAAGTACCTGTATTGTGATTAGTTAGACACCACAGTCCATCACAGAATTTTTAGAAATTCCACTAACTACAACAGGCTGCAAGATTTTAAGGATATATTTTGGATTTCCAGACTCGACATGCTATACTTGGCAATACCTTATCAACATAGCCTTGGATAGACTAGCACTCTTGAACAGATGGAAGATGAGCAAAAAGAAAAGACTTTACGTGATTAATAACTTTTTACTCCCAATATTTCTGTATCTCAGTTATGTATTCCCCACCAAAGAATTAGAAACATGTTCACTCAGTTGCTTTTTTCAGTGTATCTGGGAAAGTTGCCTCAACCCCATTAAAAGAGGGCTATTGCATTTGGTCATAGCTTCAGGAGGCATGAAGATGATGAACCCAATAGTCTTTTATCACAGTATTTTTATGTATGCCAACATACAGCCACCCATTAAAGGTGATGCTCCAATCTAGTCCCCCTGGGTGAGGGATGCTTTAACCCCTCCACAAGAATCATGGGGTCATTCAGGGTACATTCCTAGACAGACCAAAATGGCAGGTTTCACTAAATATACCCACAACTAATCTTGGGCACATGTTATCGCCCACTATCCTCTGATTCGGAATATACAAACACATTAATACAGGACATCAGCCACATGACAAATAAAGGTGATATCCTGATCCTGGGAGACTTTAACATGCCATCCATACATTGGTTTACTACTAATGGCACAACAGCTGTCGAAAAAACTTTTATTTCAACAATAAATGAATTAGGGCTTGAGCAAATTGTTCAAGAACCCACTAGAGGGTGCAATATATTAGACCTTGTGATTACCAATATTGAGGACACAGTCTTAAATCTTTCAATATCAGACCCAATAGGGAATAGTGACCACCAAATCATTGTAGTTAATAATGCTCAGGTGTATAACTACCACAAAGCCAACTCTGAGGCAATAAACAACAGCCTAAAAAATATCCCATGGGAAACAATTTTATCACCTTTAACCCTGGAAGACTCTTGGGTATTTGTTAAAAACAAGATAATAGACCTAGAAAAAGCTTATATTCCAGCCCGGATAAAATATAACAGTAAAGGTAAAATTCCTTTGTGGTTAAATAATGATATTCGTAGGAAAATCAAGCAGAAGAAAAAATATTTACTCATTTAAAAAAATGTACAACAGACACACAAGAACTCATACTGGGACAATACAGAACTGCCATTAAAGAACTAAAAAGGACTATCAGGAAGGCAAAACGCAACCTCGAGTTCCGCATAGCCCATTTCAAAGATAATCACAAATCCCTATTTTCTTATTTCAATAGTAAAAAAGGCAATAACAGACAAATTGGGCCATTGATCAACAGCACAGACACCACTACATCTGATAGAGAGACAGCTGACACATTTAACACATATTTTGCATCAGTATTCTCAAATCATATAGTCATAATTAATACAAATACTATCATATCAAGTTCTATTGAAAATAACCACACCATAACTATTTCTGAAGTAGTTTCCTTGTTAAAAAATTTAAAACCCAATACTAGTTGTGGAACAGACTTAATTAATCCTAGATTTTTAGTTGAAACAGCTGAAAATATTGCCACACCACTTTCCATTATTTTTAATAAATCATTAGCGGAACGATCTGTTCCATCTTATTGGAGAACTGCTACAGTTGTGCCTATACTTAAAAAGGGTAACCGTTCCATAGTGAGTAATTACCGCCCCATCAGCCTCACTTCCATCCCATGTAAAGTAATGGAAAAAATTATTAAAGGCACATTAGAGGCAGAAATGCAAACTCTAGGCATTATCAACCACTTACAACATGGGTTCAAGCAATGCTTTTCTTGTACTACCAATTTAAAAGCCTTTTACAATACTGTCAACAAAGAACTAGACAATAAGATTCCCATGGCTCTCATCCTCCTGGATTATAGCAAAGCATTTGTTAAGGTTACTCACAATATTCTCCTAGCTAAGCTATCAGATCTTGTAACATAATAAAATGAATCAATTGCTGGTTAACCAACAGGACCCAGCATGTTAGGATCAATGGTGCCTATTCCATTAATATGGGTGTGACCAGTGGTGTGCCACAGGGATCAGTTCTGGGCCTAGTACTATTCAATATTTTCAATTCAGACATGCAGATTAGCTCCAGGAACATACATTTTCAAAATCTGAAGATGATACAGAATTAGGTGATAGGGTGGATTCCAACTATAATATGGACTTATTAGTAAACGGCCTCTCAGTATTAGAGCATTGGGCACAAAAACACAAAATTACATTCAATACTGACAAATGTTCTGTTCTCCACTTAGATTTCAATAATCCCAAACAAACTTATACACTATACAGTATTATCATTAAATATTCAACATGTGAAAGAGACTTGGGCATCATGATAGATGACAAATTATCCTCCTCCAATCACTGTAATTATGTAGCTAAAACCGCTAATTCACTACTTGGGCACATTAACCATATGTTTATATCTAAGACAGAGGAATGTATTATCCAATTGTTTAAAGCAAACATCAGACCATATACAGATTATGGGTCACCAGTGTGGAGTCCATACATGGTCATGGACATTCAAGTGATTGAAAGAGCAGAGACGGGCAACAAAAATGGTGCCCCATTTAACATCACTACCATAACCAGAGAGGTTTCAAAAAACAGGCCTACATTCACTGGAGTTTAGGCACTCCAGAGGTGATCTTCTGTTCTTATATAACATTCTCAAATCACCCTCTTTGATGGACAAATGTGGTATTGTTAAAACACAAAGATTAAGAGTACCTAGACTTCACAATCAACAACTAACAATGTGTAAAGCAGAAACAAACAGGAGGTTTCATTTCTTCTCGGTAAGAACACCAAGGCTCTGGAACCATCTACCACAAGAGCTAGAAGACTGTAATACCTTTGAATCCTTTAAAAAGGGTGTAGATCATTGGCTGTCCAAAAACTACAACTACAACAAAGTGTAATTTCCCACAAATGTGGGGGACAATCAAGATAGGCTTCATAGCTTCCTTTTGTCATCACCTACCTAGTAAACCTAGTGACTTGGGAAACTCAAGACTAGGAAAGTGCCTAGAACACTACTAGAGACATGCACAAGGAAACAAATTTATTCCCATATTCAAGCAGAATATTTCTTACCCCCCCCCCAAGTTATGTTATGTGGCGCCACACAGATATTCAAGCAATTTCAAATCTTCTCATAGAAAAAGAATCCTCCTGCAAATGTAGGACATTGCTTGGCTCTGTATGTACAGGAAATTGCCAGTCAGCGATGATCACAAACATAAAGAAAAAACCGAATGCTATTGCCCCAAAAGCTCGTACAGAAAAGCAGGAAACAATGGACCACCACTTTTTTGAATGCCCCATTGCATTACAATTCTGATCATTGTTAAAAGCAAAATGGAGACTTTTCCAACATTTTTAATCACACCTACGGTTCTATATTCGGGTATCTTCCCACTTACTTTCTTTCAATACGATAATAGAGTAATTATCACTTGTCTTTTTTTTTATTGAAAACTTTATTAGATTTTTCACATATGTCACATGCAAAGCTGATACAGGAATGTTAAGTAACAACTTTACCCTACCTGCCACCCCACGTCCCTCACCCCCACCAGCCCCATCACCCCCCCACACCACATACACACGGCATCAGAGCTCCAAGAAACTACTTACAGAGCTGGGTCTGAAAACTTGCTAATTGTGGTTGGCCTAAAGAGAGTACGGAGTATGTAATTTCCCCCCATAGTTTTCTAAACCTCTAGAGGCGATTACGTAAACTAGCTACCATTTTCTCAGTGTGGAGATTTACAAGTAGCTCCTGGACCCACTCAGTATAAGAAATGGATTCACCATCTAGCCAATGACGTAAAACTAATTTCTTGACCAACAAGGAGATTAGGGCCATGTAATAGCTCCACTCTTTCACTTTTATACTTCCATAGTCACCTAATACACAAATGACTGGGGAAAAAACGTCACCCAGACCAAACAGGGGATCTCCTCTCTCCCTAATGAGAAGCCATAAGGGGGACCACTTTGGGACATTCCCAAAAAATATGAAGTAAATTACCCTCTGCTTGGAGACATCTCACGCACTGACAGGATGATGATCTATTCATTTTAACTAGTTTAACTGGAGTCATATACATGTTATGAAGTATCTGAAACTGCACTAGCCTCAATCTGTCATGGATTACATAAATATGGCAGTTTACCCATAATTTAGTCCACTCAATGGTCAAATTAGGGAACTGAGAGGTCCAATATCTAGAGACCTCATCTATTATGGGGAAAGCCCAGTCGAACAGAAAAGCATATATTTTGGATACTGTATGTGGTAAGGCAGCTAAGGATACGATGGCATGTAAAAATTCACCTGATGTGGCTTGTGCTAAAGGAATATGGGAGAATTGAACCAACATATGACAGAGTTGGAAAATTTTAAATATCTCTTTATTGTTGATGTTGTACTTCTGCAGGATTTCAGCCAAAGAGAGTCAAGTCCCGTCTCTACTCCTTAAGTGACCTATCTCTAACGAAGATATTTGTGGGATCCAAGAAGGGGGGGATATGTTCCTGCCACCAATTTTAAAATTAGGGTTGCCAATTAGGGGTTGGGTGGAGTCATGAGAGTTATCATACTTTAGAAAGGAGCATAGCTGTACGTGGATCCTGGCCGTGGTTCCAATCAAAGTTGGGCATAAGGCCTGGGGGAGGTCTTTTGGCTTCATGTATAGGAGGACCTTAGGGGACAGTCCATGAGCATTTATCATCTCCTTCTCCACCACGAGCCAAGAGGGTACATAAGTGAGAGAATTTAGTTGTTCCTCAGACAGAAGCCACCTACACTACTTGCTGGCATGACTGGCCCAGTAGTATAGTCCAAAGTGAGAAAGCCTAAGTCCACCTTTATTTTTGGGGGCTGCTAGTTTGTGACACATCTTTCTTGGAACTTTACCAGACCATATAAATTCATTAATAGCCATATGGACCCTTTTGAATGTTTGCAAAGGTAGCCACAGGTTCAGGAGATTTATGGGGTAGAAGAGGCATGGGAGAATATTCATTTTCACTAAGTTGATATGGCCCCAAAGTGATAAAGGCAGGGTTCCACCTTAACACTGTTTTACTAGCCCTGAACCTAGTGCAAATTGATCAGGGCTAGCGGAGCTAACCCTCTACTTGTCCGTCTTGACTAGTGCAGGTTTTTCATGGTTGTTAATGAAGTTGGAAAAGTACCTACTTCAGCAGGCTGTTGTCCTTTTGCTAACCTCCCTCAGTGTTCCAGGTGGCCTGGTGTGATTAGCAGCTCATTAAGAGCTGCAGTTATCTTTCAGTTCAAGATAGGGATCCAACAAAAGACTCAATGTGAGTCCTTATCACTTAATTGTTAGGAAATTCAACTAGTGTGCATGTTGTGATCAAGGGTAGGGTGTTAATTCACTAGCTTCCAGTTTGCTGAACTTGTCTCTGATTTGTCCCACAATATTAAGGTCAGTGTACCTCATTTCCCAACCTTTTGAGTGCCTGTATCCAACACTGCAGAGACAGAATGCTGTCATGTATACTCGGTCTGCCCAGCCAGGTGGTCTATCCGCTCTATACTTCCTCTGGACACTACTGCAGACTAGGCTCTGAAGTGGCCATTCATAGACCCATAGCTGCCATTACTGACTGGTATATGGTTCACAGTTCCTCTTAATGGATCACACCAGTCAATGGCATCAATGCAGTACCATCCAGCATGTAATGTCATCCTAAATACAATGCTTTGGTAAAACCTTAGTAAAATATATAATTTGAAAGGTTATAAAAAGGTATTCCTGGTGTGCATAGATCATCCTACATAGAAAGAGATATAGTACAGCATCACGCCTGTATACTGCTCCCCTTTGACTGATGGAAGGACACTGTTATGAACAATCAGTTTTTGTTAGGGCAGAGCATATTAAATCAATATTTTTGCGCCTGGTATATATAAACAGATATGTCAATGTTTCTTCCATCTCAACCCCCTTGTGTTTGTTTAACTCTCTCCAAAGAAATCCTAGAACTTCCCCTGGCTCACTTCACAATGAAATAAAACTTCCAGAAGTGCAGTTCTGGTTAATCACAGGGTGGGGGATGAAAGTGTCTTTCTCTGCCTGATTCTGTACATTGCCCTGCAGGTCAGGGTGGGACTGTAGTGACGTGCATGCTGATGTTTGCTATTGTGTGTGCAGAGCTACAACTGCTTGATTGAACATTTACTATTATGGTATTCTCTGGTTTGGTGGGAAGGGGTGAAGAAAAAGGAAGCAAGGGGCACATGGTAAAAAAAACAATGGGGGTACACACTGTGTGTGACTGGACTGCAGTCTTATTTTTTTGCTGGCGCAGGAAGCAATGTGGGAGTAGGATAAATATGCAATAATCAGAGTATTTCTTGGCTTGCATTTTTTCCTGTATAACCAATCAAAACTGACCATTGTTATTGTGGGCTAGTGCAACCATCTGTGGGCTAGTGCAATTTTTAACCAACTTGTCTGGCTATCTAGTGCAAAAAAAACTTAAGATTGACCCCTGGATAAAGGTAACAGTTTCCACCTAGATAAGTCCTGTCACACTACCTACAGAGTGTCATCCAAGTTTAATTTACTGAGCTGAGAGTCATTTCTGGCTAAATGTATGCCCAGATACTTCAAACTTTTTGGGGACTAGGTTAAGCCCAAATCTGAAATTTCACTTTTGAAAATTGTGAATTTAGAGGGAAAACAGGTTTTTTTTCAAAATTAATTTTTTAACTGGATAGATCACTTGTCTTCATTATTGGTTATGGATTGCTAGGTGCAAACTGACCCTGCAACAATCAAGGTGGACACCAGAACAGGTTCTGTAATCTTGTTTGGAGTTCATCTTGAATATTGAAAAACAAGAACAACAAGCCAATATCTCAAAAACCCTTGGAGACAGATGGATTTCCCTTACTTGGATAAAGTGATAGTAAACAAATAAGGACCGGCCTGGTGGAACTGAGGGTTGAGGTGCTGGACGCCACACCTCGCACCACGCCAGTGACCCGTGTTCAGGAATGAGCCTGGGTCATCAGGGATCGGCACGGAAGGAGAAGGACTGAGCGTCCATAGGACTGCTCTCCTTCTCCGGGGAGAAGGGGTGGGGTTGTCTCGGTGCCCTAGTGGCCTC
Organism: Neoceratodus forsteri; assembly: GCA_016271365.2. NCBI lineage: Eukaryota > Metazoa > Chordata > Ceratodontiformes > Ceratodontidae > Neoceratodus > Neoceratodus forsteri. The sequence goes on from CM028132.1 coordinate 144,923,627, forward strand.
TAGTGGTGGCTGGGAGTGATGACAGGCAGACGTGGGGAGACATGCTGCGGCAGACGCTGGGAAGGGGTGCGTGTGGTAGTGTGTGCACTCCTTTCCCTTGGCATCATTGCATGCCGCAGACATCATGGAGAGGGAGAACACGGAAAAATATGGCACTAGTCATGGCGGCATGATGGCCATCCCCCGAGGGACTAGCTCAGTGCAGAGGGTGCGCAACTTAACTAGATCCTGGTCTGGTGTGAGAGCTTGAGAGGGGAGCTCTCCACCTCCCCGCTGCGGGCCTGAATGTGGAGCTGGGGAGTCCTCGGGATGGTGGCTGGACAACCTCAGAAAGAATGCCTGGAAGTAGAGGTGAGCAGACTAAGTGGCCAGGGAGGAAAAAACACTAACAAAAAAAAAAAAGAAACCAAATAAGTGTCCTTGATTTATTTTTTTTGGACAGTCAGTTATCTGTATTTCTTAATTACACCTAGAAGGTTAAAATAATATATGGGTACCCAGGATATTGAAATAAACAGTTCCTTTTTTTTTTCGTTTACATGAAATGGCTACAGTTAATACTTACATTTTCATTAATTTTTCTTATTTTTCCATAATTTTGTATAACTGTACCAATGTTTTCCTTTGCATTACTCATCAACTGTATTATGATGAGGTTTTTGGAATGGCATGTATAACACATGTGACCCCTAGGTGGCGCTATCCCAAGGGCTACTACCCCTGCCTGCTTGGCTAGTAGCAGGTTAAGGAGCCTGCGTTCTTAAATGGGTGCCTCCACCCAGAGGTCAGGGTTGGCAGTGGTCAAGCTAACCTGGTCACAGCCCTCCGGGACACTGTAACCCCCCTCTTTCCTTACTAGTGGCCGAAATAATAAAGGAATAGTCAAATGACAGTTGGGATAACATCCACCAGGTGGTTGGGCCCGAGGCCAACGCCGAGGATACGCCCAACACCTGAGAGGCGGATGTTATCCCAGCATAACACCCACCCTGGAGGGGCATTATTCCATTATACAATGGCTTATTGTTTCATAGTTAAAAAGAATTTAAAGAATGTTTTTGTTAGTGTGTAAAATATTTTTGTTTCTCAAGAGAAAAAAAAAAGCTCAGCAGCAGCATGCTCCATACCCTACAAACAATCAGCAGGGATGTTATGCCAGGATAACATCCCTGCTGTGACAGCCAACTGACCAATCAGAAGCCAGGATTCTTTCTTGCCATTGTATAATACACAATAATCACTTTCACAATATCCCTGATACAACACACAAGTACCCACACTGTTTGCACTTACCATCAGGGCTTTCCTGTGTCTCGGCCCTGGGGACCCCCTGTAAAACAAGGTTATACACAGCAAATAACAGCAGTACAGTACTCTTGCACAAACTGGAACCACAGTCAGAGTAAATGCAAAAAAGAGTTAGATCTGATTTATTTAAGGGACTTGAACAGGGAAGGGGCGTAGTCAGGTTAATTTGCTTAAAGACTCTAAAATTCAAACAGTTATGCATGCACTTCAGGGTCTTTAAACAGTTACACACTCTGGGTACCCAGATGGAGAATGGTGGTCTAGCCAGGAATGTTGCAGCTGGTTGGGGCCCTGTGATGGTAGAAAAACAACATGCACAACACATACTATTTGTAATCCGGAGCCGGAGGGCTCAGTTTGTGAAAAGAAAAACAACAAGACAATCAGATGACACACTTTTAGATTAGGCTGTTGTTGCATTGAGCTATCCTGGTGATTACTCACAATGCCCAAGATTGGGCACAGGCTGGATGAAAATTGAGACAGCAGGTGGTTAATCTAAAGTGCCAGGAGAAGCAGGGCCCACATGATTCGCCGAGGTGTCGTTCCTGTTCAAGCGTAGAGCATGGGGCTGATCCTCAGGCAGGTCTCTCGTTGATGGCTTTCTCTGTGCAGCGGGTAGTCTGGCTCGGCCAGTGTGGCAAGACCCAGGCCAAATGGAGACAAATTCGGATGCAGTCTGTTTTGGGCTGGTTACAGCTTCCAGCAAGCAGAACACAGTTCACACAGTGGGGGACGAAATCACGACCCACTTTCCATACACAGCACATTTACATATAAGGAAATTCTACTGTACCAAGCAAACCGTTCTCCGGTCACGATTGCAAAATCTCTGCACAAACCAGGGATTCAAAAGCAGCTGGAAATCCTGACAGATCGATCGCATTCAGCAAAATCTTTGGTCTTCTTCAGGTATGAGCCTGGTAAAAAATCTGTGACTTACTTCATTCTCACAAACTTGGATTTAGTCCAAAATAATTCTCTTCTCTCCCTCTCAGGGGCAGCAGGCAGACGTGCAGGCCAAAAACTCAGCCCTTTCACAGTTCTCCCATGCGAATCCACTCAGGATTGCTTCTCAAAATCACTTCAGCTCTTTCTTCTTCAGCTTCCAACTTAGATCTAACTGAAAATTGCAAGCAGTTTGGGATTTCCCCAAGATCCAAAAGGTTTGGTTGGCTGATCTGTCTGTCAGTCACAAAAAGGCACCAAAAGCCCAAAACTACAATTCCTACAGATTTTGACTTCAGACAGCTCCTGTAGTCTGGCTTCATTTAAGGTCCCACCAGTACCGATTGGTCCAATTTGCAGTTCAGGACCAAGGTAGTGGAGACAAACAAACAAAACCGTCCTTGCTGCAAAAAAGGCAAGTTAGACAAACTACATTATCATTATCACTCTAAATGATTTTCAGCAAACAGTTACATCTTTCAACAGCTCCTTCTCTTATTACTTATGCAGCAATCCAGGTAGCTCTTAAAGAGACAGTGCACAGAGGCTATACAGGCTCTGGTAATCACATTTAAACTGCTAAAATGCAGGACACCAGCCTGGCAGTGAGCATTTAGGCAAGTTCAAGGAAGACTTTTTGGGAACCCCCATTTGTAGGGGGGTTACACACAGATGTTTTCTTTTCTCTTATGTTCAAATCAACTTCTAATAAAAAAACACCCCTACTCAGCTGTAAGTGGCACTGCTACCCTGTGACAGGATGGTGGACTCCAGTCTGGGCCAAGACACAGAAGGTGAAGGACACACTGCAATCTTCACTACAGGTGCTGTAGACACCGCCAGCTTTAACATGGATATCAATAAGGTAATAACTGAAATCTTTGAAGACATGTCTAGCAAGTTGCACTTAACCAAGAATACAGCCATAGAACTCTCTCTCTCTCTCTCTCTCTCACTTTACAACAGAAACAAGGAATCCTCAGAGCAGAGCTAGAAAAAAGTGAAGGCCACCTCCTGCAGGAGCAGGAAAACACAGAAGACAGCAGCAAAAGAAAAAGGATAGTGGGGAAGTCACCAGATCAGGTGGCACACCCGACGCCCAAAATCTTCACCGTCAGCTGACATCCACAAGTCAAATCCATTCCTGCAACTACTTTCACAAGTGCTATGGGAATCCAGCAGCATAGAGATAATGACAGTTGGATGCTGGGACAGGCGCTAGAGAGAGCAGGGTGACTACAAACAGCAACAGGCACTTGGTGCCTGATCCTGGTAGTCCCCTTTCGGGTATACAAAATGGGAAGACAAATGGAGTAAATCAACAAACGGATGAAATGGAGACTGAGGGCATACAACAACAGTCCCAAGCAGGGACTCCAGGTACTATTTATTTTTCTCCAATGATTAATCCTGGTTCAGTGAAAAATGCAGCAAATTCCCAACAGAGGGAAGGGAAGGATGATCAACCCCCCCCCCAAACACCAGTACTGAGTATGGCCCTGGGGAACATGAGTCTAACCCCACCTGTGCAAGTTTCTTAAGAAGGCCTGTGGAACTTGCAAAAAGAAGAAATGCAGCTCACCTCAGATATCTAGAAGGCATGGACACACCACCAGAAAAGTTATTTGCAGGCAAGAACCTTATCAAACAATCCTTGGGTTTTCTACCCTCTGAAGTCTATGCTTTAATGCATGCCCCAGGTGAATCCACAACTGTCACAAGGGAGGCCCACAGGAAGGAGGCAGAGGACACCACAAGGAAAGAAAGCAGCTCCTGGTGGGGACTCAATTATTAGGGGGATAGAACTGGGGGGAGCAGGGAAAACTGAAGTAAGGTGCCTGCCTGGTGCCATGGCTTGGAGAGACAGGAAGCGCATCCTCAGGATCACGAGAACAGCTGCACGGGAGTCTGAGCTGGACATCATTGTCCACCTAGGGACAAATGACTTGGCTAATCATGAGATTAGAGCAGTGCAGAAGGACTTTGTAGAACTGGGGAGGGGCCTAAGACAAATAGCACACACAATATCCTTCTCTGAGGTGCTGCCTGTCAATGGCATGAGTGAGGCGAGGTACTTTGCACCATGCAGTTTAATGAATGGTTGAAAATGTGTGGAGCACAGGGTTTGGCTTCATTAGACTGGGGTTCCACCTGAGGGACACCAGCCTATACTGGCAGGATGGTCTGCATCTGTCCAGGAAGGGAACAAGTCTTTTGAGCAATCAGTTTAAATGCTTCATTGGCAAGCTTTTAAACTAGTCAAGGGGAGGCACTGATAAGCAGCAGAAAATCCCAGCCTCTCCTACAAAACAGGGTACTAAATGAGAAAAGACCGAGGTAGAAAGGTCAGTGGGGATGCTGCAAAAGAAGGTAAAGCCATCCAAAATGGAGAGCAATGAGTACCAATGCCCGTAGTCTGAGTAACAAGCTTCCTGAATTAGTGGCCTTGATGGAGGAGGAACATCTGGATATTGTGGCAGTCACAGAAACGTGGTACACACAAAATCATGACTGGGACATAAACATACCAGGATATACTATCTACAGGAGGGACAGGGAGAGTAAATGAGGAGGAGGAGGAGGAGGAGCTCTTTACACAAGGGAAGGAATCAAAGCAACAGAACAAAAGGGTAAACAGGGAGGAGAAGAAGCACTGTGGGTAAATTTGGAGACCAGCAATGGCACCACAATCCTCACAGGGGTTGTATACAGACCCCCTTCTAAGGGGGAGGAAATGGACAAGGAAATGATAGAAAGAATACTTAGAATGGCAGACAAACGGGAGATATTGCTGATGGGTGATCTGAATATGCCAGATGTTAACTGGAGTGCAGTTGCAGCAGCCACTTCCAAGAGTGGGATTATTCTAGATGCCCTACAGGGGGCATGCCTTAGACAACTAGTATTGGAGCCCACTCGAGAGGGAGCAATCTTAGACCTGGTTCTCTCAAATGGAGATGAAGAGAGGATCACAGATGTAGAAGTGGGTAGCCATCTGGGAACTAGCACCATCGAACAGTAAGGTTCATAATAAACACAGCAATAGAGTCAAGCTCTACAAAGGCAAAAGTACTGGACTTTAGGAGGGATGACTTTGCTAAATGGGTGAGTGCCTAAGGAATGCACTAGCAAATGGGCAGGAAGGAGGGGTGGAAGAACAATGGGGAATAATAAAAACTGCCATCACAGAGGTAAAAAGCCTTTGTGTGAAGCAAATAAACAAAACGAAATGATGTAAGAAACCACTGTGGTTCTCAAAAGAAGTGGCAGTGAAGGTTCAAGAGAAAAAGAAAGCATTCAGGAAGTACAAGGAATCACAGAAGGAGCAGGACAGAGAACTGTATCAGTTAAAGCAACAGGAAGCTGGGAAGGCAGTCAGAACAGCAAAGGACCTAACCGAGGAAACGATAGCCAACTCAGTTAAGAAGGGGGATAAAACCTTTTATAGGTACATCAGGGAGCGAAGGAAGACCAAGGGAGGGTTAGTGAGGCTTAATAAAGAGGAGGGAGGGTGGTCAGAGGGTGACTGTGAAAAGGCAGAGATACTAAACAAATATTTTGCTTAGTATTTACAAAGGAAGTGGGAGGTACCTAAAACAAACAGTAGAAACACTCTGGATACAGAAGTTGATAACAGCCCATTTACAGAAGAAAGGGTTCTGAAAGAACTCTTAAAACTGAAGGTGGACAAAGCAATGGGGCCTGATGAGATTCATCCCAGAATTCTAAAAGAACTAAGGGTAGAACTAGTGACACCACTGACTACCCTCTTTAACAAATCATGGGAGGATGGGGTGGTACCTGAGGACTGGAGAAGGGCAGATGTGATTCCTCTTCACAAAAGTGGGAGCAAGGCAGAAGCAGGAAACTACAGACCTGTTAGTTTAACCTCAGTGGTAGGGAAAATGATGTAATCACTTGAAGGAAAGAATTGTTGAGTATCTAGAGGCCAGAGGGGCTCAGGACCCAAGGCAGCATGGATTCACAGTGGAAGGTCATGCCAGACAAATCTGATAGATTTCTTTGACTGGGTGACCAAAGTAGTAGATCAGGGAGGGGCTGTGGACATGGTCTGCCTAGACTTTAGCAAGGCATTTGACACAGTCCTACACAAAAGATTAATATACAAGTTAGCCAGCCTGGGAGTGGGTCCCAAGATGACAGCCTTGATAAAGAATTGGCTGGAGAATAGGACACAGAGAGTAATAGTAAATGGAGTCCACTCTGAAGAAAGGGGGTTACTAGTGGGTACCGCAGGGTTCAGTATTAGGACCGGTCCTCTTCAGTGTCTTTATAGCTTACATTGCAGAGGGACTGAAGGAAAAGTATGTCTCTTTGCAGATGACACAGAGATCTGCAACAGAGTTGATGCACAAGGTGGGGTGGAAAGGATGAGAAGGGACTTGGCAAGGTTAGAGGAATGGTCAAATGTATGGCAGCTTAGATTCAATGCTAAGAAGTGCAAGGTAATGCACCTGGGAAACAAAAACTCAGGGGTAGAGTACACAATGTGGGGTGAGATACTAACAACAACAAAAATGGAAAGGGACCTGGGGGTAGTCATATCAGATGACCTAAAGGTGGGCAAGCAATGTGAGAGGATAGAAAGGAGGGCTGGGGGGATACTGGGATGCATAGGGAGAGGCATCACCAGTAGAAAACAGGAAGTTATTATCCCTCTGTACAGACAGTTGGTGAGACCCCATCTGGAGTACTGCATGCAGTTCTGAGACCCAGTCTCCGCGAAAGACATAGACAGGATGGAGGCTGTCCAGAGGAGGGCACTAAAATGGTGCAGGGTCTGCACTGGAAGACATATGAAGAGAGACTTAAGGAGCTGAATATGTATAGCCTCGAGGAAAGGAGGAGAGGGGGCATGATAGAAACGCTCAAGTACCTCAAGGGAATCAACAAAGTCCAAGAGGGTAGCATCTTTCAAAAAAAGAGGTGTGCAAGAACAAGGGGGCACAATTTGAAGATAGAAGGGTGGTGGCTCAGAGGTAATTTAAGGAAGTATATTTTCACAGAGAGGATTGTGGATACATGGAACGGCCTTCCGGAGGAGATTGTGGAGTCAAAAACAGTGGTGGAATTCAAGCATGCATGGGACAGTCATAAGGCAATTCTAGGGGCTGGGGGTAGGAAGAAGTAGGCTGCTGGTTAACTAGGATCTGCAGCTTATCCATTAGATAGGGAAATGGGCAGACTGGGTGGGCCAAGCAGTCCTTAACTGCCCTCAAACTCTATGTTTCTATGTTTCTATATGACATCAGTTTTCATACCCCAGACCTTTTGGATAAATTCTGGGGAAAATATATGACTGTAAAAACAAATCTCTGGACACCTTTTCAGGCAATCCCTTTAACTGAACAATCATACCGTGTCATTACAGTATTTTTCAGATATGAGGGGGTCAATATTATAGACATTCTGTTTTGGCTTGAAAAAAGGTGCATCGTGCAAGGTACTGCAGAAACCATTATGGATACAGAAGGCTTCTGGAATGTAAGGTGTAGATTCAAGATAAAGCTGCACTATGAGGGTACACAGTAAAAGTATTTGCCAAACTGTATATACATTGGCAGAGATAAAGGTTTTTTCTTTTATTCAGGACAGCCCCACATATGCTTTAAGTGTGGGTCAGCAAGGCACATCAGTCCTAATTGTGAGATCCTTAAGTGTACACAATGTGGGGAAATGGGTCATTCCGGATACCGCTGCAGAAACCCTTCAAGATGTAATTTATGTGAGGAAAACAGATACTCCTTCACAGATTGCCCAAACACAGAAGATTCTGATTTCGGGATAAAATACTTTTACTTAAAGAAACAGCATAAAGCCAATGCAGCAAGTATATCTTTCAGGAGGGAACCCCCAGGCCCCTATAACACCAACACTGAACCCAGAATGACCCCTTGTCAATCTGGGCCAGGTACTTCGCAATCCCTTACATCTGAGGTCAACCCACCTGAGAGGCCCTCAGAGAACCCCCACCGCACCTGGAGGCAACCTCTGTAACAGAGGCTCCCCCCACGAATAGCACTGAGCGCATTCCAGAACCTTTTTCCTTTTCTGTAACCACAAACACAGAAACAGGAGCAGTGATGGCACCTCCACCACCCCTCGTGGGAGAAAAACTTTCTGAATTCAAGCTCGTCACCCCAAGGGGAAAGGGAAAACTGTTAAAACTCTGCAACCCCCCAATACAAACCCTGTTCCACTGTTAAATCCCTTTTCAGTCCTGCAAGAAAGGCCCAGGGAAGAGGAAGCAGACTCTGATTCGGGTTCTTGGGTATCTTCCCAAGCTGAGGCCCTATCCGATGTAGAAAAGATGGCACCAAATTAACTGGCTGAAAATAAACAAAAAAGGAGACATATGGGGATTAGACTCTCATATAAAAAGTGTACTGGCCCTTAACTACTGTTTTTGAATGAGGCATTATGCAATCAAATGTGCTACCTTAAATGTAAACAGTATACCATCTGAAAAAAAGGGTTTAGCACTGTTTCCCGTTTGCAGACAGTACATTTGATTTCATATTTTTACAGGATACCAGATTGTCGACCTTAATGGATCTTTCCCAGGCTACCACTTCATGGGTTTGGGGATCTAATTTTTGGTCTGGAGGAAATGATGTTTGTAGTGGGGTAGGCATAGGCTTTATGGAACATAATGGGAAAGTGGTACATTGGTAGACATTGAGCCAGGGAGGGCCTTACTCTTGGACGTAAAATTCCAAGGCTTAGATTTTAGACTTATAAATATCTATGCTCCACAAATTAAAACTGCCAGGATAGATCTACTAAAGAAAATAAAACCTTGCATTTATACTTCGAGGAACATTCTTTTTGGGGGTGATTTTAAAACCAGTCGCCTCCTGTCTGATTGAGGGTGTAACACTACTAAAATGCTCTGTGACTCATCCTTTTTGAACCAGTTATTACTTTCTACAGGCTTAGTTGATGCCTTTGATGGAACAAGTGACACTGCCCCCCACACTTATTTTTGTGGTAACCATTCCACGAGGATAGATTTTTGGCTTCTCTCCCCTAATTTACCAGTCAGTAAAAAACAAGTTGTCCCTGTAGCTATGTCAGACCACAGCTTAGTGTGCATTACCCTATCAGATTTTGAGGGCACTACCAAAGGCCAAGGGTACTGGTGTTTGAACCTAAGCTTATTAAACAATACATATATTATGGAAGATTTTAAGAATTTGATTGATGCTCACAAATCTGTCTTTTTTCTACACGAGAATCTGTCCGAATGGTGGGAAGATTCCAAACACCTTTTCCGGGAATATTTTCAACTAATGGGAAAACTTAATGGGAAGTTTAAAAAAGATAAATATTCAGACCTAAGGGACCAGTTATTAATTTTTTATCAACTACAGATAGAAGGAGACACCTCCTATGATGCCCAAATTACAGAGATTAAAGACAAAATGATGTCCTTACAATGTAACAGAATGAAGTCACTCGAGATAGAACAAAAATTTGGGTGCCAGGAAAAACGTTAGTATCAACTCTTTCAAAACCTGCTCACAGCAGCGACACAATAAATCAATAACACACCTGAAAATGGCAATGGTCAAAAAAGTAAACTCAAAAAAAGAAATTCTGCAAGAAATTGAAACCCATATCATAGATAAATTTCAAAATAACCCTTTGTTTCACCCAGAAATCACTCAGTGGCTACTTTCCTTTGACCTGCCCCACATACCAGATTCTCTCCAAGAGACCCTTATTTCCCAAATCACAGATCTTGAATTTCAAACTGTGATTTCACAACTTAGGCATGGGACAGCACCAGGCCCAGATGGGTTCCCCACTGAATTCTACCAGATTTTGTCTCCCTATTTAAAGAGTCAGTACAAGTATGTAACTACTTTTTAAATACATCAGCACTTGCAAATAGTATGTTAGAGGGGCTATTGATTATCCTCTGCAAATCAGGAGACAAAACTGCTATTGATAATTGGAGGCCCATTACACTACTCAACACGGATGCTACAATTTTAGCCAAACTATTGAATTACAAAATGGGTACAGTGTTAGAGTACATTATACATCCGTCACAATGTTGTACAGTTCTGGGCAGGAATATTACTGATGGACTTTTTGTCCTGAGAGAAATCCTGGAAAAAAGGAAATTCTGACCAAATTGTTGGTTACATAGTGGCTTTGGGCCAGGCCAAAGCATTTCATAAAATAAATCATGACTATCTATGGGCATGCTTACATGCCCATGGATTTCCAGATAATTTTATCAATTGGGTTAAATGTTACCAGCAAGCGAAAGTCGAGCCCTATGTCAATGGGTGGATTGGTCAACCTTGCCAGATCAATACAGGAGTCAAACAGAGATGCCCCCTCAGCCCTAGATTATATATTCTTACATTAAACCCCCCTCCTGAATAAGTTACAAAATTGTGAAACGGTAACAAGATTCTCGGTCCATAGTGAGGATCAGGGACTTAAAACGATTTCTTATAACAATGATTTATGTATACTTATAGCAGATAGACCTTCAGGCATGGAAGCAGGAAAGGTGGTAAACTCGTTCCAGCAAGTAACAGGATCCCAGATGAATTATGATAAAAGTTATTGCCTGCCAATAGACTCATCACCCATAGCAGACCCCGTCTTTTTGGACATCCCAATTCAACCTGGAATGCATAAAATTCTGGGTATCTTTTTTGGACCTGGGAACTTAAGTAATTGTAACTGGAATTTACTCTTACAAGAGGGACAGAAGAAAGTAAAACAGTGGAACACATGGCATATGTCCAAACCTAAACACATTTTTATGATAAAGACTTTCTTATTTACCCTATTTTTACATCTCAGTGTGATATTTCTCCCTACATAACAACTGGAAACAATGATATATATCTGCTGTTTCCAAGCAGTTTGGGAGAGCAGGTTGAATCCCCTGAAGAGAGGAATTATATATTTGCCAACTAAATTAGGAGTCTTAAACATGATTCACCCAGTAGTTTTCGTTTTTACTATGTTTCTCTACAGTAACATTAAACCTATATTAACAAACTCAAAAAAAAAAACATGGTGCCTGTGGGTTTTAGACCATGTCCTCTCCTGGATACATACATGGGAAAATAATTCTGTCATACATAAACAAAAATCTTTATGAGGCTTACCCTATTTTTTACATGACATTTTTGGGAAAGTTTTTACTTGGGCTATTACCAAACAAATGATTCTGACACTTTCCAGAAAAGAATTATACTAAATCCGAATCTGGTGACCCAGATAGGTAATACGTTAACTAACCCTAGATTACGAGGAAAAATGTGGGACGTACTATGGCTTTGTGTATATAATAAGCTTAATGCTAAAAATAACTTAAAACACAAAGACAAATCTGAAAGGATGTGCCCTAGAGAAATAGAGTGTTCTGGTCAGCCAGAAACTGTGGAGCACTGATTTTTTTCAGTCCTGGATATTCAATGGGGTTGCGCATGGTGCAACAGAGCTGCGCCGGTGCAATCCCACGGTGCGCCCCAGTGAGATATTGGAAAGGCTGCCAGGTGCAGTGCAAATCCCGATGCGCCGGGGCGCAATGTAATTGTATGCGGTGCAGATGTGGGGGCCGTGCCCATGCACATGCGGCACATCCCGATATTCAACCAGGAATGTGTGGTGCATATGCTGGTGCAACCCTGCATTGCGCCGCATGAGGGAACTCAAAGTTGAGCCCGTGAATTGGTGGAACAACTCCTGGCCACCCACAGGTGGGCTGCTGTATTGCAGGGCACAACACAGCAGCCGCCAGCCATGGGTGGCCACCTGCCCACCCAGAACACCATCCACAAGCACCCATAATGCCCTGGTAGTCTAGTGGTAACTGCCTCCCTCCCATGTCCCCAGTCATGGTAATTTGTTGTATAGAAATTCCCTGGAGATCCAGTGGCACCCCCCCTCTCTCCCGTTGCTGTGATCACTGTTCAGTCCCATGAATAAAAGCCTTGGTGATCCAGTGGACCCCCTCTCCCTCCTGTTGCTGTGATCGCAGGTACCTTACTGTAATAGTAATCCCTAGTATTCCAGGGGAACCCCCCTCCCTTCTGTGTCCCTGATTGCCGGTACATTACTGTAATATTAAGCCCTGGTGGTCTAATGGTACTCCCCCTGTCCATTGCCATGATCACGTAAAGTCTTGAAGCATCCCCTGGTGATCAGTGGCACCCCACCCTCCCACCCAAAGAACCCTTGCTCACTTCGGCCCCCCATGCCGGTAAGGGGCGGCTACAACCCGCCTCTCACCGCCTGGGCCACCTGGCCGACGAGAGAGTTAGCAGAGACATTGTATTAGATAGTCCCAATATGTGAATGACTTCATTCGCATATTTGGGAATGTCTAGTACAGTATGCCCTGCAAGCCCATACTGTACTCTGTCATCTGGCGGGCGGCTGGGTGGTATGCAGGCAGGTTGCAGCCACCCGCCCATGATGGGGGAGTGTGGGGTGGATAAGGGGTCTGTGTGGGTGGGAAGGGTGCCACTGGATCACCAGGGAATTGTTTTACGGAGCTTTACTGTGATCGCAGCAACGGGCGGGGGGGTATCACTAGACTACCAGGGCTTAATAGTACCAGTGATAAGGAACACAGGAGGGAGGGATGGGGGTGCCACTAGACTACCAGGGAATTGTTTTAGGGCATTTTACCGTGATTGCAGCTACGGGGTGGGGGATGCCTGGGAACCCCCACTGTGCACGCATCATGCTGTGCAGGGTGCCAGTCACACTTCGCCGGGCTGCCCTGTGCAAGGCATGTAAATGGGGCCATAATGACATGCAAATGGACCCATTTGCACCTTGCATATCTTATGGCCTCATTTGCATGCCTTCTGCTGAATATCGCAGGTGATGCACCCAGCGCAACTGCGTTATGCGCTGGCGCATCCCCGTGCTCCCTTTTGTTGGTGCCAGCTCAGTGCCACTGTGTGGTCCATGCCATATTCAATGGTGCTGCACCATGGCACATCACCATTGAATATCATCTGGTCCTGGCCACGGCGCATCCCAGTTGCGCTATGCCCAGGCTTGCACCACTGCCAGGTGGAGTCTGAATATCCAGGCCTTAGTGTTCATACATCCTGCCATTTTGGTCCCTTTTGTATGGAAAATGGAAATGTTCCCCTTTTAGAATGATAACTAGAGAGAGTCTATTTCTTGGGCTGATTCCTAGATCATGGGCCAAATATCACCCCCAGTAAGATTCATTTGATTTTATTGGTATTAAAATACCATATTTGGCATAATAGAGGTCAACTCACTTTGTATAAGATAAATAATACAGTGGATCAATTGTTTTGGACAATTCAAAAAAGTCTGTTAGCTCTTAAATAACAGGAAAAATCTCAATACCCAGAATCCACGTTCATTTCTTGGTGGTAAAATATGGAGTGGATAGACAAAGCAACATACAGTAAGTAAATATTTCCTGAAGGGGCAAGACAACAGTACTACTTACTCTGCCTTAAGGTTTTGTTTTCTTTCTGGATAAAAACAGTTCTCAGTATTATGATTTTGTAGAGGCTGGGAATAGCTCCCCTACTCTGGAGAGGGGATTAGAAGAAATGGTATGAATCAGTACGTATTTTCTTTAGATTAAGGATTGGCGTGTTATGCTAATATTTAGTTTATGATTTAATATTTCTGGAAGAGGATAGCTGCATTAATATATATTCGTTTTAAAGTTTTGTTTTATGTTTGAAAGGTATTATAACTTTTTTTCTGAAGTATTGAACAAAACAATTTCCCATATTAGAAAAGGTAGATACCCCAATTTGGGGAACTCCTACCTGAACGGGGGGAAGGGAGAAGATTAGGAAAATATGTGTATCATTTGTATGTTGTTGATTTAGGATGTATTATTTTTCTTATACGAGTCTTGCATGGGAATTAACAAGCATTATATTAATTGTCAGTTGTTTGAAAAGGAAAGGGGAGTGTAGATGGGAGGTACAGTATGACCTGAATACATAATATTTAGTTTCCCTTTAAGGTTCTTCCTACAGTTTCTTATGATTTAAGTTTAGAATAACATTTCAGGAGGGAACAAGTATGAATTAATACTTGACTTTTGCTTTTCGTTGTTTTCCCTTGATTGTTTTCTTTCCTGTTACATGGAAAATGTTTTTTGGATTATGATTTGTGGACTAGTATGACTGAAATACTTATTCATTTTTCGTTTTTCTTTTACTTGTGATTTCTGTATTAATTTATGTATGCAGTAATGCAGTTTGTTAGTATTTGTTGTGAAGTCATAACAAAAAATTCCCCTACTCTTTTTGAGAAGTGCCATGGGATCTTTAACATCCAACTGAACTACCACCAGAACAGGCAGATGGAACCTCAGTTTAACATCTCATCCGAAAGAAGGCACCTCAGGAGTGCAGCACCCCCTCATGCTGCACTGCAGTGTCAGTACTGGGACATTAACCTAAGTGCCTGGTGTGGGGATAGAACACAGGATTTTTTTCACCAAATTTTCAACTTAGCCATTTTAAGACCTTTGCTCATGAACACTGTCACTTTGATTTTCTTAATGTGTTCCATACATTGATTTTGCACACCAACTGCGTCATTGTGCGCTACATGCATGGAAAAACATTTTGGGCGAGATGTGAAAAATGACGGCTGTACTGCTCATAAGGAGATGTGTTAAAATGATAATGTTGAAAATCTAGATGCAAATATTAAAAATGTGAGAACTTATGGCGTGCGTAGGAACTGTACGCATATAGCTAAATAAAACAGTCATTTTAGGATTTTCCAGATTTTCAACATAGGCTTAGGAGACCACCTCATGAACATCTGGCAGTGTCATTCCATTAATCAATCCTCAAAGGTGATTCCATGCAGTGACGGCGAAATCACCCTTTGGGCCTGATTAACACCATGACAGTGACAAAATTCATGAGGAGGGGTCCCAAAAACCCCATGTTGAAAATGTGGTGCAAAAATTCCAAAAAATACCTGAGATATGCATCAAAGTTGAAAAACCTTATCTATTACATTATACAGCTTACCGGCATTTCCTCAGTTCGCGGTTGGCTTTGAAGAGTATAGGCATGTTCCTGGACCACTGAAGATCGTTGCACCGGAGTCCGGAGGTAAGTATGGGGGTGAGGGGGGGTGTGGGGGGCATGGTGCAGTGGGTGGGTGCTGGTGGGGAGGGCCAACGAGACTGCAGGGACCATTTTTTTTTTCAGGGACTTTTTTGTTTTAAAGGAGGATGATGCAGAACATTTGCCATGCTTGGGTGGGCTCCCAGCATGGCATTGGGAAGGGTGCTTGGGGGGCTGGAGCCAATGGGGCACTAGGCACCCCCGTCGTCCATAACAGTTTCTCTCACGTCGGGATGGACTTCCAGCATGGCACCTGGAAATGTTTTGGGGGGGCCTGGAGATGTGGAGCAGATGGGGATTTGGCACCCCCATTGGCAATTACATTGTTTGCCACTCTGGGGTGGGCTCCCAGCATGGCACCGGGAAGTTTGTTTTTTTGGGGGGGCCTGGAGCTGATGGGGATTGGGAACCCCGTCGGCCATACAGTGTGTGCGTCAGGGGGAACACGCACGAGATCGAGCATGCAAAATGCAGTGCTTGCATGCCTGTGTGCATGGTGGGGAGTGCTCTGCTCACTGAAGCGGAGCTCTCCCTTAAAACTGTATGCCACTGCATCCGCAATCTCAGATGATGACACTATGTTTCTTGCACATGCGTGCAAGCAAACATAAAAATCAATCTATGCTGCCGGGCTGGGCTTTGGCTCTGGGATCTATTTTTCAGTGGGGTTTTAGCCCCAGTAGTTCAGGTTAGTTTCCTTCTCAGCCATGTAACTATGAAGCCAGAGTTGTAAAAAAAAGTTCTGACATACCTTGCATGCCAGCAGTATCTCTGTGTGCCATAAATTGAAGTCCAGCAGCTAATTGGCATCAACTGTGACAGTCAAGCTTGGCTCAGCTGAGTCTGGAGTGATAACCAGCAGATTTATGATTAATTTACCACTATTGATTGGTCCAGCAGTCCACCTTTCATGTGTGCATCTCATGTACACAGTATGGCTAGTGGAGCTGGACCAATCAGT